>OY744482.1:163467719-164667719 GCA_963556165.1 Tipula helvola | reverse complement strand
CAACCGAATTTAAAGGGTGTCTTTCACTTTGGTCAAATTATTTGGCGTCAGGTTCAAAAGTCAAAACTAAAAACAAAATATGGAAAGAACGAAGCTTTTAGTTTGGAAATTCGAATGATTAAAAGCCTCGCTTTTGTCCCTCCTATCGAAATTAGAAGTTATTTTAAGGAGTTATATAACCACTTCAAGGATCCGGATTCCAAAAAAATTTGCAAATGGATAAAAATTAATTATATTTCCGGGCTCAACCACACAACCGGCCCCCGATACGATCCTAGTTTTTGGTCCGTTGAAGATGCATGGAAGGAAAACTTTCCGCGCACTCAAAATAGCGTAGAAGCCTGGCATCGACGACTCAAAGTGGTTGTGGGGAAACGAAACAGTGGTCTTTATAAAATTATAGGCGATTTAAGGAAGGAGCTTATTTTATCACAAACCACTTATGAAAAAATTAAAAGAGGTGAACAATTTCCTAAAATTAGGCGAAATGTTAAAAGGTGTAAGCAAATTAAAAGAGTTATCAAAAAACGGTTGATGACAACTAAAATTGATTACTTAAAAAATATAGCTTATAACATGCATCTCATAAATTAAATAAATAATGTCAATAAAATTATTGAAATTCTTATAAAATAATGAATAGTTTTACTTTGGGAATGTTGATTTTGGAATTTTTCAGTTTGGGATTTTTTAGTTTGGGATTTTTCTATTTTGTATTTTGTATTTGGGATTAATTTTTTTTTTGGGATTTTGTGTAACTGGGATTTTTTTTTTTTGGGATTCCATATGGATCCCGTGCAGGAGTACAAATTGGAGGTGAATGGAATAGTTTGTTGTCGGGCGGGAAAGTTTCAATTAGTCTTACCTGCAGTCTTACCTTGTTAATTTTTATTGGCTGTTTAATGTTTAATGTCAACTGATAGAAGTGAAAGTGAAAGAAATTACTTTCGGGTTTATTTTGAACATGAATTGTATTTTTTTTTGTACAAATTACTATTTGGTTAGCAAGGCAAGACGGCAGGTATATTGGTTATGGTTTATAGTTTCACAATTTAAATTGTGATGGGCATGGAAATACAAAGTCGCAGTCAAATCATAAAACGACTACAGCAAGAATATTATGTAAGTTTTGTTATATTTATCATTATTTAATTGTGTTTATTTTATTTTATTACATTTTATCCCACCTTCATAAGGGGCGGACTTATGTGGTCTTAGAAGAAGGTTGGTGAATGTATTTTTAAATTCAGAAGATGATTAGTGTGACGCGGATTTTTTGAATGGGAGGATACTAATTGGATTTATTACACTAGGTCGGATTTTGAGATACCGCTATATAAATTTTTGAATGTAGTTTGAATTAATGATTATAAATTCCTTAGAAATAACGAATATCTAATTAAGTTGCTTTTCAGAGGGATGATTGACCTTGATGATGTGTTAATTAATTACTTTTGCTATAGCCATTTTACCAACTAAACCATGAGGATTTCAGAATTTAATAATTTTTAATTTAAAAAAAAAAACAATAGTTGATGACAATTAACTAATATAGATCTTGATTTTCAGAAATATTCAGAGAAACACAATGTAGATTTCCAGAAACTTTGTGTCGAATTAATTTGAAATTATCATTAACTGAGGTTGGGTAAAAATGTATTACTTATGGTCTAAAGTTATTTTACAGAATGTTTTGCTGAATGGTGTGTAAGTGGGTGTTTAGTGACTGATTGGGTTGGAGGAAATATACCCTGAAACCTTGTTTGGTGACTAGTAGTTCCAGAAGGAAGTTAAGTTAATATTAATCTTGTAAGCTTATGAAATAGTTAATTAATTGTTAAATTTTTAAAGAAGTCACCTAGTGGTGTTTTTATTTGTTTATTGAATTATTTAGGTGGCCTAGGATTGACACGGATATAATTTTAAGCGTATTTAGGTCAATAAGAACATATAAATGTTTAGAATATTTGAAAGGGTATATTTTCTTTAGTATCTTTAGAAATAATTTAATTTGTTTCAGAATCTAATGGCATTGACACACTGCGATTTAATAAGTCGGATTTGGTGGTTTCAGTATTGTTGATAAACTTATTCTATAATATATTATCATTTTATGATATTTTAATTCGTTTATTTCGTTAATATTTTTTCTAGTTTCTAAAATTATTTCGTTAAATGTTAAAGTATTATTTTCTGATCTATATTCTAAAATATAAAGGGCTGAAACCTCACGAGATGATCAGAACTTCGGTCTTTGGTTTTTTCAATGAGGATTGCATTCACCTGTCACCTGTGTCATAAAGTTGGTGCGACAGTTTTGACAGTACTGATTTCTATTTTAACTAACATTTATTTACTTATACATTCAACAACAGCCACACAGGTCAAAAGCTTTAGTAGCAGGGGTACATAAATACAATATAACACGAAAAATCTTATTTTAGAACTTTATACCGAAAGTAGTATACAAAATTATACTGATATTTCTAATCGTGTAACTGACCATATTCTAGAACTTTACCCAAAAATCATTTTAGAATCCCATTTACAACGCACATGTCAAATTTCATCATAATCGGCTAAGGAATAACTAAGTTCCATCCTACTTGGCCTTATTCCAGAGCTTTATCAAAAAATTATTTTGCAATTCCATTCCCAACACCCATCTCAAATTTGATGATACGATGGGCAAGTTCCATCATATTTGGCCATACTCCAGAACTTCATCCAAAACTCGTTTCAGAATCACATTTCCAACGCACATGTCAGATTTCATAATAATCGATTGAGAAATGGGCAAGTGCCACCTACTTGGCCATATTCCAGTACTTCATCCAAACAACATTTTAGAATCCCATTTTCAACGCAAATGTCGAATTTCATCATAATCGGTTGAGAAATAGCCAAGTTCCATCATACTTGGCCATATTCCAAAACTTCATCCAAAACAATTTTAGAATCCCATTTTCAACGCACATGTGATGAGAAATAGTCAAGTTCCATCATACTTGGCCATATTCCTAAACTTCATCCAAAAATCATTTTAGATTCCCATTTCCGACACACATGTCAAATTTCATAACAATCGGTTGATAAATAGGCAAGCGCAAGTTCCATCATACAAAAAATTTGTTAACTACTTACTCACTACATCCTAATGCAACCCCAACTCAACTCCAACTCAACTTCAACTCAATCCTCAAATTTACCCCTAACTTAACCTTCAAATCAATTCCCAATTCAATGCCCAATTCAATAATAATCAAACCAGCATACATAAAAAAATCGTAAATATTTATAAAACCAAGTATTTTGGGTCAATTCGTATGTTCGTATGGCAGGTACCCCCACCCTCTTGATGTACAGTCTCCAAAAGCTTTTCAAATCACCGCCTTGACCATAAAAACAGATTGGCGAAAAAAATTCAAAATCGGACAAGCCGTTTTCGAGATACCATGCGTCCAGACACACAGACATCCAGACGGACGGACATTTTTTTTTTTTTTTGCATTTTCAGACTCAGGGACTTTCAAAACGTCGAGAAAAGTGGTTTTGGACCAACCAAATTTTTCGTCATTTTTGACAGGATTTCAATACTTTGGTCTTTTTAGACCGAAGTAATTTGGAATTATGTATATACATATTTATTATGTTCTATTTTTATATCATTGTAATATGTTTTATTATTTAGTGTAATACTGCAATTATAAAATTTTAGAAAGTAGTTTCCGTTTAACTCAAATTTCCTTTCATCACAATTGGATGTTAAATTTATTTTATTCGCTAATTGTATCAATATACTAGTTTCATCAATGTTATAAATTTCAGTTTTACAGTTTACAATATTTTGAGAATTTTTTGATACTGTCTATACAATGTTTTAAATTATTTAATTGATTTAAAGACTTATTTTCGTCATATTCGTAATACTTTTTCTTATATTCAAAGGTCTTCATAATTGGGTAATTGATTGAATTACAATTGTTTTCATTTGACAATGGTATAATTAGGTTTTTATTATGATAATATTTATCATTTCATAGGGGATTTTTATTAAAAATATCAGTTTATTTGTATTTGTTTTTGAAAATCCTATTTTTAATTGTTTTATTTTGCTTGCGTCTATTTGGTATTCTATAATTTCATTATGTGTTAAAAGAGATGGATTTATTATATTAAGGTTTGAGAAAACAATATCATCCTGTAGATCGCTTATTATTCTGTAAAATTCTAGTATTCTTAATTTAATATCGATTAGTAATAATTTAGTCATTGTTTTATTTTCCTTATTTTCTATAAATTCTATAATGACCGCTCGATCATTTTTAATTATATTTAGTAGTGTATTGATTGATTTATTAAAATTATCAATAATTTTTATTTGACTATTCATATTTGATATTAGGTTATTATCGTTAGTATTGTCATTAGTATTGGGCTCGTTGTTTTCTGTAAATTTCAATGGTCGTTTAATATTTATTGGGTGTATATTCGTTAAATTAAGTAATCTGAATTTTGGTTGGTCTTTATGTCTGAGTGATTTATAATTTTTAATGTAACCTTGTTCTCTATTTCTGTTGTGAATAGTTAACCTTTTTGTTTGGGAGTTAACTAAAAATTTCTTGTTGATTAATGCCATCTTCTGCTTTTATTGGGGTGCACCTAATGGTAATGTGATACTGATTATTGTAGCTTTTTGTTGCTTCTAACATTTGGTACCTTATAGGATTGGGTTGGTCTATATTTAAAACTCTTACTTTTTCTGTCAGTGTGTTGTTAAGTCTTTCTACGTCAGCGTTACCTGTGCGGCTGTTTTGTTAAATGTAACTCTATACCTTATTTATCTAAAAATGCTTTTATATTGATATGCTTAAATTCATTATCAGCTATAATTTTTCCGGGTTTCTTGTGGTTAAAATACATTCTAAATTTTTCTATTAATCCGGTATGGTTTCTGTTTTTTAAAGGGTAGGCTGTTGCAAATTTCGTGAATTTATCTATGAAAATTATAAAAGATTGTTTTTGATGTGAAAACATCTTTAGCGGCAGGAGTAAGTAAAAAATTGTATAGAACTCGGGTTACGGAAATAAAAGTGCCGAACAAACAATATTGCAAGTATGTGTGAATATCGATAAGAACAAAAAATAAATAAAACGTAAAATCAATGCAAAATCTACGCATACACATGCAATATACAACATCATCCGGCATTTTAAAAACATCGTGAGCCGAATACAAAAAAAATTCGCCTACTTTAATTAATTTTGTTGTGAAAATATCTACTATTATGTCCGCAGCAGCAAGTGTTTTTGAAAATGAAAATTACATACGAGCAAAAGGACCACAAATTATGCTTGTGTAGTATAAAAAAATTAAATGGAAATAGCTAGCTGTGAAGATTGTACATATACATACATTGATGCATGATAAACCAATTTAAGTAGGTATGATCAAGCGCACGTATTGCTATCTCTTTCACTAAAAAATTATGTCATTTGGTGCTTTTTTCTTGATATACTTTTTTTATAAACACTAGTTCATAGCAAATAAAAACAAGTCGAATTGTTTTGCGGTGATAGTTTTTGTGAAAATTTTGTGAAAACAACGAAGCCTTGTGATTTTATCGCACCGAATGACGATATGCGCAAGAAAAGACGAATTTGAAACAGCTGTCAATCATACCTATTCAATTGGTTTATCATGCATTGATGCATAATAAAATAATAATTTTAAAATTGTTTAATCGGTTCGGTATGTTCTTATTAGTATTGCTCATGCTGTTCGTGAGGTTGGTTATGGGGGTTTCGCGCTACTGTCTCTCCAATTGCAATGATTTTACGACCAACAGTGCACCCAAATAGAACCGCTCTATTTAATTTATTTTAAACTGATCAGTGATAAAGCAATGCGACTTTTTATTGTTCAGCGAGTTTGCCGTGACCATTTATTACTATGCAATCTTGAACAAGATTGCTGCGTATGAGTAATGGTATATTTTTAAGCGTACATGGCAGATTTAGGTGATTAACTTAACAAAACTGTCTTTGCTCAAGCTCAATTAATGTTAGTAAGGTTCGTCCTCCAAATTCAAAATAGTAGAATAACTTTTTCAACCAAAAATGTAACTTAGTTTAAATACGAAGCGAACACATCTGTCTTTATGGAGGGGTTTCTGAGCCTTATCGAAATGGCTTGAAATGATTTAATAGATATTTATACAAACAAGTTTTCACATAAATATTTTGGGAGTTGAGGGTGAACTCGCTCGTTGTTTTTTTATTTACGTAAGTATCCACATGGACTATTTGGTTTTTATCTGTAGGCATTTCGGTTTTTTCGAATTTTGGTTTGATTGGATTTCTATCATATTTTCCTCGGTTGCAAATGTCACAATTATTAGTAACTTTATTAATAATTATCTTAATGTTTTTGTTATAGACTTTAAATTTTAGATTTTCATATAATGAAATAATACCTGGATGTTTTTGTTCCTTATGGTGAATCGATACGATTTTGATTAACTCATCCTCTGATTCTACATCCTGTGCGAAATTGGTACATTTCATAAATCTCGTGGTTGGGAATTCTTCTATTAATATTTTTTGGATAACGTAAAACTCTTTATCTGAAATTTGGGTATGAATTGCTACTCTTAGTCTTGTCCCTGTTAAGTATATTTTCAATTTATTGACTAATTCTTCTTTGGTTATGGTTGGGTTAATATTTATTCTGCGATTTCCTAATATATTTTCTAACTCACTGGTGAAATTTTCAGTGAACATTAAGGCCTATATTTATAGACCAAACTATAACTATAGCAGTAGTCACTGTTTTCGAAAAGCAACTGTTGTTGAATTGAATTTTTTTGGTATTTATAGTCGTCACTAAATTAACTGTTTTAACCAGGATTTTATTTTGGTATTTATAGACGTTGTTAAAACAACTGTTTTCGAACTAGTGCTACCAACATTAAAATACCAAAAACAGTGGCAATTTAATTTGTTAATTTATGAAAATTTGTAACTTATAGTTACGATATTTATTTGTTATTGCTTTATAATGTAAATAAATAGTTCTAGTGGAAATGAACCGATAGGATTTACTATAGGATTAGCCTTATTGGTATCATAAAAAAATATAAAATAGTTTTAGAAAATAAAAAGACTGATTCGGTGACAAATACAGAAAAAAAAAAGGTTGGAAGAGTGTCGCTTTAGAATATAATAGCCAAATAATCGGTCCGCGCAAAACTACCAAACATGAAGGCAGTTTACGCAAACTGGAAAGGTAAATTGCGAAAAGAGTTGGCTAACAAAAAAAAGATGTTGTGGTCCTTCTACAGTAAAACTCCCTCAGGCTGATGGTGAGTTACATGAATTAATTCTGCCAACGATTAGTCCGCAAGTAAACTGTTACGATAATGATTCAGGATATAGGAATGAAACGGTAATTGTAAATGTCATACTTAATACGAATCGTATATGATAATTAATTATTATTTTAAATTTGTGGGAGCAAAACAGTCAAATTTGTCGATCCATTGTAATGATCAAGATATGACTGTACAACAAGCGCCACCGTGTTTATCAACAACATCCGAAACACCATATGACTTCAGTACAAGCTCTTTGTAGCATTTTTCTCTTCGGACACAGTTATTTTCTAATAAATAAACAGAACCATCTGACGCGGACGATGATATTGAAGAAAATGAAGAATCCATTTAAGCGTAAAATATTTTATTTATTTGTTGTATTGTATTTACACTGATTTTATGAAAATTATATTTGATTTTGACATTAATTTCGAAATTCGAACACAATTTACAACAAAAAATATGTTTTTCGAAAATTTGTAACAACTGTTTTAGTCGCCGATATCCACGACTATAGTTGTAGCAACTGTTTGAAACAGTTGTTATAGTGAGGTTTATAAATACCAAAAGAGTTGCTTTAGTAACAACAGTGGTTGTAGTGCGGACTATATGGCCCTAACTATGTTTTCAACCTATTTACAATTGTTTCTAGGATTACTATATTATCTTTCTGTTCTTCTAATTGAGAATGTACTGTCGGTTGCATTGAGTTATTATCTACTATTTCATCTACTACTTCTTCATTATTGATTTCGTAATCTGTAAAAATATTTTGTAAAGAGAGGTTTCTCTCTTCGTTAGATTGAAATATTGTTTTTATTTCATTAATTTCATGGCTATCTGTGTTAATTCTATTCAAAAAGTCTGCTATCTTATTTTCCTTACCTTGTAGATAACTAATTTTCATATTATATTCTCCCAATGATAAGATCCATCTTTGGAGTCGGGGATTTAAATCTTTGCCTAGGTATTTAGTGCGTAACCATTTTAAGGTTTGGTGGTCGATTTTTAACTCGAACTGTTTTCCGTAAATATAAGGCCTAAAGTATTTTATCGACCATACTACTGCTAGTAATTCTTTTTCAGTAGTGCTGTACCTGGTTTCATGGTTGTTTAACGTTCTACTCGCGAAAGCTATCGGGTGGTTATCTTGAAGTAACACGGCTCCAATTGCGAATTGACTGGCGTCTGTATTTAGCACGAATGACTTGTTGAAATCTGGATATTTTAAAATAGGGTGGGTTGTCAACAAAATTTTTAATTCTTGAAATGCATTTATGTATGTGGGATCTAACTTATTGATTTTTGCATCTTTTTTTAAGTTTTTCGTCATCGGCTGGACTATTTTTGCATAATCTTTTATAAATTACTCCTAGAAATGATTTTATTTGTTTTTGTGTTTCAGGTAACTTTAAATTTAATATATCTGTTATCTTTTTCTAGTTTGGCTTTACTCCTTCTGGTGTCAATGTATGTCCCAGATATTCAGTTTTTTTTTTTTTCGCTGGCGCTACATCCCATAAAGGGATTTGGCCGCTTCATTTGAAGTTTCGTAATCATTATTTTTAACAGATAATGAATGATTAATTCATTGATCTATTAACCAGCCGTGATTTTTTCATCACCCGCCGGGAATCGAACCCGGAACCTCCGGAGCTTAAAGTAAGCATGCTAACCACTGTGCCACCGGGGCGGCGTTATATTCAGTTTCCTTACAGAAAAAATTGCATTTGTCAATCTGAATTTTAAGATTAGCTTCCCTTAATTTAGTCAAGATATACTACGCAAATATGTCATCAAGATATACTACGCAAATTTTGTTAATGAACTCTCTTAGAACAGAATTCATCAATCTTTGGAAAGTTGCGGAGGCGTTCTTTAACCCAAAAGGCATCCTTACATACTCATAGTGCCCAAATGGCATCGAGAATGCGGTTTTACTTTGATCATTTTTATCGACTAATATTTGATGGAAACCTTTTGCTAAGTCTATTGTTGAGAAATATTGGGCTCGTCCCAATTTGTCTAAGATATTTTCAATGTTCGGAATGGGGAATTTATCATCTATTGTGATTTCGTTTATTTTTCTGTAATCAATAACAATTCTTCATTTTTTTATATTAGAATTGTCTAATTTTTTTGGAACAATCCACAAGGGTGAATTGTATGGTGAATCTGATTCTTTAATTATGCCTTGCTTTAGCATTTCTTGCATTTGTGTTTCAATTTCTTTTTCGTGTATTTGTGGGTAACGATACATTTTGCAATAAATGGGATTATTATGTTTTAACTTTATAATAAAATAATTTTCTTTGGTTAAAAAACTTAATGTTTTATTTATTTTTATTAATTATTTAATAAAAACCCGACGTTTCGACGGTACATTCCGTCATTCTCAGGGGCATAATTTTTACTACACAATTTGAAAGAAAATTTTATTTTTTTAATAACGAATGTTTTCCTAATGTAACTAGAGTTCAAATTAAAATTTACGAATTACTCAGTTTAACCGAAAAAATTTAAAGTTATACAATTTGAGTGACAAAATTTTTTTTAAGAAAATCTACAAAATGTTGTCGTAATAATTTAACAAATATTTTGAAACTTCCTGGATATTTAATAAATTTTGAGATAAATTTTGTTCTTTTTTGATGTAAATGTTTGAGTTGGTGTACGAAGATATTAAGAAACATCAAATTAAAAAATTTGTGAATATGTTGGGGTCAGAGGTTGGTGAAACGCCGTTTTTAGAATCAACTCTACAAGCCAGTTCAGAGATTCGGCCAACCCATGGTCAGATGGAAGGAAGAGGCACGACCGATGAAAAGTGGGTCGTAAATTTGACAAATTTGGAAATTCCTGAGGACATCATCAAAATTTTAAAGTTAGGTAATAAGTTTTGTTTACCTTTTAAAAAAGAAACTGTTCCTTATAACAAAATTATAGCGGATGTGGAGAGTGGTATTTCAGGACTAGATGAGACGGCTCATAGTAACATCAGAAATAGATTGGTAAATGTGTTGACGAACTTCAAAACAAACAATTTTTTGGGTAAAAGATTTGTTAGTATTGAAGAGGTCCAACTGATTCGAGGGGCTCAAAAGGCAAAGAAATTTTTGAATGAGCACCCCGAATTGTATGTGTTGAAAGCTGACAAGGGTAACATAACGGTACTTATGCCAAAAATTGAATATGTAGAAAAAATGGAGTTACTCTTGTCGGACAACAACACGTACAGTGTAATTCGGAAAGTTGGTATTTCTTCAATGCAATCTAAATTAAATGTAATAATTGGCTCGTGGGAACGTTTAGAAAAAATTGAGAACAATTTGGCAAAATTTCTTAAAAATTATCATGGTACGACCCCACGAATGTATGGTCTGCCAAAAGTACACAAAATTGGTATTCCCTTGAGACCAATTGTCAGCTATTTAGGTTCGCCTTTATACAATTTATCCAAATTTTTGTCTAACATTTTGAATCATTACGTGGGAAATAACTTTTCGGCTGTAAAAAACGCGGAAGATTTTAGAAATAAAATTAAAAATGTGTCTCTACCAACAGGTTATATATTAGTGTCGTTAGATGTGGCCTCGTTGTTTACAAATGTTGACTCATCTTTGGTAATAATTTTGATTAAAAAATGGTGGAATAGCATAAAAGCATATAGTAACACAAGTTTGGAGTCGGAACAATTTGTAGAAGGGTTGAAATTTGTGTTAGATCATACTGAATTTAGTTTCGGGGGAAGATGTTTTAGGCAAGTGTTTGGTTCACCGATGGGTTCGCCAGTTAGTACAACAGTGGCTAACCTAGTAATGGAACACGTTGAAACCGAAGTGTTAAAAACATCTTCCGTCAAACCTATCTTCTTTTACCGGTACGTGGATGATATTATTGCGGCTATTCCAAGTTCGGAAATTGATAATTTTTTGGATTCATTTAATAGTTTTACCCCGCGAATTAAATTTACATGTGAAATTGAAAATCAAGGTCGTTTAGCCTTTCTGGATACTATAGTAATACGTAATGAGGATGGAAGTTTAACTACAGATTTATATCTTAAAAAAACCTGGTCGGGTCGGTATCTAAATTATAACTCGTGGCTTCCATCATCTTACAAAAATAATACAGTGTTTCTGTTGGCTGAAAAAATTTTGAGATTATCGGATGAGGGTTTTCATGCCAAAAATTTCAAAATTTTAAGTAATGTTCTAACTCAAAATGGCTATCCAAGAGGGGTAGTGACTAGAGGAATTAGAAAGGCTATCGACAAACATAGTAATTCGGGAAATATTTTGGAAAATACGCGCGTAAATCCAAATTTAATCGTTGAAAATAATCGCAAACTTTACATTTCGATCCCATATGTTAAAATTCTTTTCGAAAAAAAAAAATTTCTTTTACAAAATTATGATATACAACTTGTTGGTAGAGCATTTCACAGTTTGGACATGGCTTTATTCACTAAATTAAAAGACAAAATTCCCATAGAGTTACAATCAAATCTAATATATAAATTAAAATGTTCGTGTGGAAAAGAGTATATCGGTCAAACTAAACAAAATTTAAAAAAACGAATTCGTCAACATATTTATGATTCTACGTATGAGTTTAAACCGTCACACAGTGCGTTATCGAATCATCTGCGTGGAAGTAACCACTCGTTATCTATAGATGACGCTAGGATACTTGATAGGGAGCAAAATCTCAATAAAAGGTTAATTTTGGAAAGCATTTACATCAAAAAAGAACAAAATTTATCTCAAAATTTATTAAATATCCAGGAAGTTTCAAAATATTTGTTAAATTATTACGACAACATTTTGTAGATTTTCTTAAAAAAATTTTTGTCACTCAAATTGTATAACTTTAAATTTTTTCGGTTAAACTGAGTAATTCGTAAATTTTAATTTGAACTCTAGTTACATTAGGAAAACATTCGTTATTAAAAAAATAAAATTTTCTTTCAAATTGTGTAGTAAAAATTATGCCCCTGAGAATGACAGAATGTACCATCGAAACGTCGGGTTTTTATTAAATAATTAATAAAAATAAATAAAACATTAAGTTAAAAACCAAAGAAAATTATTTTATTATAACAAAAAAAGCTTAAAAAGTGATTTAACTTTATACTATCATATGTTTTATTTCATGGGTGAAGGTCAAATTTTCGCCTTCAGAAAAAAATAAATCTTTGTTTTTCATTAAAATCTCTTTTAAATGTACTTTTTCTTCGTTATTTAAACGGTTTTTGTTTACTTTGATAAATATTTCTTCTTTTAGATTCACTATTGGTTCCAGATGGTTTACTTGGGTTAATACACTGGGATATCCAATATTTATGAGGGGAATTATATATTCGTTGAATATTTTCATGTATTCGTTTTTTGTGTCAATGATTGCTTCGAATGCCTTAAAAAATTGATACCCATTATGGCATCATACTTCACACTCTTTAGAGGGAAGATTTTCCATTCAAGCGTTCCATTTTTAATTAATTCTTTCGGGATGGGGGTCATGGATTTTTTAAGTGACAAGATTTGGTCCACCCAAAGAATTATACATTATTGGTTTTTCTAATTTAAATATTTTATATTTTAAAATATTGGGTTTTATTAAACTGGTATCCGATCCAGTGTCTATTAAGCAATTTATGGTATGATTGTCAAAGGTTAGTTTTACTATAGGTAATTGGTTTGATGAGGCAGCTCTATAAAATTTACCTCTTGATTGAATTCAGAATTTCTAGTGATATTGTCTACTTCCATTGGTTTTTGGTTAGGAATGTGATTATTTCTGTATTGATTACTTCTGTTAGTCTCAAATTGTCGTCTGTATTGTTCTGGGTTAGTTCTAATGGTAGGTGATCTAAATTATGTATGTGAAGTTGACCCAAAAAGTAACCCAAAAAAATGCTATGGCAACACTTAATCTGTATTTCCATGATATTTTAGTGTCAGCCCAAAAAGCTATATGTCTCATGACACTATTTGCAAAGTCAGCCCAAAAAAAGTACTATCACGACAGTTGAAACTATCGTGATAATTATATGTACATATATTGAACTGTCAGCCCAAAAATAATTCGGACCCAAACCAAAGAAATTAATTTAAAATAATTCCAAAATTATAACTTAAAATTGAAAAATTTGCATAAACATGTTTAATTTTATATAATGCAATTATTTAATAATATATTTAATTATGCATTACCAAAATCGAATAAATACAATTTTTTAATTTAAAATCTCACGTACCACACAGTTTTAAGAGTTCCTCATCACTCTAAATATGAAAGCGAATTAGCTGCAAATAGCGGGTTGGTCATCATTCTAAGTATGATTTTCAATTAGGTCTGATCTCTGTCTTTATCATTGCAACGTCTCAGCCAGATGTGATGGGGACCTCATAGCCATAATGGCCCATACAACCACTTCAAATTTTATTCATTTTTTCATACAAAAAATCTCATGTAACTCAAAATGTTAGGGGTTGGTCATCATTCTAAGTATGATTTTCAGTTAGGTTTCTATAATACATTTCTCTCTGTAACACTCTTCTATAATACATTTCTGGGGGTGGATTTAATATCCTTAGAAGGAAAATGTACTAAAACTACATTTACAACACCACACACAATCATGATCTAACCAATTTTTTATTGTAACCACTGATAATAAAACACGCGCCCCCTCTAAAGCGTTTTGCCCATAGGAAAACGAAAACGGATTTTACTTTTTTTACAATAACTTCAAAATCTTTAGCATATTATAGCTTAAAGACTCTCGATCTTGTTCATAAACACAATACAAAAATATTTTAATTTAAAAAATAATTTAAAAATATTTAACATTCCCAGAAAATTTAAAATATTTTTTCAATTTTTTGTAAAAAAAAGTACACGAAAATATTTTTCGTGTTGTTTTTCTGTTATATTTTTTATTGTTATAATTTTATAATATCGGCTAAATAAATGAATGATATACCAACTTCACATACTACTCACAAAGACATTTTCTTTTCTTTTTTAATTTTATTCTGAGAATTCCGTTTTCTTTTTAAATTTAATTTAAAAAAAATTAACTCACAGATACAAACATACAAGTTTTGATACTGGAATTTCAAACGAAAATAGTTTTTCGGTTTAGTATTGGGCAAGGCAAAACGAAAAAAACAAGGAGCGAGTTCACCCTCAACTCGCAAAAGATTTATGTGAAAACTTTTTTGTATAATTATCAATTGAATCATTTCAAGCCATTTCGATAAGGCTCAGAAACCCCTCTGTACAGCACACACACAATTTCCTGACCGCTGGTGAGACTCGTATTTAAAATGAAACAATTTTTATTTAATATTTAAACTTTAGTAATTTTCATAGATTTTTATTTTGTATAAATTTTTGTTTCACAGTGTGCTGTCCATAGGAAGACTTTTGTACGAGTGACATTTATTTCTTTTATCTTTATACAAGTCAACATTTTTTATTTGAGTGTACATTCTATCTTTTTCATATGATTTGAATTTCTCTTTCTAATTATCGAACTGCAATAATTGCCGTCTTACTTTGGTAAAAGTTATTCCTATCCGGATAGGAATGAAATTTTGCCCAAAGTAAGAACAATTCTTCTTCAGAATAATTTTTCTTTTTACTTTCAACAGTTGGTACCAAGCTCTAAAATATAATTTATTATTTAGAATTTTAACAAATATAAAATAATGATATCAAATTATTAAATAAGGTATAATTATTCCAAATGATAATTAATAAAATTTAATATTCTGATTTATCGAAAAATTGAAAATTGTTATTTACTACCAACTCATAAAACTAAATATATGTAATATATGTACTCTAGTAGTAAACACTACAACTACGAGAAGAAGAGAATTTTGCTATTCCTACTTCTCAGCGGAATGAATCTCTTCATTTCGGAATGAAAATACACGGCATTGTTGTTGTAAAATTGCCAAAGTAAGACTACAAATGATGTAAGAATACTATGCTCGTTCAGATTTGTTTACATTGATACGGATGTACAATAATTCAATACATTTATAATAAATTTGACAATCAGTGTACATTGGTTTGATTTGAATAAAATAGCTTATCTAAATTAAATTGATAGTGATTTTATATAAATTAAATTGTTTAGAAACGGCAAGTTAGATTTAAATTATTTACTACTAAAAGATAAGTACATATATAAGTTTATACGACAAGCTATATTTTCTATAATTAACGTTTTGGTTATTTTCTTTTCAGGAACAGCTGCTCTTTGTTATCTTACTGGATTCTCATTCGCGATGTAATTGGAACTCAGCCGGTACCTAAACCAATCATTTTGAGAAAATAAACAAATTATAGTGTATAGTGTAGCAACAAAAGATTTCTAATAAAACAAAATTATGAATAGCAAACTTGGTGTTTTATTATATGGTCATGACTGAAGGTGCTGAACACCCTCCATAAAGACGGATGTTGTTCGCTCAAGATTTATGTAAACTAACTTACTATTTTGGTTAAAAATGTCAGTAAGTTCTATTTTGAAATTGCAGGACGAACCTTACTGACATTAATTAAGCATGAGCAATAAGTGCAGTTCTGTTCAGTTAATCACCAAAACCAGCTATGTACGCTTTAAAATATACCACTACTCATACACAGTAATCTTGATCAAGATTCCATAGTAGTAAATGGTCACAGCAAACTCGCTGAACAAAGCAAAATCACATCGCTTTATTCCTGATCAGTTTAAAATAAATTAAATAGAGCGGTTCTATTTGGGCGCAATGTTTACCTTAAAATAATTGCTATTAGAAAGACAATAGCGCGAAACCCCCCATAACCAAACTCACCAACAGCATGAGCATTGAGCAATACTAATAAGAAAGCATACCGATTAAACAATTTTAAAATTATTATTTTATTATGTATCGATGTATATGTGCAATTTTCACATCTCGCTATTTCCATTTAATTTGTTTACACTGAGGCGTACAACACATTGAGCGCGAACTGCGAATTGCGAATAAATTCCACAATGCGATATTCGTAAATAGACGCGCATAGAGCATGGCGCGAATTAAATAAACGTCAAACATAAAAAATCTTCCGAAACTTGACGTTTATTAAATTTGATTTTTTTCGCACTGTGGAATTTATTCGCAATTCGCAGTTCGCGCTCGATGTGTTGTACGCCTAAATAAGCAAAATTGGTTGGCCTTTTGCGCGTATGTAATTTTCATTTTCAAAAACACTTGCTGCTGCGGCCATATATAGCAGATATTTTCACAACAAAATAAATTAAAGTAGGCGGTTTTTTTTAGATTTTTTTGTTGTATTCGGTTCACGATGTTTTGGAAAATGCCGGATGATGTTGTATATTGCATGTGTATGCGTAGATTTTGCATTGATTTTACGTTTTATTTATGTTTTGTTCTTGTCGATATTCACACATATACCAGCAATATTTTTAGTTCGGCACTTTGGTTCCGTACCCCGATTTCTATACAAATTTTTTACTTACTTCTGCCGCTAAAGATGTTTTCACATCAAAAATGCTAAAAATTGTGAAATTTTTCGTTTTTTATGTTTTTCGTTTTCCTATGGGCAAAGCGCTTAACTGTACAACCTATTACGACTGGACCTTATGAAAATCGTATTTGAAATTATGGCCAACCCCCAACATCTTGAGTTACATGAGATTTTTTGTATGAAGATACGACTAAATATTTGAAGCAGTTGTATGGGTCATTATGGTCGTGAGGTCCCCATCACATCCAGCTGAAACCTTGCAATGATAAAGATATAGATCAGACCTAATTGAAAATCATACTTAGAATGATGACCAACCCCCAAAATCTTAAGTTCATGAGATTTTTTGTATGAACAAATGAATAAATATTTGAAGTGGTTATATGGCCGTTATGGTTATGAGGCCCCATCACATCTGACTGAGACATTGCAAGGATATAGATAGAGATCAGATCTAATTGAAAATCATACTTAGAATGATGACCAACCCCTAACATTTTGAGTTACATGAGATTTTTTGTATGAAAAAATGAAAAAAATATTTGAAGTGGTTGTATGGCCGTTATGGCTATGAGGTCCCCATCACATCCAGCTGAGTCATTGCAAGGATATAGATAGAGATCAGATCTAATTGAAAATCATACTTAGAATGATGACCAACCCCTAACATTTTGAGTTACATGAGATTTTTTGTATGAAAAAATGAATAAATATTTGAAGTGGTTGTATGGCCGTTATGGCTATGAGGTCCCCATCACATCCATCTGAGTCATTGCAAGGATATAGATAGAGATCAGATCTAATTGAAAATCATACTTAGAATGATGACCAAGCCCTAACATTTTGAGTTACATGAGATTTTTTGTATGAAAAAATGAAAAAAATATTTGAAGTGGTTGTATGGCCGTTATGACTATGAGGTCCCCATCACATCCAGCTGAGTCATTGCAAGGATATAGATAGAGATCAGAACTAATTGAAAATCATACTTAGAATGATGACCAAGCCCTAACATTTTGAGTTACATGAGATTTTTTGTATGAAAAAATGAAAAAAATATTTGAAGTGGTTGTATGGCCGTTATGACTATGAGGTCCCCATCACATCCAGCTGAGTCATTGCAAGGATATAGATAGAGATCAGATCTAATTGAAAATCATACTTAGAATGATGACCAACCCCTAACATTTTGAGTTACATGAGATTTTTTGTATGAAAAAATGAATAAATATTTGAAGTGGTTGTATGGCCGTTATGGCTATGAGGTCCCCATCACATCCATCTGAGTCATTGCAAGGATATAGATAGAGATCAGATCTAATTGAAAATCATACTTAGAATGATGACCAAGCCCTAACATTTTGAGTTACATGAGATTTTTTGTATGAAAAAATGAAAAAAATATTTGAAGTGGTTGTATGGCCGTTATGACTATGAGGTCCCCATCACATCCAGCTGAGTCATTGCAAGGATATAGATAGAGATCAGATCTAATTGAAAATCATACTTAGAATGATGACCAACCCCTAACATTTTGAGTTACATGAGATTTTTTGTATGAAAAAATGAAAAAAATATTTGAAGTGGTTGTATGGCCGTTATGGCTATGAGGTCCCCATCACATCCAGCTGAGTCATTGCAAGGATATAGATAGAGATCAGAACTAATTGAAAATCATACTTAGAATGATGACCAAGCCCTAACATTTTGAGTTACATGAGATTTTTGAATGAAAAAATGAATAAATATTTGAAGTGGTTGTATGGCCGTTATGGCTATGAGGTCCCCATCACATCCAGCTGAGTCATTGCAAGGATATAGATAGAGATCAGATCTAATTGAAAATCATAATTAGAATGATGACCAACCCCTAACATTTTGAGTTACATGAGATTTTTTGAATGAAAAAATGAAAAAAATATTTGAAGTGGTTGTATGGCCGTTATGACTATGAGGTCCCCATCACATCCAGCTGAGTCATTGCAAGGATATAGATAGAGATCAGATCTAATTGAAAATCATACTTAGAATGATGACCAACCCCTAACATTTTGAGTTACATGAGATTTTTTGTATGAAAAAATGAAAAAAATATTTGAAGTGGTTGTATGGCCGTTATGGCTATGAGGTCCCCATCACATCCAGCTGAGTCATTGCAAGGATATAGATAGAGATCAGAACTAATTGAAAATCATACTTAGAATGATGACCAAGCCCTAACATTTTGAGTTACATGAGATTTTTGAATGAAAAAATGAATAAATATTTGAAGTGGTTGTATGGCCGTTATGGCTATGAGGTCCCCATCACATCCAGCTGAGTCATTGCAAGGATATAGATAGAGATCAGATCTAATTGAAAATCATACTTAGAATGATGACCAACCCCTAACATTTTGAGTTACATGAGATTTTTTGAATGAAAAAATGAAAAAAATATTTGAAGTGGTTGTATGGCCGTTATGGCTATGAGGTCCCCATCACGTCGAACTGAGTCATTGCAAGGATATAGATAGAGATCAAATCTAATTGAAAACTACATTTAGAATTGTTATATTTATGTTTGTTCCCAAATCTTGAGATTCAAAATTTTAATTTAGAAAAATCTGTAATATTTATTTGATTTTGGTAATAAATGCATAATTAATTAAATTATTTAAATAATTGCTCGTAAAGAATTGAACGTGTTAATATTTCTTTAATTTTAATCAAACTACAGTGTTGAAATTAATTTAAACTCTATTTTTATTTTGGCAGCTTTGCTTTTAGGCTGATATTAAAGAATATAACTATTTAATAGTTTTTTTAGCTGTCAGAACTTTTTTTTGTTTTCTTTGGTACAAAACATTTTTTGGATAACATTTGAAATACAATTATTACGGAAATTTATAAAATTCGATATATATTATAGCAGCTTAGCTTTCTCGTGTAATTTTGTATTGTGTATATTATTGGAAAGCAAAAAAGAAAATGAAAATTTTTATATAACAAATTTCTATCGCGACAGTAAATTTTGTAACTTACTGATTGCTATATAAATATTAAAGTATCCTTTATATATAAGGTATAGCCAGCGTTAAAAATTTTATTTTTTGGGATACAAATTTGGGCCAACTTCACAAAGGTATCTAAATTGTCCCTGATTATTTTGATTATTATGATTGTTACTATTTTCGAAGTTTCGTCGGTATTGTGCGGATCTGTTGTTAAAATTGTTGTTGTCATTATAGTTAGTAAATATTGCTATTAAATTGGTTAGGTGGGTTCTTTGAGTAGTTAAGCTGATTACCTTGTTTTACTTCGGTCTAAAAAGACCAAAGTATTGAAATCCTGTCAAAAATGACGAAAAATTTGGTTGGTCCAAAACCACTTTTCTCGACGTTTTGAAAGTCCCTGAGTCTGAAAATGCAAAAAAAAAAAAAATGTCCGTCCGTCTGCCTGGATGTCTGGATGTCTGGATGTCTGGACCCATGGTATCTCGAGAACGGCTTGTCCGATTTGGATTTTTTTTCGCCAATCTGTTTCTATGGTCAAGGCGGAGATTTGAAAAGCTTTTGGAGACTGTACGTCAAGGGGGTGGGGTACCTGCCATACGAATTGACCCAAAATACCTGCTTTTATAAATATTTACGATTTTTTTAATATATGCTTATTTGATTATTGGATTGGGCATTGAATTGGGAATTGATTTGAAGGTTAAATTAGGGGTCAATTTGCGCGTTGAGTTGAAGTTGAGTTGGAGTTGAGTTGGGGTTGGATTTGGATGTAGTGAATAGTTAACACATTTTTTATATGATGGAACTTCCCTATTTATCAACCGATTATTATGAAATTTGACATGTGTGTTGGAAATGAGATTCTAAGATGAGTCTTGGATGAAGTTCTGGAATATGGCCAAGCAGGATAGAACTTGCCCATCTCTCAACCGATTACGATGAAATTCGACATTTATTTTGGAAATGGGATTCTAAAATGTATTTTGGATGAAGTTCTGGCATTTTAAAATGATCTCTGGATGAAGTTCTGGAATATGGCCAAGTATGATGGAACTTGTCTATTTCTCAACCGATTATTATGAAATTTAATTTGTGTGTTAGAAATGGCCGATTCTAAAATGAGTTTTGGATGAAGTTCTGGAATATGGCCAAGTTTGATGGAACTCGCCTATTTCTCAAAGGATTATTATGAAATTTGACATGTGTGCTAGAAATGACGAATGATGGAACTTGGCTATTTCTCAACCGATTATGTTGAAATTCGACATGTGTAATGGAAATGGGATTCTAAAATGAGTTTTGTATCAGGTTCTAGAATATGGCCAAGTATGATGGAGATTGCTCATTTCTCAACCGATTATAATGAAATTCGCCATGTGTATTGGAAATGGGGTTCTAAAATGATTTTTGGACGAAGTCCAGAAATACGACCAATTATGATGGAACTTTGCTATTTCTTAACCGATTATAATGAAATTTGATATGTGTAAGGAAATGGGAATATTTGATATGTGTGTAATATTGCCAGGTAGGATGGAACTTGGCTATTCCTTAACCGCGGGTATCATTAAATTAGCCATGTGTGTTGGGAATGGAACTCTAAAATAATTGTTTATAAAGCTCTGGAATATGGCCTAGTAGGATGGAACTTGGCCATTTCTTAACCGATTATGATGAAATTTGTTATGTGTGTTGGAAATGGGATTCTAAAATGAGTTTTTGGATATATTTCTGGAATATGGTCAGTTAAACGGTTAGAAGTATCAGTATGTTATACTACTTTCGGTATAAAGTTCTAGAATACGATTTTTCGTTTTAAATTGGATGCCTGTACCCATGTTACTGAAGCTTTTGACCTGTTTGGCTGTTGTTGTATAAGTAAATATATTTTGGTTAAAATAGAAATCAATAATGTCAGAAAACTGTCACACCAACTTTATGACATTATTGAAGATACCAAAGACCGAAGTTCTGATCCCCTCGTGAGGTTTCAGCCCTTTATATTTTTATAATTGTTATTATCATTTCTTCTAAAATTGTTTTCGTTTCTCTTAAAGTTTTCAAATTTTTCAAAATTGTTGTTTCTAAACTGGGAAGTTTTTTCATGTTTTATTATATCTTCGGCTAGGTATATTTCTGTTTGACACAATATGTTATCTAATTCAAATAGGGTTTTGTTGGAATCTATTTGTATTTGTACTATTGGGGTTAATTTACTTTTTAATAACAACATTAGTTCTTTATCTATGGAATTGTAATTGAATATGTCTTCATTGTCATAATCACAAATTTCACTACATTTACTTTTTACAATATTTAGTTTATTAAACATATCCTTTAAATTAAATACCTTTATGTCCTTGGCTGCGAACAGGAGTTGATGAATCGTATTCTTTGGTCGAAATTTTATCCTTAGTTGTTCGATGACGTTTCCCCAAGTTCTGAGGTGTTCCGGTATCTCGTATATTATGTTTCGAGCGAATCCGATGATCTTGTTGTTCACGAGTTTACGTAAACAATATCGTTTGAGGTCTGCATTATTTGTCCCACATAATTCTTCTAGGATTTCTACTGCTTTCAAAAATGATCGTAGTTTATACGAGTCTTCTCCAGAAAATGCTTGGATTTCATTAAACCCTCCTATTACTTGATCTGGTGTCAGGTCAAATTTAGTGGTTTTCATAGTTTGTAGTTTGGCTGTTTGCTCGGCCATTTGTTGGTGTAGATATTGAATTTCGTTTTGTAGTACTTTTTGTTGTTCTTGTTGCTGTTGCAACTGTTGTTGCATTTGTTCTTCCATGTTTTCTGTGAACCTGTTCTTATCGAAGAACCTTAGCCTTTTTCCGCTTTTTCCACCAATTTTGTTTTCTTATTTTTGTTTTTGAACTTCGCTTTTTCTTCACTTTTTCACTTCACTAATTTTTCCGATTTTTACAAATTTGTACGTTTATAATTATTATGTAAGCAAATTAACTTTTTTTTCTTTTTGTAATTAACTTACGTTTATTTTCTAAGGTGAGGTGACGTCGGTTTCTACGAGGTTACAAATTTTGTGTTTCCTCTTTGTTTTCTTTCCACTTTCACTAACTTTCGCTATTGCGTTTTCCGTTTCACTAGATTTTCTTCTTCGGAAGAGAATCCTATCAACTGCGCCAATCTTATTTTTTCACTCTTGCTTTCTTAAGAAAACGAGTCTGGTTTTGTTTAATTTTTATTTATTAAATCTTTATTAAATTATACCTTTAGATATAATGATTCGAGTAACAACTTTTGTGCATCTCTTTAGAGTGCCAGTTAATAACTTCTCTTTTCTTTTACAAATATTTCTTATTTTATATTTTTTTTGTTTCCCCTTCTCTATAAATTTTAATTTAAAATATTTGATTTTCTGAGGAATATATTTTGTCTAATGGAACATATTTAGTTCTTGGATAGCATATCTAATTCTTAGATATCTACTTTTATATTTTAATGGAACATATTATTTCTTGGAGATACATATGGTAAGTTAGATTGGTGAGTACATATTAAAATAGAATCACGTTGTATGCATTTTTGTTTTCTGTTTCTGGATTGTTGTATAACCTTGCCTCATTTACAAAATCTAAATACGTAACACTAAAGAAAAACACATAAGACATACACATTCTGCAAATAAATACACAAAACTAACGGATTATATTACAATCCGCATTCCATATAGGAATCCCCAACAACAACAAGAAAAAACAATAATAAAGAAAATTGACCCATTTAGAAAAATATATAAAGACGAGCGCAACAAATTTATAAAAGATAAGAAAATTCATATATACTTTGAAAAGATAAGAGTAAATATGTATATCCACAATACGTACATTCATAAAACATTACAGTCAAATAAATTAGTTTTACGAATTGTACTGAACAATTACAAGTAGACATTTGAGCAAAACAAATTTAAGAAATCATAGCAGTGACATCTTTTGTCAGTAACAATAAGATTCAGTACTTAATTTACTCAATTAAGTTATAGTTAGATTCACTTTACCGAATACTAAAATACAGAGTTGGCCCCCACCAGCGGTAAGCCAACGACTACTCATATACTAAACAGATAGCAATAACCAGTGCATAAACTGAACCAAAAACAATCTAATCAACTTAAATCCAACAAATTAGATAAAAGCACTTCTACTCATTAGATCCTCACCTCATTAGCTGGACAGATAGATATATTGATCTATAATCAATAATATTCAACATTAATTAAATACAACATTGAATACCCAGTTGATAAAATAGCGTAAACATTCTTTGCAACATAAATTACACAGTAGATGTATTAACATTTTAAAATATTCAACATTAATGGCGCTGTAGGTAAAGTTTCCGTAGGACATCCGCGTTAGTTAATTAAGAAATTTTTTTTGCTTTAACATTATTTTAAAGCACACGCTAAAACATTTAATAAATTTAGCTATTCGCACCGAGCGAATAAAATAATAAGGCTGTTAAACTCATGATAAAGGTATCACAGTGAGTTAGCTTAGGGTTATAATAAATCCCAACTGTCCGAAATATAAGGAAGTTGAAACTAAATTAATATTTTATAAAGTCAAGTTAAAGTGATCAAACAGGTTTCAATCAAAAAAAAAAAAAAAAGCAAAATATATGAACAACGAGGACAAATCGCCATTCGAGCAAAAATCACAGAAGACACCACGTTCACCGATACAAACTAGACCAAATCCAAGGTTACCATCATTAATTCCAAGTTGGTAAATAAATAAATAAATAAATAAATAATTAGGGACGATCGCACCCGTTTCCAACGGAGCAACAGTAACAGTGACTCAGAACAACAAGCAGGTACCAGCGAACAAGAAAAGGAACCGATAAAAAACACCAAACCCAAAAGAAAAGAAACTGGGACAGAAGCCACGCAAAAATCTAACGAAGCAACGCAGACAACAAAAAAACGCACAAAATTGAAAGTAGAGGAACAACAACAACCTGACAAAGAAGATAACAAACAACCCCGAAAAATAGAAGTAGCAGTTATACCACCACAATTAGAGAAGAGAACAGAAGACGAACAGCCACAGGAAATCAACCCAGACAAAGAAGACGCACAACCCAGCACCAGTAGAAAAGAAGAAAAGGCAACAAGTAGTAAAACTATGTAGCGACTCACTCTTTTAAATCGATAATTAAATTCGTTTATCGCCACAATTATTTGAAATGTAACGCATTTCAACTGGAAAATATAATTGTGATGGCACATCTCTTTTCGGTCAATAGTGACACCTATAATAGGATAGCAACTTGCTATGCAACTATTATATTGGTTTATGTCTGTGCTCAACTCAATAAATATATTTCCCTATTGACGATTGGAGCATCACGGATTCCACCTAGTGGAACATTTTTAAACTGAGCTGCCTGATAATTTGACGTTCGAAATTATTGTAAACAATTCCAATTTTGAACTGTAAACACAATTTTTACTTACCGGATTGCTAATAATTGTAAATTATTCCAATTTCGGACTATAAAAATAATTTTTAATTACCGTATTGTTACATTTTGTTTCGTCGCATTTGTGACAAATGTCATTTTATCAGGTGCATCATTTTAACTATTGTCCTCGAGAGGCGCTTTCTTTACTTTTACAATCGTCAATATTTGAGTACAGTTCACTATTTTGGCATTAAATTAATATCTTGGATAAATTTAATGCAACACCGAAATTATCACCATCTATTGTCGTCATCACAAACTAACTCATTGCTGAACGAAAATTGGTCTAAGTTTTTATTTCTCAAAATAAAAAAATTGATTTTTGACATACGGAATTTTACATCAAACATTCATTCCTATTTCTTCTTTCCGACAAGTCGACTGTTTTCATAAAGCGAACATAGTTTTTCTTTATTACTAATTAAAATAATATTAATTTTACTTTGGTGTTCGCAACTACAAATTGGCGAATTAATAGTGCGGAGTTTTCCACAAGTGTTTTTTGTACTTTTCTCACCGGTCAAGTAACGTGGTGGTGGATATTAATTCTAAAAACTTTTGTTAATTAATAAGTGGAATTGTGAAATATAATTTCGGTCGCATAGAAGAATATTGTGCGACCGCCATTAAATCGTGAAATATTATTTTTTTTATTTATCCAGTGTTGTACAACAATATTTCAACTCGAACACACTTTTTCGATAATTATTCCATTCGATAACTAAAAGTCAGCCGAAACAAGCCACTCACGAGATAACTGAAACCAAACGCACAAGGGGTACAGACAAACAAGCACAACTAGCAGAGGAACCCGCACCACGAATTGAAGACACAGTAGAAGCAGCAACATCAAACACAGTAGAAACTCGACAAATCAGCGAAGTAGTAAAATAAGCAGACAAAAAAAAACAAACAACAACAAAAGTTACAAGAACCAACACTACCTCTGAAGGATAACATAGAAAAGAATCACAAAATAGAAGACAAACAAATTCAGGAAACATCAAATCAAACAGTACCACCTGAATAAATTGATAACACGGAGGTTATACAACCCGAAAAACTACATCAGCAAATAGCTGAACCACAGAAAGAAAACAAAGACAAGAAAGAAGATAAGCGGAATCCAGTATTACAAAACCAGAAAATACAACCACAAGTAGCCAAAGAAACAGAAGAAACACAACCCCAAAAACCACAAGAACTAGTAACACCACCTCAACGAGTCGTCACACAGAACAGAAACGAAGCAGTAAAGATGGCAAACACACGAGAAATTCAACAAAATATAACCAGCTTAGTACCGGAATTCAGCGGCGAAGGAAGTGGTGACGTAACGGTCAACCTTAAAAGATTCTTAGGGTTAGCAGACAGCGCGTACGGCACACTAACAACAGAAGAAGAAAAAAAAACATTTGGAAACTTAATTAAATTCAGACAAGGATAGCAATCAGGAACATAAACGATTATGAAACGCTAAGATCAACCCTAAGTAATATGTATACGAGAGTGTGGACTTTGAGCGAACTTGAAAGAAAGTTCACAGAAGTAAGACAAGCGTATGGAGAGTCTGTAAGGAATTTCGGACAACGCGTGATCGAAGCACTGGAAAACTACAAAAATGGGTACAGGACAAAATATAAGTTAGAAGCAATAGACCAGGCATACTCGCAACACTTGGGGAACACAGCAGTGCAATCATTCAAAAGGGGACTAAACAACACGATACTAAAAGAAAAGGTAGCAACGATAAAAGCAGAAGATGTAGACAGTATAGTAGAACAAACAGAGGATATAGAGAGGATGCTGGAAATAACAAACGGGGAATTTACGTTGAAAAATTTGAATGAGAAACCACAAGTAAATTATCAAAACATACCGAACAGAAATATACGGCAAAATAACCCAGTAATATGCAACTATTGTCAAAAACCGAACCACGCATACGACGTGTGCAGGTCGAGAATTTGGTCACAAAATAGGCCACCGTTCCAAATAAACAGACGACAACCAGCGAACCAATATAATACAAGCTACAGCACGAACTCGACACAATTGAGCAACTTATACACGAACACAAATGGAGTCCGACTAAATAACACACCAAATTTCCAAGGGTACAGAGACAGCTACCAAGCGCAACAAGGCAGTCACACAACAAATTACCAAGCCAAGTCCACATATAACAATTATAGACGACCTCCAGACGAGAGAAACACCGTAGATAGACCGCCAGAATATTGCTCATTTGAAACACCAAACAACTATGAACCTCAGATACGGAGAGAAAACGCCAGTTTAGAAGAACAATTTAGAAATATGCGAATCAACCTAATGTCGACTCAACCACCGACTGATAACAAACCTCAACATATGTACCAAACACAATCGGGAAACGAGCATGGACTCGCCGATATGGAATAGTAGGCCAAACCCGAGCGGGTCCAATAAAGCATCAAAATACAACAATAACAGAACCTACAATTACGCACACACGGAACGTAGCCATGATCTCAACGAATGCAAATTATTCAGAAACCACGAGCAGCCAGATTCAAACGAACCATACAACGAATCAAAAACAAATTTTCGTCGAACCAACGTACACAATCAATTTAGTCAGTAAGCAACCAGAAGCCGTCGCCATCCAGACGCACAACGATATAGTTAATAAGCGACCAAAAGCCGTCGCCATCCAGACGCACAACGATATAGTTAATAAGCAACCAGAAGCCGTCGCCATCCAGACGCACAATAATTTAACTCCAAAACAAACAAAAGCCGTCTCTAGCCAGACGCACAATCATTTAGTTCTTAAGCAAACAAAAGACGTCGCCAGCACGACACAAACAGAAAACCTAGATAATAAGCAAGCACAAATAACCACAAGTTCGACACATATCATAAAATCAAATCATAAGCGCAATCCAGCGGTCGAGATAACAAGAAGAGCAGATTCAACTAAAATACAGACAAATCGAGCAAAAAGGAATGAAAACTTTCTCTTCACGACAGAACACGACCAAGACCAGTTATCTGGTGCCAATGTATTAGGAAACCTCTTCTACCCGGTCAGAAACAGTAGAAGCACCTCGCCCACGAAAATCAGGGACGATAATGCCATACCAACAGAGATAGACAGCATAGAAGCAGAATTAGTTCCAAACTCCGTGATAGAAAACAAACATGAAGATAGCAAAACACAAAATACACAAGCCGTTGCCAGACCAACGCAAACACAAATTACACAAGCCGTTGCCAGACCAACGCAAACACAAGATACACAAGCCGTTGCCAGCCCAACGCAAATCAAAAATATACAAGCCGTTGCCAGCCCAACGCAAATCAAAAACACACAAGCCGTTGCCAGACCAACGCAAACACAAAACACACAAGCCGTTGCCAGACCAACGCAAACACAAAACACACAAGCCGTTGCCAGACCAACGCAAACACAAAACACACAAGCCGTTGCCAGACCAACGCAAACCCGAAACACACAAGCCGTTGCCAGATCAACGCAAATTAAAGATACACAAGCCGTCGCCAGCCCGACGCACCAAATTAACCCCAATTCCAAAAACAATCTAATCAAACCAACCCAAAAACAAAATCCAACACAAACCGTCGCAAGGACGACGCAAAACTATACACAAGCCGTCGCCAGCTCGACGCATAATACAAATCCTAGCACCAAGCACCACATAACCTAACCTACCCCCAACCCAACAATTCCGACCACAGGAATAGGATAAATGAAATTGCGCGTAGTACTAAAAACAACTTTTTCTCTCATGTCCAAAAAAAAAAAAAAAAAAAAAAAAAAAAAAACAACCATGAGAGAACAAGAAATCCAATTTGGCATAAACAACATTCAAAATTATACTAACAACTAATACCATAACATTCAAACTAGCAATATTAACAAGCAAAATCATTTAAAAGAAAACAAAAATTCCCAAAACCAAAAATCAATCAAGTAAAATTTAACGTAACAAAATCTCGAGTCAAAAACATAAAATCAATTCAATATAAAATATAAACCTTTCAAATTCTAAGATGTACAAAATTTTTTGTTATAGTACGTAACATAGAATTTTTTTTTTTTACATAGTAATTGCATAAACAAACGACAGACATACATATCCAAGATAAAAAAAAAAAAAGCAAGTTTTCTCTACACTATGTAAGTTAACCTAGGTTAAGATGAACAATTTTTTTTTTTCTCGTAGTATTTAAGTTAATATAAAACAACCATAATAAAGAAACAAGAACGATCGCATAATCAAATACAAAAGTCAAGTTCAAATACAAACTCAACATAAGAAGAGAATAAAACAACAGGCAAACAAGTATATCAGGCAAAGTCATCAGAATAGCAAAAAACCAACGGAGAAAATGATGTATTACGGTCAAAAACGCAGAAAAGGTAAGGATGCCAGCCATGAAAATACTCAATCTACAAGCAGAAATAATAGTAAAAACAATAATATTAGAAATAGTAATAATAACAATATAAACACAGACTTCAACCAAAGTCATAACAACTGCAACAGAAGTAATATGATAACAACCTTACAATAATTAATAACAAAATACATAACAATAATAATAATAATACAATATATAATAATAACAAACATACGATATATAACAATAAAAATAACAATAACCATACAGTTTATAATAATTATAATACAAAAAAATTAAATAAAGAATTAAGAAAACCACAAGATCCTAAGACCAATTTAAAAAAAAAAAAAAAAAAAAAAACTTCAATCGAATCCACACGTTTGACCAAGACCGCACAACAGCAAACACCTTGTCCATCCACTGAAAAGCGGAGAGCAGGAAGAACATAGAGCCACAAAAGAACCGAATCTCAAAGATGAAGACAGCTAATATTACCAAATATTCCAATAACAAACGTCAAACAAAAAATGAGAAAGACGCCTAAACCACACCGAACAGCATCAAACAGAACCAACAGAAACATACAACAGGGCATCAAACAGAAACTTGAACTTGAAATTAGAAGTAAACCGAGGAAAAACGACAAGCGGTCGACAATACATCAGAGCCTAATCTTACACAAGATAGGTGAATCTCAACCAAATTTGAGATGGCTAATTCTGAAAATTGAAAACAACACGTATGAACAACCAGCCCCTCAACCGAAAGATCGTTTCCATTTAATAATATGAAGTAATAATAATACTAGAATAAGACTAACAACAGCTTAAATTAGATTTACATAACTATATCATACGATAAGTGAAAATTTCCTTCTGAAATTTTCACTTCCCAAGGGAGGAAGGTATGTTGTATAACCTTGCCTCATTTACAAAATCTAAATACGTAACACTAAAGAAAAACACATAAGACATACACATTCTGCAAATAAATACACAAAACTAACGGATTATATTACAATCCGCATTCCATATAGGAATCCCCAACAACAACAAGAAAAAACAATAATAAAGAAAATTGACCCATTTAGAAAAATATATAAAGACGAGCGCAACAAATTTATAAAAGATAAGAAAATTCATATATACTTTGAAAAGATAAGAGTAAATATGTATATCCACAATACGTACATTCATAAAACATTACAGTCAAATAAATTAGTTTTACGAATTGTACTGAACAATTACAAGTAGACATTTGAGCAAAACAAATTTAAGAAATCATAGCAGTGACATCTTTTGTCAGTAACAATAAGATTCAGTACTTAATTTACTCAATTAAGTTATAGTTAGATTCACTTTACCGAATACTAAAATACAGAGTTGGCCCCCACCAGCGGTAAGCCAACGACTACTCATATACTAAACAGATAGCAATAACCAGTGCATAAACTGAACCAAAAACAATCTAATCAACTTAAATCCAACAAATTAGATAAAAGCACTTCTACTCATTAGATCCTCACCTCATTAGCTGGACAGATAGATATATTGATCTATAATCAATAATATTCAACATTAATTAAATACAACATTGAATACCCAGTTGATAAAATAGCGTAAACATTCTTTGCAACATAAATTACACAGTAGATGTACATATTAACATTTTAAAATATTCAACAGGATGATTCTTAGTATTAACCACTTAACGCATAGGAACGAGTTAACTCGTTCGCATATTACTTGCAGAAATGCATAGGAACGAGCTAACTCGTTCAATAAAATTTTAAACTATTTTATTATGTTTGTTTTTTATAATTAAAATATTGTGATCAATTGTACTTTAGGGCTGTAGTTTATAGCTTGTTATCTCATCTATTTCGATTTTTATGGTTTATGATACCAATTGCTCGGGGTGGTGTATGATATCGATAAGATACATATTTATGGCTACATGTTTCATCATAAACGATATTATTTATTATTATTTTATTCATAGATTTATGAGCTGGCGAAACCACCAATTTGCTCTACTATTGTATTTAAAACGGTTAGTCCAAACTTCTAGAAAGAAGTATGGATGTCCCGAGTCTTTATTTTTTTTTACTGAGTCGCACTTTGTGATACCACCGAACAGCACGGATATTATGGGCCTTATACATTAAAAATGCAGTACCCAGTACCACTATCTATTTTTTTTAAACTGTTATTTGTGATACCCTCGCTTTTGTACACGATATAACGGGCCTTTCACGATACTGCGCAGTACCCGGGACCACCAGCTTAAAAAAGATGTTAACACGACAAGATTTATATTGCGACTAAAAAAACGATAATATAGAAAAGGAGAAAAGTGACTGCAGGATGTAATTTCATTACCGGAATCTCAACAATACCATACATCAATAAATATACATATTTTGGTTTTCTCCAAATCCTTCGACAATCCTCTCTGTAGTCAAAAGAGAATTCTCGCAGGTTTTGTTTTTTCTTTAGACAACATAAAATTTCAATTAACTTTTATTGTTTTACCGCGCCGCAACTAGTGTTATACGCATGATTCAATAAATAGGTGTTTATTGAATCATGTGTTATACATACGTATATGTATTTGTGAACGACATTGTCTTTTAGCGCGTTATAATGTCGATAGCAAATTTTTTCGTAACATTTTTTTATACAGTAAAACGCGCAAATGATGCAATACACCGAGGTAGTAACGGTATATGTAAGAAGAAGAAAGGAAAGTGGTTACATGTGCCAATCATGCAATGTTGGACTTTGTGCTGCACCATGTTTCGAAATTTATTACAAAAAAAAAAAATGTAATTGTCTTATTCTTTAGGGATTTTTCTTTTCTGTTGTAAACAATTTCTTAAAATTTAAAAGAAGCAAATAAAACAAAATCGTTATTTTTTGTTTATACATATAAATGTATCTATTGTGTTAAAATATGTGCAAATTTAATAAATATTTTCAATAATAAAAAAAGTAATTTTTTTTTGGAAGTTTTTTGTCAAAAATAATATGCGTTAAGGGGTTAAATGTGGTTGCTTGTTGTTGTTGGTTTGTGGTACCGGTGTGAAGTTTTTAACACTTTTTTTTAACACGTTTTACGCAAGTGTACATTTGTTTAACAGTGTAATTCAAGTTATTAAACACATTTTTTAACACTTTTTTTAACACATTTTATTTAACACATTTCATTTAACACAATTTTTTAACATATTTGACGCAAGTGTACAATTGTTTGATAGAGTAACTCAAGAAAAAATTAATATATGAGAAACAAGATCCTACCATATGCTAAATAACACAAATCTCAGAGATTGGCTCGCATAGTCACTCTATAGAACAGAAAGAGGATACTTTAGGCTTTCCAAATCTGTACGTGGTATTCCATAATTTAGGGTTGGGCTCTGATGACAAATTTTCAAATATTACCAAAACGTTCAAATATGAAAAAAATGATTCTACATTTTGCTAAATAACACCAATCTCAGAGAACAAAATTGAGAAGGAAGCATAATATGATCGAAAATTTGAGCACGTTCGAAATGATAATCTGTATTTAATAATAAGGTGACTACGATTTGTCTGATAGCTCCAGAGTTGCCATTCCAGTATGGGTAGTCCTGTCTGGTATTGCCAACTCCTTCTTTACTATGCGCAAACCACTCCGCCGCGATAAGGCAGTGATCTTGGAGGGATTGGCTCATACAAAAACTGTATATGATTCAAAAGATGGTCATGAAAATACTATATTAGTACTACAACAGTTTGCTATATCGCTGTTAAATTATTATCAATATCTCGACCGGCTGTTAATTATCAATAATTACTGATTAGTACGAAGAGCCACCTGTACAGCGATTTTGGTCGCAAAATGAGGATTCATTTGAGGATTACCGGAAGGCAATAGTATTGGTAAATTATATTGGTGTTGATGTGCATTTTTTCTTTCAATTTTTCGTTTAATATGATGCAAATAAGAGGGATGAAATGACGCGAGTAATAGGGATAACATGATACAAATAAGAGGAATAAGCTCAGAGGAGAACGATTGATGTATTAAATACTGAGGAGACTGAGATAGAACAACAAATTTCGAAATAAGAAAAATTAAAAATATTACGAAGCGAGAGACTCAAAATAAAAAATATTAACCAAAAAAAACAAAAAAGTTAGAAAACAAAATGATTTTGCTTATTTGGTTTAGTATTGTGTTGCAACTCATGATGGTCGGTTGCTCCTATACAATGTTATGTCCGAGGATGGAGAAATTTTATTCTAGCATACACAGCAAATAATAAAGCGAGAAATGTAAATTTAATAAGAAGAATGTATAAATTAATTTTTTATTTTTATTTTGTTTTTTATTTTGTTTTTGCTTTTTATTTACGATCACGATAATTTTTTTAGAAGGGGACGGTAGAGAGAAATTATTAAAATGGCACACTTTATTATATTCTTACATACTCGCCACTCATAGCTAAAAAATAATGAATTCCAAAATAGAATAAAAATATTAAAAACATAACGAATGTTGCCGGCGAAGAATATATCTATAAACATCCCTGTTGTACGACTGAGTGCTCCAAGAGCGATCAATGATCAATCACGGTGATGCTCTCTTATACCTCACCGTGATCATCACATGTCCGCATGATTCGTATAAAAAGGACGAAAACAATGCGAGCATTGTAAATTTACTCATGAAAAACAAATTTAAAAAGCCGAAGATTTCTTTTTTGTTTGCTTTATACTTCTGTTTCATGTTTTTAACGTGCCATCTCAAACAAAATTTCTCGACTGCTCACGCAAAGTACAACTGGGATAAATCATTTATTTACAGCGTACAGCCTTTTTGTTTTTGCTTTATTGACCCGTGCGATACGATAATTTGTTTATCTCGGTATATTTTCTTTTAGTTTTTTAGAATTGTTTACTTTTTCTTGAGTGCTTAGCTAAAATAGTTCGATTGTGTTTAAAATATTTTCTTCTGTTGTTTTTTTTGTGTGGGAACTAAATTATCAAGTGTTAATTAAAAATAATAATTAAAATTTTAATTAATTAATTGATTTAAAAAAAATTGATGTAGCAAAATTAATCCTTCATTAAAAATTAATTAATTTCACGGTAAAAATTTCGCGAAATTAATTAATTTTTGCCGTTAGAATTAATTGTTGGTAACTTAATTTAAGGAGCCAATTTAATTAAATTATACCTAAATTATTATTAGTTATAATTTTTATTTTTATGAAAATCAATAAATCATTAATTAAAACAAAAATTATAAATTATATTATATCACAATTAAATAAAAATCAAAAATACGATAATTTACGTTTAACTACAAAACTAACCATTCTGCTTGAACAATAAACAACAATAGACACAAAAATATTAATGAATTTCCCATGTCAGAAGAAAGGGAAAAATAACTCAAGGCGAGCGTAAGCACCAAAAATTTGAACCGATTAACCCGATTCGTTTATTTTTGATACTTACCACGAGGAAACGCATGAGAAAATACACTCATACAATAAAAAATATTTTACGGCACACAATAGCAAAATGTATATTATACGTTGTGTACATATACAAAATTCTCAATCCTCAATCCTCATTTTGCGACCAAAATCGCTGCACTGATTTTATTTAATATTTAGAGTAAATCAAAATTGCCGGATTTGTCCTTGTTGCCGAATTTACTTCCATTGGAAATTGCAACATATCATCATGCAGTTCCTACGTATTATTATATCGCTTGATGTAAGAACGAAAGTGGCCAGGCATATTTTTTACACTCAGCTGTTCAAAATGTATTATTCCTTTTAATTGAAATTCATCATTTAATAAGATAATACGTTGACTAATATCCCTTATTTTGATGTTGTAAATATTATTGTTTGGTTTGACATCGACAATAACAATACCGTAATTTGAAAAATATTGTTTCGTTCTACATCCTTGGCATATCGGACAATTTGAGCTCTCGAAATCTATTGAGGTTTGTAAATTAGTGAGTGACAACTGATTGAAGTGAAAAACATTCTCAAGGGGCAAATAAAATGTTGGCCTTAAATTAGGAGTAGGATTACACTTAAAGCAATTTCTCGTTTCAGTTAATGGAGATGTAAGCACTTGTTCTAAAATAAATGATATTGGGCATGTAGCATCTAAATTTATCGCTTTCGTTGTGGTTATGAGCTCTGAACTATTTTTGTAAATATTTAACAATAATCTAGAACGTTCTTTATAAATTAATGAAATATCATTGGAATTTATATTCGCAAGATCATTCAAAAACTTAAAAAACGGTATACTTGATGAGCGAAACAGGCCTTTAAAATACTCGGTATCGAAGAATAAACAAAGGAAAATTTGTGCTGTGGGGTCGAAGGCACACGTATTAATTATTTTAATTAATTTATTATTTTCTTCTACAAAAGAATATCCATTTTGTAAGGTATGGAAGCTATTCTCTTCTGTAGGGCCTGATTTTAATGGACTTAAACTTGAGTTTTCGTCTTTCATTTGCAAAAAACGAGTTAAAACTCGCTTTCCGAAATGTTTTGGTGAATTTTTCAATTTAATTTTTTTATTCCACATTTCTTCGTGTATATTACTGTCTATGGGTCTTCAAGATTAGCATTGTCAATTACTTTTCTCTTTAATAGTTTTGCTTCATTTGGTTCCGATAACTGTATTATTTTTTCCAATTTTGCGGTTTTATCTCTTAATACATTTACCAATCTACCAAGTCGTAGGCTCTCATGTTTTGTATAGTGGTTTTTCACTATTGAAAACCAACTCTCTACGCTTGCATTAGATAGTCGTCCAGAGATTTCTAGTTTTGTTGCATAACATATTCCCCAAAACGGTAAATATGCCATATAGCGTTTGATCGTGAATTGCATAAAATCTTCATTATAAAATTTATTTATTTCGCCATCGGTTTGTATTTTATCATCTGCGATTTTTTGTTTTACTGCCTCAAAGATTGTGTTAAATCGATTATAATAGGGACTACTACTATATATAGGTTTATTAAAAAATGAACTTCTTTCAGATTGTCTCCATTCTGCAGAATCTGAAGGAGTTATTTTCAAATTCTCGCTCGACCCGTATAATTCATTACACAATTGTTTTATTTGTCTAATTGATTCAGATACATTATACATTGAAAATTTAGAACATAAAATAAAACAAAAATGTTCAAAAATGATATCTATTTTTTCTAAATTTTCGCTATTAAGGATCATACAAAAAACGTCTAAGATCAAATTTTTTGTATCTTGAGTGGCTTTGGGAAACTTTTCTTTAATTTGCGTTGAAATTATATTAACAAAATGGCTGCAACATATGAACGTACCTATTTTGTTTGTTGGTGGATTTTTATTTAATGTTAACACTTCATAAGTAAAATATAAATATTCCGCAACATTCATTGAGTTAAAGCTTTGCAATATTGAATTTATAAGAGCCCAAGACCAATCGGTTACGAAATATTTAGGAACATATGACTTAGGCATTTCTTTTTTTAGATTTACCAAAAATGCTTTTATTGTGTCTGTGTCATGACTCGACGAAATTAATTCTCCTATAGGAATTAATTGTGAATTTACATTTATTACGCACGCATAATATAAAATACGTTTAAAGCTATGATAAGGGTGGCACGTGGGGTGTTTCACTACCTTACCAGTAGCATCAAAATATATTGCATTAACATCATATTTGCTTAGTAGTTTTAATGTTGATTCTCTAAAACAAATTATTTTTAGGGGATCAAGTGAAATGCTATACATATATTTATTTTGTTTTGGTTCTATCATTGGCATTTGACATACAGGGTGGCTGATGAAAGCCGCTACCAAAAAAAAATTGAATAACTTTTTTTCTATTCAATGAATCTAGTTAATTTTTTTTTTATTTTGCAGATTGACTTTTACATTTAACAAAAATGGATAACTGGGACACTGAAACAAGAATTTGGATTGTCCGCCGCTATCACGCTCTGGAGTCCGTAGTTTCGGTTCAAAGAGAGTACAGGCGCACGTTTGGCGGCAATCCTCCGAGCAGATGGACCATAATGAGACTTGTAAACAATTTTGCCGAGCATGGGACAGTCAACAGAAGACCTTACCATCGAAACCCTTCAGTTCGAACGGAGGAAACAATCGCTGCTGTAGCTGCTGCCATACAAAACAATCCACGTGTTTCGACAAGAAGCTTATCTGCTCAAATGGGTATAAGCAGACAGTCATTACAGTCAATTATGCACAAAGATTTGGACTTATTCCCATATAAAATTCAATTGGCCAACAAACTGAACGCTGCAGACTTGCCGATTCGCTTGGAATTTTGCCAGAAGATGCTTCAAATGGTGGAAGAGGATGGAAACATGTTGAACTGTCTTTTCATGTCTGACGAGGCCCATTTCGATTTAAACGGCAACATAAACAAACAAAATTGTCGAATATGGAGTGCTTCCAACCCACAGTTACTCCATGAGACGGAATTGCATCCACTTCGTGTCACAGTGTGGTGTGCAGTTTCATCACGCTGCATTATCGGGCCCTACTTCTTCGAAGAAAACGGTCACACCGTTACGGTTACTGGAGACCGTTACTTGAGCATGTTGAGAGAGTTTTTCTATCCAGAATTACGCCGAAGGAGAATTTCTTTCAACTCTGTGTGGTTTCAGCAAGATGGTGCAGCTCCTCACATAGCCCAACCTGTTATGACAGAATTGCGACGAAAATTTCCCAATAAATTGATAAGCAGAAACTCCACATTCCGTTGGCCACCCAGGTCGCCTGACCTTACTGCACCTGACTTTTTCTTGTGGGGTTATTGCAAACAGGAAGTCTACAAAACAAAACCAACAAATTTGAATGAACTAAGGCAATCCATTCGAGAAATAATTGCGGCTATTCCTGTCTCAACTCTCCAAGCAGTAATGAACAACTTTTTGGTAAGATGCCGCACATGCATCAACGAGCAGGGGGGGTATTTAAATTCCATTATTTTTAAAACTAATTAAGCTATATTTAATAAAATTGAATGAGCTTTAACATGAATAAAAGAAAAATGAATTCCATACACTGAAAAAAAAATTATTTGAGTTTCTTAATGTAGCAAAATTCATCAGCCACCCTGTACATACATCAATTATATCACAGTCACGAACTAAATCGTTACTTTTAAGTAACTCAGATTTTATTTTTCTTATTGTTGTGGAGGGTACAAATGATTGCGTATTTCCTTTTTTAAACAGCTCTATGTTAGTTTCACCAGCCAAATCGAGAGCGATTATGACAAGAAGTTCCTTCCAATCGTTTTTTTAATATATCGCGTTTAGCTCCTCTCATTTGTCTATATATTTTGTTCCCACCACGTGTGATGCAAACCTCACCGTTTACGAGTATCTCTAATATAGATTTTTTTTTTATTATAAATTTATATTTTGTTTCCGGAATCTTTTTACAGTGGCCGTAAATTGTAATATATTTTTCATTTTTTTTCAATTTCCGAATAGTTTGATAGGAAATTATGCACGGATTACCAATTTCTAATAAACATCTGTCAATGTTATTGCGAATTTCTTCACGGCTTATATTATCATTGTTGTCAATGAGATTTCCTTTGAATTTAGTACTATTTATAAGTCTAAATGATTGTTTGTTTGGGCAAGGTTTTAAAGTTCGAGGTTTTTCTTGGGTTGCGCACATGATAAACCAATTGAATAGGTATGATTGACAGCTGTTTCAAATTCGGCTTTTCATGCGCATATCGTCACTCGGTGCGATAAAATCACAAGGCTTCGTTGTTTTCATAAAAACTATCACCGCAAAACAATTCGATTTGTTTTTGTTTGCTATGAACTAGTGTTTATAAAAAAAGTATATCAAGGAAAAAGCACCAAATGACAGAATTTTTTTAGTGAAAGAGATAGCAATACATGCGCTTGATCATACCTACTTTAATTGGTTTATCATGGGTTGCGCAGTTAAAAATTGAATCTTCAAAATTTGAGTCTCCATCGACAACTACTTCATTAACCTCAAGAGTTAAATCATTATTTAATTCATTAGTTAAATTACCATCAACATAATGATGGTCGAAATAGTCAACTGTAGTTTGATTCAATTCAAGGTGTTAAAGTTTAACAAATGTATTTAAAAATAAAAAAAAAAGACTTCACATTGAAATTATCTTATGCTTGCTATATAGTTTTGCTATGTGTATTGTCGACGCTACTGTATTGCAGTGTATTAGTATAGAGCGAGACAAATATAGTTTTTGTTTTGATTTTTAGTAGGTTTGTCGAAAACACGACGAAAATTATGAGATTGTTATTGTACAGTACTCACTGGAGTGAGGTTGTTTTGTTAAACCATACTTAAAATAAATATAAAAAGTTAATTAAAAAGTTAATACAGTCCATTGTTTCATTATATATATTATTTTTTGGAAAAAGAATCAACATTTTTTGGTCCATCGACCGGGATATTTACACCCCAATTGCCATAGTCGTGTCATTTCAAGCGACGCGACTAAAGTCGTGTCACGTCGCGCCAAATTTGGTATTGTTGAAGTCGATTCAAGCGATTTTTTTTTATTTTATTATTTACAAATTAATAACAATATTTATACACGAAAAATAATTATTTATGAAAAAAATTCTTTTACTTTCCTTTTTAACTATACGAGTCACTTCTTCTCACTTGTAAAATTGATGTGACAGTATGTCATTTGAAGTGACATTTGTCGTTTCAAGTGACTTGAGGCGTAAGAAACGACTTCGACAATAGAAATTTTGATGCGACGTGACTTTAGTCATCTAAAGTGACGTGACACGACTACGGTAATTGGGGTGTTATTAATTAAAATATAACTTCGGCAGATTATTGCAATTAAAATAACTGTGCAGTTTCTTCGACTGATTGAAATTTTCCAACTGCGCATTTCTTCGATACCGTAATAACGGTTAAAGTATATATATTTCGTCGCTAATTTCAGCGAACAATTCCAATATTTATTAAAATTACAATAATTGTTTGCTGTATTCAAATTATAAAAATTATTTGCTGTGTAATTATATTCCATCCTGAAAAAAATCAGCATTTTTAGCTACAACAATAAGCAGTATACTGTATAAGTGTATACCATAAAACAAACATAATCGAGGCAGAAATTTCTCAACACCGTCCATTTTGGTTACACGTTTCAACACGTTTACACAGGAGATAGCGGTACAATCATCGATTAAGTTAAAATAAGGTATTAGTTTAAGTTAAATTAGTTTTAGTTTGTTCTTAAACATACATATATTTTAATTGTTAATTTATATAACGTAATTTTGTTCGGTAATTTAATACCAATAATTCGAAAACTCGGTTGTCATCATGGATATTGAACTTTTGAAGAAACAAAGAAGTGGCCATAAAGGCAGAATTACCTATTTCAAAAATCAATTCGAAACAAATGAAAGTCTCTCAATCGGTGAATTACAATCCATGCTTCATAGGTTAAGGATTACATATACGAAGTTTGATGATGTACAATCTAATATCGAAAGTCTCGATACTGATGCGAGTGTTTTTGAAGAGCGTACAAAATTCGAGGACGTATATGGTAATCTTGAATCTAAAATTTTAAATCAAATAAATAAATTAGAATTTAAAAGTAATTTGGAAATTAAAAGTACGTCTGTGAATGTGGAAGAAGATCAAACAAATTTAAAAGTAAATACTTCGCTGGCTATCAAATTACCAGAAATACTCTTACCAAAATTTGATGGTTCAGAATTGGGTTGGCTTAGATTTCGGGATATTTTTAACGATTTAATTCATACCAATTCTAAATTAGATCAAATTACTAAATTTCATTACCTAATATCTTGTATTCGTGATGGTAAATCATTCAATTTAATTGAGGCGCTTCCAGTTACAAGCCAAAATTATGATGTTGCATGGAAAACTATATTTGATCAATATAATAACGAGGTTTCCATACAAAAGTTACACATAAAAGGTATTTATGATATTAAGAAACCAAGTGAAGATTCAGCTCAATCGTTAAAATTATTCATTGATACGAGTTTGAAACACGTTAATGCGTAAAAAAATATGAACGTTCCTGTTGATGAGTGGAATTTATTTCTAATTCATCATTTGTGTGAGAAGTTAGATCTTGGATCACACACCCAAATCATAAAAAATACTCCGGAAAATATTATTTTAAAATTTTCAGAGTTCATAAATATTTTGAAAAAAAGAGTTCGAGTTCTCGAATCAGTTGGTTCAACTTCATCTGGTACATCAAAAGCAACATCTGATATTAAATCTAAAAAGCAAAATTATAATCCTTCAAAACAATTTCGTTCATTTGTTTCAAATGAAAACTGTTGCATTTTTTGTAATGGTAACCACAATTTGGATAAATGTCCTAAATTTGGTGATGCAAATTTTACTCCAGAAAAGCGTTTCGAATTTGTTAAACAGCATCATTTATGCACCAACTGTTTTTCTGGAAAACACCGTGTTTTTGATTGTAAAAGTGGCGCTTGTGGCTTATGTGCATTAAAACATAATATTTTGCTTCACTTTGGAAAGCAAACTAGCAGCACTAATCGATCATCTGATAATAATTCTTCTTCGAAAAACTTTCAAAAATCTTCAAATCCTAAAAATAGTAACAATACATCTCAACCAATAGCCATTAATTCAAATAACTCATCATCGTTAGCCTCAGTGTTAAAGCAAGATTCATGTCCAACGACAAAACAGGATTCCCATAACCAAGGATCTCTGGTTCATAATAGTAGTTTAAATAGTCCTCTGAAATTTAAGAGTCAAGTTTTATTAGCAACGGCTATAGTTTGGGTTATTACTTCGGATGGTTATAAAATAAAATGTAGAGCATTATTAGATAGTGGCTCACAATCTAATTTTATAACTGAACGCATGTGTCAAATTTTAAAATGTCGCAGGTCAAATGTTTCTATACCAGTTACAGGTATAAGTCACAATAAAATTCACATTAAACATAAAGTTAATTTAAAAATTAAATCTCGTATATCCGAATTTTCAACAGATCTTGATTTCTTCGTCCTGTCCAAGATCACTGGTTATTTACCTTCGGAACAAATTAATTGTGATTCTTCTTGTATACCACACTTTATCAATTTAGCAGATCCTTATTTCTTTAATCCAGATAAGATTGATTTACTCATAGGCGCTGAAGTTTATCATGATATAATAGTGGGTGACAAAGTAGAAATCTTAAAGGATTTTCCTCCTTTCATATCAAGTGTCTTCGGATATATAGTATCTGGAAAAATAAATGACTCCAATTTGAAAGGTTGTCCTAACAATTTAATTCAAACATCGTCTCACATGTGTTCTTTGGATGAACTTAATTTGAAAATAGAAAAATTTTGGCAGCTTGATGAATTTGCTGCTGACAATGAGTTTTCTATAGAAGAAAAAATATGTGAACAACATTACATAGATAATGTATCTCGTAATTCTAATGGAAGATATATTGTCTCATTACCAATTAAATCCAACATATATCAACTCGGAGAGTCAAGTTCTATTGCACTACGTCAATTCAAGTATCTTGAACAAAAGTTAATTAAAAACCCTGAACTATATGAAGATTATAAAAAATTTATGTCGGAATATATAGAGCTTGGTCATATGAAAATCGTCGAAAATATTAATAAAAGTGATAGTCAACAAGGTAAAACTTATTATTTACCTATATTCAGTTATAAACGAAAACAGTAGCACTACAAAGGTTCGAGTAGTATTCAATGCTTCTTCGAAAACTTCAACAAATCTAAGTTTAAACGATTGTCTCATGATAGGACCAACTATTCAACAAAATCTATTTTCAATAGTTTTAAGGTTTCGGAAATATCCTGTAGCACTTACCGGTGACATTACAAAAATGTACCGACAAATCTTGCTTAACGATAATCAGCAGGATCTACATCGAATTTGGTGGCGAGACACTTTAACAGACGAAATAAAATGTTATCGTATGTGCACAATTACTTATGGTACGGCTACAGCACCATTCCTCGCTACTCGCACATTAAAGCAATTGGCAATCGATGAGGAATCTAAGTATCCTAAAGCATCTACAGTTTTAAAACGTGATTTTTATATGGATGACGTTTTAACAGGCGCTACTACTCTTGATGAAGCAAAAACTTTAAAAGCAAATTTAATAAGTTTACTTCATTCAGGCGGTTTCGAATTACAAAAGTTTTCTTCTAACTATAATGAACTAATGTCAGGTTCACAGGAAGTATTAGATGGTTTATCACGGGTCCTTGGAATGCGATGGAATACAATCGACGATACTTTCAATATTTCATTTGTTAAATATAATGTAAGCCACGAATGTACTAAACGATCGGTTCTCTCTGAGATTGCTCAATTATTTGATCCGTTGGGATTATATGCGCCAATGGTATTTATTGCTAAATTATTTATGCAATCTCTATGGTCTACACCTAATCTGTCATGGGATGAAATAATTCCAACAAATATGGCAGAAACTTGGAATAATTTTAAATCACAACTTTCAAAATTAGAAAATTTAAAAGTACCTAGATGTATTATATCTCGTTCGTACAAACGTATAGAGTTACACGCGTTTGATGATGCATCGGCAAAAGGTTTCGGTTGTGCCATTTATATTCGTACAGTTGATGAATTAGGAAATTTCTATGTGCGATTATTATGCGCAAAATCACGCGTGGCTCCTTTAAAATGCCAAACTATTCCTCGTCTTGAGCTATGTGCAGCTTTATTAGTTGCTCAAATAACTAGGAAAGTATTGGACATAATTGACATGGATTTTGATGGTATCTACGATACTACTTTGTACGGCATCGAATTGGAATGTTTTCGAAAAATATTCAAGCTACAAAAAATTGCTTCGAGTTATTGCAACATGCTTTCGGTTTGTAAGAAATTGTCTGCAAAAATCATCTGAATCTCGTATATATGGTCCAATACAAAGTTTCGAACTTGAAACAGCATTGATTGGATTAGTTAAGTATGTTCAGTTCATCGAATATAATGAAGAAATTAAATGTCTTCGGAATAACAAATTAGTATCAACCAAAAGTAAAATAAAATCGTTGAGTCCATTTATCGATACAAATGGGATAGTGCGTGTTGGTGGTCGGTTGGCTAATGCTGAAATTTCGTACGATAACCAACATCCAATATTGTTACCCGGTACGCATTTGTTTACAAATCTTTTGGTTTCCAATCATCATTTTGAATTGCTTCATGCGGGTCCCCAATCTTTATTATACCATGTAAGGCTTCGGTTTTGGGTTACTAGAGGTAGAAACCTTTGTCGCAAGATCGTTCGCGAATGTATTCGGTGTGTTCGCGCAAAACCTCCAATAATAAACCAAATTATGGGACAATTACCAAAGGATAGGGTAAACCCTTCAAAACCCTTTTGTTGTGTTGGAATTGATTTTTGCGGCCCTTTTTATGTTATACCTAAGATTCGATCTAAGATTAAAATTAAAGTATATGTTTCTATTTTTATATGTTTTGCTACAAAGGCAGTGCATATGGAGATTGTAGGAGACCTTTCGACTCAATCATTTCTTGCAGCCTTTCGTAGATTTGTATCTCGTCGTGGCAAATGTTCGGTTATCTATTCAGATAACGCCACTAATTTTATAGGAGCTCGCACAGAATTGAAAGAATTACATGATCTATTTAAATCCGAATTACACCAGTTTGAAGTTTTAAGATATTGTTCCAATGAAGGAATAAAATGGCAGACTATACCAGCACGATCACCACATTTCGGTGGTTTATGGGAGGCGGCTGTTAAGAGCGCGAAATATCATTTGAAACGGGTTATGGGTCAGTCTATTTATACTAACGAAGAATTTTTAACATTAGTAACACAAGTTGAAGCGTGCCTAAACTCACGTCCATTAACACCGATGTCAAATGATCCGAATGACATGTGTCCATTAACACCTGGACATTTTTTAATAGGACAATCTCTTAATTCATTACCTGATCCTTCACTTGAACATTTGCATATAAACAAACTTTCACGATTCACACGTATTCAATATTTATTTCAGCAATTCTGGTCACGTTGGTCAAAAGAATATCTGTCTGAATTACAAAACCGTCGTAAATGGTTAAATCCAATAGATAACATTAAAATTGGTTCACTTGTTTTGCTTCGAGAAGATGGTACCCCTCCAATGAAATGGAATATGGGTAGAATAACAGATATTCATTTGGGAAAAGACGGATTAGTTCGCGTTGTTACCGTGAAAACAGCAAATTCAGAATTCAAAAGATCAATTTCAAAGGTATGTGTTTTACCAGTTGAAGCTAGCTAAGATTATGAATTGTTTGTTTTTCATGAGTACAATTTTTGATATAATGATAAACCTAAAACAAAATTTTACTTACCACATACAAGGTGTATATACCTGAATGTAAACGTACAGATGAATGTACATAATATTTATTAATTTTTTTAAATTTTTTTTTTTGGTTGTTTAAATTCAGACGTAATTAAATTTAAAATATTTTTCTGTGCTAGTGTAGTTTTAATCAATTATTTTCTTTCGATTCTTTGTTTCTTGGAAGGTTTCTTGTGTATTTTGTACAACTAGATCGTTTTGAATTATTGGTTTGATTGCTACTATATTTTCTATGTGCAATGAATGCACAGTGTAAATGTTAAGTTTTATTTTGTATATGTACTTAGGTTAATATATTTTTGTTGTTATATCAATTTTTAACTAATTAGGTATTACAATACATGAAGTTCCTTAAGAACATTTAATTAGTATTAATATAATATGTATATTTATTATTATTATTAGTTATATTCAATTTAATTTAGTATAAGATGAATTCATTTGTTAAAAATGTAACTTTCATTGACATTAATTGATTAATTTTTATTTTTGAAATAAGGTAATTTCAAAGCGGGAGTATGTTAAAGTTTAACAAATGTATTTAAAAATAAAAAAATAAAAAATAAAAAAAAAGACTTCACATTGAAATTATCTTATGCTTGCTATATAGTTTTGCTATGTGTATTGTCGACGCTACTGTATTGCAGTGTATTAGTATAGAGCGAGACAAATATAGTTTTTGTTTTGATTTTTACTAGGTTTGTCGAAAACACGACGAAAATTATGAGATTGTTATTGTACAGTACTCACTGGAGTGAGGTTGTTTTGTTAAACCATACTTAAAATAAATATAAAAAGTTAATTAAAAAGTTAATACAGTCCATTGTTTCATTATATATATTATTTTTTGGAAAAAGAATCAACACAAGGTATATTTCATGCGAAGTGTCTAGATTTTCACTTAGAATGTCATTATTATTCAATTTTTGACTCACACCATGAATTGTGTCTTGTTCTGTATTGGTCATTGAATCAATAATTAAATTTTTATTTCTTGTAATGAAATTAACTATTTTACTCCTATTATTTTTATTATTTTTAATTTTTAATTCGCGACAAAGGCTAATTACTAATTGACATGATGCACACTTCTTTATTTCCAATTCTTTGACGTTAATTATATTTACACTCAGTTTAAATAAAGCAGGAACCAAATTTGTTAAACTAACGGAATTCCGTTTGCACATATAATTATATTTTTCCTGCGGCATTTTTAATATAAAATACTAAGCGGAATAATTAAATTATTGCACGGGTAGTGTAACGAACAACTTGAAACGTTTTATAAATAGAAAGTCCAAATAATGAAAGCCTAGGTAAATATATTAAAGTTTAAAAATCAATACAATCAATGTTTTAAAGGAAGTCCAAAGAAAAAGCGAGGGTCGATAGTTTTAAAAAAAACTTTTGTAATGGATAAAAAAACACAATACTAGTAAAACTCAAAAAACACAATACGACGTTAACAGCACAAAATCTGAAATAGTATTAAAACAAAATCGGGAAATAAAATCTTTATAATATACTAACGCAGAAATTTTTATTTTTTTATTTTTAACCGATTTCTCATTTTGGATATTGACTATGTAATTGAATAAGGAACTAATTCTTTAACAGTATTTTATTGTTTTATATGTTGGATTGTATCCAAACAATGATAAATCCGCAAAGTGCTGTTACATTTAGGCTTGGACTTTTATTAATAATAATGATAATAGTATGCCTTTGATAAACCGAAAATAATTTGTTTATTGAATAAAACAAAGTTTAACGTGTAAAAATTAAAAATAACCTGGCATAAAGGTGGTAGTATGTAACTTTGAACGACTGTATCAGATCTCAGCCAATGTTTGTGGTTCTTTTATTAATGTATTATCATTTCGTACGTGTTCAAATTTTCGATTTGTTTTATTTAGCAAAATGTAAAATCATAATTTTTCATTCGTTTTGGTAATATTTGAAAATTTGTCATCAGAGCCCAACCCTAAATTATGGAATACCACGTACAGATTTGGAAAGCCTAAAGTATCTTCTTTCTGTTCTATATAGTGACTATGCGAGCCAATCTCTGAGATTTGTGTTATTTAGCAAAGTTTAGTATCATGATTTTCCATATATTCGATCGTTTTGGTAATATTTGAAAATTTGTCATCAGAGCCCAACCCTAAATTATGGAATACCACGTACAGATTTAGAAAGCCTAAAGTATCTTCTTTCTGTTCTATATAGTGACTATGCGAGCCAATCTCTGAGATTTGTGTTATTTAGCAAAGTTTAGTATCATGATTTTCCATATATTCGATCGTTTTGGTAATATTTGAAAATTTGTCATCAGAGCCCAACCCTAAATTATGGAATACCACGTACAGATTTAGAAAGCCTAAAGTATCTTCTTTCTGTTCTATATAGTGACTATGCGAGCCAATCTCTGAGATTTGTGTTATTTAGCAAAGTTTAGTATCATGATTTTCCATATATTCGATCGTTTTGGTAATATTTGAAAATTTGTCATCAGAGCCCAACCCTAAATTATGGAATACCACATACAGATTTGGAAAGCCTAAAGAACCCTCTTTCTGTTCTATATAGTGACTATGCGAGCCAATCTCTGAGATTTGTGTTATTTAGCAAAGTTTAGTATCATGATTTTCCATATATTCGATCGTTTTGGTAATATTTGAAAATTTGTCATCAGAGCCCAACCCTAAATTATGGAATACCACGTACAGATTTAGAAAGCCTAAAGTATCTTCTTTCTGTTCTATATAGTGACTATGCGAGCCAATCTCTGAGATTTGTGTTATTTAGCAAAGTTTAGTATCATGATTTTCCATATATTCGATCGTTTTGGTAATATTTGAAAATTTGTCATCAGAGCCCAACCCTAAATTATGGAATACCACATACAGATTTGGAAAGCCTAAAGAACCCTCTTTCTGTTCTATATAGTGACTATGCGAGCCAATCTCTGAGATTTGTGTTATTTAGCAAAGTTTAGTATCATGATTTTCCATATATTCGATCGTTTTGGTAATATTTGAAAATTTGTCATCAGAGCCCAACCCTAAATTATGGAATACCACGTACAGATTTAGAAAGCCTAAAGTATCTTCTTTCTGTTCTATATAGTGACTATGCGAGCCAATCTCTGAGATTTGTGTTATTTAGCAAAGTTTAGTATCATGATTTTCCATATATTCGATCGTTTTGGTAATATTTGAAAATTTGTCATCAGAGCCCAACCCTAAATTATGGAATACCACATACAGATTTGGAAAGCCTAAAGAACCCTCTTTCTGTTCTATATAGTGACTATGCGAGCCAATCTCTGAGATTTGTGTTATTTAGCAAAGTTTAGTATCATGATTTTCCATATATTCGACCGTTTTGGTAATATTTGAAAATTTGTCATCAGAGCCCAACCCTAAATTATGGAATACCACATACAGATTTGGAAAGCCTAAAGAACCCTCTTTCTGTTCTATATAGTGACTATGCGAGCCAATCTCTGAGATTTGTGTTATTTAGCAAAGTTTAGTATCATGATTTTCCATATATTCGACCGTTTTGGTAATATTTGAAAATTTGTCATCAGAGCCCAACCCTAAATTATGGAATACCACGTACAGATTTGGAAAGCCTAAAGTATCTTCTTTCTGTTCTATATAGTGACTATGCGAGCCAATCTCTGAGATTTGTGTTATTTAGCAAAGTTTAGTATCATGATTTTCCATATATTCGATCGTTTTGGTAATATTTGAAAATTTGTCATCAGAGCCCAACCCTAAATTATGGAATACCACGTACAGATTTAGAAAGCCTAAAGTATCTTCTTTCTGTTCTATATAGTGACTATGCGAGCCAATCTCTGAGATTTGTGTTATTTAGCAAAGTTTAGTATCATGATTTTCCATATATTCGATCGTTTTGGTAATATTTGAAAATTTGTCATCAGAGCCCAACCCTAAATTATGGAATACCACGTACAGATTTAGAAAGCCTAAAGTATCTTCTTTCTGTTCTATATAGTGACTATGCGAGCCAATCTCTGAGATTTGTGTTATTTAGCAAAGTTTAGTATCATGATTTTCCATATATTCGATCGTTTTGGTAATATTTGAAAATTTGTCATCAGAGCCCAACCCTAAATTATGGAATACCACATACAGATTTGGAAAGCCTAAAGAACCCTCTTTCTGTTCTATATAGTGACTATGCGAGCCAATCTCTGAGATTTGTGTTATTTAGCAAAGTTTAGTATCATGATTTTCCATATATTCGATCGTTTTGGTAATATTTGAAAATTTGTCATCAGAGCCCAACCCTAAATTATGGAATACCACGTACAGATTTAGAAAGCCTAAAGTATCTTCTTTCTGTTCTATATAGTGACTATGCGAGCCAATCTCTGAGATTTGTGTTATTTAGCAAAGTTTAGTATCATGATTTTCCATATATTCGATCGTTTTGGTAATATTTGAAAATTTGTCATCAGAGCCCAACCCTAAATTATGGAATACCACATACAGATTTGGAAAGCCTAAAGAACCCTCTTTCTGTTCTATATAGTGACTATGCGAGCCAATCTCTGAGATTTGTGTTATTTAGCAAAGTTTAGTATCATGATTTTCCATATATTCGATCGTTTTGGTAATATTTGAAAATTTGTCATCAGAGCCCAACCCTAAATTATGGAATACCACGTACAGATTTAGAAAGCCTAAAGTATCTTCTTTCTGTTCTATATAGTGACTATGCGAGCCAATCTCTGAGATTTGTGTTATTTAGCAAAGTTTAGTATCATGATTTTCCATATATTCGATCGTTTTGGTAATATTTGAAAATTTGTCATCAGAGCCCAACCCTAAATTATGGAATACCACATACAGATTTGGAAAGCCTAAAGAACCCTCTTTCTGTTCTATATAGTGACTATGCGAGCCAATCTCTGAGATTTGTGTTATTTAGCAAAGTTTAGTATCATGATTTTCCATATAAATATTCGACCGTTTTGGTAATATTTGAAAATTTGTCATCAGAGCCCAACCCTAAATTATGGAATACCACGTACAGATTTAGAAAGCCTAAAGTATCTTCTTTCTGTTCTATATAGTGACTATGCGAGCCAATCTCTGAGATTTGTGTTATTTAGCAAAGTTTAGTATCATGATTTTCCATATATTCGATCGTTTTGGTAATATTTGAAAATTTGTCATCAGAGCCCAACCCTAAATTATGGAATACCACGTACAGATTTGGAAAGCCTAAAGTATCTTCTTTCTGTTCTATATAGTGACTATGCGAGCCAATCTCTGAGATTTGTGTTATTTAGCAAAGTTTAGTATCATGATTTTCCTTATATTCGACCGTTTTGGTAATATTTGAAAATTTGTCATCAGAGCCCAACCCTAAATTATGGAATACCACTAAAGTATCTTCTTTCTGTTCTCTATAGTGACTATGCGAGCCAATCTCTGAGATTTGTGTTATTTAGCATATGGTAGGATCTTTTTTCTCATATATTTTATTTTTTTCTTGAATTACTCTATCAAACAATTGTACACTTGCGTAAAATGTGTTTAAAAAAAGTGTTAAAAACTTCACACCGGTGTTTGTGGTTGCATTCTTGGTACAGAATGTAACTCGTGTCGTACTAATATGTATAAGCAAAAATTAAGAAGCAAAGATTAAGGTAACAACGTGCACAAAATATAGAAAATATAATTATCCAGTATAGTGAATAAACGTTAATTAAACAATAAAAAGCGTAACAGCAATTTTACGAAGATACAAATATCTCAAGCAAATTATATTGTTTACGTTCTAATAATACATAAACTAATATACATACGTATGCATCATCAACAAAACAATTAGTTTTGCAGAACTATAAAAATAGGAATTATTCAATTGGCTTTATATATTTCTACAACATTCAACATACAACACCGCAGTAATATGCTGATTTCTCAGTGGAATCATATTAAACAATAACTGAACAATGTATTGCATATACATACTGGGTGATATATGTAGGTACGTAATTTCGTTTCGATGGAGTTATTTTCAGTATTCTTTGAAAATATTACCCGTACATAAACAAGTTTATTTACATTCTTTAATAGATAAACGAGTATTATGTACATATAGTATGTAATGTTATGTTCTTTCTGTATGTAATCATATAACTTAATAATCATAAAAATACAGCAACATCATATACGGTAGTTAGTAATAAATTTCTATTTTTCACATCTACATTACGTGACAGACAGACTACGACGATAAAAAGGAAATATGTTGTTGTATTGTGTGTGTGTGTGTGTGTGTGTGTTACACACATAAACACACACGTATTTTTCCTGTTAAGTTTTCCGAGATACTGAAAACCAGATTTTTTTCCCATTGATCCATTTACATATATGCCTTTATTATTTTCATTTAGCTATCATTCGTTAAAAACGTCATTCAAAAAATGAAAACAGTGCCAAAATATGGATTCATATACAACCCATTTTCATTAACTCTCGTACGATGATTTGAAATGTATATACGATGTAAACACCCATGCATAAATGAATAAAAATCAAAATTCAATGACGGGAAATTTATAGATAACTGGTTTATGTTTTAAATGTACTAGGTACACGTTCCTTGTAAATGAATGAGATGAGGAGGAATGAATTATATTAAAAGCTTGCGGGAATATTATTTTTTAGCATAAGCCACAAATATTGTTTTATAATTATTTTCTTCTGACTTAAGATATTTCCTTATAAGAATGTCGCGTATTATGAATACAAACACGTATGTGGTTTATTCTATCTGTATAGCAAATATTCTTTCGGTAATTTTATGATTTCTTGTCGGTAGGCTTTCAAGATTTGCAACTTATGATAATTAATTTAGGGAATCATAGACCATACAACCTTTTTCTGCTCTTATCCGTCAACCAACAACTCTAGAAATCGGTTTGATTTCCGGAAAATTATTAACGAATAGATTTTTTCTTAAGTGTTGTGCTTTAATGTTGGTTTATGAATTTTTTACTGTTATTTTGGGCCAACAGCGGTTCGTTTCCCCTCCACTTATAAGGAAGGCACCTCAGGTGTATCTCATCGGTTGTTTTAAAGTTTTGCAGTGAGACACCCTGTAAGGAAATAAAATTCTATAAAAACTAAATTTGTATTTTTAGCATAACACACATCCATTAATAACACATCCAGTTGATGTTCGACTTTCGAAGATTAATATTGAGCCCTTTTCTGGTCAATACACAATGTGACAATCATTTTACGACTTGTATGTAAAAACTAGCTCATCAGCACAGAAATTTCAATATCTGAAAGGGTTTTTGAAAGGAGATGCTTACAACTTGTTACGACATATATCAATAACGGAGTCTAATTATTTTGAAGCATTCCGGAAGTTATGCGCTAGATATGACAGAAAAAAGCATACAATTAAAGCGTTTATTAGAAACTTCATGGAACAACCAAACATTCATCAGGCAAACGCAACCAACATTCGAAAGCTACTAGATTCATCAGATGAGGTAATCAGAGGACTGAAGGCTTTTGGAAAAGATGCTGAGTCGCGAGATGTGTGGTTAATTAGTTAATTACCATTTTAGAAGATAAATTAGACACCGAAACTCGTTCGTTATGGGCACAAACCTCTTGTGAAGATGACCTACCAAGCTTAGAAACTTTCTTCAAATTTTTATTAAATCGTTCGGATGCGCTTGAGTCCGTAAGACCGGTACCATCCAAACGTCCACCAAACCCACGTACGTCCAAGGTATACGTAACAACTGAAGCAACCAGGTGTCCTGTGTGTAACATCGAACATAACTTACAAGAGTGTGAGAAATTAAAGCAGTTTACGGTTATGGAACGACGCCAATGTGTTAAAGCTGATAATCGATGTTTGAACTGTTTGCGAGTGAATCATCCAGTGTTTAGATGTTTATCAAGTTCGAGATGTCAGAATTGTAATAGAAAACATCACACGATGCTACATTTAGATGACACCAAGGAACAAGCTAGCACGTTATTACCAGAGCAATCAAAAACGATGAATGAACCATGAAACAGCTGTAGTGCGAGTAGTCGATGATATCGGTGGTGAACATGAATGCAGGGTTCTCGTAGATTCGGGTTCCATGTCAACCTTTATATCCGAACATTTTTGTAATAAGTTGAGATTACATAGACGCAACAATCGCACAATGGTATCAGGTATCAGCGGTTCCGGAAGCCAATTCACAAAAGGGATTGTTACACTCACTCTGCGGTCACGGGCTGATACTCAAAAATGTATAGAAGTTGAAGCATTGGTATTAAACAAACTGTGTTCAAAGTTACCTACTCAGTCGTTTAAGCCGAATGTTTGCAATATGGATGTATTTCTTGCCGACCCTGAATTTAATGAATCTAAGAATATTGACTTAATTTTAGGTGTTCAACATGTGTTCAATATACTCTTAAGTGGGAAAATTAAACAAGACCGAAATATAATCGCAGTGGAGACAATATTTGGTTGGATACTGGGCGGTGAACTGGAAGCACAAATATTAGGTGAAACGTCAAGTAATGTAGGTCAAGTAACTAACACTGAGCAAGATCGAGTTGAAGAAATGTTGAAACAATTTTGGGAAATTGAAGCCATTCCAGACATACCGAGATTAACAGAGGAAGAGAAAAAGTGTTAAGAATTGTTCGTTAGAACCACATATCGGAATCCAGATGGTAGATTTGTAGTGCAACTACCGATGAAGCAAGAGAAAGGCCAATTAGGAAGCTCGGTTAATGCAGCACTAAGTCGACAGAGAACGATGGAACGAAAACTCCTTAAAGATCCAGCAATTAAGCATAAATACATAGAGTTCATGACTGAGTATCACCAGCTGGGACACATGGTAGAGGTTAAACAAAAGGACGTAGAGAATCTAAACTATCTACCACACCACGGCATCTTAAAAGCATCAAAGTTCAGAGTTATGTTTGATGCCTCCGCCAAGATATCGAATGGGTTACAGCCAACATTGTACGCTATACTATTACGCTTTCGGTTACATAAAATAGCGATTAGTGCCGACGTGGAGAAAATGTACCGGCAGATACTGGTTCGAGAAGATGATAGAAAACACCATGCGATAGTCTAGAGAGCAAATGACAGGGAGCCCATGCAGTACTATAGATTAACATCTTTGACGTATGGCACAGCAGCGGCTCCATACTTAGCAACACGAGTGTTGAACGAGCTTGCAGCTACATACCATGAGAGATAGCCTTTGGCCGCAGATGTACTTAGCAAATGTACGTATGTAGACGACATAATGGCAGGCGCAGCAAATGAAGAAGAAGCCATTGAACGGCGAAATCGTCTTGTTTGTATCCTTAATGCAGCGGGAATGAAACTGCGAAAATTAATTTCCAATTCAGATACGTTCTTGAAGGTGGTTCCAGTGGAGGATAGAGTAACAACCATTAAGGATTTCTCACAGGATGGCATAACCGTGAAGGTGTTGGGTTTACAGTGGGACCCAAAATTGGATATATTTTTGTATCGTGTCAGCTTGGGTACTCCAGTATATACCAAACGAAGATTATTATCGGAAAGCAGCCAAATTTTTGATCCATTGGGATGGTTGTCTCCTGTAATGATTAAAATTAAAATCTTATTTCAGACTCTTTGGTTAACCGCTATAGATTGGGATGATGAATTGCCGCAGACAATTAAACAAAAATGGTCAATTATAAGAGATGAATTATGCCGTGTAGAAGAACTTCGAATTCCACGATGGTTGAAGACAAATAGTGTAGTTTAAATATCGAGTTACATGAATTCTGCGACGCAAGCGAGCGCGCGTATGCCGCTGTGGTTTATATGCGGCAGTTGATCGACCCAGATGAGTATACATGCTGTTTGATAGCCACGAAGTCAAAGGTGGCTCCAATTAAAAAACTTTCAGTCGCAAGACTGGAACTTTGTGCAGCACACTTATTAGTAAAACTGGTAAAATCTATAAACCAAACATTACAAGTTACCGTGTCAAGCATAGTTTGTTGGACCGACTCAACGATTGTTTTAGATTGGCTGTCTGATGTTCCGGTACGATGGGAGACATTTGTTGGAAACAGAACGACCCAAATCTTGGAAGTTGTTGCAAGAGACAAATGGCGTCATGTCCCTACCAAGGACAATCCGGCTGACTGTGCTTCACGTGGAATGCTTCTATCGGAACTATTAATCCATGAATTGTGGTGGACGGCTCCCAGTTGGTTACGGGGTAATGTCGATAGCTGGCCAGTGCAGAAAATTACCTACGGTTCTCGAGAACAAGAACGATCACGATTCAGCACGGTATTGATAGCAGACTGTCAAAATATCTCGTTTCCTTTAGACTTGATCGAGAAACTTTCCTCATATGCAAAAGTTATTAGAACTGTCGCCATCGCTCAACGTTTTATAAACAACGCAAAGAGAAGCAGCAAAACACAAAGGGCCAATAACAGTTACAGAATTAGAAGAAGCGGTCAGATTATGTTGTAGACAAGTTCAACTAAGTGGTATGGTGGAGGAAATCCAAGCCGTTAAAAACTCGAAGCTTATCAAAGGATCAATAAAATATTTGAATCCGTATATTGATGATGACGGATTATTACGAGTAGGAGGAAGGATACTAAATTCCAATGTGGCATATGGAGTAAAACACCCAATCATTTTACCACCATCCAAACTAACAACCTTGATAATAGAAGATTATAACACCCGTTACTACCATGCTGGCCCCCAGTTGATAATAAGTATGTTGAGACAAAAATTTTGGAAACTAAAAGCAAAACAAGAGATACGGAAGGTGATCAGGAGGTGTTTGCAGTGTTTTAGAATAAAGCCCATTCCATTATCACAGGAAATGGGGAATCTACCAGCTTGCAGAGTACAACATATTCGAGCATTTTTGCAAGTGGGTATAGATTTCGCTGGACCAATACTCGCTTTCCACAAAAGAGGTAGAGGGCAGAAACCATTTAAATCTTACGTTTGCCTATTTGTTTGTACCAGTACTCGTGCGGTCCACATCGAATTAACGACAGATCTAACAACGAAATATCTACAGCGATTGCGGATCGAACTTCATTGGTGCCGAGAAACAATTACAGAAAGCATTTACGTTTCTTAAAGCAAACTCCAACGAAATCTACAATTGTCTGTCAAGAGAGTCGATTACATGGCAGTTTAATCCGCTGAATGCTCCTCATTTCGGGGGGTTATGGGAAGCAGCCGTTAAATCAATGAAACACCATCTAAAGAGAGTTATTGGAGAGACGATTCTAACAGTCGATGGATTACAGACGTTGCTTGTGGAGATAGAAGCCATCCTAAATTCACGACACGACCCATTTGTGCGGTACCAGCTGATGCAGAAATCGACATATTGACACCAGGTCATTTCATCGTAGGCCATCCATTGGTCCTGGTTCCCGAAGTAAATGTTATGAATGAAAAATTGTCCCGGTTAAATCGATGGGAAATGCTGCAGTGCATGAGGCAACATATTTGGCAAAGGTGGCATATTGAGTACCTGACAGCAATTGATTTCATCTAAATCTAATGTAAGTGTCGATGATATTGTTTTACTAATTGACAGAAATCTTCCACCAACAAAATGGTTGCTTGGCCGAGTAATTGAAGTTTTTACTGGAAGCGACGGATTGGTCAGGGTAACATCTGTGAAAACTAAGAACGGCGTGTATCGTCGCGCAATTCATGCATTATGCAAAATTCCAATTGAATCGGGTGATTCAAAGTCGGGGAGAATATTGAAAGCTGACGTCAACCTAAAATAAACAACAACAACAAACAATTATTCAAAGAAATCGGTCTTAAATCGTATAAATACTTATCTGAGATTGTAATCATCATTTTTATATTCATAATTATAAATTCCGGCCATAAAAAATCATTAATCATAGCTCGGTAGCGCAATCCATTCACCGTAACAGTTGCACCAGCCTCATTTTCGAAAAAGTAAGGTCCAATCACACCGCCAGCCCACAAACCGCACCAAACAGTGACACGTTGAGGATGGAGAGGCTTTTCAACAATCATTCTTGGATTTTCTGAGCCCCAAATGCGACAATTCTGCTTATTAGCGTAGCCTCTGAGGTGAAAATGGGCCTCATCACTGAAGATGATTTTTCGATGAAAATCCGGATCATTTTGATGCGTTTGAAGGACCCAATCAGCGAAGATACGACGTTTATGGAAATCGACCGGCTTGAGTTGTTGTGTTAACTGAGCTTTAAAAGCCTTAAGACCTAAGTTTTTATGCAAAATACGGTGTAATGTCGTTTGTGGAATGTCTAATTCCAAAGATCGACGAGGAATCGACAAACCTGGGTTTTCTTCAACACTACGGGCTACAGCAGCAATATTCTCAGTTGTTCTTGAACAACGCACACGGTTTCGATTATTCACATCACTAACTTGTCCTAACAGTCAAATTTTTCCACCAGTTTCACTATTACCGACCGAGAAGGTGCTTCACGAGTGTAGTTTTGCGAGCTGTGACTGCAAAATGTTTACCATTTTTGTAGTGAATTTTAATAATTTCAATGCGTTGTTGAAGCGTGTATCGTACCGCTTTTAGTAATGGGCGTACTTTTTACTTGTCAAATGTCAAAAGATGACAGCTGCAAAATTGACAGCTGCCCAAATAGCAGGCTATTCAAAATGAAACCTCTTATTGGAAAACTCTGTAAATCGTCTTCATTCTTGGTTTTCTGTTTATGACCCATAATCATCTGGAAATATCATTTATGGCGTGTTATAATCATTCATCATTGTCGGCGGGCGGTGTATATGTATTTGTGTTGTTATTCGTTTCATTCTTCTACTAATAAACCACGCCTTTCTTTCTACGCTATATCACGCACGTTCTTGTTTTTACTCGATCATTATGAATTTGTACGTCGGTGTATAAACATGTTTCGATGTCCACAATAAACAACAGCAATAAAAACATTGGCCACGGCGAGCATTACACCATCGACCTTTCTGCTTACTTCTCTCGCCAAACGTCTGAGCTATCGGAGAACTAGTTGTATGATGGCCAAAATCGTCACAATGTAATGCAAACAGATCCGAATACTGGAATCAATACAAATAAAAAAGTATCGGCTAAGGACATACGCATTCAGAATTATGGCAAGATCTGATTCATCTAATCCAACCAATTTATAGTATTTATGTATGCAAAAATTGAAAGCGAGCGCCTTCTTATAATTGGCTTAAACCAAAAAAAATCGGGTTGACAAATACATATATACATTTAAAGGATGCTATGGCGAATAAAGGTAATGCTGAAAATGTTGGCCAAATGGTTATATTTCCAACAACTTTTACCGGAAGTCAACGGCATATGTATATGAATATTCCCAGGACGCAATGACTTATGTTCGTTCTTATGGTCGTCTCGATTTGTTTATTACATTTAACAGTAATCCAGCGTGGTGTGAAATACTACTGGAGTTGTTACTAGGCCAATCGCCGATCGATCGGCATGATTTAACAGCACGAGTATTTAAACAGAAGCTACCCAAGCTCATAAATGCCATTACGCAAACCCATGTTTATGGAGAAACTCGCTGCTGGTTGTATTCGATCTAATGGCAATAATGAGGACTTCCACTTTCGGTTGAAAGAAAAATTCATTCAAATCAGATAGACAGTGTTATATCAGTAGAACTTTTAAATAAAGAAGAAGATCATTTGCTACATAATATTGTTAAGAAAAATATGGTGCATGGTCCCAGTGGGCCATTCAGTCGTAATCTGCATTGCATGTAGGATGGAAAGTGTAAATGGCAATTTCTTCAATAACTGAGATTGGAAACACAGACTGGTAACGATGGCTACCCTCTTTACCGAAGGCGAAACCAAGCAAAGGGAGGATATATTGCCTCAACCGAAATAAAAGTGGATGGTTAGATTAGGCCATTTGAAGTGGATAATATGTGGATGGTTCCTTACTCGCCTTTGATGTTCGAAGCCCATATTAATATAGGGTACTGAAGTTCAGTGAAACCCATAAACTACATTTGTAAATATGTGAATAAAGGAAGCGAATAAGGCAGTTTTTGGTTTGGCGAACCAAAATTCACCAACCGATGAAATCATGCAATATCATATGGGTCGTTATAAAAGCAGCAACGAAGCAGTTTGGAGAATTCTAAATTTTCAAATACATAAACGTCACCCAGATATAGTTCACATCAGTGTGCATGCGTGTGTACTTCAGGTCTGATAACGCTCAAGAAAGAGCTGAACAAACATCAAACATAACTCTGACTGCTTTCTTTCTTTTATGCCAAAAAGACGAATTTGCAAAGACTTTATTGTATCCTGAAATCCCAAACTATTTCACTTAGAATCCATCTAGAAAAATTTTCTATAAGAGGAAAAAGGGCACCAGAGTTTCTGGTTATTCTGATGTATGTGAAACTGACACAATTGGAAGAGTATATATACTCCACCTAAATAACGCCAAACGTTATTACTTGAGATTGTTGTTGCATACAGTAAGAGGACTAATATTCTTTAGTGTTCTTAAACCGTAAATGGAGAATTGTGTGCAACTCTCAGAGAAGCTGGTCAAAAATTTGGTTTACTTGAAAGTGACCAACACCTAGGAGTTGAGTGAGATATCCTTAGATAAACACTGCGAATTAACAGAAATTTGAAAAACTCAACAGAAATCTATAATCAAGCTCTCATCCTTCTTGAAGACAAATGTATTTGATTAAATTGGAAAACTCTACAACAACTTGGCTTAGGAGCCCCAAATCGAAATACGTCAATTGCCCTAAATAGAGATGTTCTTAGAGAAAAGAACTATAACTCTGGTATTTTAAAAATATTTATATACACTAATAAGCCGCTCTTAATGGATGACCAAAATTAGCATACGATGTAATTATGGGAACGATTGACAACGGGAGCGGTGGCATATATTTTCGTCATGCATCAGGTGGTAAAAACATTCCTGACCAATTGACTGCTAGCTGAAATTCGTAAGGACAATGAAATCTCACTGGCAGTTGCGTGTTCTGGAATAGCGTCTATACAATGTTGGAAGGAGGCAGAACTACTCATTCAGCCTTCAAGCTAACCTCATATTTGCAATATCAGCAAAGGGTCTGGACAGGCAGAAGTGTTTAAAATGTGCAAACTTTTTGTATTGGATGAGTGCACAATGGCACACAAAAGAGCCCTTGAAGCCCTTGAGAGAACTCTGCAAGATTTGAGAGGAAATAGTAGTCTAATGGGAGGAGCTGTCGTACTTTTGTTTGGTTGGTTGGAGATTTAAATACTAAATTTTCTGAGCAGTTATTGAAAATGGGACATGGTAAATTTCCAACCAGTTCAACTGGTGTGATTTCTTTACCATCAGATTTCTGCCACAAAGTGATTTCAGTAAATCTACCGGTGGAGAAAGTTTTTCCAAACATCAGAAGTAATTTTAATAACCACAGGCATCTAGTGCTTGTATTTTTTTTAACAAAATAGTCGTTCAAGAACAACCCAGAATGTTCCAAATGCGAACATTCGAATACATACATAAATATATTTCGCGTGAATGTTGATTTCTAAAAAAGGAGTTCCAATTTGATGCTAATTTTTAAATTTTCCGTCATTTATATTTTTGTTATTTGACAGATGAAAACTAAAATCAATCTGGTTACTTTAAATTGGTGAGATTTACGATTGAAGAGCTCGTATTTATTGTTAAAAATTATTTTAAATCTGGTGAAAGTTATACAGAAGTTATTAGACAATTTAGTACAGAATATAGAAAAGAAAATTTCTCGTCGATTGCGGCCATTCGAAAAATTGTTACAAAATTTGTAGAAACTGGTTCGGTAAAGGATGAAAAAAGCAAATTATATAATCGTAGAGGTCGTTCAGAAAAAAATATTACTGCTGCAAGTGCTAGTGTTAATGAGAGTCCAAAAACATCAATTCGTGATCGTACACAACAATTACATTATCCTCCTACCACTTTATTCATAATTTTGGACACAAGATTCAGATAACTCGAAAAAATAAAGCCGTCTTTACTTGAATTTTTACGGACATTCAGGCCACTACTAAAACGCTTCCTTCCTCACGTCGAAGGTAGCACACAGAGCTGTCTCTCATACCGAGATGGCAGATCAGTTCAACATCCACTTAACGTGGGTGTCAGGGCACTTCAGTGCCATCTGTAGTTCTACTACTCTTACTTTACCATCCGAACCCGGTGTCGTTGATACTAAAATTGACAATGGCCATTTGGTTGGTGAAATATTTTCTTCTACAAGGAGAACAACATCTCCTTTTTTAACGTTTGATTTAGAAGTCGTCCATTTTGATCTTGTCTGTAAATTATGTAAATACTCAAGCGAATAACGTCTCCAAAAAGATTCAACTAACTTACTCATCTCTTGCCATTTTGACAGATGGTTGATTTTTATTTCGTTGTATGATGGTTCAGGAATGGTTGAAACGAGTCCTCCTGTTAAAAAATGACCTGGGGTCAAAGGTTCTGAATCCGTTGGATCGTTTGACATGCAAGATAGCGGTCTAGAATTTAAGATCCTTTCTATCTGGACTACTACGATACTGAATTGTTCAAACGTTAGAGTTTTTTCTCGCGTTACTCGTTTAAAATGTGTTTTGAATGATTTTATAAAGGCTTCCCATAGGCCTTCGAAGTTGGTAGCTCGTGGAGGGATAAACTTCTAGTTTATTCGTTGAGTAGTACAAAATTCCTTGATTTTCAATTGTTCAGTTTGTGTATTGAAAAGATTGTACAGCTCCTTTAACTCATTTCTTGCTCCGCGAAAATTAGTCGCGTTGTCTGACCAAATTGTTTGAATTGTACCTCTACGATTAATGAATCTTTTTAAACACGCTATAAAGGAGTCTGTGCTAGACTTTGCACAACTTCTAGATGTACCGCTTTAGTACATAAACAGACAAAAGAAGCTATATACATTTTTTGAGGTAGAGCCTTACGGTTTATGGACAATTTTACAGCGAATGGTCCACAAAAGTGTACTCTTGTATTGAGAAATGCCTTAAATGAATTAAACCGTTCAACGGGCAGATTCCCCATAATTTGTTGGTACATTTTTAGTTTTACCCTAAAACAAAGGACACAAGAACGTACCGTCTGTTTTGCCATATTTTTACCATATACAGGCCAATAACGTTGGCGGACAAAGGACAGCGGCAGCTGTGTACCTGCGTGGCAATTTTTCTTGTGTTCATGTGTGAATATTAATTTTGTCAGATTATGTTTCGGTGGAAGCAGAATTTGATGTTTAATATTATAATCAAGGGTTGTAGCATTAGTTAATCTGCCTCCTACTCGAATTATTCCATCGTTGTCTAAAAAAGTGTGTAACGTTTTAAATGAACTTTTCGATTAACTTCGTGATTTTTCGTAAGAGCCTTTATTTCATCTGAGAATGACTCATGTTGAACCGTGTTCTTGAATTTCGTTGACTCTATTGGCGATAAACGTTTTTAACTTATGTGGTGGAGTCTTCACCCAACACAGCGTAATAGTAGAGTCTGACCACAAAATTACATCGTCAAACTGTAAATTTAAACTTTCAATGACAGATGATGCCAATTTAGATAAAAGTAAAGTGGCTGAAAGTTCAAATCGTGGAAGCGACAACGTTTTTAAAGGTGCTACTCCTGATTTACTACAGAGCAGGTTGACCGAAATGTTGTCGTTGGCAATCGTTATTATGTACAGACTGCACCGTAAGCTCTTTCCGAAGTGTCACTATAGCCATGTAATTCTGTACGTATCATTTTATTCATTTTTGTATGACCTATAACGTTTCTGTTAATGCGAATTTTGGATATTTGATTTAATGTTGTTATGTAGTTGATCCCTGGGTCGTGAAGATCACTTGAAATCAACACATCGCAGCCTAATTTTGATTCCCATAAATTCTGTACAATTATTTTGCCTGTTATTATTACTAGAGACAGAAACCCTAAGGGATCGTATAATTTCGAGATGTCAGAGACAATCGTCCGTTTCGTTACTGGTTTATCGATCTCAAAATTTGGGGGTTTAAAGACAAAATAATCCTCTTTTAGGTGCCACAGCAAGCCTAACGCTTTCACACAATCACCTAAACTGAATTGAATTCGTTAAATTTTAGTTCCTCGCGATCTTGAATAGAAACAGTTTCTAACAGTCGAGGATCGTTTGCACACCACTTATGTAAATGAAAACCACCGGTATTTAGTATCCCAATCATTTCATTTTGTAACTGTTCTGCTTGCTCAATGTCATCGCAACCAGTTATAAGGTCATCTACATAAAAATCTTTCATTGCAACCTTTGATGCTGCTGGGTAGTTTGCAGATTCATCGAGAGCAAGTTGATTAAGAGTTCGGTTTGCTAAATACGGAGCTGACGCTGTACCGTATGTTACGGTTTGTCCAAGTTTTCTCGCCACAATATTCGTTGTAGTCGCGTTTGTGTATCGTTTATTCGAATTTGTCGGTACATTTTAGATATGTCGCTTCACATAGTAAATCTATAAGTTCGGAATCTTAAAATTATGTCGAAAAGATTATCCTGTACCGTAGGACCGACTAGCATAAGGTCATTAAGTGATTTATTCGACGATGCCTTGTCTGACGCGTCAAAGACAACACAAAGTTTAGTTGAAGATGACGACGGTTTTAGTACGGCATGGTGGAGCTTATAAAATATAGGTTCATTACTAACATCGATTGTTAAATCCTTTACCAGTTTCATATAACCCAAACTCAAGCATTCGTTTATGAATTCCAGGTATAGCTGTTTTAATTCATCATTAGTGCAAAGCTTACGCTCCAACTGAAGGAATCACTTTAAAGCATTTAGTTTTGATTCTCCTAGACCCTCAGGAGATTCACTGGGGCATCAAAACTGTATATCGACCGTTCGCCTCACGCTTTGTTGTTTCAATGAAGTAAGACTCACGCATGTTTTCCTCATCGGAAAGAAATTTTTTTACAGGAATGTTTTCTACTTCCCAGAATTTTCTGACAGTTTGTTCAAGTTGTTCATTAGTAATCTGATTTTCGGTCAATAAAAAATTATATTCAATTTTCTGGTCGCACTTACCGAAAACAACCCACCCAAACATTGATTCCTGAACATTCGGGAATTTTGGTGATAGTCGGATACTTTTTGGTAACAATATTTCTGGGAACATTTCAACACCAATTAGTATGTCAATCGGCGCAGCTACGTTAAAGAAACAGCTACGTTAAAGGATCAGCTAATTTAATGTTTTTGGGCAGTTGCCAACACGAAATGTCAAATATATTTTATGGTAATCTGCCAGAGATTTTATTACTTATTGACAAGTCCAACGTAACATGAAACCGTTGTAATTCGAATGAACGATCGTAGTGATACTCTGCGAAATTATTGACTTTGACCCGTTTATCGCTGTTCTGATCATTTACATTAGAATCAGAAATAAAAATAAGTTTCCCAAGTAAGGAATGAAATCGATTTTCAAACTCGGCAAAAGCATCATGATATTCAGAAATCTCATCCTCGGAAACTAATTCAATCAAATTATTACAAGAAAATTAAAATCTATAAACGTTCATGGAAAAAAATAAACTTGTCCTCAACTAAGAAAACGGACTTTTAATTCTAAAAAATGTACTTTTTCTTGATTTAAAAGCTAATTTTCTTATTTCTTTCGAGTTTTTTTTCATTTCAAGAAACACAATTCTTATATGAAGAAAAATTTGAAAGAAATAAGAAAATTAGCTTAAAATCAAGAAAAAGTACATTTTCTTAAATTAAAAGTCCGTTTTCTTAGCTGAGGACAATTTTATTTTTTTCCGTGTTTTCTCGAGACTAACAATTCGACTATGACACTCGTGTTCAATTAATGCACTTTCCTCCTTTTTTAACAAATTCTCGACAATCGTCAATTTTGATTTCAACACACCAAATTTTTTGTTAAACTACGTTAAAGCTGCCTCTGCGGTCGTCGCTTTCAACCCAATTGACATTGTACAACTTCAAGTTATCAATTACCAAAATTATTCTATAAAACAGAAAATTTAAGTTACAGGTTATGTTGAAATAATCACAAAGCGGAAACTCAAATAAAAACGCGCAATTGAAATGTTTGAGGAAAAAAAAATCTTACGCTGCTTTGGGATATGTATTCTATTTAACACGTTCGTTTCTCTTATCATACTGGATGTTTTCCCCGTTGCGATTATCCAAATGACTAGGTCGTTTTTCCTCTTTAATTGACACTTGAATTTACAGGATACAAACTCGTTCGATAATATTTCGTTTTTTAAAGTTGGTTGTAATTTTACACGAATATCGTTTTTAGGTTATGTTTACCCGGCACGTGGAATCAACTCCAGTTAATTGCAAAAAAAAAATCACAGTTTTGTCTAAATTTACGTTAAAATCCGGATCGATGGTCCAAATTATGTTGGAAATAAGTATTTTTACTGGTTTTCTTTTGATAGCTCACAAATTTTGAACAAAACAATGCGATTTTTAGCGAAACAGCTATACAGCAGCGTACAAAATTATTTTTGCTATACATTTCAATGTTAGTACGTTCATAAAATATTAGTGTTTTAACTAATATTACCTAAAAACGCGATTTATCAAACAGAAATGACAACTTCCGACAAAGATAAATGTTTAAATTTCGCTTGCTACATGTAAACTCTTGGTTCAGGAAGAAGCGAACTATAGGTGGTCTAATTCGTATGCTATAACTAGGCTGATCAAAACTAGATTGGTCAAGAACTGAAAAGCTGTTAACACTTCGGCGTCGTCATATTAGTCGAGGAGTATTCTCGAATAGTTACTGTAGAAGTTGCGATAATGAAGAGGAGGAAACTGCATTCCTCTTACCCTGCGCCTGTCCCCGTCTAGCGCAAAGCAGATGGACATTTCTAGGATCTCATCTCCACAGTGACCTGACGGATCTCAATTTATATTAATGAGACAGATGTAAGGGATATTCTACGCTTCGTTGTAAGCTCTGGATGGTACGATGAGTAGAACTGAGGAAATTGTTTGTGGTGTGGCTGCGGACCATATCTGTGTGTTGCCATTTGGACAACTACCCCAACCTAACTTGAAGAAAAAAAAATGGAGGTGTGGCAAACACACGACTTTCTTTTACGAACAGCGAATTTTGAAAAAATTTTATAATTCAAATTTCCCGCAAACTTAATTAAGATTGTTTTTATTATTTCATGTTTTCTGTAAATTGTATATTTTTGAAATATTTGCAAAATAAATTTTCTGTTTTACGGAATCTGGGAGCTGGGAACTGGGACCCCAAAATTTATGTAAAAAGTTTAAACATGAAGTTGCAGTTTGATTGCTTAAACCATTTGGACTACAAATTGACAGTCATATGTATATACCAACAGACACCACTTCAAAACTCAATTTTTTGAACTCATTAGTACACACGTAAAAGAAATAAAAGGTGATATTTATGAATTTAAATTTTTTCTTTTAATTTTTTGGAATTTGTATTAGTGATTTTTTGTAAATCTTATACTTTTTAAAATATGTGCAAAACACATTTTCAGGCCGTGAGTGGCCACTTCCGGTTGACCGATTTGGCAATTTAACATACATGTAGGCTAAATATTTTTATAACATACAGTACGTCACTGAAGTGTGCAAATTAATTATAATTAGCATAATTGGGCTAATACACACAATAATTAAAATGACAAATGCAAGAACTGCTGTAACTCCCTGTAAAAAAGTGTGGGGGGGGGGGGGCAGAAGTTGCGAAATATTTTTGCAGTTATAAAACGATATATATACTTAAGTATTACAAACCCTAATAAGTCGTTAAAAAAGTTAAGAAACATGAAAAAATGATCCACATTCAATTATGTAATATTTGCATTAAAAACCGGAAGTATGTCACTGTAGTGTGCAAATTAATTATAATTAGCATAACTAGGCTATATATATACACATATATTTATGTGTTGGCAAAACAATATTTAATTTTTTTTTTATAAAATTTTTAAATTTTTTTTAAATTTTTTTTTTTTAATTTTTAATTTTAATTTTTTTAATTTTTAATTTGTTTATTTTTATTTTTTTTTTATTTCTGGAAACATTTTGTATTAGTAATGTTTTGTAAACCTTATACTTTTTAAGATATTTGCAAAACAAATTTTCTGGCCCAAGGGAGTGGCCACTTCCGGTGGACCGATTTGAAGTAAAATTCACTGGGACCTCCCAATTTATCCAAAAAGCTTAAATTTGAAGTTTCAGTTCGATTGGCTAAGCCATCTGGGCTGTAGAGAGGACACAAACTGACAGACAGACGGACTAACAGACAGGCATCATTTCGAAACCCACTTTTTCGGACTCAGGGGACCTCAAAACAGATAAATCTTCAATAATCTCAAGGTCGAAAATTTTCATGATTACTATACTTTATTTTACTTACGTAAAAGAAAGTAATAGCAGAAAATATGATGCAAAATTTCAATTTTCCACGCATACATTCTCAGCTTAATGAATTTCCGTATATAACTGTATAGAAGGTATACCGTTCTGCTCTTTGTTTTTTTCCTAAAATGTACCTCTTATCCATTAATAAATATTCAAAGTTGATAAAACGTAATCATCTGTACACGAATCGCGCGCGAAAAAGCTCATTGAAACGTTTAAATTAGATCATTTAGTAACTACGCTTTTTCCTATTATTGTGAACGAGAGTGAAAACAAGGAAATGAATTACACATTTGTACTTACATACGCACGTATACATCGAATATAATTTCGTGATAACAATGTGGGAGGTGGATGTGAGCACCAAACTGTTTATTTGTTTGTTTTGACAATTCATCAATCTTATTGATCGATCATTTAAGAAAAGATACGCAAGTACATATGTATGAGTGAGGCAAAATCAAAAAAAAAAAACTGTGTACATATTGTCAAAATAGCAATTGGTTACATTGGAAAATTATTTTCCAATTTACGTAAATTATTTAATCTACATATTTCGAATTTTTATTATTCTACACAACCTACATCTATGTTTATACCCCCTTACTCTAGTCTATAGGAATTCATATTCAGCCAGATGATAATATAATTTCGAATAACAAGAAGTTATGTCTGTTTTGTTTTTGTATCGCTCATTCCTCGCATAAGAAAGAAAGTCAATATAGGAAATAAAAAATTGGGAAACAATTAAATCAAAATTCAAATCAACATTTTTCAAATTTTTTTTATATTTTGTCAAGCAAATTCGCACCCATAACACACACACACAATAAATTTGGAATACGTTTTTCTATATATAGTTGGTCCATAATCTGTTCCCTTTAGTATATGTACAAAGAAACAAATCATGTAACATCTAGATATTTAGTCTTATGTCTCCAACTTCTACATTGTCACTTATTACTCGGTTGTCATCACCTTTCCATCGTTCGTTTTTTATTTTGTATTTAATTCATCAACAATGAAAATTGAAAATACTCGGTCCAAATTCCCAGTCTCCCCCTATTTATCTACTAAAGTATGTACATAGCGATTTCTATTTTCCGTTGTCGTTGTAGTCGTTGTTTTTAAATTGTTTGGTTTTGTTCTTGAAGATTGTGATAAGTGAAATGGAAAAAAACAAAAAAAAACGAAATTTTTATGGAGATTTGACAAAATTCTTTTGGGAGGAAAGTGGATCGAAATTTTGGAATGGCTAATCCGGGGGACGACGACAACGACAAACGCAGAATGAGAAAACATAAAGTTTTGAGTTTAAGAATTTTTTTTTTTTTGTTATTTCGAATAGAATTTGTAAAGATTATGTGATTGTAAATTAATTATGAATTATGGTAATAACTATTTTAGTCTAGGATTATCTGGCCAAAAATTATGGTGTAGAAAAGTACTTTTTTCGATATCATCTTGCTAGATATAAATGTAATGTAAATTTGTTGTGATAGGTATTAGGAATTTGGTTTTGTGAGCTAAGGTTATTAAATCGATTTGTGGTTTCAGGGGGATTGTTGCAATATTAAATCGATTGAATTTGATTTTGGAGATTTATATTTCTGAAGTTCCTTTAATCATTTAACCAAACGAATTATAATACGAAAATGTGAAATATTTGGAAGATTCGGACAACGAAACGTCTAATAATGTTATGGAGCAAAGCGACATAAACACTATGTCATCATCCAACGGGAACATTGATGCAATTACCACAACGACTTGCCAGTCGAAAGCTTGAATAAAGTAATATCAGATGCCAGGGTTAAAAAAGCAGCACAGGTGATATAGGAGAGAGTGCTTCGGTCGAATATATTGTTGCAGGGATCAACAAAAGCTATTTTGTATTCGGCAAAAACATGCGCACAATTAAAAGATCTTTCGGAGCCTTTGAGAAGCTAAAAGAAGAAGATATCTCGACAAGGAAATCCAATTAAAACTCATTCAACGGTACACATTTCAATAAACCCCTAGTATATATTTTTAATTTATCATTAAATTCTGGTATTTTTCCCTCTAGGTGGAAATCGCCACTTTTGGTACTAATTTTCAAATAAGGCGACAAAAGTATCATTGAAAACTATAGGCCCATTTCTCTCTTAACTGCAATTAATAAAATTTTTGAAAAATTTATGTATAATTTAATTTTTCAAGAAGTAACATCTAGTATTAGTAGCACACAGCATGGATTTTACGAAAAACGCTCAGTTTTGTCAAACCTTCTGGAATTTTCGAGTTACACGTTCGATGGCGTAGACAAGGGCTTTCAAGTCGATTGTATTTATACTGATTTTAAAAATGCTTTTGATATAGTATTTCACGATGTTCTCATATGCTACAAAATAAGACTTTCCGATAAACTATGTATTTGGTTACCTTCGTATCTTAGTGATAGGTTTGTAAAAGTAAAATTGAATAGACAACTTTCAAGACCGTGTTTAGCTACTTCCGGTGTGCCACAAGGTTCTACGTTGGGGCCTTTTTTGTTTACGATATTCATTATCGACCTTTCTAACATGTTTGATTGTCCCCATCTGTTTTATGCTGATGATTTGAAAATTTTTAGAAGAATTACCGATGGGGCTGCTTCTCTTGCTGAGAACTGAAAACTGGTGCCTTTTAAATAAACTTGAATTGAATACTGAAAAATGTATGGTAATTACCTTTACTAAGAAAACCCGCCCTTTGCTAGTCAGTTATTATATTGCAAATCTTAATTTAAAAAGAGTTAATCAAATTGCTGACTTAGGTATTATTTTCGACACCAAATTGACATTCGAAAAACACATTGACTCAATCTGTGCGAAAGCACATCAAATTCTTGGGTCTATTTTTCGCAGAAGAAGGGAATTTCGTAATCCCGAAGTCCTAACAATATTATACAATAGTCTTTTAAGAAGTAAAGAGCGATTTGGAGCCTGCTGGAAGGGGATCAGTTGATTAGATCAGCTCCGTAACCTTCAGTAGGGTGCGCATAACGTGAGCTGTTCTGGTCATGTTTCAGGCAGCTGGCGAGATGAGTATGATTGTGTTAGGAGTAACCTTGCCACAATTCGCAGGTGTACGTACTGCCTCCTTGATGCAATCGCTGGTAACTGATGTCTTCTGGTACTTTTGAACCATTTGGCTCAGGCTAAATGAGAAATCCTTGACAAAAAACCCTAACCTAAGGTGGAACGGCATATACCGATGGATGAATGGCTGATAGGTTAATTAGTCCCAAATATACGGACTCTGGATACCAGGCGCCCTCCAGTTTTATTTAGCCTTCCTGTGGTAGCTGGGTGTCCCACAGGTGACCTTCATTTCCCAAATACTCGTGGGAATAAAATGCCTAAAAATAATAAAAAAAATAAGGATGGTAACGCCCCTAAACCATCACAGACCAGCGAAACTTCTGCAGTGGTTGTTTGGGGAACTCACGTGAAAATGTTTGGGGCCGCAAAAAAGCGGTATAAGAAGCTCCTGGTTGAGGGCAAAGCGCCCGGTAGCGAGACAAGGCTTCTGGCGGTGCAGTCACGGAAGGAGACTTGCGCTCCAACGACGGCCCAACCGTCGAAGAGAGACCGCTCTGATGACGGTACTTCACCGGCACAAAAAAAGGCCAGGGAGGACGAACATGTCCTGGTGGCCTCGGGTTCTGCGGCCCGGTTTGGATTTACCTTCAGGCAGGCTGCGGAGTTAAAGATCATTGGGATCTTGCCCTCTGGTTTCCTGAGGTTGCCCTCACTGGAGAGCAGCTTAAAGCTGCCCAGGAGGGAATCTTGTATAAAGTGCTGGAGCAGGAGGCCAGGGAGCTTAAACCTAAGTTCCTTTGCAGTCAGCTTCGGCTTGGTTGGCTGGTAGTGACCTGTGCCGATCGGGCCACTGTACAGGGGCTCAAGGAGACCATAGGCACTATCAAGCCATGGAAGGGTGCAGAGCTGATTGTGGCTGAGTCGGGAAACCTGCCTCGAGCGAGGATCGTGTTTGGTACCTTCCCAAACAGTGCCGAACTGCCCACGGATAAGCTTCTGGGTTTTTTCAGAAACCAAAACGAGGGCATGCAGGCGATCAACTGGAGAGTGGTCAGGAGAGAGGCGAAAGGCACTTCAGCCTTTTGCACCTTCTCCATGGACCACTCTTCGGTCGAGAAGCTCAAACGAATTGACTTTAAAATAAATTTTAAGTTTGGGATTGTCCAACTGCATACCAAGGGGCACTAGGGAGTTGGAAAGCCAGGTTTTGTGGGCGGTTAAACCCAGTTCAATTATTAACCCACATAATTTGGTGGGAAGGGCCAACATGGCTAAAGAATTTGAGCTATCCAATAACAAAAATCAATAACGAAAAAATGAAATAAGCGGGCAGCATGGAACGAAAATCAATAAGAACATTTAAAACAACAGTAAAAAAACCTGTGATTGAATTCGATAGATTTTCTTCGTTACAACGGCTAGTTCATAGCATTGCATACTGTCTACGATTTCCATCAAATGCAAAATCAAAAGCTAAAAACAACTCCCATTTTACACCAGAGGAACTGAACGCATCGCTAAGGGCAGTAATCAGAGTCGCACAGCAAGAAGGTTTTGAACCAGAATTAAAAAAGTTAAAAGAGAATCAAAACCTACCAAAGAATAGTACAATCATAACGCTAACTAAATTTCTGGACGGAAATAACCTACTCAGAGTCAGAGGTAGAATAACAAATTCTAATCTTCCATTTAAAGAAAAACATCCGATAATAATGCCCAGAGGTCACAAGTTGTCAAGTTTTCTTATCAAAGAAGCTTATATAAAAGTACTACATGGTGGCAATCAAGCAACTTTAGCACACCTGAGAACGCAGTATTGGGCAATGGACGCCAAAAATATGATTCGTCATACTATACATGAATGTATAGTCTGTACGAGAGCGAGGAAATTGGCATTGCACCAACTAATGGGCATATTACCAAAAGAACGTGTAACACCAGCACCACCGTTCACTAACAGCGGAGTAGACTATGCTGGTCCAATTAATATAAAATTGTGGAAAGGCCGCTGTAACTTGTAAAAAACTTGTGTCTTGGATACGTCAAAATTAAAGTTATCTGTATTTAGTGCTGTGATAAAATTGTATAAATAATAGTTATAACTTAAATTAATTGGCAATTCATGTATATTCTTAACTAGCTGAGTTACCCGGCGTTGCACGGGAGGTATATAATTCAAATACCTTGATTGTTATGCAAGAATTCTCTCTTTACATCGGTGTATTTGAAAGCATGAGTTGTGTTTGTATGTCTGGATAACTCAGAAGTTCCGGAGACGTAAGCTAGAAGAGGTTCAGGTGGATCATCCAGAGGAGGCAAATTCACTTTTCCATTTGAACAACACATTCCAGGCGATCCATTGTGAAACTTTAAAGCATGACAATACAAACAAATGTTTTTCATTTGCCCAATTGAAACATTGTAATCATAGTCTTTCTCGTAATTGAATGCTGCTAACTTTATCACCTCTAAAAGTTTCTATTAATCGTCCATATCGTAACCGATCGACTTCCAGCCGGGCCTCACGATGTTCAATGGTTTCAGTAGCTCTAGAAGAAGTCATCCTGCTTCGAACATTTTCAAGTCGTGTTTCAAGCTGTTCAGTTGTTTCATCAGCTCTTGAAGACGACATCCTGCTTCGAACGTTTGCAGGTCGTGTTTCACACTGTTCAGTTGTTTCATTAGCTCTAGAAGAAGACGTACTGCTTCGATCATTTTCAAGTCGTGGTTCACGCTGTTCGCTTGATTCAGCCACCCTTGCGGCTCTAATCTTCTTCGACTTTGCAGTTACCTGCCCAATTGATCATTTTTTCGGTGGCATTTTTAAGTAAAAATGAAACGTGTAGCTAATTAATCAGGAAAAATCAAATGTTATCTACAATCAAAAAGTAATCATAGATTAACACGTTTATAAACTGAAAACTTAAATCTAATAAGAATGTATATTCACTTGAAATAATATTTAATACCTGGAAAATAATCATTAACAATTATTTTATTGCAATATAGCTAACTAATCGAGAACAACGGCATCCGAAACACAAATTAATATTAATTTATTCAAAACGATTAAAACTACGTCCACTTCGATACGTTTTACCGCGAACTGTGGCTGAAAATGACATTTCGAAAAACAAAAGAAGGTTTTTCAAACTAAGGCAATTTTACACGTACAATAATTTGAATCCAAGGATGTTTCTTGTAGAAGATGCTATTTTCAAATATAAAACGCTAGTACTTTTCAAAGTAAATCAGTTTATACGTACAATATTTTTTAGTACCTTTCCTAGAATTGATTTTATGAAACAATCATTGATTTATTTAAGTAATAAACTATTGGCGTTTAGTATGAAACTACTATTTTCATTAAAAGCCGCCGGTTGCAATAGTGGATTAAAATAGAATGTTAATTATTTCTGAAGTTATGTGGAAATTAGAACTCGCTGACTATGGTACATTTCAAAACAGGATATGATAAATAGGATATCACCATAGAGGTATGATTTGTGTATAACAATCGCACGCTAGATATCCTTTTTGGTGAATTCTTGATACAGGGCAGACTTCCGGATTTGAGCATGGCACTAATTTCATATAACCCCTTTCCTAAAGTCATTCCCGTCAAAAAAATCTTAAAAAAATTAAAATTTGAGAAACAATTTGTACCACAGCCCCTAGACCCCGGGGTCCAGCCCCTTCAAAAGTATCGTGTGCTTGGTCCTGAACATGCAACATATACATGGTAAAAATTTCATGGCGATCGGTAAAGCGGCTAAGGCGTTATTTCAGAACAATCAAATAATTGTATCTTTAAATGAATTTTTGATCCAGGGGCGGAGCCCCCGAATTCGAACATGTCTCTTATTTCATATAACCCCTTTCCAAAACTCATTCTCGTAAAAAAAATTAAATTTTTGAAAAAATTTGTATCATGGCCCCTAGACCCCGGGGTCCAGCCCCTTCCACAATATCGTAAGATTGGTCCTGAACATGCAACATTTGCATGGTAAACATTTCATGGCGATCCGTTGAGCGACTGAGAAGTAATTTTGATATAATCAAATATTTGTATCTATACATGTAAAAATTAATTTTTGATCCAGGGCTGGGCCCCTCGGATTCGAACTTATCAGTAATTTCATATAACCAGCCCCATAAACTCATTTTCGTGGAAAAATTTAAAGAAAATTAAAATTTTCGAAAAAATTTGTACCGCAGCCCCTAGACCCCGGGGTCCAGCCCCTTCCAAAATATCGTAAGGTTGGTTCTGGATATGCAACTTGTGCATGGTAAAAATTTCATAGCAATCGGTTGAGCGGCTGAGACGCCCATTCGGAACAGACAAACAGGAATAGATTAGTAATATACCGGGTGTTTCTTTTAAACTGAGACGATCAAATATCTCGAAAAATAGCCACTTTACGGAAAAAATGTCCATAATCAAAATTTAATCATACCGCGGGGCAAATACATTAGTGCAAAAAAATAGTCCCCCACCCCCCGCTTTGTAGGTGGGGCGGGGGTAACTTTTAAACTAAGATAGGAAGCCATATTTTTTATTGCAGATACGGATTCTACGACTAAAAGTACGTATGATTTGAATGAAATATTTTGTTCGGTTCATGATAGATGGCGTTGTAATCGACGAAATTCAATTTTTTCAATTTCTTCTTCTTAGGACACACGCATTCGATTCTGCAATACGTTTGAAATAAAAAACATCACGTTTTCATTGGAAATACTCGAAATTCGTCATCAAAACAATTTATTAATGTAAATGGCAGGTGAATAAAATAATTTTAGCTTAAAATAAGTGTTCAAAATGATGGCCTGCGACTTCAATGCACTTATTAATACGCATTTCCAATGATTGTACACAACTGAGAAGTGTGTTTGGTTGAATTTCAGCACACGCATTTCTGATTCGCTCAATCATGTTCTCACGTGTTGTTGGTTCTTGTTTGTAAACTTTGTCTTTGAGATAGCCCCACAAAAAGAAATCTGGCGAAGTAAGATCTGGTGATCTGGCGGGCCAATTTATCGGACCAGCTCTACCGATCCAGCGACCATTGAAATCACGATCAAGTACCTCACGTGCTACCAACGAATAGTGTGCAGGACAACCATCATGTTGAAACCACATGTTCCGTCTCAATTCTAAGTTCAAATTTTCAAGTAATATTGGCAGTTCATTTTCCAAAAAGTTTCGGTACATTTGACCATTCAAGTTGCCTTCAATAATGTGGGGGCCGATGAGTTGGTTGCCAATTATTCCACACCACACGTTGACAGTTCAAGGGCGCTGATGTTCAACTTGGCGAAGCCAGTGTGGATTTTCAACACTCCAATAATGCATGTTGTGTCGATTAACCGTTCCATGGTTTGTAAAAGACGATTCGTCAGAGAACATTACGCAACGAAAAAAATTGGGGTTTTGTTGTATTTGTTCACGTGCCCATTGACAAAAAGTTACCCGATTTTGGAAATCAGCGCCATGAAGATCTTGGTGTAAAGACACATGATATGGATGATACTTGTGCCGTTTTAAAATTCTCCAAACACTGGTGAGGGACAATCCGGAATCGCGAACTATTTCTCCTGTACTAACATGAGGATTATGAGTCGCTGCAGCCAATACAGCAATTTCATTATTTTCTCCAGTGACTGTTGCTCTACGGGTCCTCTTTTTCGGTTTAACATTTCCATCAGCAATAAATTGTTTGATAGTACGGCCAAATGAAGCACGTGAACGAATCCTATCCGGAAAACGTTGAGCGTAAATAGCAACAGCATTTTCAAGATTTTTGCCAGCTTCTCCATAAACCAGAACCATTTCAATTTTCTCTGGCACAGTTAAACGGTCCATTCTAAAGTATTTTATCGTTTATTTTGCAATTACGAAAAACATGAAGATAAGTAATAACACAAACGTTAAATGTGATTTACAAAACTGAATAAATTGTTTTGAGGACGAATTTCGAGTATTTCCAATGAAAACGTGATGTTTTTTATTTCACACGTATTGCAGAATCGAATGCGTGTGTTCTAAGAAGAAGAAATTGAAAAAATTGAATCTCGTCGATTACAACGCCATCTATCATGAACCGAACAAAATATTTCATTCAAATCATACGTACTTTTAGTCGTAGAATCCGTATCTGCAATAAAAAATATGGCTTCCTATCTTAGTTTAAAAGTTACCCCCGCCCCACCTACAAAGCGGGGGGTGGGGGACTATTTTTTTGCACTAATGTATTTGCCCCGCGGTATGATTAAATTTTGATTATGGACATTTTTTCCGTAAAGTGGCTATTTTTCGAGATATTTGATCGTCTCAGTTTAAAAGAAACACCCGGTATTATCTGTGTCTTCTGGTATTATTTTACAATTTTGTGCGGATTTAAGTGGAAAATTACACAAATTAAATAAAAGTTTTTTGAGTATTGTCAAGCTGTCAAATTTTCCTACGGCTTTTGCATTTTTGAAGAGTTTACACTCTTAGTCGAGTTACAAAATTTTCAAGAGCGACACCTGTTCTTAAATTTGTGGTGGAACGTATCTTGTTTTCATCTCAGTATCGAACCACGTACATATAATGGGTGACAAAAAATTTGCTATTTCTACGTGCAACAGTTCCGTATCAGATAAACTCATAAGCTGTAGTGGGCAATGCAACAAAATAGTACATGCTGGATGCGTAAAAATTTCCAACAATATGCTCACGTTATTTGCTTCTAAGAATGTGAATTGGTTTTGCGATGATTGTTCCGAAATTTAGGATAAGCTAACTCAACAAATGGCAGTGATGCTGAAGTTGCTACAGTCGCTATCTATTGATGTCAAAAACATTGTTAGTTCTGGTCATAAAGCTGAACCTAGAATTACTCGCCAAACAAAAAAGAAACCGGCAACGGATGATGATGTAAGTTCAGCCAGATCAAGTGTCTCGTCTCAAATCACCGATAACATAGAGACCAACGTAAGCAATGTCATTATTGGTTCGTGTGTTGATGATTCTTTAAAATCAGTTCCTGAAAGGAGATATATCAATGCTTCAAGATTTGTGTCATCTACCACCACCGATGCAGTGCGGAAATATCTGAGCATAATAAACTACAGATACATGAAGAGGAGATAGACTGCCGCTTACTAGTTGCTGCGAATCAAGACGTTAGCAAACTTAACTTTTTCTCATTTAAAGTTGGAGTTATAGTCCTACAATCTTCGACAGGCTACTTCAACCTGATGGGTGGCCAGTGGGGGTATTGATCCGTGAATTTGAAATTCGACCGAGGATCTTTGACCGACGATATTTGGGACCGAGTATGTTGTTTTTAGATATGATCGCGTGTTTTCTCGTGGTGGTGGCGTCCTGGTGGCGATAAAATTGTGTTTTAGTAGTAGTATGATTAACATCAGTTATGCTGGTGAGTGTGAAGTCATTTGGGTTAAATTTAAGGTATTCTCACAGAATTTTGTAGTCGGCGTTCATTACATTACTCCTGGTTCAAATTTGGACCGATACAAAGAGCATTCTAATATAATCACGAATACTGTTGTAAGCTTGGATGATAACACAATTGTATTAGCTTTTGGAGACTTTAATTTACCCCACCTGTCTTGGACACAACATTCTCATGGTATGCTCCCCAGTAACTCTTTTTCTGCTATTGATTCACGATTTATCGACACCATGTCGTCATTAGATTTAACACAAATCAATAATGTATTTAATTCTCGGACGCGTTTACTTGATTTAATTTTTGCTTCAGGTAATCTTTTTGAACTACAGTATCTACTTGAAGAAAGCGACTATTTAGTGAAAAATGATGAACATCACAAATCTATTTTGTTAACTTTGGAAATTGCTACAACGGAGTTTGTAAATACTGTTAACCACTCATTTTATGATTATTCTAACGGTAACTTTCTAAGTTTAAATTCGTTTTTCAATTCTATTAATTGGACTGAGATGTTCGACTATTGTGATTTAAACGGCGCCGTAAGTAGATTCTGTGAAACGGTTTTGGTTGGAATTGAAAAATTCATTCCGGTTAGAATTAGTCGTCAGTTAAATAAAGCTCGTTGGTTTGATAAGGAGCTGCGTTCTAGCAAGAATAAAATGGATCGATTACGTAAAAAATTCAAGCACCATCCTGATCCTCTTTGTTATCTATCATTTCAAAAAGCACGACGTGAATTCCGTAAATTGCATCGTTGTAAATTTCGTCGCTATATCAATGGGGTTGAAGATAAAATCAAAAGCACTCCTAAATCTTTTTGGTCGTTTATCAATTCTAAAAGAGGAACGGTTGGTTACCCTCGTACTTTAAAAATAGAAGCTAAGGAGTCTGAATCTACTGCTGAGATTAGTGAAATGTTTTCGATGTTTTTTTCATCTAATTTCTTATTATCGACTGACCTCCTCATTGTTGAGCAACCTATTGTCAGTTGCTTAGGAGTTAGTAGTTTGGGTTCTATTTCTTTGGATACTGAATTCATTTTTAAATATATGTATATCTAATTTAAAGCTAAATCATAATCCAGGTCCAGATTTAGTTCCTGCAATTGTATTACGTAAGTGTGCGCATTCATTAGTATTTCCTCTGGAACTAATATTCAATAGATCACTGTCTGTAGGTTACTTTCCTGATTCTTGGAAAACTTCATATGTCATCCCGGTTTTTAAAAGTGGTAATCGTTCTTTAATTGATAATTACAGACCTATTTCTGTGTTATCTGCTGCCCCAAAAGTTTTTGAATGTATGGTTCGCGACATAATGTTTAATGAGTTTGGTAAAATAATTATACCACAACAATATGGTTTTTTCCCAGGTCGGTCAACTGCTACTAACCTCGTTGAATTTGTTCATTTCGTGATAAATTCAATAGAGAGTGGCTCGCAAGTTTATGTAGTTTTCACAGACTTTAAAAAGGCATTTGATAGAATCTCTCGCGAGATTTTGTTATCTAAATTGCAGAAAGTCGGTGTTCACTCACACTTGTTGTTGTGGTTAAAATCTTACCTCTGTGACCGTAAACTGTTTGTCAAATTTAATGATTGTCTTTCTAGCGAGTCTAAACAAACGTCTGGAGTTCCCCAAAGCAGTCATTTGGGCCCGTTGTTGTTTTTATTGTTTATCATTTTATCAATGATGTTGGTACCTGCATTCATTCATCAAAATTTCTGTTGTATGCGGTTGATATTAAAATATTCATTAAAATTGATAGTGTACGCGACTGCGAACGTCTACAGCATGATTTAGATAGATTTTTCGTCTGGTGCGAACTCAATAGATTGGAACTAAATATTGGAAAATGTAGAATTATGAGCTTCCATAGAAAGGAAAATCCAATTGTGTTTAACTACACATTGCACAATATTGTCATTGATCGTGTTACTAAGCTTATGGACCTCGGCATTTTTCTCGACGATGGCCTGACGTTTATCCAACACACCGAGAAGATAATAAATAAATCCAACGCAATGATGGGATTTATGTTTAGAACCTGTAAGGATTTCAAAGATTTGTCTACGTTTAAAGCAGTTTATATAACTTTAGTAAGATCACAAGTTAAATATTTGCTAATTATCTGGGACCCTCAATATGATATTAGAATAAGTCGTCTAGAAAAAATTCAACGTCGTTTCACGAGTCGCGTGTGTCGTCTCCTTCTAAGAAGTCAAGTTCATATTTCTTATAGTGATCGATGTAATTTATTTCAGTTGCTTCCACTAACTACGATCCATTAGTTCTGCTTGCTTCATTTTCGATTTGTTGAATGGCAGTATTGACTCTGCTCAGTTGTTGTCTAACCTTGATTTTCAGGCAAGGAACCTAAATATTAGAAATCGTTCGTTATTCCTACCTCGATTTCACAGGACTAATTACGGAGCTAATAATCCTATGGATATGGCTATTAATAACTTTAATGATTATTATACGGAGTTTGATTTCAATATAAGTAAAAGCTAATTTAAAAATATAATTACCGGTTTGTTTTAACTATTCTGTGATATTGTTATTTTTTATTGTTGTATTACGTTGTTTTGGTTTTGGAGTGACTCTTAATTTTTTATATGTAATTGCAATGTACTGATCAGATCAGTTTAATATTAATTATGTTGATCTTAATAAAAATAAATAAATAAATAAGTATCAAAACAACAAAGGGATACATTGCCATTTTCATATGCTTAGCCACGAAGGCAATTCATAACTTGTAAGTGGCTTATCAACAGACGCTTTCTTGGCAGCATACCGACGATTCATATCAAGAAGAGGAATATGTTCAGTAAATGTGGTACAAATTTTGTTGGAGCAGACAAACAACTACAAAGGCAAGCAAAGCAATAGGAAGCAGAAATTAAAGGTAAAATAGCCCAGATGGGAACTGAGTGGCACTTTGTACCCCCGGGAAGTCCTCACTTTGGAGAAGTATGGGAAGCCGAAGTCAAGTCAATAAAACAACACCTCTGCAAAGTAATTGGAACTCATACACTAACTGTTGAGGAGCTCTCAACACTTCTAGCACAAATAGAGGCATGCCTGAACTCTAGCCCACTAGCTCCACTCTCAAACGACTCAGATGATGACGGGATTTTAAGTCCCATCATATTCCCATCGTCATATCAATGCCACAACATGATATGGAGGTATCCAAACCCTTACAAGATGGAATTTTCTCACCAAGCTCAGTCAAGGATTTTGGAAAAAATGGCATATGGAATATTTCTCATGACTACAACGAAGGCCAAAATGGTTGCAGAAACAACCTAACATCCAATTGGGAGAACTAGTAATCCTCAAAGACGAATAACTACCTCCTACGCACTGGCCACTAGCAAAAGTAATTGAATTTCATCCAGGACAAGATGGACTTGTTAGAGTAATCACGCTCAAATACAAGAACAATTCGATTAAAAGGAATATTACTAAAATATGTCGCCTACCGATAACTAACGAGCCAAAGGACTACATCAACATGCAAAACAAAAAGAATGATCCGAGTGCAGTCTCACAGACAAGCAAAGAATTTAAGTAAAGTAAATCATCTTGGTCTAACATTACTCTCAATTTGCTGCATATTAGGACAGACGCAAGCTCAGATCAAGGTTACCCCATTTAACGGCTCAACAGGAATATATTTCGAGAATTTAGGCAAACTTGAATTGGTAGCCATGAAGTGGACATTAGTGATCTATTACAACATGAAGAACTATTGGGGAGAGATCGAAGCTTTTAAACAAGCCCAAGGCGAACTGGGGGCAGCTTGTAAAGGATTGTCTGGTTTTAACTGCGACGTAATCCTGCAGCAACTTCAATGGCAACTCAACAACTTGATTGCAGACAATGTTCTCCTATTACTAAGCAATAAGAAACGTCGACGAGTGAAGCGCGATTTAGGAGATACAACAGGCAATATCTTAGGAGACATGTTTGGAATTCTTAGCCATCGCGAGGCCAACCAGTATGAAACCCAATTCGAGAATATCAACAATAACGAAAGGCATTAATGCTTTTAATAGAAACGCTTTTAATAGAAAATGATATTTTGGTTTTAAAGTTATTTGAAAATGGTCAACAATAAATTTGTTATGTTTACTTATTAAATCTTTAAGATTTTGCAATAGGTTATTATCAAAGCTAGGCAATAGTACAATATCTGTAATTTTTATAAAAATTATTAAAAAATTATAAACAGGATCAGATTCTTCAATTATGTAAATCTCCAATCATTAATAAAATTAGATGCAAAATGGTTTTCATTTCAGCTGCATTCATTTTAATAGTATTGTTTTTTATATGTGTCTTTTCAATAGGTTTACTAATGTTCCCAATGTTTTCAGAGCCATATGGAAACATTTGCTTTCGGTAATTAAATGAATCTAAGGTGAAATATTTTTTATCATACTATATGAAATGGTTTAAAACTAAGGCCACATTATATTTTGCAACTCCTAAGAAAATGTCATGCATTAAGTCACAAGCCAAATTATTAGTGACATGGAAATTTGATAAATTATTAAAAATAGAATTTTCTCGAATGGATTTTGCTTCTACATCATTTAGTTCCAACTCAATTTCGTAGTTAGTGTGGTTTCGAAGAGATTCAGATACTTCAAAAGAATCAGTTTGGCAATCAGTTTTATTCCTAGTACAAATGCGACAGTATTTATGAGAATTAAAACTGGTAAAATAACCTAAAATAAAATTTAACCCTAAATTATCGCCAAGTATTTGGCCTAGGCAAAAATGTATTTTCAAAACTGCATCATTATGTACTACTTCTATCCCATTTATGAAAAGGTCTTCTAAAACGTTTATTAACTTTTCCAACGTTCGTTTAGTTGAATAATGTTTTAAGTCCTTTGAATTAATAAAACCGGCCACTAATATATTGTTTAAGTGTGATAATTGATTTTGAGGAATTACTGGAATACTATAATATATTCCACAAACTGTTTGGTTATGTGGCCCAACTACATCATTTACTTGAAAATCATCAAAATAAAGAAACTGTAGCGGCTCACGCATTCATATACATTCATTCGTTCACCACCACAATCATATTCATATGTCAGTGCTCTCATGTGCCTTGCATAATCGCAACCGCTCAGCCAATATTTACCAACAAGCAATGCAACGCATAATTCATTATCATAATTTATACTACAGTGCATCGAAAAACAGAACAAAATAATTCATTTTTAGTCATCCGCCTTAAAAATATATTCGCTGGTTTTCCGAATATTTTTTACTTCATAGATTATCGTTTTGGCTCTCGTGCGAATAACATCGTGTTTCATTTTTCTCGACGTGCAGTCGACATTTTTATTTTTCATATAGCTATAGAAAAAAGTTATAAATAACACCGTGGTGAATCGTGTAAAGTAAATTACTTTTATTTTCGTGTAATAATTAACAAAATTCATTAATTACGAACTTGTAATTATAATAATAAAATTGTGCATAAAATAAATTATATATAACGTACGTGAAAATTAGTGTATTTTTCTTTATTGTGAAATGGCGTCATAGACGCACAACAACAACAACGAGCAAATAAATACTCTGCCACTCGACCTACAGCTGGCTTATACAAATTTAAGAACTCCGTACGTTATAAAACATTGGAAATACTACTTTTTGGTCACCAAATTCTTTTAATTTGGATTGCCAAAGTTCCCCTTTTATAAAATGGTCGAGTTCTGTTGTCGATAATATAGCTTCAATATTTTCAAATGTTAGTTTTAATACGTTAGGAGAACTAAAGTAGCTCTCCAGTTGAAATTTAATGTCAAGAAGACATCCCTCGATTACATTTTTACTTAACGTTGGGTTTCCATGCAACACAATTTCATCTAATTCTTCTGAGATGGTAAATTTAATAGGTGGTTTATATATTTTTAAATTTTCTATTGTTTTAAAAAAAGTATATTCTGTATCTACAGTGCGAAATGGGTTTTCTGCATACGCCAATAATTCTTCAAACATCGAACGTTTATTGGCATCTATAAATGGAATAAACTCTTTAAAGCATGTAATTAAAAGCTCAGTGACAAAATTGATGATATATACGATTGAATTATTGGTATCTCCTTCCTACTAAAGCTAGATTTTGCATGGAGATTTAAAGCAAAATTTATAATTGATTTTAATATTCTGTTTCCAGATCTGTTATATTTATTGAAATTTGATCAATATTTGAAATTGTTGCTTTACGGGAAGCTACGACATTTGCTTCAACATTATCAACAGTTGCAGATGACGAAGAATTAGGATTGTTATTTAATTTAGATATTTGCTTTGATGTAGAAGCATTATTCGAGTCAGCTGAAGTATAAAGATCGTGTCTAGCAATGTGATTTTTAAATTTATAAAAATTTTGAAACTGTTTATTACAAAAATTGAACTTGCAAACATATTTAAAATTTAATGGTGTTTTATGATAGTTTTTGAGATGTGCTAACAGTTCTTCAGATTTTGAGAAGCTTATAGGTTGTAAGAGTATTTCGCAAATTGAGCAAATATGTGTTATGGCTGTATGACACTGGCTAGTTTCTCGCATTGTTTAAGTGATTAAAAATAAAACTAGAGCAGGCCAAATAATGCATATATAAAATATTCATAAGAGTGAGTGAATACAATATAGGCAAAAAATAAAAATAAATTCATGAAAAATTGATCTAAAATTTCATTGCCCACTTTTGTAGCAATTTAAATGGAGCAATTCTAGCAAAAAATAATTCAATTTTAATTATTTTTTTTGACATAGACAGCTTGTTTTTGACATTTCGTCATATTCTTAAAATAAATATTTTAGTGTGGTGTTTATCATATGTCGGACGCGGACCTATTAGAAATTTTAGTAGCAACTAACGTTCATATGCTACGAACAGCTGCTTATTTAAATATAAGGAAAGCCGAAAAAAAAGAAATTGAAAAAATATTCTTAGAAAGTGAAGGATTCAGCCATAAATTGTTAAAAGAAATAGAAGACGAGGATGTACCCCTATACAGGAAGGTTCTGAGGATGATTATTTTAAACGAATAGAAACAAGAGTTAAACTTAGATTTTTATTGATTCATTTTGATATAAAAATCATTAAAATATAAATTATAAATATGTATATGTATATTGAATTAAAAAATTACATTAATTATTTCTGTTTTGTTTTTCGTCATTTCTTTTATCTTGAATCGTATTTATTTCATATGGCATTTATTTTATTTTTGGCGAGTGTTCGGAGATCGTTGTCGAAATTTGCTATTTCTTGGCCAATATAATTTGAAAAAGCTTGTTGACTGTTTTTTAAAATGTCAAAATAAGTACATATAGTGTTGTCTCACTTTATTTAGATTCGTTCTCTTTTTCGCTTTTTTGTTTTTACAGCAATTTATAGCACTTGAAAACTAGCCAGTGTCATACAGCCATTAACGAGTTAACTTTTATTGGATTACAATTGAGTGACATTATTTAATTTAGTAATAATATTATGTACCTTTGGAATTTTCTCTTTACTACAAATTTTGTAAATATACTCTTGTAAAAATGTCCACACATACTTGCTCTTTGCTGAATACTCTAGATTAAATACAAAGCAGACTTTTATCAAACAGTCCACAGCTCTTAAAATTGTTGGAAGTTTATACATAACGCCGTCAAAATATACGTAGAACTCGTTTAAGTTGTCTATTGTTTCACCAATTACAAAAATTTTTGGCTGTAGTTTTAAATGTTCTTTTACAGCTTGATCCCGTAGTTCTTCTTCTCTTTGTTTTAAATTGTTAATATTAATCAAATAAACTATCATATCATCTTGTGCATCGGATATTGATGGCTTCGATGTTTTGTTTAGCCTGGGCGGTAATACTAACGCATGCAGTAAAATGAAAAATAGTAATGTCGGGAATCTGTAATGATATAAGATTATTGGAATTGCTATATATGAAATTATCTATATGTATATCAAAATTATTTACCAATTTTCAAGTCTTTATTTGTCATATTATTGAAATATTTTAAATTTAATTTATCCTTAATACAGGAAGGAAAAAACATTTCGATTATTTTTTTTCACAGTCTTTAAAGTTTTCAAAGAATATGTTCGTTTTGCCCGGATGAATAGCTTCAAAGTCGACATCGATCTGCAATAATGAAATACGTATGAGACATTTTTTAGACATAAAGCACATTGTTCAAATTTTTACGAGTTCGTATCCGTTTATATCCTTATATCGTGGCCAATCTTTCAATATATCTTTAACTTTCTCTTTTTTTTCTTTCATTCTATGCTGAGACGTATCCTTCCAGAATTGTAAAATGTTGCTGGGTTGATTATTTTGAAGCCATTTTTTGGTTTTCTCATGTTCTACATTTATCTCATCATCAGAAGTTTCCGTAATCATGTGGTTTTCAATAGAGCGTAATGGAGGAGTTGATATTCTATTTTTTTTTACTTTTATGTCTTATATTAAAGTAGCGATCGTAAAGTTTTCCACTTGGATTTCGCTTGATACTACGTGGTATATAGTATGTCGACTATAAGGTAATGTTAAAATTAGTGAACCATTCCAACCACTACCATTTTCATTATGTTTAATAATTAAAAATATAACTAACTACTAAATATAACTTACCACACATTCTGTAGGGAACAACTTCACCATTTCTTCCACTACTTTCACCATTGTCACTGGATCCATTCGCATTTCTGACTTGTAATAAAAATCACAAATTGTTCGAACTAACATTGTCTGTTGAGCTTCATTTAACAAATTAAATTTCTTATAGTGGCTGATTATTTCTTTGCCTTCGATAGATTTCGACAAAATGCTCTCTAAATGTAAATATGCTTCTGGATGTGATCTAATTACAGTATCGGAATTTTATTTTATCACCAATTAATTCTCGGGTGTTGAAAATTTGGTCTAGGTCGTGAGAATGTATCATAATTAAAACATCCATCGAATTAACTCCACATTCCGTTAAAACGGATATCGCATTCAAAGAAATGCTCCATTCTAAAAACAAACACACAACATCTGAAGCCGCCGTAATTGTGCAGCTTTCACTTGGTGGTGACGTGTTAGGATTTAAAAATTCACTTGTTAAATTCATTACAGTATTTATTATAGTATATTATATATAAAATAAACAAATCTAAACACCAAAGTGCGTATTATTATTTATGATAACATCAATTAACACTTTTTAACTTTAATTAAACCACACTGCTCACGATGTAATACCAAACTAAATTGTATTCCGATAAATAACTGCACAATCATATGAAAAAATGTAGAATTATTTTATGCAACAAATTTATTGTTAGTTCAAATACTAAAATTTTTATTTTAAAGCCTAAAATTGTTGATTTTCAACGGTAAATTAAAAAAAAACTTATATGATATTGGTCGAGAATAACATTGTTAAGGCAACGATTTTAATTTTTAAATCAACGATAATTACTTTTGAAACGTTAACAAATTTAAATTATTTGAGGCAAAGTAGAAATTGTTAACGTAAAGACTACAAATTATTTGAAAACAACAATTTAGCATTTGAGCTAAAAACATTATTTTCACTTCAACAAAATTTACATTTTGAAGCAGCAAATACGAAAATAGTACTTTTCAACAACGTATTTTTTTCTGAGTGTAAGAGACCAATTGACAGAGACCCTACCATAAAAGAAATTATGGACATTTTAAGTCAAAGAGCCCAAATGCTTGAAGCTATGTCTCCAATGGTTTCCAAAACACCAAATATTGAGCAACCAAGTAAACAACAAATTTTTAAACATTCGTTGATTACAATTTACAACTGAAAACAAAGACGAAATAAGCTGTGTATATTGCAAATCAAATCATTCAATATCTAAAAGCAATTCATTCATAGTATTACAGTGGAACGACAAAAATAAATGAGTCAAAGACAATAATTTATGTCACAATTGTTTGGGAACTCATCATATTTCAAGATGAAATTCCAAAGGTTCTTGTTTTAAATGCAAAAATAAACATCACACATTAATGCATTTTACAAGTCAAAATCGACCTAATAATAGGTCAAACAACGAAATCATCAATCTAATGTTAATCAAACTGCAGCAAATATTCAAAGCTCAGAAGCTTCGAATTCAAACTCAAACATAGCAAATTCTGGTTCAATGACTTCTTTAGCTTTAATTGATAATAGTGATATTCCAGGCACGAATTCTCTTACCGCTCAAAATACATGTTTGATTTCTAGAAAATCTCAACTATTATTAGGGACTGCGGTGATATGGATAGAAAATGCTAGTGGCATACGGTATCCGTGTCGTGCAGTGCTGGCCAATGCTTTTCACTTGAACTTCGTTACAGAAAGTATGTGCCAAAAATTAAATCCTGAAAGGAAATCTATTTTTTCTTCTGTATCAGGTTTAAATAAAAATATGACTGAGATACGTTACATCCTGTTCAATTTGATGTAACGAAACTTCACAAGCATGTTCAATTGACCGATCCGAAATACTTCGTTTCAAACCATATTGATCTTTTAATTGGCGCGGAACTCGATGATGAAATTTTTTCCAGCAATAAATTAAAAATTTGCAAAGGACTTCCTGCGTTTAAAGAATCGGTGTTCGGATATGTTGTCTGTGAAAAAGACAAAACTTCTACTCAAACATCATCAGTTTCATTGTTATGTTGTGATGTTGATGTTCTACGCAAAGAAGTTCAACGCTTTTATTAAATAGAATAATTTTTCTATTGAAGAAAAAGCATGCGAGGTTCATTACGCAAAAAATGTACAAAGAGATATTCATGGTAGATATAGTGTAGCACTTCCTACGAGTAGTGTTTAATGCTTCATCAAAATTCGCTTCGGGTTTGTCAATAAGTGACACCCTATTGACAGGTCCTTTAATTCAACAAAAACTTTTTTCAATCCTCTTGCGATTCCGAAAATTTAAAATTGCTTTAACGGCGGACATTGTTAAAATGTACCGCCAAATAAATGTTCAAGAATCGGATCGTGCTTTGCAAAAAATCTGGTGGCGCAGTAATCCAGGTGAGCCATTATCTGTTTATAAGCAAAACACCGTAACATATGGTACTGCGAGTGCTCGCCATAACTGCAAAACCATAACTTTCCTGACGTATCACATATACTTCTTGACGATTTTTATGTAGATGACCTGTGCACGGGCGCAAATACCGTAAACGAAGCCAAATCTATCAAAGTTAAATTAACTTCATTTATGCAAAAGGAGGTTTTGAGTTAACAAAATGGGTTTGCAATAATACTGAAGTAATTCCTGATCTCGAACTTAACACTCAAAAAATCGTTAGCGTTTTGGGAATGAGTTGGAATATTGAAAATGGTACCATTCCATTGTCATTAGGAAAAATAAAACTCAATCGTCTTTAATAAACGAACGGTATTATCACAAATTTCTCAACTATTTGACCCGCTAGGCCTTTGCGCCCCAGTAATTTTTATTGCTAAAAAATGTATGCAAAATTTGTGGTCAATTCCGAATTTAAAATGGGATGATGATCTTCCGCAACTTACTCAATCAGAATGGATCGATTTTTCCAAGCAGTTCAACAATATGCAAACGATCCAAGTACCTAGGTGTATTGTTAATCCAAATGATATTAAATACATAGAGTTGCATGGTTTCGGCGATGCATCCGAATTAGGATTTGGATGCTGTATGTATATTCGGACGTTAAATAACAATGGTACTTATAACTGTAATTTGCTTTGTGCTAAATCAAGGGTAGCTCCTCTAAAGACCCAAACTATACCGCGATTGGAACTTTGCGTGTCTTTATTATTAACTGAATTGTATGAAAGGGTTAAGGAGTCTATGCAAATTACGTTCAACAAAGTCAAATTATACACAGAATAAATTCGTCGCCACAGAATAAATTCGTCGCCATCAAGTTATGCAACATTCGTAGCCAACCGAGTGTCTCAAATCCAAGACATTACCCCACCGGAGTTATGGGCATACATTCCAACCAATTTAAATCCCGCAGATTTGCTATCGCGCGGATTAATGCCTTCACAATTAGAAGCATCTGCGCTATGGTGGAATGGTCCTCCATTTTTATTACAGGACGAAGAAAATTGGAACCTGCCCAAAATAAAGCTAGCGTATTCAGATGATAATGAATATTTGAAATCTAAAACATTATTAGAAATCAATGAACCGCATAACTATCTCTTACAGCGTTATTCAGATCTAAATAAATTGCTTCGCATTTCCGCCTTATGCTTACGATTTTGCCAAAATACTAAACTGAAAGCTGAAAATCGTAAATGTAATGATATATCACCTCAGGAAACTGAAAATGCCCTCAACGGGTTAGTAAAATCCATTCAGTCTACAATATATAATAAAGAACTCAAATTGCTTAACGCCAAGAAATTGTTTAATAAGCAAAGTGCAATCTTAAAACTAAATCCGTTTATCGACGACACCGGCACATTACGCGTTGGTGGCCGGCTAAAAAATTCTTCTTTGATGTATAATCAAAAACATATCCAATTCCACTTCCGCCCAACCATATATTTACAACGTTATTAGCATAATTGGCGGTAGACGATTGCATTCTATGTTTTCGAACAAAACCGACGTCAATTTACCAACTGATGGATGAATTACCTCCCGAACAAGTCCAACCATCTTGTGCTTTTGACAATGCTGGTATCGAATATTGTGGTCCGTTTAACATTGTTCCCAAAATTCGTTCTAACGTTGTAACAAAATCACATATTGCTGTTTTTGTTTGCTTCTCTACGAAAGCAACTCACTTAGAAGTTGTTCAAGATCTAACGACTAATTTTTTTTTGCAAGCTCTCAGGCGATTTGTTTCTCGAAGAGGACGATGTTGCAACAACTTTTTGATTCACAACTTCATAAACATGAGGTCCTAAAGTATTGCATTGAAGAAGGTATCCGTTGGCGTACAATTCCTCTTCGATCCCCCCATTTCGGTGGTTTGTGGCAAGCCGCTGTAAAAAGCGCCAAAAATATACTGAAACGTTTGCTACTTAATCAAAACTGCATTTATATGAAGAATTAAACACATTAGTAACTCAAATAGAGGCTTGGCTTAATTCAAGGCCCCTCACACCTATGTCGAACGATCCATCAGATTTATCTGCACTGACTCCAGGCCACTTTCTTATTGGAAGACCCCTCAATTTACTTCCCGAACCATCTTTGCAATATTTGGATTTTAATCGTTTGGCAAGATATCAACGGTTACAATACAATTTTCAAAAGTTCTGGGAACCATGGTCATCGGAGTATCTTGTGGAACTACAACCTCGTCAAAAATGGCCTCAGTTCACTTCAAATGCTCGTGTCGGTACCCTGGTCCTTCTTAATGAGGATAATGTTCCACCTCTGAAGTGAATCATGGGTCGAATTATGCAGACTCATCTGGGAAAAGATAATTTTGTACGTGCTGTGACTGTAAAAACCGTTAATGGAGATTTTAAAAGAGCAATTACGAAAATGTCTTTTCTTCCGATCGAAGAAGTGTCAATCAAATTTAACTAACATCGTATAATTCATTTGGGTTGTATACATAATTTTTGATTTTCAAATAACAATACTGCCACTGAAAATAAAGATTGTTATTTTATTACGTGTAATATTATTAATTTTGAAATAATTTTCTAAAAAAAAAAAAAAAATTATTTCAAGGTGGCCGGAATGTTAAATCCAAAACTGATTACTGTCATTCATTTGTAAACATTTGTGTCACTGTAATTTTTAGAATGTCAAAAAATTAAATCTATTACGTATTTCTTTAACCCTAATTTATTACAACATTATTCATGTATAAAAAACCACTTCCGGCATCTTGTTTTTTTTTTGATATTTTATATTTTTATATTTCCGTATGCTTTAGTCGATTGAGCATCGTTTTTATTTTGTGTATATAAAAATTAAAATAAAGTTTGAAAATATTAAACCTAAATTGCTGTTGTTATTTAAAAAGTCAAAAATACAGTACACTGCCAGTCGTGCAATAAAAAATAAAATAATTGCCGCAACAATGATGTTCATCAGTACACGATATCCTACTCAACTATAGGAATCTTAATAGTACTTTTTATCATTTTGTATTTTAAAATTAAAGTGAAAGGCCAGGTTCTATACCGGCAGCTCTTCCTCGACCGGATGAAAATAGTGAAGTGTAAATAGGAGGCTTCTCAAAATTCTATAGCCCGGAATATGTTGATTCATCAACATTACAACGTTTTAATTTTCACCAAAGTATGAATTTTTGGTGTTTTTTTGTATCTATTATGCTGACTCTTAACTTAATTTGAATTGTATACTATAAATATTTTTGATTTATACTTTAAATTTTTGTGCTGACATTGAAAATTTAAAATTGTATATAAAGCGTAGCATTGAATAAAATAAAGCAAAATTTAAATTGACACCAACTGATTTTGTTCTCATTAATTAAAAAAAGGCCCCACCAGCGGTAACCTTTTATGTGTTTAAATTTACATAAATCCGATACAAGCGATTAACATAATGTGATAATTGCATTTGCCTTTATCCGAGACTGCATATTGCACGTTTCCTTTATTGTAGGTGGCGGATTATTCGAGATACATAATTTTACCAAACCCTATTTTCTATTTTTATTTCAAATATAATTACGAATTCTGTAAATACGAGGTCATTTTCACAATTTTTATATATAAATAAGGTAAGACAACACAAACCACAACAACAATAATCATTAAGCAGTAAAATGGGAAATAGCAATAGGTAATTATAATGGTAATCGACAAAAATATTGTTTTATTTAATAAATTTTTTAATTGTTCTTAGATAAAACCCGTTCGCTAAACCGCATGATTTAAATTTTTATAACTACGATAATACAGCAGGTACATACAGCATCCGAACAATTATTAAAGTAAAAGCGGGAAGGACTACGATTATTTTGATTTTAATTGCAGAACTCTTACTGTTTTCCATTATTACATTCATTGGTGGTATACGAAGCTAGCGTATGTTCTCTATTCTCTATTATATATTTGGGAAAATTGTCACCTTTTCCACTCTACTCGTTCGTCGGTTGCATTTTTTTTCTTAGTTTGGTGAAAATATGTATATGTAATATAAAATGGAGAACACACAAAAAAAAGGAAAATTCCATAATATATTCCTATTTATTACTTAACCTCAGACTTAAAATATTCAATTAATTTTTGTAGTTTTGTGTATGTTTGTGATATACATATACTAAAACTGGTGTTTTATATTCATACCTCCCAAAAAAAAAAAAAAAGGCTCATTGAGGGTGTGAAAATAAGAGAAAAATGATTTACCGTTTATGGGTAGGTATAGGTGGCCTCTATACGAGTTGTAGTACAACTGCAATTACATTCTAGAACGAGAGATTGAAACGAGTTGACAAAACTTTTCAATTAATTTTTAATTTTTTTTTTATTCCTGCTTTTTCCAAATTTTCATCGATGCCGTTGTAGATTGTGTTACGTTTATAAATTATATGGGGAACGAACAAAAAAAAAAAAAAATTCTGCAAACCTCAAAAATCTAAAACATTTATTGTTTGTGAGATTTTTACACCTTTTATGTGTGCGGTATGGATGGAGATGTATAAGTGGAAAAGAAGAGAAAATTTAAAATGTTCACTTTTATTTTTTATTGCTATTAGTCCACATCACATATTTTCACATGAAAACAAAAGGCACAAATGGTCCATATATATTTAGATATAGTATGTTACACACACACATATTTATAAATACAATTGACGATACGAAACAAAACCAAAAATATAAAAAAAAAAATCAGGATACGATTGGTATAAAACACTAACCATCAATGTCGTTGGATAATCCAGAAAATATTCTCTCCATGTTTTTGTGGTATTCCGATGTGTGAACGACGAGATGGGGGCAACACCCCACCCACCCTCAAAAACCTCACCATAAAAAAGTTTATTTTTGGCAAACATTTTATTGAAGGTACTCGTGATTTAGGTAATTCTTTATCGTATTACTTTTGGTACCGTTGCAGTTACAACAACAGCATAGACACCAGAGTTTTTTTTTTTGGTTTCCGTTTGTTAAAACTTGCGAAAGGGCAATATTTGAGTAGATTTACCAATTCTGAAAATGAATCAATTAAATCGGGATGGAAATTGTGTTGCGCTGTATGCACAAAAAAATAAAACGAATAAATCGTGCTATCTCAAAAATTCAATAAATTTTTAAGCTGTTTACGTTCAACTTGTTGTTTATTTATGTATTTTGATTTTTTTTTTTGTTTTGTTTATGTACAGTTCTCTTGTTGCTAATATTCGATTGTTGTTTTATCCCAAATCCGTTCCCAAATTGATTACGATGCAAATTGATTTGAGAGCAGCTTAAATATATTATGGTGATGATGTACGTAAGGGATAGCTTTGAAAATTTAAATTGATTTCAACAAAAAGTTACTGAATGTACATAATAACAGAATAAGCCGAAAAGTTCAATCAGCTATAGGAGAAGAGAAAGGAGATTTTTTATGATTTTGCAGATGGGTTTGTCCTAAATATTTCTATAGTATCATTTCTAGCTTCGGCAAGCATCGCTTAGTCCAAAAATAATCTCACAGCATGGCTTTCAGCTTTCATGGACAGTCAGTGCCTGCTCTAGAATACTTTGCGCCCTATGCAAGTTCTTCTACCAATTAAATGGTAAATAAAAATTACTTAAATTATCAGAGAGACTTTGAAGGATTAATGGTGGGAGAAAAGCTATTCAATTTAAAAGCAAAACAAACAAACAAAAAAACTAAGCGAGTACCTAATTGTTGAACAATTCAATAATTTATTTAATAATAAACTTGTATAATTCAGGTACAAACATTTAGCTTTTCTTGCCTTTAAAGTAGCAAATCCATCGATCATTTGACTTAAATCGATTTTGTCACCAATTTCTTTTTCAATTGCTATACTCGATAATCTAACCAACCTTTCCTGAGATATACTTGAGCTTAAGTAGTTCTTGATTATTTTCAGTTAAGTATCCGTAAAGCAATCGTTACGTTCATAAATATATTTTCTAGTGCAGTGCTTCTTAAACGGTGGGCCGCAGCCCCCTAGTGAGCTGTATAGCTTTAAAACATTGCCTTAATATCTTTAATAAACCGCACAATTTCCTCGCACAGAAATTTCTGAATCTGCCTATAATCAATGACCGCTACGGTTTTCTATGCTGTTAATGGTTTATGTAAGATATGTGATGTGTATATCAATTCACCAATCACGGGGATTTTGATAGGTAAGTTCTTATTCTACAATGAACATGAACAGAAATTTCAGATCGCAAACCTTGATCTGCGGGGCAAAAAAATCATGGTTAAAATTGAGGCGTTTTATGAAGTAACAACATTTTTAAATCAGAGGTCGATATCCGAAGAAGGGTAGGTCTGTGAAAATTTGAGAAATTGGATATCGAAACTGTACGAATTTAGTATGTAATATTAAAAAATCACTCCTACTTTAATTTAATTTGAAATTTCAAATGGCAGCTTGTCAAATTTGGCTTCAACAATTTCAATTTGGTTAAATTATATGTCATGTTATAGTGTTGAGAACTCCAAATCGAAAATTCCAGGATTCTACTGCCGAGCTTTACTTTGGTTTTACAACACAAAAATGTCATATTCGTCATTGGTGTCATTCTAATTTTCAAACCTACCAAATCTACAGAGAATTCAATTAATCCGATCAATTTATCATGAAATTTGACAAAAAGTAAGCACCAGGTATGGGTAATAGAACCTTTTATACTATTCAACGCAACATGGTTGACTAGAATTATAAAATAAGTAGCAGTTTTGTTTAAGTAAATAATTACGAGGGATTCTATTTAGTTAGCCTGGTAACACTTTTTAACTATAAAACTAACTTCCGTGGAATCGAAAGTGCATTTTCGACTATAGGGCAGTTTTGCCCAAAATGTAAATTTTTTCCTTAGAACAATATGTAATCATAACTTTGATAAGCTTTGTTTAAGACTCAAAACGACCGTATAAAATTTGAATTAAAAGTTTATATACCGTAATACCGTTTACCTCAATAAAATAATGGGGTCAGTCAGTTTTCTAAAAATTAAGGACCAAAATTTGTGCGTCAAATTACTAAAAAATTGAGATTTCAATTCTGGCAAATTATGTGTTCACTTAGAATTTATAAGGGAAGTAGGAATATTCTTTAATTTTGGTCTAGAAAAGTCAATTGTTCGGTAAATTACGCCAGGAACCTAATTATCGCCCCCCCCCCCCCCCCCCCACAATTCAAAAGTTTGGTAATTTTCTATTCCGTAGGTATTTGGGACCAAAAAAACTGATTTACTCTCATCTACTGAGCTATCATTTTATATACTATGGCGCGTTCGGTTTTTTTGAAAAACTCGTCGAAAATAAAATTTCAAATTTTGAATATAAAATTGCTAAGAGGGCCAAAGCTTTCAAATTGGTTGATTACGTTGAAAATTGGTTGTAGAAAAAACATAAAAAAAATTTTGGATAACTCCGAATTTTTAGAAGAATATATTAAATCCAAATTTGGTTTTAAACTGTAAGTAAAAATAATTTGACACAAAAACTAAAAGCGCACCAAATTCGGGTCGGGTTACGGCAAAGCAACCTTGAACAAGCCATAATCTAAAAAAAGCAACGGGCGAGTTCACGCTCAACTCGCAAAAGAATTATGTGAAAACCTTTAACTATTGAATCATTTCAAGTCTCTTCAATGGGCCTGAGAAGCCAATGCAGATAGACGGCTGCTGTTCGCTCAGTATTTAAATTACACTACAATTTTGGTTTAAAAATTCAATAAGTTATTCTATTCTGTATTTGGAGGACGAATCTTACCGACATTAATTGTTTAATTGAAAATTGAAATTTATAACCGACTATATTTCAGTCTAGCCATGTCTTCGTGAGCTTGAGCAAAGTACAGTTCCGTTAAGTTAATCATCTAAACCTGCCCTGAACGCTTTAAAATTCATCATTACTTGTACACAGCAATTGTTGAAGATTCCATATTTAGACTTTTGAGAATGGTTACGGCAATCTATATGAACAAAGCAAAATGGCATCGCTGATTTGATTGATTTAAACTAAAAGGCGCTATTTTGACTGTAATATCATAGCAGCTGGAAAGACGGTAGCATGTCTCCCTGCGGCTTTTTCCTTGCGCGTATCTTTAGAAAATGGCATTCGAATCTGTTTACCATTATTATAGTTTTTGTTTTCTATATCCCCCACATAACCAAACTCTGCAACAGCATGAGCCATACACTACTAAACAATAAACATAGCATACCGATTAAACAATTTCAAAATTATTATTTTATTATGTATCAATGTATAAGTGCCTTTTTCACAGCTCGCTAAGATGTATAATATTTAATATTTAAAGTATGGGTGCATTTGTCTTTGTTTAACGTACTTCCATTTCAGATTTTTTTAATCACTTGTACTACACATGCATACTTTTTGTGTCTTTTCATTTTAATCTGACGGAAATTGCAATTCGAATTATATCGTATGCAAGTTCGGTGCATTTCGTGTTCGTTTTTCTTGTATATAATTTGCAATTTCAGTCGTACCGGATTTTCCGTTCCTTTTTTTACATGAAATTTTTGACTTACCCCCGCAAAAGATGTTTTCACATCAAAAAAGAAGCTTTTATAAGGGAATTAGAAACGACGAAAAAACCAAAATTTCCATAGTAAAACACATAAAACATATGGGAAATCACTTTTTTTCCTAAGACAAATTTGTAAATGAAAACGTTGCAAATTCTTAATTATGATTTCTAAAACATTTTCATAAATGTTTGAATTTCAACATATATGAATATCGTTTAAGTAAATCGTTTTCATTTTCTTGCAATAATTGATTTATTTAAACCAAAATATAAAAAAAAGTTCATAACAACAGCGATCTGGCAAATACCGTCCTGGTCAAATTAAAAAGAAAAGCTTACTACAAATCGTGTGCATTAAGTCAATATACATAGATGGCAGTGGGCAGTAAACATTTTGAAAAATCGTACAAAAAATTGCCACTTGGGGAAATTTGAGTTCAAAAGTTGTAGGAAAAGCAAAACAAATTCACAAAATATTTAAGAACGTGTCATAATTTTGTGATTAAATAAGGTGACCATTCGTACGCGTTTAGCGCGTACAATACGCGTTTCGGAAGGGCTGTATGAATGATGTACGCGTTTTCGATTTAAGAAAGAAGGTCACCTTTAACGTGACCATTCGTACGCGTTTAGCGCGTACAATACGCGTTTCGGTTGGGCTGTATGAATGATGTACGCGTTTTAAAGATGGTCACCTTAGAAACAATCTTTTTCGTATTTTTCTGTATAAATCTGAGACATCTAACGTACACTAGTAAAACTAAAGATAAATGTAGCAAGTATTATTTTAATTCGTCAGAGCCAACTTTGATGTATTTTTCAAAATGAAAGTTCGAAAAATATATTTTAGAAATAATTTAATTTTAATATTTCTGCAATTAATATTTACTTAATACCAATATACCCTTCTTGTATATTGCTGCTAAAGATATGTAGAACACTTTTGTATAAAAATTTTGTAATATTTTTGCTTTATTCATTGAAAAACTTGAAGCTACAAAACACCATTTTTACTATGAATTCCTAAGGAAATCAGCGAAAAGTTGTACCACTAAAAAAGCTTCTAAAAAATACGTCATAATGATTATGGCTCTATACTCTAGCAGGCTCTGATTACGGTCAAATTAGAAAAAACTTGTAAAAATTATTTTGACAAATTTAGAATAGTTGTAAGCTCAAAAATGTTTAGCTTTAACTTGAGTTTAGTCTTTCGGAAACTGTTCTGCTCCACTCATGTGTCCAGCTAAAATATTTAGTTCCGGAGTTTTCTCAGCTACGTCTAATTTTTAATAGTTCCTTATATAAAATCCTCTCATGTTTTTTTAAAACCAAGCTTTGCATTTTCCAGAAAATTAGAATAATTCTACAATTTTTTCATATAGGAATTTTTTTACATGTAAATCGGATGAAGCTGAAAGAATATTTTGGGCTGGTAGAACATTTTTTTATTTTAATTGGCGAGACATGGATATGAGACATCTGATATCCATGAAAAGGAATACCCAAAATGCTTAACTGTAAATTCATTATTATTGAATAAAATTTTTGGGAGCCCTGGATTTTATTTTTTTCGATTTCGGAAACACGAGTATTGAAACTATAAATTACTATTATCATGTTTCGATATAGTTTAAAAATGAGTTGGAGTTCATAGAAATAGAGTTGAGTTAGGTTTTCGTTGAGTTATTGTAAACTCGATACAACTAGTGAAATCGAGTTGAGTTAAAATTCAAAATTTCTAATGAAAAATATTTTTTTAGTAGAAGAATTTGTTTAGAAAGCGTAAGGAGTATTGTGAGCGCCCCTAATTGGTCGGCGACAATATGCGATGCATAATGCTTAGTGGGTAGAGCCGGCCCTGTCAGGACAGTTGTGAACAAACCTTATGCATTTTACAAGTCTGGAAGGGTTTCAGCTCACTTTTACCTAACTGACTTGTTGGGACAAAACTATCTACTATTTTTACCAATAAATGCCCAAAACAAATTTGCCTCAGATTCTGGCGTGAAATAGATATCTTCTCTAAGAGTGTCATCTTCATTATTCAAACTCCTTATATGTCCGGATGTGATGGATCGGCAGCTTAATAAGCTTTGCAAACTTTAGCCAGAAACAATCGTGTACGTTTAACGATCTAACAAACTTGCTACTCGAATCACAATAGTTTCGGGGCTAATTCTGAAGCAAGCTAAGGTTTGAACGTTTTTCATTTCCTTTGATGTTGGAATTGTTCAGACTCCCCCAGCATCTACCACTCCCTCCCATCTGGTATTTTTGAAGCAGTCCATTCATCGATCTTTGGATATCTTGATATGAATTAAATCGCTGCTCAGAAAGTGCTGATTGTATGGACCGGCACAAACGGTTATCAGATGGGAATGTCTGGTGAATAAGGCGGGTGGGTTAGGATTTAACAGTTCTGCCCTCAAATATAATTGTTGACTACAGTTTTGCAATGTTTGGCCTGGCGCTATCATAGAAGGAGAATAATTTTATTCGTCCGATAACGATCAACAGTATTGGTATCAGCAATTCGTAATACAGTAAACCTTTATGATACCCCGCATAAACAAAACATTATCTATGACCATGTATATTTCGTTTTGGCGTCGATGGCGCTCATTCAACTGGTTTCACCCATGCTTGCTGGCGTTTTGTATTATCATAGTAGATGCACCTTACGGATGTGAAATTGGCCCGAAAATCCATCCCGAAAAAAGTATTTTCAAAATGTTTCTCGGCTAAACATTAAAAGTGTCTTAATTGTTGCATCTAAATAGTTAAAAGTCCAGTAAAACGAAATTCCATACCGAATTTTCGATAGAATATTCACCTTAGTAAAATGACAACCCCTATGTATGTATAACGCGATGAATTGAAAGATTTTTTTGTAGTGCTAAATCCCTATATAGCTTGAGATATAAAAACCTTCAATTGTGCCCCCACTGGATTTCAGCTCACAGGGATTGATATAGATATACTGGTCTATGGCATATGTTAGGGACATAACCTTATTGAAATGACAACGACTACAAACAAAATAGTCGGGAGAATTTGAATCCGGAGAATGCGGCTGCCATTGCCAGAGCCTACTGTATAAATAAGAGCCTCCAGTATCGACTATATTTTTTACTAAGCTTAAAATAAGGTACAAACAATTTTTCCTTTACTATATGAAACTATATGGGGAAACGGTTATTTTCATTTACAGTTTTAGTTTATTATAAATGTCAGCTTTTATTTTGTTTTTATATGAAAATGTTCATGAAACATGTAATATTATTTGATTGAAAAATCAAGTCTTGAAAATGTTTATTTCTTAGTGAAAATCGCCATGAAAAATACTTGAAATTTTAAATATTGTTGTTTTTGTAATACACGTCATCAACATAACTTGAACTTTATAAACAATACAATAATCATCTCTTTCATTGCCTCCATTCAAATTTGAATTCGAATACGTTTCTATAGTTATTTTGAATTTGCAAAGCATGCTAGATTGTTTTGATTTTTTGTTTTCTTCGCACTCATTTTATTGATTTATTTTTTTCTGTTTGCTCTTTCAGATTTATTCTAGTTTAATTGTTGAGCGGAGACGTGTGGTCTTTTTTCTTACCATTGTTTTTAGATGTGGACATATGATGACGTCATTAAACAGAATTGTCTCTTTTTAATACACATTGTTGTTGTTGTAGAATTTATTTAATTTAATTTCCCTTATTTTCTTTTTATTATTGCTGGAAAATAGGGAAATTTGAGAATCTGTGTTTCAAATGAGTAAGACATTGAATTGTTTGTTAGCGATTTCATAAAAATTATTTAACTGGGTTTAACTTTTAATTCATGTTTTATCTTCAATCGTAATGGCGTTTTTTCATAAAAACACTATGAAAATAAATGAATCTTTAGTGTTTCTATAGCCCTTATTTTAAGTTCATTTTTCACATGCCGGCTCTATTTACATCAAGATGGTTCTGCCATTGCATAACGTTGATAATTGAAGCGTTTGAGCAGTAGCTTTGATATCGGTAAATCCAGCCCACATTTTAACAGGTTTAGGAGTTTAGCTTGTCGTAACTGTAGCGTCTCACTCATGCAAAAATATCTACACTCATTCAAAACATACTCACTCATGCAAATTATACTTACATTCATGTTCCACTACAATAATCCACGGATATCAGCGCACTCATTTAACTTACATAAAACCGCAACGCAACCGCAACCGCTCAACCGACGAGCATATTAAATATATTTATTCATCGCTCCGGTTTTTCCCAAAACACCAATAAAAAACGAAACAATTCATTTGTAAGAACTTTTATTCATCCGCTTCAATTCTACTTCGTTTTCATTTCGCTTTGTAATAATACACAGACCGAAATTGACATTCGCTCGTTTCCTTTTGTGCAAGCAAGTCAATTTTGACTTATAATATTTTAATCGCGTTTTTACATAAAAGTGGTGGACAGTAAATTAAAATTAAATATATTTTATAATAATAATAATAAGTACCTTGGCATAAAAATAAAACATTTGTGAATTGTATTAATTTAAACAAAAGTTAATTGTTTTATTTTTCAACGCAATAATATATGGATGGTGGCGTCATTACATTAACAATCGCCAGCCATTGCCCCCATATAACAATCTGAGTTTCTTCGAGAGGTGTTTTAGACCAAATATGGTCATTTTGACGATTGCAGTACTGTTCAATTGTGAACTGCTTCTCATTGGTAAAAATAATTTTGGGGATTCATTTTATTGAAACATGCTGGACATTCCTGATCAGAAACTTATTCTATACATTTGCTTAAATTGCAAAATCCAACTTACGTTAATGCCAACATATTCACAAAAAGAATATTCCGTTCTTTTTCAACAATTGTTTCACAAATCTTTTATATTGCAATCACAATTTTGTTAAACATTTCTATGAGTAGGTATTATTTCTATTGTACTAAAATGGAATTTTCCATGACAAAACTGTTCTAAATTTTTCTAAACTGTTCTTACAAGAACAATCATGAAATGTCGAGAAGTTTTGGTTTGAATACATAAGGAGCGAACGAATTCGAATTGAAACATTAGTTTTTGGTAAGCGATAGTGTAGAGACTAAAAAGTAAATTAAATAAATTTGTTGGTGATTGATTGACAAGGCAAAAACGTAACAATTGGTGACAGCGGTGGGATTGTGAACAGCGCTGTCGCGCTGAAAAATTTTTTGGTGCCACCAAACTTATTTTTGAGTGCCCTTCGGGTGCCCTATTGAAATTTTTTTCCAAAAACAAAAAAAAAATCAGTTCTTTTTATTTACATTTCTATACATATCTTTGGAATTTCAGGTTCATAGATTCCGGCATTTTAATTTATATACATTTATATAATATTAGGACTAACAAAATTTGGCCACAAAACTCCTCTAAATTTTGAGTTACTGGAACAAATTTTTGGAATATTACCTACTCTTCGGAATTCTTCCTCAATTTCATCTATACTTTTCTCATCACATAATTGGGGAAATAAATTGATTAATGGTATAAGGCTTACCCCTAGCTGTTCAGGGTTGATTCCTTGAATTTGGGTGAGCGTTTCTCCATTAAAATTAAAACAATTAATAATTTGTTGACAAAGCTTTCCAAATCACACTTTCTTGAGGTAAATTAGACTGTCTGATAAATATTTCCGCTTTTGGAACTAAGTAAACCGAATTTAAATCTATAAATCTGTGGCAATAAGACATAGTAGCTTATGTCGGCTTAAAAAAAATTGAGGTATCAATATTCTCCATTTTATATCTATCCTGTAACTTCACCAAATTTGACTTAAGTGCGCTAGCCTTGTGGCTAAAGACTGTAGTCACTATCACTACTTACTCTTAAGTCAAATTTGGTGGAATTAAAGGAGAGACAGAAAATGTTGAATATTGAAAATTTAATTTTATCTTAAGTCGACATAAGCTACTATGTCTTATTGCCACAGAAATATAGACGCGTTCTTAAAAGTGATAGTATTTAATTTCGTTTCATCTATAGATTGATTTAACACAAAATTGTGTAGAACTAATAATAAGAAACTTTTTACAGACGGCAGAAGTATGCAAATTTTGGGGATTTCACTTTGAAATTTCATATTTAAATTGGTCGGAAATATCACAAGCTAAGTCTTGAAATAAATTTTTATTTTGAACTTCTCGAGAATAAAATAACGTTTAAGTGGCTGCCACTGCTCTATAATGCGTGAAATAACACCTTATAGTGATAACTGATAACCATCTAGTTGTAGAAGTTTTCATAATTTTGTAAACTGGTACATTGAAATTTTTTTGAAATGACTAGAAATCATTTTGTCTTTTTGAACTATGGAAAAAATAATAATATACATTACGAGCTAACTTTTCTATGTAATCTGGAAGATGTTTTACGGCATGTGACGGGCACAGATGAAGGGAACGGCCACAAATGAAAATAGGTAAGATTTCTTTTCTTTAAGCAATGCCTGAACCCCGCCAGTTTTTCCCATCATGTCACTGGCATTATCTGCCCAAATCCGATTAAATTATTAAGTGGGATTTGATGATTGTCAAAAAATTTTTAAATGCAATCAAATGCAGATTAGGCATCAGAATTCTCTAGTTTTAGCATAGCGAGAAACTTATCTTTAGGTATAATATTTTCATTGTCAAAGTATCTGGCTTAGTGCTAAACATTTGTTGGACCTTACGTCCATTATCTCATCAATTATAAGAGAAAATGATTGATTTTTTAAAATAGTCGTTAAATTTTTGATACCTTCTTCGAAAAATATTGTTGTAATTGTATCGGTTCCCATAGTTCGACCAAATTTTAATTTTTGACAAATAGTTGAATCTGGATCTATCGATTTGATTAAATCCACTAATAGATCGATTATTTTGAACTAAAGACATTAAAAATTTTAAATTAGGGATTTTATGCCTTGATTTAACGTTTTGTTCTCACCCAAACAAACAACAATGAAATGGATATTCAGCAAATTAATTATAATTACCCAAACGACACAAAAAACGATAAAACAAAATTCAATTCATTTTCGGTGGCCCTAAGTGCCTCTTAATTTTTCAGTGCCCCATTTTCTTGATAAGTGCTCGAAAGGCACTATAGTGCCCCTTTCGACAGCGCTGATTGTGAATAATAAAACAAAAAAAATTATTCTCTCCGAATATGGAGTTCCAGAGTTAAAGATGGAACTAGAGAAACGGGGTTTGTCCACTGATGGTGTTAAATCAGCTTTACAAGTGGGAACAAGTGAGGCCATGGAGAGAGAAGGGTTAAACGGTGACCATCAAGACTTTGGCGTGGAAGTAACGGATGCGGCAACCGTAGAGAAGACAGAAGAAACATAACAATTGGTCGAAACAACATAACTACAGCGCAACAAGGAGAGCGGCCAATCCAATTGAAACAACAAAACGGGCGAGAGTTGAAGAAAATTGAGCAGTCAAACCAAGCAATGAACAAGGAGAGGAAATTAAAGACCAAACTATAAATGGTCAAAAGAGAATGGACGAGAAACTTCTCGAGCTACAAGTGGCTCAGACCATTCACTCTATCAAGATAAAGCCACTAGCATTTGACGGAACAACATCTTTCTGCATTTTCAAGTTTGAATTTGAAACGGCAGCCCATCAAAATCATTGGAACGATGAACATCGCCCAGCCAACGAATTTATTTATTTACACCAAAAATTAATTCAACACAATTTATTAACAAAATCACTTTTTATAATTTTACTGTTCACTTATAATTTTTAAATTTCACTAGAACACATTTTAAATCACTTTTTTAATTCACTTTTTAATCTTCACATACTATCGCTTCCCAAAAACTAATGTTCTAATTCGAACTCGTTCGCTCCTTGTATACTGAAATCAAAACTTCTTTCATAATGTTCTTGTAAGAACAGTTTAGAAACATTTAGAACAGTTTTATCATGGAAAATACCATGTTAGTACAGTAGAACTTTCCGCTATCAATTTACTTATCCTATTCTATTAGAATACCGCAGTATGCGGGTATGTATAAATGTATATGTAGAGTGAATTAGGTATATAATATAATCAAAATGAACATTAATGTACTACAAGCCTGACTGCCACCAATATTATAAATTAATTTTTCGCTTATAGGTACATGAAAGTATTGGTGAATACAAATTTTAGATAAAACAAAACAAAGGAATTTTCGCACCAACACTTCCAAGTCTGAAAACTTGTGATTGTTTGATCTGGTTCATCTACCGCCATTTTAGTTAGTACGTTTTGAATGATGCGGTTTAGGCGCCCAACCTGACCATTGCCGCGAGGAACTCCTGTGGTAACGAACACATACACACATTTTTAAAAAAAATTTTAAAACACTTGTTAAATATTTCGCAAAATTACAAAAGGCTTGAAAAATCACTCGATCGATTTCGGCTTATTAGGCTATCATCAGGAGTATCTACTAAACTGTAAAAATAAAAATGTAGTTATATATTATATATATAGTTGGAAAAAGCAAAAAGTGAAACCAAAATATACAAATAAAAAAATGTGGGAGTGGTAAACAATAAAATTGGTGACAGCAATAAACATTAAAAATTAAAAATTAATAAAGGGGTGAGTTAAACACAGGTATATGATTATTGATTAGTCAACGGTCGAATAACAAAATTCCAGATGTTGATTTTTTTTTTCCCCCATCTTTATTTTATTATAACCCGACGTATTAGTAATTTTATGGAATGGTATGAGTATGTGAATAAAACAATTCGGGGTCGGTAATTGGTGAGAAACGGATTTCTCTCTGTTCATTGAGGATATTTTGGTTAAGAAATATAGCTTTTCGGATTTCGTAAGATTCTAAGTTGTCTAAACGTCTGCTTTTTGGTTGTACATGTAATATTTCTAAATTGTTTAAATTGGATGTGTGATTTTCTAACGTTAAATGATTATAAAGGGATGATTCATGGCTACCAGATAAATGTTCTTTAACTGTAACTTCAAAATTGCGCCCAGTCTGTCCAATATAAGAGGAACTACAATCATTGCAATTGATCTTATAAACGCCAGACTTGGAAAGGCGATCAATTCTTGGTTTGTTGTTAAAAATCATTTTCTTAATTGTATTATTGTTATAAAAAGCAAAGCTAATATCTGTATATTGTGTCACGATGTTACTAATCCGTTGACTAGTTTTTCCTATATACTCTAAGCGGCGCCAATTTTTCGGCATTGGGCTATCAGGTGGATAAATGTTAGCTAAAGCTTTATGTTTCAGTTTTCTGTTTAATAGCTTTAATATAGTCTTAGCTGCATAACCGTTATTCGCTGCTATTTCTAAAATTATATTAAGCTCTTTGTTATAATTGGATATGGTCAAAGGAATGTTTATTAATCTATCCAAGAATGTGTGGAAAGCTGACATTTTAATATTATGGGGATGGTTTGACGAGTTAGGTATAATGGCGTCTGTATACGTGAGTTTTCTATAAATTTTGAACTCTAATGAAGAATTAATTCTGGTTATTGTTATATCTAGAAAGTTAATAGATTTGTTTTCATCTTTTTCTACCTTAAAATTAATGGTGGGATATTGAGAATTTAACCAAGTGAGAAAAGAGGTTAATAGCCTATCAGTTCCATTCCATAGACATAGTATGTCATCAACATATCTGTACCAAAAGATCATATGACGGAAATAAGGATTATTGCTTGATACAATCGTTTGTTCGAAGAAATTCATGAAAATTTCTGCTAACAAAGTTGACAGAGGGGAGCCCATCGGTAGACCATCAGTGAATCTGAAATACTTATTATTAAAGCAAAAATAATTTTGTTGAATACAAGTTTCAAATATCAGATTCAGTTCATTCCGAAGGCTTCCATCTGCAACATCCCTATCTAAGTAAGTATAAACTATTTGAGACAAAATGTTAATTGGAATAGAAGTGAAAAGACTAGCAACTAGAGTTCTTAACCGAGAAAGCCGAAACGAAATTGGTATGACTGTTGAAAAAGTTTATGAAACCCTTACATAGCTTGTAGGCAGGTGCATTGCAGTACGCTACTATTGGTCTAATTAGAATGCCTTCTTTATGGATTTTAGGTAAACCATAAAGAATTGGGGCAGATGGATTCATAACCGTGTACCTCCAACCAGTGCCATCAAAGACCTTTGGGCATTGGTTGATACACTTACTGACCAAAGTCTTAAATGACCTAGTAGGATCTCTATTGAGCTCTAATGCGTTGCTTTCTGTAATGAAATCAGAAATTTTATTGTAATAATCGATTCTTGTGAGAACAGTGATTGTATTGCCTTTATCCGCTTTACAGGCTATCAGGTCATGATCACGTAACTTTTTCTTAATCGTACCAATCACTTTAAGGTTATTATTAGAAGAAGAAACAGAAGAATGAGAGGAGATAGAGGAGGAAGTGTTACTCAAGCCTTTCTTAATCTGTAACGCACATATTGCTTTCAGTTGGGTTGACTGGCCGGATAAGGCAGTTTCGGCATCTATAGCGAGACTCTCAAATGACTGAACGCCGATTGTATTTGGCACAGGAGCAAAATTTACTCCATTGCTCAGCATTTTAACCTCTACGACACTTAAGCCAACGGAAGACAAGTTCTTAAAACGTGAATGGAATTAGAAACCAGACATACCACTATTACCTCTATGGTTACGTGGATACGCCTTATCTCGCAACACATCCAGTTTAGCTGTTTGCTTTACATATTGAATATGAGAAATTTCGGCTACCTCGGCACGAAACTTATTATCCAACCAGTCAAACTCAACAGAATGCAAGCGAGCCGCTAACTCAGTGTGAACAACTTTAAGATGGAGACATAAGTTGTTCCTGGTCGCATACACGCAGAGAAAAAATATGATTACTACATGATCATTGCAACTAAACTATTTTCCTCTTAATAATAGTATAATTGCTGTGAAATTGTATAATAATCGTAATACTATCATATTCTCTAAATGATTGTAACGAAAATAATTTAAACTGCAGGAACTATATTATTATTGAAAATCACTTGTTACTGTGATTCCTGCAACTATTAGCGGTGCCAAAATTATTATGATTGTGTTAAAAATATTTTCAATTGGTTTTACTGGTTGAAGCAATTGTTTACTTTTTCGTTATGGTTGCGGTGAAAATAAGGTTATTAACGATAGCGGTATTTTGTTGAGAAAAATTTAAACAAATTTAATTTTGATTTAATTTTGATTTATTTTTTGTCCTATTCTTTCCTGTGTTCTATAACGATTTAAAAAAAGAATCATTTTTTTGGCTTTATTTAAATCATGCGGCGCTTTATATCCAATGCAATTGTTGTTGTAAATTTGTCAATAAAATACGCGATGATTTTAAATTCAAGTTCAAATTTATGTTACCAAAAACGCATGCTTTGCTGTAAAACAATAAGCTTTAGTATTTATTTCATCTTTCATAAAACGCCAACGAAATGGAAAGCCGGTATTGCTCAGATCAAAATTACGATCTACAAACAAAATTAACTAAATTTTTTATGCGGTTTTCACTGTAAACTTTGATTATCCAGATTACTCGGTCTCGAGAAAAGCGGCCAATATGTGTTTCTTCTCTTATTTTACTTTATTACAACACACAAAATGATAGTTCTAGAATGAATTTCAATAATCATTTTATTATTGTACTAATTCTGTTATGATTGTCTTAACTATATGATAAAATTTCGAGAACTATGTTAATGATTGTACCAATCATATTAATATTGTTGTACGAATCATGTTTATGATTTTGGAATTTAGCATCAATCATATTATGATTGTGGCAATTGTGTCATAATCACTGCAATTATAAAATGATGCGAATGATTGTATCAATCATATTAATGGTTGTGCAAATCTTGTTTATGATTGCAGCAATTAAGTTATAATTGCATTAATTATAATATATTTATCCTTGTTATAATAATTTTATATTTAACCTTGTTACTTGTATGATTTTTTTTCATTGTGTTTTCAAACATAGGAGCGTCAATACACATATCAAGTTAAGTTAAATAAGTGATTGTGAGTAGAGAATTAAAATACTTAGTGTATCGAGTTAATGTGACTTGTGAGTAGAGAATTAAAATTTGTTTATTTAGTGGATATAAATGGATGGGTTTAAATTAATAAAAACTACCTTTGAAGGTAAGAAAGCTATAGTGGGTTGTGTATTCGATTCAACAGATGATTACAATTCATTTTTGGAAACAGGTAATTTTTGATTAAAGACATTATGTAATGTAATATACCTATATCATAAAACTAATTGTTAAAATTTTCAGTAAGGAAATCATACTGTATCAACAAAGAAGACATCATCGGAGTTTTTTCACAGGATTTTGAGATAAACTCAGACATTTTTGGGGCTTACGTTGCGCAATTTATTGCGTCACCAGAATTCATTTTAGACATAAAATTGACAAGTAAATAATTTTTATCCTTTATATTATATTATATTATAATTAATAAATTAACATTCGTAAAGTGAGTGTAAGTGTTTTGGTTCAAATGTTGATATTATAATACGCACACAATCGATAGCTTTAGAAAGAATTCCAATAATTAGTTTGTTAGTGTATTAATAATATTATGACTGTGTTAACAATATCCTACAATTACGAGAACTATGTTGATGATTGTACCAATCACATTAATGGTTACACAAATCATGTTTATGATTATTGAATTTAGTTGCAACCTTTGCATATCATTGTAGCAATTTTGTCATTTGTATCGTTATTACAATAATTATGATGCAAATTACACAATTGCTAAATAGCTATGTAAGCATCAACATAATTTGTATACCTATTAATATATTCATCTCTCAATTTTAATTTACGTATGCATACCTGAATGCTTCTCATTCTCACAAATAATTTTATCAATGCACCAAAAGAGATCAAACATATATGAGATTATGTTTTCCTTTCACAATGAGCTGATACTTATACCGAATTGATACTTTTGATCGAATACCGAATAGATACTTTGTACCGAATTGATACATTGTATGGAATTGTTACTTTGGATCAACTGACCCTTTACCTTTTTCATGATACCTTAGATAATTTTTACGATATAATTTTTGATAAATTTTAACCAAATCTTCTCGATTCGTATTTGTTTAAATTATTTATTGGAATTAAATCCTTATTTTTGAAATAAAGATTTATTTACTGAAACAAAATGTATCTGACAAATATCCATTGATAAATGTTTTTATATGAAAATTAATTTAATTTCATTACATGATTTAAACAAATAGGACTAGAGAATCTTGGTTAAATTTATAAAAAATTCCATCATACAAATTATCTGAAAGTATCAAGCAAATAACTCAAAAGAATCAATTTACATATCGATTCGAGCCCAAGTATCAATTCGGTACCAGTATCAACTCGGTTGGAAGTATCAATACAGAATTTGGTTGAAAGAGTAAAAGTAAAACCATACATGCGAATATCAATTTGAAAGCAAGTCGTAACCTTATATGTTTGTCCTTTTTGGTGCATTGCTGATATTGGTTAGTGAGAATGAGAAGTATGTAGGGATATAATAAACACACGTTAAATTTTTATTATTTAAAATTGAAAATTAATGTACAATAATATTTTGCATATTATGTAAAATAAAATAATTACATATGTTGATCTATCCATAATGTTTCCTGCCTTATTATTAAGATTTTAAGAATGATTTATTGTATTATAATTTTGATTTAATTTGTCACATTAAACGAAATAATTTGACCCGTAAAAATTAGGTTAAGTAGAAAAATCGAAAAAATGTATCAGGTTCGAATATCAGGTTAAAAGTATCAGGTTCTTGACTCAAAAGTATCAATTGATACTGATACCGAAAAGTATTGATTAAGCCCATCACTAATTACTATGGTTTGGGTTTCGGTCATTACGGGATGTTTCCCTATAAAATATGACAAAACGGTATATATATATATATATATATATATATATATATATATATATATATATATATATATATATATATATATATATATATATATATATATATATATATATATATATATAATATATATATATATATATATAGTAAATATTATATTATATATACACATTTTTCAGATCAAGTACCGGTACTTACACCTCCATGTTCAACTAGTGACTCAGTTAGGTCTCCATCGCCTGTTATTCCAAATGTTAAATCAATTAATGACTCTCTAGATGAATCACAGTTCATCAAGTTTACTGGAACCACAATATTTGTACAATCAAATTATTCTCAAACGCTTCCTACAAATGAAGTAAGAATGGTTTCTTTTAATTATTTAAATTAAATATGATTTTATTATAATATCTACATTTTTCAACAATAGGATATTAAAAGTATTGATGAAATAAAATTAGGATTAAAAGAACTAGAACAGACGGGAGCCCTTGAAAATCGCGATCGTGTAAAAATTGCAAAGGCCATTATATTGTTCGTCCTTAAAGAAGACAAAACAAGAATGTAAGTAAATGTTTTTTTAAGCTCAACAAATGCTAGTCGTGTTAATTCAACATTTTGCTATAATGAAAATTTAGCCTTCATAAATTTCTGGGAACGTGCTATTTTGATTTACATCTACAAATAAATATATTTTGTATTATTAACAAAAGCTCGTTCGTTTGTGGTGAATTAACTGAATTGCTATTGAGTAACTATTCCGATAGTTGAGTTATTATTCAGATAATTAAGCTATTGAAGTGAATTGGTCGTTCGTTTGCTACAATTCAGATAAATGTCAAATTGTTCAAAAATTAATTTTCTTGTGTTATAAAATAATTAAAATTTAAAGTTAATCGACTATTTTCTTGGATCAATTATTTTTGTGTGTAACATTACATTTGCAAATTCTTCGTGATTTGCGAAACTCACATATTCGATCAAATCGTCATCCATTATAATAGAAAAATAATTAAAATTCTCTAAAATATCCTGGCTTCTTCGACAAAATAATGTCAAAAAACAACAAAAACAATTATCTGAATTATCTACACAAGCAAAATTATTATTCAGATAAATCAGTAGCTCAATATTTTTAACTAAGTGAAGCATACCAAACGAACGGACAAATTACTTCACTTAATTCAGATAATTCAGTTAATTCACCACAAACGAACGCACTTCGAGACCCGCGGAAATTCTCTCTTTAGAAAGCCTGCTTGTTTTGTTAGGATACAGTTAAAATATTATTTTTAAAATATTATTTTTAACCTTATTACAGAATAACTAAAGACGATTTTCTGCAACTTGCGAATTCTATTGCCGAAATTTTTGAAGGTGAGGTAAAGGAGACCTATTACGTCCCATTTGCAAAGGGGCATCTGGCTAGGGGCAAATTGTTTGATGCATATAATAATTACAGAGCACGACTTAGCGCTGCCGGGGTTATAAGTAGGCGCATGAAATCAAAACCTGAAAAAGATCCAAGTAAATATTTTAAAAATTATTTTGATATGCTATTTTATCAATAGTTTTGTTCAAAAACTGCTTAGGAGAAACTCAACAGGATATACCACAATCGGATACCAATGTTGAAGAAAATAGCATTGCTTCTGACATTGCAAATATAACGACAGGTACCGCCGAGTGGACATCAATCAAGGATTCATGGAAAAAGACCCATAGCATTAGAAAAATTGAACTAGAAAATAAAAATTTTACTACAATCGAATATTTTCAAAAATATTCCGTTATTTTAAACGAAAAAAGGCACGAGCTAGTAAGTTAAAAATTATTTTTCATAACAGAGCTTTTCGTTTTAATTACAGAGCTAAACCAAAATGTTACATTTAATTTTTTCAGTTTGAAATCGATTTTCTTTCAATTTACCCCCAATCACACTCTATTTATGAATGGCGAAAATATTACCAACAAATTTTAAATAAAGCCAGAAAGTTAAAAGACCGATCTGTTATTGAAATATTGGGCAACATTAAGGCTGCCGAAGAAGAAGGTATTAACTACATGATTTTTTATCAGATTTCGAACCAATATTTTTTTTTTTGCTTTTATTTCAGACTCCAAGCTTGCCCTAGCATTCATGCTAATTCCATATTTGTTACCAAACCGTCGAAAACTAAGTAAAGTTGAAATACAGGAAACTTTTATACAATATTGCCAGGTAAAATAAAAAATAATTGTTTGCCTATGTAAAGCTAATCGCAATTTTTATTTTATAGAATATTATCGTAGCAGATGACGAGGCCAGGGAGGAGCTGAAACGCCCAAAAACCGAATACCAACCAAAAATTTTTATAATTGGCGATTCAATCAAAACAGTTTGTTTCGCCTATGTTGATATTTGCGACCAACGGTGGAAGTACGAAAATCCATTAAAGGCAATAGAAGTTTGTTTTTATTGTTTTATGAGCATGAACATACAGTATCCTAGGCAATGTTCACAAGTGTGGCAGTTTTTGCAACAACTGGTTTTTCACATTAATACTCCGTGGGATGCTGTAATTCCAGCAATAAATACATTAGCTAACGATCTTAATTCAGATAAGTGAAACACTATTGTATTCATATATTTAATTACGATAGAATCGTATGTATCTATATACTTTATTTTATTTTTATTTTTTATTTTTTTAATATATTAGTTTTACCGATATGTCGATTACTTGCTTTAATTGTTTTGAACTATTAAAAAATGTCAATGAGTTTATAACTCATATAAAGATTTTTCACCCGAAAAGTACCTTAATGCCATGTACTTTCCGTAATTGCTCCCGATATTTTAGTGAAATTGAGTCATATAGGTATCATTTGAATTCACACTACATAAGTTTTGAAAGTAGAAGCATCAATACAGCCGACCCTCTAGTTCCTATTTATAATGAAGGTGAATTAATATCCACTGAAAATAATTATGAACTTGCTGTTACAAGGTGTCATTTGAATTCACACTACATATGTGTTCAACGTGAAAGCATCAATGCAGCAGGCGGTCAAGTTCCCATTCATAGTGAAAGTGAATTAATATCCACTGAAAACACTTATGAACCTCCTGTTACTAGCGAAACATATGACAGTTACACGTTATCTGCACCAGATTTTAAACTAGATCTTTTAAAAGAAATATTAAAAACGTATTGTAACGACTCTATTTCTCGAAATAAAAGCCATGCGATTATCAAAAGCATCGTTAATTGCTTCAGGAAATATTTGTTATTTTTAAAAAGAAGATTAAACGATTGCAATGTAACGTCCGACGTGCTAAATTTCTTAGACGAAATGTGTAAAAATAGTGTGGTAAAATCCGAATATATGTTTTTTAAAGAACTCAAAAAAACAGAATATTTCATAAATGTAAAGTTTATTTCCTTGCAAAAGGAAGTTCAGGAAGTTCTTAGCTTTGGTGGACAAACTATTTTAAAAACTTTAGATTTCTCTATAGCAATGCTACCATTGCGGGATGTTTTTAATGTTCTGTTTGAAAAGACAAACTTTTTGCGTGAAACCATATCTTACATGCAAAGTTTAAAAAGTCGTGATAAAGTAGTTACATACAATTTTGTTCAAAGTTCACTCTGGAATGAAAAAAGAAAACAAAAGTTATTGCAACACAGTGATACTGGTGTACTACATTTACCGTTATTCATTTATTTCGATGAATTTGAACCAGGCAATGTTCTTGGCTCTCACGCAGGGTTACAAAAAATTGGCGGAGTATATGTAAAAATTCCATGCATCCCCGAATATTTACAATCCAAGCTTTCCCACAAATTTGTGGCAATGCTTCTATTTTCAGAAGATAGAAAAAAATTTGGTAACACTAACATATTTTTAGAGTTTATTGCGGAACTGAACTATTTACAAAACACAGGTATACAGCTCAAAAACGAAATCTCATTTGGTAATAAAAATATCACTACAGTTAAAATAGTTCCTTCATTAATCCTTGGAGATAATCTGGGGCTTAATACTATTCTTGGATTTTCAGAAAGTTTTTCCAGTAATTTTTTTTGTCGGCTTTGCAAACTACATCGTGATATCACAAAAGTTTGTATAAACGAGAACGTTGCCGAAATGAGAAATCCTAATAATTATTCTAATGACTTAGAATTAAATGATTTCAAAGCTACTGGAGTGAAAGAAAATTCCGTTTGGAATCGTATTAATGATTTTCATGTAACTGAAAATTATAGTGTAGACGTCATGCATGACCTACTGGAAGGAGTTTGTCACTATGAGCTAATTTTTATTCTTAATCGATTTATAAATGATTATGAATTTTTTTCGCTAGAACAGTTAAATTATAGAATGCTTACTTTTGATTATGGCCCTATATATAGTCGAAATAAACCACCTATTCTAAATTCGGATTCACTAAAAAAATCTAAATTGAAGCTTTCCGCATCTGAAATGTTAATTTTTTTCAAATGTTTTGCATTAATGATTGGCGATCTAGTTCTTGAATGCGAGGAATGGTCATTATACCTACTTTTAAGGCAAATTGTGTATATTGCTTGCGAATCGGATTCCATTCAGGATGGAATAGCTGAGCACTTTCAAGGATTAGTTAGCGAACACAACAGCTTGTATTTAAAACTTACAAAGAGTACTTTAAAACCAAAATTTCATAATCTACAACACTATGCAAATATTATTAAAAAAATAGGTCCGTTAAAACATATATCATCAATGAGATTCGAATCAGTTCATCAAGTTCTTAAAACTATAACCAAAAGCTCCAACAATAAAATGAATATTTTTAAGACAATTTTTATTAAGTATCAAATTAAACTGCTAGATTTTTTAATAAATTACAACGATAATACTGACAGTAAAGTTAAAACTGGCCCTGTAAAAATTTATGAGGGTATTAACAACTTTTTAGAAAAATATGGAATAGTTTCGAGCTCCTCAATTTATATTGTATCTTATCTCCAATATGAAAATATACTTTTTAAACCACGTATGGTTGTACACATTGGCGAATATGAAGATGATATACCATTATATGGTTTGATCAAATACATTTGCATAATTGATAGATCATACTATTTATGTATCCAAAGACTATTAAATCACGGAATAGATTCACACTATCACAGTTTTAGAATCGAACAGGAAGATATTTTTTTATCTGTAAAGGTAGACTCATTGGAATCCAATTATGTTGGTTATATTTGTGTGACAAAAAATAACAATAAATTTTTGAACTAATTCATGAATAAATTTATTCGTATAAATTAATGAAATATTGTAAAATTTATAGAATTTTAATACATATTTAAGGTATAATTAGGTACATATATAAATAAATATACATATATATATATATATATATATATATATATATATATATACATATATATATATATATATATATATATATATATATATATATATATATAGATATATATCATCCCTCTACTAATGAAATAGCGTATAAGGGTATAAGGAAGATCGTAGTTTTAAAATAATTCGCATTTAAATGTTTTTTGAAAAAACTTTTTAAAATAAAATCTTTTATTTCATAGAAAATTTAATTTTCTATGAAATAAAAGATTTTATTTTAAAAAGTTTTTTCAAAAAACATTTAAATGCGAATTATTTTAAAACTACGAACTTCCTTATACGCAATTTCATTGATAAAGGGACGATATGTAGTTTAGTAGAAACATAAGGTTTTAAACAATATGAATGTACATACATATATGGTTTATAATTAAATATAATATTCAATGAAGATTTGGGTATGTTTTATTTTCAAATTTTCAAATTGAGGATACATTTATGTTTCGTTGCAAGTATTTGCTTACAACTTACGACTGATTTGAAAAAACATTCCTGATGATAGCAACCATAAAATAGTATCTGCAATAATATTTGCTCAGTAAACCATAATACTGACAAATATGATATATAATTTTCTCTTCAACTATTAATATGATTGCAACTATCATGATGTGATCTCCGCAATATAAAATACTCTAAATAACATTATTGTGATCATCATTTAATGTTCGTTTTAATTAAAATGTTGAACTGTACCAATTATAATATGTTAATTTACATAATTGCAACAATCACAAATCCAATCATAACATGATACCTTTGAGACATAATTGTACTAACCATATTTTTTTTCTGCGTGTACCCTTTACGTAGCTCACTATTCCTCCAACTACTACGAGCTAAATTAATAGCTCTTCTACCCTCTAAAGATTTAGTATTACATTTTATTTTAGTATAATTTGGCAACAAATTTAACTTTTTACAACTACTATTGAATCAAATCTGGTTATTATTAAAACTAATTCTTACCAACAGGCGACGATAAATAACGGCGAATGTTGAAGAACACATGTTGAATTTCTTCATCTTCACAATATTTTTTGAATTCACCTGAGGTGAATGCTGTTCCATGAGTTCCATGATCTGTTATTATGCGGATAGGACTTCCAAAGTATGCTTGCTGATCTGATGATTTTCGAAAAGACTTCTCTCTTTCCCTCCTTCTTCTCGCCTGTCTCCTGAAAAGGGCCGCTATACCAGTGGTTTTCGCCACAGGTGCGGCCACGATAGCCTCCACAAGTGCAACCACGATAGCCTCGCGGAACCATTGAATGCAGGTGACAAGGTTAGAATTAAACGAGATGATCGTGATTGGGTTCCAGGAGTAATCGCGGAAGAAAGAAATAATCAAAGATCGTTCATAGTTCGAACGGAAAATGGTAACACATATCGGCGCAACACGGATCACATTAATAAAACGAGAGAACAAATAACATCAAATGAAAGCTTCAACAATGTTAATCGTAGTACAGAGCCGAAACGTATTCCAGAAATGATTAACGATACTAACCATACCCAGGTGAGAAAAGAAATTAAGAAAGTAACGAGTCTGCGTCAAGGAGTTACGGGAATCAGGACAATGGTGAAGTTCCGAAAGTTGTAGTTCATCATAATACAACAGGAACATCACCTATGGAATTTACGGAAGCAACGACCAAGCTACCCGTCGTTACCAGATCGGGTAGGGTAGTCAAACCAATAATAAAAATGAATTTATAACATAATAAAAAAAATTAAAAAAAAGGGGATGTAACCATGTAACATATGAATGTAATATTGTAATCATATGAACATTACTCACTATTGTTGATAGAGTTATCATGTCAGGGAATAGACTAATAAATAGAAACATAGTAGTTATAACTTCACCCTAAACAAGTGCGGTTCAACTAACATGGATAGGATTGACCATGTGATATTTTACATACAAGGCCAATGAGCTAGGGATCCCAGAAACCATATTCGAATGTCAATCTTTTGATTTTTTGTTGAACAGATTTCATCGTTGAAATTTGCCTGTTATTTATATCACTGACACCTAGGATTGACAATGTGATCGACCTTGTGACATTTAGCGTACTAGTTACTAGATGTACACAGCTTGTAGCGTAATATTCAATATTTGATACTTCTGATTTCAAGTTATCTAAACTTTTCATCTTCATTTTGTACAAACACATACATACTTGTTTTTTGTTATTTGGAAAGAATTTCACTTCGGTGCCGATTTTCACTTTAGTTTCTGGGTTCTTTTGTCACTGTATTTATTTAAATGAAAAACTTTTTATTTTTAATTTTATATTGTAGTTTTTATTTCTTCTTCATTGTGACAATTTTTAAAATTTTTTAGAAATATCGATTTCGAGAATAATCTTCTTTAGTTTCTATTTTAGTACTAAGGCTGTATTCCAAACAGATACTCATTTGTGGAACCTGTCTAATTCAAATAAGTAGCTTGGCGAGGTAACTTATTTTCTATCTCTTTCTTACCAAAAAATCTAATTTGTAATGTCAAAAAAATACTTTAACCCTTTGATTCGTCATTTATTTTAAAACGCCTGTTATATTGCTTAATTGAGTAATTCTGAAATTTTATAATATTTTTCGCGCTAAATATCCTTTTTTGGTAGCTTAAGACTAAGAGCCAACATAATAACACTTAAAAATCCATTATTAGTGCATTGAATCCCAAAAATTAGGTTTAAAGTGATGTACGCAATTGTGTACAGTACGAGTGAAAGGGTTAAGGTGTTGGTTTATGTTTATATTTTAGTTAATACAAATATGATGTACATATATGTAAAAACCACAAACACAAATAACATAAATTTAAAATACAGATAATTAAAATAAAATTATCCCAAGAATAGCAAATTTAATAATAATAAATTTAAAAAAAAAATCGCTGTGCAGTAAATATTGCGCATTTTTGTTCTTTTGATGCAGCTGTCAAAATAAGTAAGCTAAATCAATTGGAATGACTTTACTTACTTATTTAAAATGGCGGCCAAATAAGTCAATAAGTATGAAATAAGTATCGTTTGGAAAACAGCCTAAGGCCCTTTTCCAATTACCGACTTATTTGAAACTTATTGACTTATTTGACGCCATCTTGAATAAGTCGGTAAAGTCATTCCAATTCATTTTGCTGACTTATTTTGACAGGTTATGATGACAAAAATTTGTGTCTGTGTTTATGTCTTTAATTTAAAATATTACTTTTATCTACTTATATCAGAGGTTGAAATATTGCTCCATTACATCGCGTATTATACTGCTTTCTTTTCATTTTAAAATTTACTTATGAAAGACAAGACAAAATATTATAAATGACAGAATTTTAATGTTTACATGTAACAGAACTGTATAGTTTATACGAAACCAGATAAGTTTTTTATGAAAGAAAGAGATAGAAAATAAGTCACCTCATCAGCAGACTTATTTAAATAAGTCGGTGAAAACAAATAAGTCGGTAATTGGAAAAGGGCCTAACTACATAATTTATTTTGAAGCTGCTTATATACTGTTGCTATGCGCTGTTGTTTGGCAGCTCCTTTGTTTTTAAGTTATGGATAAAATTAAGTCGTAAATTTTATTGGGTTTGGTGTTGATTTTGTCCTTAAGTAAATTGTTGTTGTTTTTGTATATTTCCAGCTCTTCTAACCTGTCTAATTTCGATCCTTCTTTGATTATGTGTAAAATGGTTAAATTTTTATTGAATTCAGTGTTCCTATGATTTTCAGTTTTTATACAATATGTTGTGCTAAATTTAATTTTATTACAGTAGATTCCGGTTAATTGGGACACATCGGAACAAGAGAAGCTTATACAAAAACAAAAATGTTTTATTTTTATTTCCGATGTTTATCAATTTATCATGGACATAGCATTTGTTCCTTAATGTTCCCCAGTTGTTTCTAAAAAGTGTGACGCCACCATAAGCAATTGTCCTTATCAAGTATCTACGTAATTTTTCAACTGCTACAAGAAACTTCCTTTTTGATTTGCGCTTTAAAGTTTAAAGCATTTCCTCACCAACCATCACAAAAAAAGATCGAATTACCCCAAATGTGCGGCCTCGAAAGGAATCGGATCTGAATTTAAAAAAATGTCCAAACTTTCAATATGTAACATAATAAGGTGCAATGTTTCCTGCAAAAATCTTGATCATTCTGATTAAAACAAACTTATATTAAAATATTTATTTATGTAATATAAATTCCAAAATCATTTATTAAAAACTTACAAAAAAATTAAAATACTTAATTAAAACTTTTAAAACTGAACTACAATTAATTAAGATTAATATCACCCAATTTGTATATACACTATAAAACTAAATTTATTATGCTAGATATTGTCTATGTTTGCCTACGGGTGTTACCTATTTATATACAGACATAGAGTGGTAACGAGATATTTTTTTTTGTACCTGGCCTGCATTTGACATCAATGAAAAATGATAGGAATCAGGTTGTATTGATTCGAATTTTTTTTACTGTCCGGCGTTTTGTATATTTCTGATGGATATCTGTATGAAAATGAAGCATAGATATATCATTGGCATCATCATGTCATGGACCAATAAATTATTTTACTTTTTTTTATGTATATTGATTAGTAATGAATTGTTTTTTTTTTTTTTTTGGTTGGCGCTTCTCTATTTTATGTTCGACAAGTTAATCTGTGATGAGTAGTAGACACCTCGTTTAAATGTTTAAGTGTGTAGTCTACTAAAACCACTTGTCACATCTTGAGTTCACTCTTAATGGAATTGTAAACGTTTTCGTAGTGTAAAATATGCTAAAGTTTTGACTATAACCAATTGAACCACCAAAAGTGCTACATCGAACATGTAATTGGATTCGACCATACCCAACTCTTTAATAATAAAATCAGGATTTCTGAAAAGAGAAAAACAACAAAATCAATAAATTTAATTATATTCTGCATTTTTGTTATGTGAGTTAACGTTATATGAAGTACATGGTTTTTCAACCTATATTAAAAGAGCGTAACACTTGACAAAAAAGAAACTTAAAATTAGCAGATTATAAGCACTTCGTTCCTGCCTGCAAGTAATAGTTCTTTTGTCAGTGATTATTACTAAGATTTTTTTAATTTGAGCTTGTATTAACCTGGACATCAATGTTTCGTAGGGTATCTGTTAGGCATAACTGTCCTAATACTTTATACAGAGTATGTATTGTATGTATATAGCATTCGGTCGTATATTTGTTTTGGTCTAGTGAAGGTGAAATCATATAATAATAAAAATCCTTTTCGATAAATCAAAATCAAATAAATCAAAACCAAAATACAAAAACAACAACAAAAAGATTGATTATATATTCGAATAATATATAAAAACAATCATACAACTCAATCACAATCAAAACGTACAACTCACGTTTTCAATTCAAAATGAAAATATAAAAAGAGAAAAATAACAAAAAATAAATATCGGAAAAACCCAAAATATTATTTACTTACCGAGATAGATTTTCCTCCTCTATTGTATTTTAGAAATGGAAAAAGTCAATAAAAATATTTATGATAGATTTCTGTTTGTGTATATATGTATGTATATTATGTGCCTATATGGGATGCAAAGAGTTTTCTAAATTTTTACTTTACTCGTTTCGATGACACTCAAACACAAATGGATTGTGGTTTATGCAGAGATTACGGAGATTTATGATTTAATTCTAGGATTCAATGTGAAAATTATAACCGCGGCGAAACACCTGTTTGTCTACATAAAATGTAGAAACAAAATAACGAAGTTATTGATTACATTTTGATCTGCGCCACCGTGATGTTTGTTTCTAAATTATGTTTTGCACAACTTTCCGAGAATTGGAAGGCTTTTCAATTAGCCTGAACCTCCATTAAAAAATAAAAACAATAAATTTGGCAGAACCTTGCCCATAGGTTTTCTGGACTTTAAACAAAAAAAATTCAGTGATCACTTTCCTTGGTTATCAGATCACTGTAAAGCCAATAGTAGGTTAAAAAGATGACACAGACCACTAGCCGATTCCAATGTTGCCGTTAAACGGATCGTTAACTCCATATAGGCATTTTCATACTATCGTTTCCCTAAGAAAACAATCTTCTTTTCAAAATTGCAAAAAATATTTGATTTTTTTTCAAAAGTTTGTTCTAACCTATAGATTAAAAGAATATTCGATTTGAAGAGCTTTTACATTGAAGAACTCTTGAATTGAAGTAGCTTGCTTTAATACTATGATTAGGTATTAAAGTTGGCCGTTTTGTCACAATTATAAAATGTATGTGTTCGGCTACACTTTAAAGCATTTCTCCTAGGACGTCTAGGAGTTATTTTAATACTGCTTTCAAAATTAAAAGTAATTGGTACGTCACAACTCGGTAATACACAAGCGAGAAAAAAATCAAGGCCTCCTTAGCCGTACAAAATATTTCAATAAAATGTTCAAATTTTAAATGAGTGTAATTTGTATTTATTAGTGTACGCAATGCACTTTTTTCGTTGGAGAAAAAATAGCGTGTTTCGGATTTAAACGTGGCTTTATTTGACTCGCAATCTTTGCATTTGTTCGGCAAATTCCTAATTTGAATTCATTATATAGCATTGTTGTTGTAAATTGGAAAATGAAATGTCAAGGTTGATTTACATATGCGACGTGCGACGTGTGACGGAGCTTCTAGCCAATCAGAGGCAGATATTTTGACATTCGTCACACGGCACACGCGACACGTCGAGAGATGGTTTAATTTTATTTTTTCCCGTCACGGTCGCACAAACACATACAAATTTTTTGTATGTATAAAACGAAATAGTAGGCTTTGCCCATGATTCAATAAATCTCAGGTTAGCTCGATTTTTCAAAGCACGTGTTCGTGACGTCATGCAATTCCGATAAATATGTATAGTGAAAATAATATCTCAGCGAAATTCTGACAGCTCTCGCGCATCAAAACAAATGGCGTAAACACAGCGATGTATTTAGGCTAATTTGTTTACATTTTGAGGTTAGAATTTGTCTATTTTGAATTATGTTTTTCCTCAAATTAATTCATAATTATTAATGTAATTTTAATTTAGATAACACTAGCACTAAAACTTTTGATAACATTTAAGATAATTTTAATGTCATTAGCTTGCCTCGAACAAATTGAAATTTAAAATCGAGTTTTTTTGTTGTTTTGCTTTAACACGAAAAATGACATTTTTTCTAAATATGCCTAGTTCGTACCTTAAATGGGTATAAGGTTACATATCCAGTGGTGTTGTTAATATTTTTTATATTTTTTTAATTTCGCATGTTATTTTAGAATTTACCTATAAAATAATGAGAATTTTTAATATTTTCCAATATAAATTACATTATGTAATGGAATCAAATTTAACATATCTTTATTTATAATTTTTTTTGTTTTTAAAACTATTACTCAGCCGACCCTTCTTTGAATTTTTAATTTATTTTAACTACTTCACTGTTGGCTGCGCACAACGATGTAAAAATGAGTTTCGCTGAGATATTATTTTCACTTTAAGTTATTCCTTTTTTACTTTTCATTTTTTTATTTGTTGTTGTAATTTAAAGAATTGGGTGACGTCAAAAAAAAAAAGATGGCCAATTGTTTACATATTTCGAGCTAACCTGGGATTTTTATTGAATCATGGGCTTTGCCAAAGCTTTAGAACAAAAATTAAAATATAAAAAATTTTATAAAGTGTGCGTGGCGGAACTCGTCACAAATTTAAATTGTTGTCAAAAAGCGTCACGTTTATTTCCACTTGTCACACGTCGCACGTCGCATATGTATGTAAATCAACCTTCACTTTTAAGCAATCTATAATTTTGCGAGTGCACTGTGTAAAATGAAGTAGAAACAAACAAAAATGTTGTTACGGTGATTTAAGTAGGTTAGAGAGAGAATCAAAGAGAAACTATTTATATATGTAGAGCAGAAACAAATTTTTAAATCTTCTATTTCACGCGTGGACAGTTGGAGAGATGGATATACTATATATGGTTGGTTACAAATAATATATGGTTGGTCTTTTTATGTTTGGTAAAACATTTAGGGTACTAGTTTACACGCTGCGATTCATGTTACACGCTGCGTTAGATAATGTTATGTTAAATGTTGCGTTAAAATGTTACGTGTCATGTAAAATGTTATATTAAATAAAAATAGTATTTCGTCTCTTTTTATTTATCACATTAAAATAGAAAGGCTGGCAATAAACCGGCACACAAAAAATTAATATTTGAGATACAAAAAAATAATAAAACGGCACAAATTAATGAGCAACAAACAAAAATTTCTTGGCATCATAATAATAATTTGGCAACATTTATAATTTTTTGGCACTATTGGAAGGGTACACAAAAATTATTTTTTGGCATCGAAATAAACATTTTGGGCGACAAAAATAATTAACTGGCAACAAAGTTATAAATAAATAAATTAAAAATTAAAAAAATTAAATTAGTTTTAAAATATTCTGGAAAATGGAGATCCCTAATTTAACTTAGAATTGTAGAGGCTAACGGCTTCGGTAACTCTCACGGGCACGCGGGAGGTCGCTTCGCTCCCCCCCGCTTAGCCCTCCGAGGGGCCTTAGATTTAAACTTCGAGGGACGTAGGAGCCAGGATAGGCAAACATGTCGCACTGCGTGCCGCACGTAGGAGCGGATTATATAGAATCTATTAATGATACTGCAATATTTTATATCGATCCCCCATCAAATATTAAATAATTTGTATCGATTAAATTTAATTTTTTGTCTCGATTTTTTATTTTTACTCTAAAAATTATTTTTTTCTGTTCCAAAATATTATATTTGTTGCCAATTTATTAATTTTGATGTCAATGTTTGTCGCCACAGTATTTAATAATGTCCTTCAAAAATATTTATTTGTTTTTTCATATGTGGTGCCAAAATATTATTTGTGATGCCAATTTATTATTTTTGATGCTAATGTTTGTCGCCAAAAAATTTTTCTTGTATGCCCGTTTAAATTGTCCCAAATAGAAACAAAAACTCAAGAAACATAGCGAGAGTATTTTCAGTGTTCACGTTACATTGTATGCTGTGTTAAAAAACATCTTTGAGGCTAAATATTTCTGTGCGTCCGATTTTTCCCAATGTTAACAATTGCATACCATAAATTTTCAATGATCATCATTTTCAAAATACAAAAAAAAAAAAAACAAATCATGTCATATAGCAAAAATATTGTTACGAACTGGGCTTCTGAGTTCGTCCGAATTTTGCAATTAAAAACACTGTGTACTTTTATGTTTGGTAAAACATTTAGGGTACTAGTTTTGGGTTCATGTTACACGCTGCGTTAGAATGTTATGTTAAATGTTATGTTAAATGTTGCGTATCATATAAAATGTTATATTAAATAAAAATATTTTCTCTCTTTTTATTTAACACATTAAAATAGAAACCGGATATACAAAAAACGTAGGAATAGTAGTTCCAGTGTTCATGTTACATGTTTGCAGTGTTAAAATGTCATGACGACATCTTTGAGGCTAAATATAATTCTGTGCGTCCGGCTTTTCTCAATGTATTATAATTGCATACCATAAATTTTCAATGATCATCATTTTCAAAAAAAAAACAAATCATGTCATATAGCAAAAATATTGTTTGAACTGGGCTACTGAGTTCGTTCGGATTTTGAAATTAAAAACACTGTACTTTTTATTTTTTATACACTTTGATATTTGCTTTGACTTTACTATTTAATTCTGTCCGCTTGCTACTGGTGGTGGCTATGACAACAGATTTATTTCTTTATTTAAGGTCGCTGCACGAGTATGGATATAAATCCGTACAATCTGAATCCGGTCATTCATCCAATGAAATTACCCAAATATTGTCATGTGACCGAAAAAAATATTCCCCTATTTCTCCTCTCGAGTTAAAATTATTTCAACATTAAGCAAAATATCCGCAGAAAACCAACATAAACATATCAAAAAATATATATTACGAGCTATTTTTTCCCCAACTGTTTGTTTGTTTGCTTATTCATGACTTTTCGATTTATAAAAAAATTTGTTATTTTGTTATTATTGAAATTATCATATATTTATTGAAACTAAAAGCAAAGAGAAGTTGATAAGTAAAATAGACGAATTTACGGGAATTTATTTAGCAAAAGGTCAAATAAGTTACTAACTTCGTTCGGATTCAAATTGTACGGATTTATATCCATACTCGTGCAGCGACCTTTAACGATTTAAAATAAACCAAAAACTTTCTCTGCTTGCCTTCGGTCGTGTTTATAACACTTAACCATCTAAGCTATTGCTGTTCATAACGTGAGCTTGTTGTATGATGGCCAAAATCATCACAATATTTACCTTTATTTTTCATTTTATGTTTTACCAAACATTTGCGATTCAGGTGGAGCTTGAACCTCATTCGTTTTTTTATATAAACAAACCATTTAAGTTTTATTCTTGTTAAAAATATCAAATAAAGCAAACCAATTGAAAAAAATATATATGTAATTAATTATTAACCCTACACCTCTTAACAAGAGCCTGACAGTCTCTATTTTTTATTTATCGTATATTGATACAAAACTTTCTTATTTAAGCATGCTCATTTTTTTAATTTCAATTTACCGTTAACTTTACGAGGAAAAGAACAAACACTTTTTTTTCGAAAATAATCCCGTTATATTTTGTGTTTGTTTTTGTTTACATATCTACATAATATGTTAAGAGCTTTAGGGTTAAGTATTTGTTAAAAACTATTAAAAATCCGTCTTCCAAAATTCTTCAAAGAATGTTTTCATCAGATATACCTGAAGAAGTGATTGATATTTTGTTATTGCTGATTGATCAATAGCTGTCTTCCAATGTGACAAATTTGCTACTTGAAAGTAACATCTACACCAGCGATTTAGTATAAGTAGCTGCGAGTAGATGTATTGTAAGTACTAAGTACTTGTGAGTAGTTTGCTAACGTCAATGGAATTCAGACAGCTAATGTATTCAGGGACAACATGTTCTACCATCACTATTTTCGGTGGTCGATAGGCTTTGTATCTCTTTTTTTTCAAGAATAAAATTGTACGCTATTTCGCTTATTTTATTGTTTTTTACTTTAACTAATAAAGGTCATTTTACACTATGCGATTTACATGCAATGTTGATTGTACAATAGGGCAAATAAATCGTGTACAATTTTCCCCGCAATTTTGATGAGATCTGAATTTTTCGTTGTAAAAAAATTAGAATAGTGGTTTAATTTTCTACTTATTCAGAATGAAAAACCAAACAAATTTAATGTTTATCGGGTTATGCGCAATTACGATTGCAATTATTAAAAACAGAAAATTAAAGCGATATAAAATTAAAAATAGGACGATATATGGAAGGAACGTCAAGGTCTCGTTTTTAAAGAATTAAGATTATATGGTCCTAAAATGTTTAAAAAAATTTCCAAAAATGACTCCCTCGTATTTGAAAATATTATGAAAAAGCGTAAAATCACAAATACAAGACGCAATTTTAAGGTAGCTGTCAAAAATATTGTACACACTACATCTTATGAAAATGCGGTTGGCTGCAATTTCAACACAATTTACATGCAATTTAATTTTCGGACGTTTACACTACAAAATTCCCATGCAGCAAAATATTGTACAACAAATATTGTATGCAAATTGCATCTTGTAAAATGACCTTAAAACGAAGTTATATTGGGTAAGTATTGTAATTGCGAAAAAAATTTTGTTCCAGATTTTCACATTTCTCGACGAATTAGGTTATCAGAAAAATATTGTCCGTCCTTCCGCCTTTCCAATCACACTTTATATTATTTTTATTTTGCATCCAATTCTCACAAATATTGATAATTTTGATCGACATTTTATACAAAGATAGATTTTAGTAATAAGCAGTTTGTATTAACTTTCAGGTCTATTTGAGTAAAGAATAGAGGGGTTGCAGTGGAAGAGAAAACTGCCAAACAGATTTTCTCAAAAACGGGACCGACGATTTTTTTGTTGTGGGAGTCATTTTAACAAAAAGGAGTAGTAATATAAATTTGTTTATCTGTTTACCGAGGTAATGTCGAACTTTCCGAAGAAATATTTTTCTACAGTTAATACACCTTGCAAATTCCAACAATTGTTCCTTACTTAGGTATCTTAAAGGTAAAATGAATAGATAACCGTGTAATATGGAATTTAAATTTTTAAATTTACCTAAAATAATTTGCTGGTGGCAAATAATATCGTCAATATTTAAAAATAATTATATCTAGTGAGCTTTTAAATACATATAGCCAAACATTCCCGTTTCTATGACATAAATATTTCTGACATTGACATTTCTGTGATGTTTTATTGACATTTTATGACATTTTAATGATTGTAATTTCAACGACATGTTGATCGATACTGTTGTGATCCTGGAGATGGTGCTATTACGATAAATAATACACCAAGGAATACTGACAGCATACTTTATTTGTGGTTCGGTGTGTAGCTTGTCGTGGTGAAAATATTTCTGTTGTTTTACAATATAAATAACTGACAGCCGGGTATGTCCCAGCTTTCTACGATTTGGTCATTCAGACTGTCATCGTAACAGTTCTCCTCGTTTTAAAATGATGTTTGCAAACAGCTGAAATTCTTGTATGAATGATTACGATATGAATGATTACAATTGTACGTAGTCTCCGAGATAGGCGGGTGGAACTCCACTTGTAGCTCGCTGAGTTCTTCGTGGAAAATGCCCTTTGAGCGCTGGCAAGTCTTTTTGTTGATCGTACAGTGAGTCTTGCAATGAGTCATCTTCTTGTACTTTCTCTTCCTCCTCCTCGGATTCTGGGACGATTTCGGGCTCAATCTCTTCGTGTTCTGTGATCTGGATGTCAAAACTATCCAGAAGAATGTTGTGGCCATCGTTGAGATATGTGTAGCTTTTTTTAACTGATTTGCATGAGCACCGATCTCTCAAATATCGGTTTGCACCTTGTAATTGACCGTTCCTATTTTGCACACCAGCGCCACTGTTTGTTGCTTAAGTGGGTTTTAACGAAAACTTTGTCGCCGATCTCAAACGTCTTTTCTTTAGCACCGTGGTGAGTGTTGAACTGCTGTTCCATCTTGGGGTTGCGTTCCGCTGTACATTTCGTAGTCGGCATAAGCAAGTCGAGCTTCGATCTTGCTTGTCGTCCCGTCATCAGCTCATGCGGCGATTTAGATCCAAGGTTGTATGACAGCGTAAAGCGGTATTGCTTAAGTAACTTTGGCAAGGCTTCATTAGCATTTCCATCTTATCATGCTTCGTGAGTCCCTGTTTCAGCGTCTGCACGAACCGTTCTGCATGACCGTTCGATTACGGATAATAAGGCGGTGTGGTGATATGCTCGATTCCCCATTCTGCGCAGAATTGTTTAAATCGTTCCGCTGTGAATTGCTTTCCAGTCGGAAATAATTGTTTTGCAATCGCCGTGTCTTGCGAAGGCTTCTTCGAGGCTATCTGTTGTCTGCTGCGCTTCTACTTTCTGTCGAGCTAATAGATTCATGCGCATAGTGCCAGGGTAATCTTGATGCAGTTTTCTGAGGATTTCCCTGCGGTATAGCACTTCGGAATGATGATGCGATCACCGAAAAAAATGCAACCATAGATGGTTGTGAGCGAATGTCGTCTTGGGAAGTAGTCTGCAACCTCAGCGTCAGAAATTTGCTCTCGTTTGCGTGGCCAACGCTTCTCAATTAATCTTGTGATTACCTTCAACATCTGGTCTTGACTTGTTTCATACTGAAAAGCTTTGAAGGTTAATGGCAGCTTCTTGGCGGTGTCTTCGTCAATAACGACGCCTTCGTTTGGCTTCTCGTGTTGACTAATGAGTCGAGAGATGAAATCCACGTATGCGAAGCTTTTTGTGTCGACGTATTTAATCTCGAAGTCGTAAGCGAGAAATATCAGCGCGTAGCGTTCGAGGCGGCGGAACGCCAGAACTTCTCGTTGAATTTGCGGATAGTTTTTCTGCTGCTGTAAATGAGCGTGCGGCATGCATTACTGGGCGCAAAGACTTGCCGGGCATCTCGTGCTTGATAATTGCTCCCATTCCATAGAAGCGTCAGCGGCAACGATCATCTTCTTAGTTGGGTTGTGTAGTTCTTAGCAGAAATACCTGAAGCTGCTTGACGTCTGTCGGAAGCGGAATGTTCTGGAGCGTCTTGATCTTATCTGGGATTGGTTTAATGCCATTATTGTCGGTTATGTGACCAAGAAATTCAATTTCTTTCTGACGGAAAATCGTTTTTGCTCCGCTCATCGTGCTGCTCATAAGTCTTTGGAAGATTCCCAGTGCTGGCTTGACGGCTGGCTGCAACCGATTGACTTAGAAAATGTCGCAATGAGTGTTGATGGTCATCAGCTTCTTTGAGTCGTCGTCGAGCTCGACTTGAAGGAACGCGCCTGAGAGGTTGATTTTGGTAAAGGTTTTGAATGGCGATAGCTGATCAAAAATCTCATCAGGCGTTGGCAATGGAAATTGTTCCGGTTCGAGCGAATCATTTAAGCCTGCTGAGTAGCCTCCATCCTTCTTCTTGACAGCGACGATTGGTGCGGCGTATGCTGAATATCGCATGGAGCTCATCACGTTCAAAAGCTGCAACCGTTTGATTTTGTTCTCGATAGGTTCCATAGCTGCAACCGGTACTAGACGGCTGTGGCGGAAAATTGGTTTTGCGCCTGGTTTGAGCGTCAGCGATGCTTTTTGGGTGCAAAGACCGAGCGCATCGTTGAAAAGAGCTGAAAATTTCGTCCTCAATTCACTTTGAAATAGCTGTGAAACGACGAGCCGGATGTTGTTGCAGATGCTGGCGATGGGAACATTTCATAGATCGAGAGCTTCTATCCAGTCGCTGCCGAGGACGTTCAAGCTTGAATTTGCGATGTAGCATGGACCGATTTTCAAAAGTGCGGTGAATTTTTCGAACATCGACACCTGATCGCTTCAAGCGCTGATTGCTTGCTCTTCGCATAGCGTTAATGGTGGTTCACCATTCTTTTGCCAATTTGTCTCGGATATGATTGTCCAAAGCTTGTGATGCTCGATGGCTGGTTCAATAAACGTGCGGATGGAGATCGATGCTGTTGTGACTGCCAGACTTTGATGACGTTCTGATCTGCTGTTGTGTCTGCTTGGCCTTGATCGGAATCTGCGAAGGAATTCCTCCGCCGAGGTACAATTGCCGGCTTTGTGACCCTTTACAAAAGTAACAGTTGTTAGGAGGCGTGTCGAACATGAGGACCTTAAAATCGTCAGCTGTGCAAGTGACAATCTTGGATTATCGCACTGCAAGTTGATTTGGCTTGCAAAATCGTCCCAACGTTCTCCTGAATATTGAGCGATGCTCATAAACTGGTAGCGGAGTGTCAAGACCGATTCTTCCCCTCCGAACATTTGTATAGCTCCTCGACTGCTCTCCCGAAGGTGATGGTCTGTACGGGCTCGTAGCGAAACATCAGTACTCCGAGGTTGACAACTTCTCAGTGAGCAAACTCACCCGCTAGCGGACCGTCACCTCTGTGCTTCGTCTGTAAAAATGTGCTCGTAGCGAGCGTACCAGCGGTCGAACGTGTCACCATCCTCCAGCAGTAGGCGAATTTTCCATTCGATCGGACAAGTGCTTGTGTATTTGTGCCATCTGCTGGCGGAGCGTTTCGCTGCTAAACCATATGTTGCATGAATGCTGTCATTTGTCGTTGGGTTTCAGCCAGAGCTTCCATCAACCGTTGTTGGGTTTCAGCCTGTGCTGCCATTTGTCATTGTTGGGATTCAGCCTGAGCTTCCATCAACCGTTTGATGAGCACTTCCATGATGCCGAGGCTCACTTGCCAAAAAAATTTAATTTTTCACTTTTTCCCGAAAGTAATATGCGTAACATTCGTTTTATCCTCGTCACCACTATTGTGATCCTGGAGATGGTGCTAATAGGATAAATAATACACCAAGGATTGCTGACAGTATACTTTATTTGTGGTTCGGTGTGTAGCTTGTCGTGGTGAAAATATTTCTGTTATTTTAAAATATAAATAACTGACAGCCGGGTATGTCCCAGCTTGCTACGATGTGGTCGTTTAGACTGTCATCTCATAACAGATATATTATTTGTGAATTGTTTTAATAAAATCGCCTTAAAGTAGCATACATATTATCATTCTAAATGATAATTTTTTCGTAAATGACATTTTAAATGATAGTATGTTGTTGTTAAATGATGTACTAAATGCAGAATATCAAAAAAGTTGTAATTTTTCGTCATTTTAAATGATGCCATTTGAAATGATAATGTAGATGCTACTTTAAAGGTGTTATTTCTGATAATAAATTCTCTTGGTAATAATACCACGCCATTAGGGTGGAGCATATAGGAGAGCTGGGAGATATATAAATTAACCCAAGGAGGTAAGATTCGGTAACAAATGATAATTAACGTTAATTCTGCTTTTGTATTGTTTGTGTTTTATTATTTTGTGGTTTTCAATGGTTCACAGCGAAGCCCCCCCCCCCTCCCTTCGTCCAGATTGAATCACTGAGTAAAGAATTATATCGGCCAATTCTCACGTTGCTCACATAATATTGTGATGTGAACAACCGCAACCGGCACAAATTTTAAGAAAATAAATTTATGAAAATTGTGGATGCTCTCTGAATGGAGTAAATATTGTTAAAGGTCGAAGATGCAAAATGGCGAATGCGAGTTTGCTGCTCAACACGTGTCAGTTCGAAATAATCTAGCATTATTTGTGAGTCTGTGATTTGGCGGTATAAGAGTAGAAGATTTATATTATCGTGACCAATTGTGATATTGGGGAAATCTCCACATTTCAGAAAAGCCGTGACATATTTTAAAGACCCTGCCTGCCAAAATAACGGAAAATGTTTGTAAAATATAAATGGTTGGTTTGGTGATCTTTTAGGAGGAGGTTTTATGTTAGGAACTATTTATGAATCTATAAAAATAAAATTTCACTCAAATTCATCAACAAATGTGCTTGTTCCATTTGATGCTGGAAACTGAGAAGATAGCCTGAATTAGCTGCGTATGTAAAAATATATGTTGGCATTTGGTGAATATAATTTTTGATTTACATCGGCTAAAATGTTACTGGCAGTGTTTCGCAATATTTCTTAAATTTGAGCCCATAGTTTAATTAAGAAATCCGACTTCACATCTCAAATCTCAGATATAAATTTCATTAAAATCCATTAACGTGCTACTTAGTTCCTTTTTACAGCTGGAGCACTAGTGTCTAACTGCCTGATGAATTGATTGTTTATGTGAAAAAAAAAATGGTTAAACAATTGTTTGATTAATGGTAATGGTGGCCAACCATAATATCATTAGTGGTCGTCCCAAATGGAATGGCCCGAGGAATTCTTAAGAGCTTGAATAAGGAACTACGAACTATGTACTTATAGAATTGGCTTAATAACTTAGGTATCAAATTTCACTAAAATCCATTGACCAGCAACGTGCATTTTCCAATTGGTGCTGAGAATGTAGTAAATGCCTACGATTGGTTAAGTAAGAAAATACAATTTTTTTTTTTTTTGGCAAATTTAATTTTTTTATTTATACAGCCGCAAATGGAACTTCTGCGATTACACAACTATTCGATTGAATTATGGTATCTGACTTAACCAACATATTTAAAAAATCAAGGTAGCCGATTTGAAACTTTTCTCGAAGGGCTTTCACCACACATCTGTTTTGTGGCCAGTGAATGATTATTACCATCAAACCTTACACCACCAAAGCAATTTTTTTAAATCAAATACATATCATATTATATTTCGAGACTTAATAACTATCCTGATTTTTTTAAGTCGAAATGTTCTGGTTTTTCAAACTTTTTCAGACTTTGTCCGGGCTAAGTCGTTTTTGACCTGGTCACACTATGTACGATCGATATTAGTTTCATTTTCGATCAAGTAGTAAACCCTAAATTAATGCTATTAGGTTTTATTTGTTTAGCTCATCGGGGCTGTTCTTTTTTGGTTACTAGATTCAACACCTCCATAGCGAGCCACGTAAGGAGCTAATCATATTCCACTAAAGTGAACTGGAATCTGTTTTTATTTCAAGGCAGCTTTTGGTTTAAATTGCAAGTCATAATTTCCATTTTCAAAAATTTTTGTAACCTTACATTTAACTTTTCACTGTGACGGACGCAAGTGTTTAAGAAAAAGTTATGTAGGCTTTGTTCTTCTTTAAGTTCAGCTATCACCCAGCTAAATACGGTGCTTTGTAATATTAGCAAACTGTTTCACAATTAATCAATATTTTGGATGACAATGTAATTTAATGATATCGACTGATGGACAAATTCTATCATTTTCTCTCAGGTAGAAGGTGTCACCTAAATTGCGAATTATTTGGTTCCTTATTTGTATTGAATTAGAGATCTAAAGAATCTTTAGATCTCTAGTTGAATTCAATTATAAATTTCGTCAATGCTGTTAAGTGTTTTTTATACCACATCGTTTGACCATTTTGGGCCCATTTTTTTAACAATCACAAACCAATCAGTTAGGATACAATTCACTGTTTAACAAAAACGATGAAGATAGGTAATCACCCTTAAGATATCCCTGAACGAAATTGAAAAAAGCAAAAAAAAAAAAAAGGTTTCAACAGTCAAGTACTCTATACACACCAAATATTCCATTGAGCTGCATTCATCCAAAAATTTTCTCGTTGCATAACTAATTCATGAATAAGACTAAGTTCACAAAAGCGTTAAATTCATTTTCACTCGTCTCGACGGCATCATAAAAAAAAATCAAAATCAATCTAATTTTCAACTCACAGAAAATGAATGAAAATCGAAAATGGTACATTTGGTTTTGACAAAAATCAAAACAACATTTTTTCAACTTTTCATCAATTTTTCAATTTTAGTTTTTGTACATAAAAAAAAAAAAATCTGTACCTAAATGAAATTCTCTTTACGATAAATAGTTCTGTGTTTACGACATAGGTAGATATGTGTATGCGAGAGAGAAATTTTCAATTTTCATCAGAATAGTGACATTCGAAAATTTCAAACTAAATAAAGCTTTAATGGTGTATGTACATATATGAATTCAAGCGATAGAATGAAAATAAATACTGAAGGCATTTACCTTAAGTGGCAATAGATTTCGGTGGATGGACAATCCAGTGGTTCCCGACCATTTCCCAAAACCGTAACAATTACCGCTTCGACCGCATACCGCATTACTGACAAGTAACTAATGTAATACATTACGCGTGACATATGAGAAAACATGACGAAAAATCCACCAAACAAGAGGGTAAAGCAGGAAACAATTGCGCCAATAAATGTTCCGTTCTAGAAATAAAATAAAATAAATTTTATTCCAATTTATAAATATTTTTTGAAAATTACTCGAACACTTACAATAGGATCGAATATGGTCCCAAAGAAAATTCCATATCCATCTGCTACCATTACACATAATACATGCACAATAATAAATTTAATAAAACGTTCCGTCTCGAGTGGTTGATACGTTAGTAGATAGATAAGCGTTGAATAAACCGTAGCAAAAACAATATGAAAAGGGAATGTCGTCACCTGGGTCGATATATAATACGTTCGTAATTTATACCAATTATTAAAAATTTCCTTCTTGAGCACTAAGATTTCAAATGGATCTGAAACGGGGAAAAAAAACGTTTATTTGTGTCCATTCACCCACCAAAAATTCTGCTCGAGTACATACATCGTAAAACCGATGGCAAACAAGTTGTATACCATAAATAGAGGATACCGATAAGCATTAGGCCCAAATTCGCTATAGATTTGGTTGCATTTCTGCCAGCATCGTTAAACATTAGGCCAATGAATAGTGCGCTCATAATATGTAGTCCCAATTTTAGGTATGTTACTGTCTGTAAAGTGTAATAAAAATTATTAGTTTTACTATTCGCCGCTAGATGGTGCCACAACTATTTGAATTAAGGCTGTTTACCAATTTATATTTTACAATATTTTTAGTTACAGTACATACCCAATCTCGTGAATATTGACAAAAACCGCGCGTAATCAAAACCACCAGCTTTTTTATCTCACTCGGCATTAAATGATTTAAACTTGTATTTGATTCTTGTACCGCATCGTTACAGTTAGTAAGCTCCTGCATTTCGTATTCAATTCCGTTCCCATTAATATTACCGTTCCCATTTAATTCGATTGCTGTTACCACCCTTTCGTTATAATTCACACTCGTTCCATTATTATTTGTTAGACACATTGTCCGCCATGTTTTATTTTTTGCCGACATTGCTAAGCGATCAGTAAAATCGCCATAGTCTCCAGTCGCCACTTCCAGCAAGTAATCCGCCGAATTATGAAATGTTGGACACTGTAAACCATTGGAACTTAAATATGGTACCGTATTGTGTGATGAACCTTGATAAATGCAATGACCATTCGCCAGCACATAAACATGATCGAACATTTCGTAAATTGCAGCTGACGGTTGATGTATTGTACAAACGATTGTACGACCTTCGCGTGATAATCTATGTAGTAATTTGACACAGTATGTGGAGGCAGAGCTATCAAGTCCACTTGAATGAGAGAGGGAGAGAGCAAAAGAAAACAAGCGATAATTTTTTCTTGATATACATAAAATGAACTATGACATTTTTAACTTACGTTGTGGGCTCGTCTAAAAATAAAATCGGTGGATCATCCAACATTTCCAGGGCTATAGATAATCGTTTGCGTTGACCCCCCGAAAGTGCTGAACACTTGGTTTGTTTTGTGTGCAACAAATTCAATGAGCTCAGTGTACTGTCGATCTGCAATACAAAAAAAAAAAAAAAAAAAGAGAAATAAGACATTTATTAAATTGTAATGGGTGCAATACATTGTGCGTATTCGAAGGTCGTTCTTGTAATATGTATAAAACAAAAACTCCATTTGACATTGAATAAGATTTGTAAACGATATAAAATGTATCGATCGACACGTGTACGATACAACAATGTAAATTTTAGTAATGAATGAAATAAGCTGTAAATTCTCATATTTTCAAAGTTAATTTCAATGCCATCGAAACAGTTAGCGGAAGAGAAATTTTAATTATTATAAATTATTTTAGACATGGTATATGCGATAATAAGTTAATTGGGCTGTTATTAATCTGAATATTTAGTTCCCAGACTAACACTAACACATTGTTTGAAAATTTCTTGAATTTTTACCAAATTTGAAATAACGAAAATTATTAAATTTACGTATTCTCCTTGGCCATATTCCAGAACTTCATCCACAATTTCTTTTAGAACCACCTTGCCGACGAATATTTCCAAATATTTGTATCCTAATAGCGTTTTTCGTGGTGCAAGATTCGTATTTCATCCTAAGAGCAGTTAGATGAGTTAAAAAAGGATTCGCTGCGATTGGGACATCCATTAAATAAATTCTAATTTTCTCAAAACAAAAGCAACACACCCGCAACTGTAGTTCCAACGTTAAGTGGTGGCTACTTACTTAAAGCGGAATATATTTATTGAAAACCCATTCTTGAAATGTTTCTCGATATGGGTTTGCACCTATATTGCGGCAGGTGCAATGGAACAGTGGAACGTATTGAATATCGATCAAAAATGATAAAGAGTCACTTTATTAACAAATGTTAATAGAAAAAATTTTCAAAACCAATTCCAAGTGCAAAATATAAAGGGCTGAAACCTCATTAGGTGATCAGAACTTCGGTCTTCAAAATTAAGTCTGTGGCGGCAACCCTACCGTCGAGGCAAGTAAAACCGACATCACCTTTTCACGGTTTACTGGGTTGATAAAACCACGGTATTCTAAAAATGTATAAAAATCACGGCGATAGGTGATTTGATTACAAAATAAATCAAATCGGATTTAAACATTATTTTAATTGTTTTAACGAGTGCCAAATGAGTGACGACGAAAACAACGATGCAGCGAAACCCAAGATGGTTGGGACTACTAACGTCTACAAAAGACGTAGAGAAACACCATCCATTAATCGGGTTACTGAGCCAGTTTTAAGAAATCTGTGGTTACAACGACTTCCAACACATGCACAAGAAATTTTGTCTTGCATGGATGATTCGAACCTGCAGAAACTTGCAAACGCTGCAGACAAAATAGTCGACGTACAAAAACCGGCCAGTATTTTCACCCTGGAAGCCTCGACACGAGACGACGAGTGGAAGCATTGTTCGGTCATTACGGAAAATCTAAAAATAATTCATACCACGGACGGTCGCAAAGCCCTAAGACCAATGACAATAATCGTCAGCGCAGCGTTCGCGATCAAAGGAACAAGTGGCAAAACACCCGAATTACTGGTATCATCACAAATACGGTTTTCGAGCGCGAAGGTGTTTAAAAGCGTGCTACTTTAACGAGGCGCAACAATCAACAACGAATCCGGAAAACCGGTAGGCACCGCACTTCACGCGGCAAGTGACGGTAGCCAAAACTTAAAAAGCCGCCTAATCATAGTCTATTCACAGAACAAACTACAATTCTTGATCGACACCGGCGCCGAGGTTTCGGTAATACCACCGATAAATCTCGAAAAGTCCAATTCGTCCACGTTTAAATTATTCGCGGCGAACGCTACAACGGTTGATACATACGGTTGCAAAAACCTCACTCTCAACATAGGTCTTCGTAGACCATTGACATGGAAGTTCATCATAGCAAAAGTCGATCGGTGTATTCTTGGAGCTGATTTACTGTCGCATTACGGTTTATTGGTCGATATTAAAAACAACAAGCTCATCGACCCCAACACGAACCTCGGCGTCAAAGGAGAACCAATTCAAATTCCTTCATACGGCATCACAACAATAAAGGCGGATTCAACACTTCCCGAGATTTTGAAACTACTGCATGAATTCAAGACAGTAGCTCGTGAATCAACAAATCTAAATACGGTGAAACACAACGTCACGCATTGTATCGAAACAGCCGGTCAACCATGCCATGCAAAAGTACGTCGGTTGAACGCGGATAAGATGAAAATAGCCAAAGACGAGGTTGAAGCTTGTACAGTACAAGGAGTGTGTCGGCCCTCGAAGAGCAATTGGGCAAGTCCGCTCCATATTACAAAAAAGAAAGACGGAAACTGGCGATTATGTGGTGACTATAGGGCATTCAACTCGATAACAAAACCTGACCGTTATCCGATCGATTCCCTTTGTGACCGATTTCACACATCAACTCGAGTCATGAACGATTTTCACGAAGATTGATCTAATCTGTGCATATCATCAGGTTCCTATCGAAGAACGAGACATAGGAAAAACCGCAATCATCATTATACGCGGCTCAAACATTCCAACGTTTGATTCACGCAATATTTCGAGATCTGGCATTCGTGTTTCCGTGTATCGACGACCTACTGATCGCCTCACAAAACTCGGAAGAGCATCTAAAACACATACGGATTGTTTCCAGCGCCTAAGTGACGCAGGACTACTTAGTCATAAATCACAACCAGTGCGAACGAAATATCTTTTCTCGGATTTCATATCACCGCAAGCGGCATGTCGCCTGATAAACACAGAGTGGAAGCAATTCAAAATTTGCCACAACCAATTGCAAAAGATGGAATTCTTCGATTTTTAGGGATGATAAATTATTATCGGTTCTTTTTACCGAATGCATCACACGAACAGGGGATTTTTACGAATTTTTAAACGGTCGAAAGAAGAAGAAGGATAAATCACCAATAAATTGGACCGACCAATCTATCAAAGCATTCGAAAGGTGCAAAATAAAGCTGGTGCAGTGTACTCAACTAGCATATCCGATTCCAAATGCCAAATTTGCAATTTTCGTCGACGCGTCGAATACAGCAGTAGGAGCAGTATTGCAACAACAAACGCAAAAAGGTTGGCAACCACTGTTTTTCTACTCACGAAAGCTGAGTGATACCGAAATCCGCTACAGTACACGCACGACAGGGAACGTTTAGCAGCTTACTCAGCTACTAAACATTTTAAAAATTTCGTCGAAGGTCGAGAATTTATTCTGTTCTCTGACCATAAACCGCTGACATTCTGACTACGTCAAAATCTCGAGAAAGCATCACCTAGACAACGCGGACACTTGGACTTCATAGCTCAATATATGTCGGATATTCGTCACATTTCGGGGAGCAGCAACGTCGTTGCGGATACGCTTTCACGAATCGAACAAATTCAAATAGGAACTCAATTAACTATGAAGCAATAACAGATGAACAAATGAACGATCAGGAGCTCGTAAAACTGATGGAATCAAACGCGTTTTTAAAATTCAAAAAATTCTCAATTTTTGGAACCGATAAGGAAATTTTATGCGATGTTTCAACGGAAACTCAAAGGCCGTTTATCCCTAAATCATTTCGGCGACAAATTTACGAGTCATGGCATAATATCTCTCACCCCGGGATACGCGCCACAGCAAAACAAATCAGTAAAAAAGTCGTGTGGCCAGCGATGAACAAAGAAATACGCTATTGGGCCAAACAATGCATTCGCTGTCAAAAGTGTAAAATTACGAAACACGTCAGAAGTAAAACTGTTACTTACGAACAGACCAGTAATATCGATTCGACGAAATTCACATCGATATAGTCGGACCGTTACCAGACCAATTCCGAATATCAGAGCAGAAACCATAGCTGATGCACTAGTTAAAACTTGGATCAGCCGATTTGGAGTGCCATCGAACATCGTACCTGATAGAGGTGCACAGTTTGAAGCAACTCTGTTCGACGAACCTTCCAAATCACTTGGATTCCACCGCAAACGAACAACGGCTTATAATCCAGCAAGCAACGGTTTAATCGAACGATGGCATCGTAGTTTTAAAAGCGCAATAATGTGTGTCGCTGAAAAACAATGGACAAAATCTTTATCGATAATACTACTCGGACTGAGAACCTCATGCCGGGAAGATTTTCAAAGTACGTCAGCTGAACTCGTTTACGGAGAACATATACGATTGCCCGCGGATTTCATCCAATCAAGCAGGAACATTAATCAGTCCGATTTCGTCACACAGTTAAGGAACCCAAAGGTATAAACCAAAGTAAACTAGAATAATTGGAATTATTAACGTCAGTGTATTATATTGTGATAAATTATATTGTATGACACTGCATGTTGTCCCCCAAGGTTTTGAGCGTGTGAATTAATTATTAGACCCGACATTTAGATGTCGCTACGTGAGATTGCGTATAGTTTGACAAGCAATTCCAATTGCATTTTGTAGCTGTCACAATTGTCAATCTAATTCAGAGCAGAAAGTGTTATTTTTCATATTACGTCATTTTTTTGTAATCGATTTAAAATGGATCGTGATAAGTTGTTTTTTCGAGGGGTTCTTCTTTTCTTTTTTGATTCCAAGAAAACTGCCGCTGAAGCTCACCGATTGCTTTCTGATACTTATGGTAATCAAGCTCCATCGAGAGCAAGCTGTTTCAATTGATTTCATCGATTTCAAAGTGGTGATTTTGACTTGACAGACAAAGAACGGCCAGGTCAGCCAAAATAATTTGAAGATGCCGAATTACAAACTTTATTGGATGAAAATGCATGTAAAACGCAAAAAGAATTTGCAATGCAGTTAAACATTGACCGATCAACCATTTCTCATCGTTAATGCACGCAATGGGAAAGATTCGAAAGCTAGGAAGATGGGTCCCACATCAACTGTCCGAAAATCAGTTGAGAGCACGAATTGAAGCATGCAAAAAAAATCTTGCTGAGTACAAAAAACATAGTTTTTTGCATCGTTCTATTACGATAACCCCAATCGTAAAGCAGCTTACGTCAATCTAGGCCAAGCAGGACCATCGTAGCCAAAACGAGATATTCATTGCGGTAAGGTTATGCTGAGTATTTGGTGGGACCAGAAAGGTGTGGTGTATTATGAGCTGTTAAATCGAAATGAGACGTTACAGGTGATCGCTACCGACGCCAACTGAACAATTTGGCACGTGCATTAGACGAAAAACGGCCAGCAATAGCGAACAAAAGCTACAAAATTTTGTTTCATGATGACAATGCCAGACCACATCGTGCAAAAACCGCTCAAAACAAGGTAGAGCAACTCGGTTGGGATCGGCTTGAAGAACCTGCGTATTCTCCAGACCTTGCACCTTCCGACTACCATTTGTTTCGATCAATGCAAATAGGCCTGGCTGACGTACGCTTGCGAAACGCCGGAGAAGTGCGAAATTGGATCGATGGCTGGATGGCTGGGAAAGTTGAAGGCTTCTTCAAGCGAGGAATCCACAAACTTCCCAGGAGATGGCAGGAAGTCATAGCTAACGATGGCGAATAAATTGGATAAAATATACTGTATCGTTATCTTTTAATAAACATTTCTTTTTGATAAAAAAAAAGTCTAAAAATGTGTCTAGGCACAATTCTATTAGCCGGTTTGCCTGATAAATTTAAGCCAATGATTATGGGCATCGAAAGTTCAGGTGTGGATATACATAACTGCCGATTCAATTAAAGCGAAGCTACTTCAGGACGTACAGTTGGACAATTTGTCATCAGATGGCACTACAGCAACAAAAGCTTTGTACAGTATGAATAAATCAGGAAAGCCAATGTATATAACAAAAAATATTCACGGGATATTAGTAAAATGCGCTGCTATAACTGCAATGAATTAGGACATTTGGCGAATAATTGCACTTACAATAAAAATGTTAAGGCAACTCAGACAAGCAAGGCAATTCCTCATTATTATATACTACATTTGCTGTAAGCGAAATGAAAAAGGATAGTTGGTACATAGACTCAAGCGCATCATCGCATATGCCAATGAATGCTAGTTTATTAAGGGAAATTTCAAATCCACCTACGAATGAAGTTGTCGGCAAACGACACACGAATGAAAATGACAGGTATCGGAGAGATTTGAAAATGAAATTGATGGTTAACAATTACGTGCAAGACGTTAACAAACGTTTTGTGCATTCCTCAGTTGTGTACTAATTTACTGTCGGTCAGTCAAATGGGATGTACACTGTACAGTTTTTAACAAGAATCAAAAAGAGTGATTGCCACTGCCACGCTTACTGGTGAAATGTACAAATTAGATACACCGGGTGTCGAAAGAGTAATGCTTCAAGTGTTTCTTCAGAATATGACTTATGGCACAGGAGATTAGGTCATGTAAGTACGAATAGCATGAAAAAATTAAGAGATAGGTAGTGAAAATGCAGTTTTTTTTAATCACAAGCAATTGTGAATCATGTATTATCTGCCTGAAGGTAAAACAGATACGACTACCGTTTAATAACTCATGCACACAGTCAGATATTTGCTTAGATTTGATACACTCGGACATTTGAGGTTCGATTGGGCAGAAATCTTTTGGTGGTGGAAAATATTTTCTTACCTTTGTGGATGATTATTCAAAGAAAGTGTTACATCCTAAGCACCAAAACCAAAGTGTTGAATTATTTTAAAAAATTCAAACTATTATCCGATAGTCAAACAGGTCGGAAAATAAAAATTCTAAGAACAGATAATGGCACTGAGTTCTGTAATGGGGATTTCTTGAGTTATTTGACAAGTTGTGGTATACAACATCAAACGACAACAGTGTACACACCAGACGGCAGAAAGGATGAACCGCACCATTGTGGAGAGAGCCCGTTGCATGTTGCTCGATGCTGAACTACCAGTTGATTTTTGGGCGGAGGCCGTGTCGACTGCTGTATATATAATCAATCGGTCACCGACACGCAGTTTACCGAATTGTAAATGTCCTGAAGAAATTTGGAGTGGTCGCAGAGCACGTTTGGATCATCTGAAGGTTTTTGATACCATAGCCATTGTACATATTCCAAAGCAGAAAAGGGTAAAATTTGATCCCAAATCCGAAAAACATATTATGGTGGGATATTCAGAAAATTCAAAGGCATATCGTTTATTCAATCCACACATTTTTCTTGAAAATCAACGTTTTCGAAAACAGGTATATAATGACGATAGCGATAACAATTTCGATACATTCCCAGATGAAGCTGATGTACAAGAAAATGAGACTCAAGTAGGGACTTAAAATAATAGCAACATTAACAACTTGATAGACAGTTCAAGTAATGCCGAACGGGGTCATGACGGGTTTATTGATAATTCTGAATCATCGTCGTCAGAATCCGAAGTTTATCAGGAGGCTCATTTGAATTTTTTGGATGAAGATTATGTATCGCCTCATATACAAATTTCATCAGAGTTACCAAGAAGGTCAACTAGACAATCTAAGCCAAAACAGCTACCTGATTTTGGCACATATTCGGTGAAGTCAGCCGAGCTATGTGATCCAGTATCACCGAAAGACGCATTTAACAGAGCAGATACACATTTATGGAAACAAGCAATGAAAGAGGAATTTAGTTTACTCCAAGAAAATAAATCATGGGAACTATTTGATTTACCGGAAGGGAAGAGACCCATTGGCTGCTGTTGGGTATTTAAAATTAAAAGAGATGCCACAGGTCAGAATGCTCGGTATAACACCCGCCTTTGTCATTTGCTCCGGTCGTGCGTTTCAGCTTTATAAAACATCTTATTAGTTTGGCAGCAAAATATGATCTTGACATTGATCAGAAGGACGCAGTAACTGCGTTTTTGCAAGGGGACTTGTACCTGAGGAAATTTATATGCTGCAGCCAGAAGGTTTTACCAGTGGAACTAAAGAGTGCAAGCTCCGAAAATCTCTGTATGGTCTGAAACAGGCGAGCAGAATTTGGAACCAAAAGTTAGATAGCAATCTGAAAGAAATGGAACTCACTCGCTCAAAAGTTGATTCTTGTGTTTACTTCAAGCTCGATGGAGAAAAAATACTGATGATCGCAATTTATGTTGATGATTTTATCATTTTTAGCAATGATAAAGATGTGAAGGCATGGATTAAAACAGAACTGATGAAGCGTTTATTGCCTTGGATTACGGATTACCCGTGACTTGAAAAAGGGACTCATCTATCGATCAACAAAAGTATATTCAAGAGGTGTTACAGAAATTTAACATGATGGTTTGCAACCTAGTTTTAACACCCTTTGATTCTAATCAAAGGGTCACAAATGATATGTGTCCAAAAATGATACTGAACGAAATGAAATAATAAGTGTACCATACCAGGAAGCGGTTGGAAGTATTCTGTATACAGCACAAGTATCAAGACCGGATTTATCATTTGCTGTAAGTAATGTTAGCCGTTACAACATGAACCCTGGCAACTCGCATTGGAATGCGGTAAAAAGAATTCTACGATATTTAAAGGGAACTTCAGATTTGAAATTGATATATTCCCGTGAAAAACATACTGGAATTTTTGGATATTGTGATGCAGATTGGGCTGCAGATGTTGATGAACGACGTTCAAATACAGGATATGTATTTATGAATCAGGGAGCAGTAGTGTCGTGGAATTCAAAGCGACAACCAACAGTTGGATAAATGGACTTCAGAAGGAGTTATTTGAGAATATACAGCCCGTACCCACAATATTATGCGACAACAAAAGTGGTTTATGTTTAGCATCTGGAGTCTCATATCATGCCAGAATAAAACATATCGAATTAATGGAAGAATCAAAAACTAAATTAGATTACATAGGCACAAAGGACATGGTGGCAGATGTTTTGACGAAGGCTCTTTTTAGGGAGAAACATCAGAAATGTATTTCGGAGATTGGTTTGAGATAAATCAAATTCTACTGGGAGTGTTGTTGTATGAGTAATTGTTTACTCTCACTGATACATGTGAACATAATATTTACTCTTAAATCCATGTAATAGTACAATGAAATACAATTTAGTTAGTTCTTCTTTTGTTATCAACCAAGCAGGTCGTTTCAATTACAATATAACTTTCAATACATTTCCAACTACACATGTCGAATTTCATCATAATCGGTTGAGAAATGGGCAAGTTCCTTCATACTTGGCCATATTCAAGAACTTCATCTAAAAATAATTTGAGAATCCCATTTTCATTGGAAATATTAAATTTCATCAAAATCGGATAAGATATAGAAACTCTACGCCAAACTCAATCCTCAAACCAGCATACATAAAAAATTGGTTAACTTGCTCACTCCTCACAAATTGCCTCCTAACTTAACCTTCAAATCACCTCCAAATTCAATAATCAAACCAGCATAGATAAAAAAAGCGTAAATTTTTATATAACCAGGTGTTTTGGGTCAATTCGTATGGCAGGTAGCTCACTGTCTTGATGTACAATATCCAAAAGCTTTTCAAATCTCCGCCTTGGCCGTAGAAACAGATTGGCGAAAAAAGAATCCAAATCAGACAATCCATTCTCGAGATACCATGGGTACATCCAGACGTCCAGACAGACGGACGGACGTTTTTTTTTTTTTTTTGCTTTTTCAGACTCAGGGACTTTCAAAACGATGAGAAAAGTGGTGTTGGACCAAACAATTTTTTCGTCATTTTTGACAGCATTTCAATACTTTCGTCTTTTTAGAACGAAGAAACAAATATGGTTAGTATACTTATACATAAAAAAGATGCTACCGGGTGATGCCCTATATTTTCATAAAGTGCTCATGCTTTTCCGAAACAGTGTTTGTTATTATGATAAAAATGGTCGGGGTTGTTCGTAAAATATTTGAAACTTGTGGAAATGATTAAACATGCTGAAAACTGCTGCTACACTATGCCCATCTTGTTTCCATCATAATTGATATCGAAATGGCCTAGTTCCGTTCCGTTTGGCCATATTCCAGAACTTCATCCACAATTCATTTTAGAACCACCTTGCCGACAAATATGCCCCATTATTTTTATCTTTTTTATCTTAATAACAAAACTGGTTTCGGAAAGTTTAACCCCTACTTTATGAAAAGGCCCACACAAGCTAGCATCTCATTTATACTTTTTTATGTACCACTACACTTTTTCAATACACTTACACTTCTGGTTAATTTGTGAACCTTCACACCGGTGAATGCAGAACGGTTCCTCTGAAAGTATTAAAAGGGCGGTTAAACTCTAGGATAACATCCGGTAAACATGATGGTGTCAAAACTGGTTCCTCAAACTAAAACTGGTAGATTCTTCTTCGTGTGTATCAAAAACTATAGAAAAAGTTCCTGACACCGAGTGAGTCCAGGTTGTGGAGATAACCGGAGATAAACTACAACCGTACGTTGAGGTGCAACAGCCAATTAAATGATTCAGTCAGGAGAAAATATTTACAAATTAATGGAACATAGCTGACTGACATAGGCATAGATAATACATCTTAAGAAATACTGAACAATTAAAAGCCAAATATCGATACTCAACCACACAGGAATTTAGAAATTTGAACTAATCGTTTTATTTCAAGATAAACAAAGCTCGCATTAGAGTATGTAAGGCGTTCTTCAAGGCTACTCTTGACATTAACGATCGATCTATAAGGACAACGTTATTGAATAAAATCGATACCGGAATCGTTCAGTGCGGTGAGAGGCAAATATGGGAAACAATCTACTGTTGAGCCCGAAATTAAAGAAAGCGTTATAAATTTTATTAATAGGATTCCAAGAATAGAATCGGATTACTTACGAACCCCAACTTCAAAATGTATCATGTTACTTTTGGAACGAAACTGTTGTGATTCACTATATTACTCGTATCATATACATCATTCACACAAACCCTTAATCTGCTATAATTCTACACCATCCGACCTCAGAATAAAAAAATTTGGAAACACAACGAAAATCGTTTGAAAGAATTATGGAGGCGACTAAAATAATATCGGCATCAAATGTGTAGCAATTTCGGCCTTTTGATAAGAATATTGAAATATGGAGCAATTACCTGTTGCAAATGGATCAACATTTTCTTGCGTGTAGTATAAAAGAAGATAATCAGAAACGAGATTGTTTTTTGTCATAGGGTTCTAACGGTATTGTTGTGAGTTGGGGTTGACACACTTGATCTGTTACCAGTCTAGATATATCAATCCCAAGTCACTAACTTTTTTTTTGAAGTTCCAAAAGACTTGTGGTTGCTTGTGTGTAATTATCCTAACCGTTGTTAAAATAATTAATGTTGTGTTTCGACCGTTAACATTGGGTGTTCTGTGTGTAGTAGTCAGCTTACCTCTGGTGGGGGCTGATTCTGTTATGTCTTGGTATAGTCTCTACAGTGAGAAGGTGAGGATAGGCTCACCGATGTTAGTCTAAGTTAGGATACCTTAGAGAACAAGACGGTCACAAGGGCAACGTGTGATTTCTCACTTATTTGAACCCCTCCTAGCGGTTGTCAAGCGCTAGGATCGCGTGCCGAAATGTTATAAGGCCTTTGCTGTAAGGTGTTAGTAGGTTGGTTTGAATGTTAATTGTTTTCGCGGAATGATACTTACCAAGAAATTAATGGCTGCTCACAATGACGAACGGTGGTATGAGGTGGAAAGTTGAATCTTCAACGGGTTGAAATCAAAAATAGATGTCTTCAGTTTTCTGGTTATTTATTGAATGTAATCGTTGTACAGTGTTGTGTTGTTGTAATATTATTGAATTGGTTTCACAATGTTTATTAATTTAGAACAGAACTTTTACTTTGTTTTACTTTTAAAATAATTACAGTTTATAAGATACGGAGTTTTTATTTAGTACTGATTATTATTGATTTAAATTTTGGTGCTTATATACTAAATCTACCAATTAGTTTACACTAACAATAATTGGTTTCCTGTAATTTCTTAACTTTGCAATTTTGGTTTTGTCAACATACATATTTTTTTTGGGTTCATTGTTTTAACGTTTTATTTTCTTTACATGAACATTGTATTGGTTCGCAATTCTAGTTTATTGACTTTGGCTTGTGCATTATATAGTTCAATACATTTTCATACGCGTGCATTATTTGTTGTTGTGATTCATATGGCTTCATTATTATTTTCTTTCTTTATACATTCTTACAGTTTTTGTTGTTGCATATTTATATTTTCTTTTCTTTTCTTTTCTATAGTCGTGAATTGTCATGTGTTTATGTTTTGTTGTTGGGGATTCTTTTATTTGGGTTTGATGACTTATGAATTGTTTTGTATTTTTGTGATAGGAGATTTTGGGGTCGCTTGGTTATTTTTTGCGCGTTTAATGTGTTTAGGATTTTGGATGGGGGTGTGAAAATAAGGTTGTTTCACAACAGTATGTTGGAGGAAGTCCAGAATCTATTCGGCGGTGCCGATATCAAGGAAAGAACATACAAGGAGCTAACGGTAAAGCTAACTGAATTATATTCGCCGAAAATTCATATACTGGCAAGAAATTGTGGATTTTCTTGTAGTGTGGCCACATGCAATGCATCATTCGTTGATTTCATGATCCGTGACATGATTGTGATTAATACTCCACATGCTCCAGTTAGAACAGCGGCGTCATCGAAAACAAATCCAAGATTCGATGAGGTGCTAGAAATTGCAGAACTTTTCGAGTCGGTAAGTAAAATTTTTCAACTTATGGACGTAAGTCAGATCAATGCCATGGGATTTCAAGGTAGGAAAAATGTTTCGTATGCTAAGAAGTCGTGTCCTGATTGTGAAGTGAAACACGATCGTAGAAATTGTTTTCATATCAATTCAAAGTGTTATAAATGTTTAAAACGTGATCATATTGCTTCTGTGTGTAAGGCGAGTATAAATGTTAGTAGAGTTAGATCAATACAACCAAAATATTTACAGTCGAAGTGCATCAAGCCATTCAATAAATCGGAAAAAGGAAGACATAGACCACCAAGATGGGAAAAATTCACCAAGACAAAATGAAGTTAACAATTTTTCATTCGAAACTGTTCGTTATGATGCATTACACACTATACTGATATTGAAAATATAACGACTAATATTTTGTTGATTTCACCTGTAAATGATATCAATTATTCAAATAATACTGATACGAATGAACTGTTTGCGTTTTGTGTGGATTACGATATCTTTGTGCAAGAAAGTCCAATAGATATTCGAGTGATAGAGGGGCATACGAAACGAGATCATGTTTTGCAACGAGTGATTCAGCACATTCAACGTGGCTGGCCTGAAAAACTGTCTAAAACTGGTGCTGACTTACAACCTTATTTTGCCCGTAACTTGTCATTAAACATTTTTAATAATATTCTTCTTTTACACACAGAACACATGCACGTCGTCATTCCATCAACTCTCCGAGAAAAGATCTTAGACGCATTACACGTGGGACGTGGGCCATTGGGGCATTACAAGAATGAAGCAAATATGGCTCGCATCAATCGATAAATATATTTCATCGCTTTCAAGAGATTGTGATATATGCCGCTCGAACGCAGACGCACCCGCTCGAGAATTTGCATAATGGCCTTCACCAGAACACGCTTGGGAGCGTATTCATATTGACTTCATCTCAACAAAATGTGGCTGATCGTCGTTGTTGTGTTTTCCAAATTTCCATAAATGTTGGGCAGTTATCAAATACAACTTGTGAAAATACTATCATGACTCTTCAACAAATTGCACTAGAGGAATTGCATTTGCACTAGAGGAATTGCCGTTAGTTATCGGTTATGAAAATGGTACTCAGTACACTTCGTCAGAATTCGAAGTATTTTGTCGCATAAATGTAATCAAGCATCTGATAACCACACCTTTTCATCCTACAAGTAATGGGGAAGCAGAGAGATTCGTTCGTACTTTTAAATCAAGTATGAATAATATCATCAGCGATTTAACTAGCAATAAGGAAACCGTAGAACAAGCTCTAACAATATTTCTAGCAACATTCAGAACCACCCCTGGGGCTAATGGTAAAATGCCAGATTTTAAATTGTCCAATAGAGAACATCGGAGATTATTATCTCTTCTTAGGCCGAACAAAACTGCGTCAAGATATGAAGATGCGACACATAAGTTTAGACTTTACCAACAAGGCTATACTAGGAATTTTTCGCGAGGAGAGAAATGGGTGGCAGGCCAAATAAAGAAGCATTTGGGTAATCGCATGTTTCTTGTCCAAACATAATGCAGACTTTGGAGAAGACATCAAAATCAAATTATATCGGGGGGCACAGACCGAGACTCAACATCGAACGGCAAACACATCCAGAAATTTTGATGAAGCATTCAAAAAATTTCAAGCGATGAAAAATCAAACTTATTGATTTTTAAGCTTTTGAGATAAAAGACTATCTTAAAATCCTTGTATTTGTGATACTTGGGAAAAATTTCCTGTTTTTTTCTTAATTGAATTGAACTAAAAAAAGATTATTCGTTTTTCCTTACTAACTAACCATCTAAAAAATTCGTTCTAGGTTTAAATTGCTCGAATAAGCATATGCTTTCGAAATTTGACTGGCCTTTTGAATAATTCAAGATGGCGGATTCAACATGGCGCTAAAAAAGGGCGAAACCTCCGGATAATCGAATAATATCATCTAGAAATTACCATTATGTATGTTCTCAAGATCGCTGATTGGGAGTTCAAAGTCATATATGCTTCTATATCCCATAGTACTTTTGCTATGCTTTAATAAGCAGCAGCTACAGAAACCCTTAACCTAACCTCAATCATCCCTGTAACTCCATAATTTAAGCTTTTAAATTCTGTACCTCACTTGACTTAAGCTTTTGAAACATGTATCCTCTTAATATAAGTTATTATTATGTCCCATTGACCCTTTACCTAACCTTAGAAATCCCATAGCCACCTAACCTAAAAAAAATCCTATAAATCCTATAATGTAAATTTGTAATTTGTAGTGACTCACGCATTGCAATCATATAAATTAATTATTTGGTTTATATAAATTGCAATTCATTCGCCACCACATACACATTTTGGGTTTACGCACAAGATTCTTCTTAGCGTAATTTATTTCAGTTTCACCTAGCGTAAATGATGCGGAACTCTAAAATTATATTTAGTGATACTTGTTCCATCTCGTTTTCGCTAGCAGTATCAGAAATTTCTTTGGTTTGCTATTATTCTGTTGTGCTCCATCTCGTAAAAATAGGATAACCAATGTTTGACATGGCGATTCTCTCGCATGTCAACACTAAAAATCGAACTAATTCATGCGAAAAATAATAAAATAAATAATTCATCGCGAGGGTAAAAAATATGTTCATCATCTCGAATTTTTATTTTTACAAACTCTCTTTTTACTAGCGTCATAAAATCAAGTCGATTTTATGCGATTGAAAAATTTCTCGATTGTGATATTGTTTTAACTTCAGAAAGTCAAGTGGTGATAAATAATTTAAAACCCCTTTTTATTATAATATATCCGGTGTATAAAATCAATTTAATTAATTATAAAGTGATTAAATAAAATTTATATTGTGAATAATTGTTTAATTACACAAAGAAAATCAATGCGTGTTTTTTATTGAATAAAATACGGACTACACAAAATTCTATATTGGTGACCTTCGACACCCGTTTTTACGGGACATACATTATAATACAAACTATTTTTTGTTTTTGGATTTTGTGATATACTCGGTGCGGTGTGTTAACAGTAAACCCGTATCAAGTACAAGTTTATTTTCTCGATAATTTTGGGAAATTTTGGAAAACACAACACGCGCCTGCACGAGAGCGCGATATTGCAGCCGCGCAACAACTTACGGGGTACACGAGGATTGTTTTGTAAAAGCATTAAAATCGTGGATGTCTGGTACAAAGAAAGTACCAGACAAGTTGGTATGTAAATTTTTCTTCAATTATTTAACAAATACGTATTTTCCACGTATCTAATCATTATTTTTTTTTGTGTGTTTCGTGCTTGTGAATCTGTTTTTCGGTCGGTGAGCATCCATTACATACATCACGGTACTAAGTGCATACAGTGGAAGCACAGGGTGATTCAATAAACGAAGTAACACAAGGTTACACAGCCTTTCGCAGACAAGTTTATACAACGGTAATTAAAACAAGCATCGAAGCGAATACAAATTACATCCAACATTTTATTGCAATTTACCACAACAAAGAAAAGGGACAATCGAAATTACATTTTTGATAATCAGAAGTTATCGACAAGGATTATAATTTAAACAACAACATTCTACCAACAGAAAAAAAGGTAGACAGTGCACATATACACATAGTGCAACAAATCAACATAATATCCAGCAAGCAACGGGGACTTAATACACACGTACACGTGTGTGGATGACAACACCAAATCAACGTCAACTGCAGCGGTAACAGAATAAAAGCTAAGTGTTCTTTTTGTTCAGCACATATATTTTATGTTTTAAATATTTAAAGATTTTTACACTATTTTATTCTCAATTACACTTAAATTCAAAATTTTAAATTCAAATTTAATGTAAATTTCTCACCACTTGTTCGGGTGAATTTCGCATTAGAAATTTTTTTTTCATATTTTTACGCTCGAGTTGTTTTGTTGTCGATATTAACCGTTCTCATATACAGTGGTTAGTCTACTAGTTACATACAAGGTTATAAATCGTACACTCTCGGTTGTTGTAGTCGATTTATTTATTATATATATATATATTATTTACAAATTTCACGAGCCCCTCCAATACGAAGTGGCAAGCTCGTCCGGTAATTGGAGGGTATCTCAAAGCCTAAGTGCTGTTATCATTTAAAGCCATCTGCTTCAAGGTATCCATTCCTCTATTATTGTTTAAATTATTTATTAGATATCGTTTTTACGGGTCGGGTAGACAATTATTAAAATTTAATAATTAGTTCAGATAATTAATTTCGGTTAACACTCGGTGTGTTTAATTTGCTGCAGAAATTTCGGGGCATTGGATTTCGTTATTCATTTGAAATAGTAAATTTAAAATCAATTTAATTTACCAAAGAATTTTCAAAATGGTCAATGAAAACGAGCAGAAAGATCAAAATATCCAACAGCAACCACCAGAGCAGATGGATCAAACCGAGAATACACCCTTGGAGGTATCAGCCTCAAGCAATAAAGTTAAATTGCAACCATTTTGGCCTCATAAAGTTCATAATTGGTTCTTGCTTGCTGAAATCACTTTCGATCTCCAAGGGATAAAGTCCGAGAAGCAAAAATTTTTGCATACAATTTCTTCACTGTCGCCTGAGACATGCGACAATATCTCAGACTTTCTCTCGAAACCCCCAACCACGGAACAATATACTTGTTTAAAAAAATTATTGTTGGATCGATTAGCGCCGTCGTTTGAGAGGCAGTTGGAGGCCCTCATCTCGGACCAAGATCTTGGTGACCGAAAACCATCTGACGCGCTAAGACGAATCCGTACACTCGCGGGCACTAACTTTAATGATAAAGTTATTAGATCTCTTTGGATTAAGAAGATGCCCGAAATCATAAGATTAGCTCTTGTCGCGCAACCGGAATCAATTGGCATTGATACTCTGGCTAAAACGGCGGACAAGATGTACGAGGTTATGAACATCGGCCAACATCAGACAAGTATATCTCAAGTTTCTTTTCGGCAATCCCGGCCCACTGTTACAACTGATCGTACTCAATCAACGAGTCAAAACTCTGGTTCACTCGAATCAAGAATCGCTCGGCTCGAGGCCAAATTAAATGGCTTGTTTCGAGGCCAAGACAAATCTAAATCTCGTTCACGATCACGATCACGCAGCTCCAGCAATTATTCTCGCCGTCATGGCAGATGTTGGTACCACGTAAAATTCGGGCCAGCTGCGAAGAAGTGCATACCACCATGCAACTTCTCATCGTCACGACAGTCGGGCACCCAAAACATCAATATGAATGTTGTTGATGATCATGCAAAAAACGATCACGACACTGGGTCGGGATCCCGCTAATTCAAAACCCTACTTCGTCACGTTTATTCGTTTATGACCGAATAAACAAGCAAACCTACCTAGTCGACACTGGCGCTGACCTTTCGGTTATTCCAGTATATAATTTTAAGAGTGAATTTAATGTTCTGAAAAGAAATTCTAATCTAGTTTTGTCCGCCGCCAATGGCACCACAATCCAAACTTATGGCACTAAATTGCTTCAGTTGGATTTGGGACTTAAACGAACATTCACGCATGCTTTCATTCTAGCTGCTGTGAATCGTCCTATCATTGGCGGCGACTTCTTGGTAAAATTTGGGCTATTGGTTGATCTTCGGAATAAACGGCTGGTTGATTCAGCGACAAAGCTGTCAATCAATGCCACAATGGTTCATGTCGACACACCGACTCCGATCCATTATTCCATCACCAACGGATATGGTACTCTGCTGAAAAAGTTTCCTCAACTTACAGCAGAACCAAATTACAAATTGCCAGTCCGACACAATGTGGTCCATCACATTGTCACAGAAGGACATCTTCCTGTATCACGACCAAGAAGACTAGATCAAGTCCGCCATAAAGCCGCTTTTACGGAGTTTCAACATATGGTGGAATTAGGGATTTGCAGGCCATCTGCATCTCCTGTCTCTTGTCCATTGCACATGGTTAGAAAAAAAGATCTCGATTGGCGACCATGTGGGGATTACAGACGATTAAACACGGTAACAATACCTGATCGTTATCCTATTCCTCACATTCAAAACTTTTCCATGCATTTACATGGATGCAAAGTTTTTTCAAAGATCGATCTCGTCAGAGCTTATCATTTGATTCCCGTCTCACCTGAAGATGTTTTTAAAACGGCAATTACAACTCCTTTTGGCCTGTTCGAATTTACTCGAATGCCGTTTGGATTACGTAATGCCGCTCAAACATTTCAGCGTTTTATGAACGAAGTCGTTCGTAATTTAGACTTTGTTTTCGTCTATATTGGCGATATTCTTGTGGCGTCACAATCTGAGGAACAGCACAAACTCCACCTGGAACAGCTTTTCCAAAGGTTATCTGAGTTTGATGTTCATATCAACAGTTCCAAATGTGTATTTGGCGTATCAACTCTTGATTTCCTTAGCCACAAAATAACCCCTAATGGTATTCTGCCGTCTGAAGAACGAATTAACGCCATTAGGGAATTTCCAGCTCCAAGCTCAATCAAGCATATCCAGCGATTCATCGGTATGGTAAATTATTATCACCGATTTATACCAAAGCTTGCTGAAATACTCGCACCTGTTCACAGCCATCTGGTCGTACTTCTTCGTAAACCAAAAACGCCTAAGAATTTCTCTTGGACTGACGAATGTCAACAGGCATTTACGTCACTTAAGGCTGAACTTGCGAAAACAACACTGCTTGCACATCCACTGAGCGATTCAAAGCTTAGTTTAACTACTGACGCATCTAATACTGCCGTTGGGGCAGTACTGCAACAGTATAACAATGAGTGTTGGGAGCCATTGGGATTTTTCTCAAGGAAATTATCGGATGCTGAAAAGAAATATTCCGCATTCGATCGGGAATTACTCGCGATTTATCTGGCAGTGAAACACTTCAGATATTTTGTTGAGGGTCGGAAATTTACGATTTTTACCGATCATAAGCCACTGACTAGAGCAATTCAGTCTAAAACTGAACGTAATCCGAGGCAAGCTCGCCACTTGGATTATATTAGTCAATTTACCACGGACATTCAGCATGTTCACGGACACGACAACGTTGTTGCAGATACACTCTCTCGCACAACGGACCACGAAACGGCCGCAGTCGAGACACAATTCGACTTAAATAAAATTGCAATTTTACAAAAAGCTGACCTAGAACTTCAGAATTTATTTTCTGGTTCTGAATGTCACTCTGGTTCATCAATGAAACTGGCGCTTTTTCAATTGCCTGGCCTCGAAATCATCTGCGAAACATCAACTGGGTACAACCGCCCATTTATCGTAGAATCACTGCGTCGAACTATCTTCGATACTTTACATAACATTTCGCATCCTGGTGTTCGTGCTACTCGAAAATTGATTACTGCTCGATATTTTTGGCCTAGTATGAACAAAGACGTAAGCCAATGGGCTCAGTCTTGTTTATCCTGCCAACGTGCCAAAGTTCAACGGCACACTAAATCTATCCATGGACAATTCCAAATACCATCTGGTCGCTTTGAACATATTCATATAGATATTGTAGGACCTCTTCCTCCATCTAATGGATATTCATACTTATTAACTTGTGTCGATCGTTTCACTCGATGGCCCGAAGCCTATTGCATGACTAACATGTCAGCTTCAACCATTGCCTTGACTTTTGTCAACAATTACGTTTCACGATTCGGCGTGCCCTTTAATATCACTACTGATCAAGGAACGCAGTTTGAGTCCAAGCTTTTCAGCGAGTTAACAAAACTCCTTGGCTCACATCGGATTCGTACAACGGCTTACCACCCTCAAGCCAACGGCATGGTCGAACGCTTCCACCGGCAACTCAAAGCCGCGTTAATGGCCAGAGGAAACACGATCAACTGGAGTTCGGAAATACCCATCGTTCTACTGGGAATCCGGGCAACAGTAAAAGAAGATCTGAAGTGCTCACCAGCTGAAATGGTTTATGGACAAACCATCAAGCTACCAGGTGAGTTCTTCGTCGAAAATCCTCTTTTATCTCTACCAACCAGCGACACAGTTATTGACCAACTTCGTGAAACAATGCAAAACCTTATTCCGAAATCCACTCGACAAGCCAAACAAGATGACATTTTTGTTCCTAAGGCACTTGCCGACTGTGATTTTGTGTTCGTAAGGACAGATAAGGTTCGCACAGGTTTATCCACTCCCTATGAAGGCCCATTCAAAGTTATCAGACGCCTTCGAAAACAATTCACCGTCTCAATTAATGGAAAGGATCAGACCATTTCAATTGATCGGCTCAAACCGGCTTACGGCATACTGTGTTCCACTGATGCGAAATCAGTTCATTGCTCACATAAACATGTTCGTTTCGCAGCCGAAGATACTTTCTTTAGGGAGGGAGGACTCACTTGCGGGGGAGTCCTGTAGTGACTCACGCATTGCAATCATATAAATTAATTATTTGGTTTATATAAATTGCAATTCATTCGCCACCACATACACATTTTGGGTTTACGCACAAGATTCTTCTTAGCGTAATTTATTTCAGTTTCACCTAGCGTAAATGATGCGGAACTCTAAAATTATATTTAGTGATACTTGTTCCATCTCGTTTTCGCTAGCAGTATCAGAAATTTCTTTGGTTTGCTATTATTCTGTTGTGCTCCATCTCGTAAAAATAGGATAACCAATGTTTGACATGGCGATTCTCTCGCATGTCAACACTAAAAATCGAACTAATTCATGCGAAAAATAATAAAATAAATAATTCATCGCGAGGGTAAAAAATATGTTCATCATCTCGAATTTTTATTTTTACAAACTCTCTTTTTACTAGCGTCATAAAATCAAGTCGATTTTATGCGATTGAAAAATTTCTCGATTGTGATATTGTTTTAACTTCAGAAAGTCAAGTGGTGATAAATAATTTAAAACCCCTTTTTATTATAATATATCCGGTGTATAAAATCAATTTAATTAATTATAAAGTGATTAAATAAAATTTATATTGTGAATAATTGTTTAATTACACAAAGAAAATCAATGCGTGTTTTTTATTGAATAAAATACGGACTACACAAAATTCTATAAATTTTTAAATCAAAAACCCGCTCGACTTGGGCTATTAAGCTCCATAGTCCCTGAACTTAATAAGCACAAGAACTCATTAACTTAACTTCAAAAAAGTCGTTAACTCTATATTGTGAAACTTTTCAAATTTTTAAAACGTTTGAATTGCTTTGATTTGATTATAAAATACAATATTATTTATCGGTCGTAGACAAAGTGTCGTATTCTACTCGCATATAATGTCTTTTATCCACTCAGATGTAGACCTTTATGATAAAACTCGACTTGTACGATGGAATGGAATTATTTAATGATTTTTAGATGCAGCTCTGGAATAAGGTCAATTCTGATGGAATTTTACCATTTCAAAATTTAGGATATTCATCAGTTAAGAAAGATCAAAATCCCATTAAAATTGGCCATATTCTAGAACTTCAACTAAAAACCATATTAGTCCCATTTCCATCGCACAAGTCGAATTTTATCAAAGTCGGTTTAAAAATGGCCATATTCCTTCAGAATTCTAAACATCGAGTCAAAAAATTGTTACATTTGACTTGAAAGTGCTATGTATTCAAGTTTCAACAATATATATATTACCAAAGACGCTTTAGGAACATATTCTAATTCATGGGATCTTCCAAATAAAAACTTTGAGAGCACCGAAATTTCTTTTGCAGAAATCATGAAAGAGAATGTCTTTAGTTAGAGTAGCTCGTGTTACTTGCTGCCTACTCTGCAGAATTTTCTAGATTGTTCAATATTTTTCAAGTTTTATCGAAAATTAATTATTCGAAAATCATAGTAAAGCTCCTAGCAGTTATTTAGGCTGGAAGTTATTTGTGCCAAACAAGTTTGCGCGATCTTCATCGAGAAAGGGTTTTCTATATTGGGATTTCTATGTTGTAAAACTGCCCTAAGCCGCGGATACCAAAATCAGGGTATTTTCGTGAGTAACATCATTTTTGGGCTACGCCTGACGTCTGTAGGGTTTGTATTTAATGACTTACGGACATCTATAATTATTTGATCCAATTAAATATTCGAGCGACCGGTCAGAATGGATCAATAGAAAAGGTGTTTTCTTCCATGATGGCAACGCCAGACCACATACATCTTTGATGACCTGGCAAAAATTGAGAAAGTTTGGCTGGGAAGTTTTGATGCATCCACCGTATGCCCGAATCTTGCAACCTATGACTACCATTTGTTTCGATCTCTGCACAGCACCCTTGATGGTCTAAAGTAGGCTTCAAAAAAAGACTGTGAAAATCACTTGGCCAAGTTATTTGCCGATAAACAACAGAAGTTCTACACCGATAGAATTGTGAAACTTCCCGAAAAATGGCAAAAGCTCATAGATAATAATGACCAATATGCACTTAAATATAATTCATTTTGAATAAAAGAAACAGTTAATCAAAATATACCAAAAAATCTCTCAATACTTTTCCCCAACCTAATATTTGGTGATCAAAGACTTGAGGTCACATGTCCAAAATGATTTAGCTAAAGATCAAATGATGTTACAAAGGGTAACAATTTAAAGGCAAGATCGGAAGATATTTATTTGTTGGAAACGCAAAATTTTTCGACATCGCAAATGAAAACACAGTTAAACAAGCGTGAACTACTTAAATTTTTCCTTTTCCAGAATTCGGCAATATGGTTGTGTCGTCTATCTATAGTGCCTGCAATTCGGCTTTGTCGGCGATGTAGTTGTTGGTGAGGTAGTTGTTGGCGGCTTAATGGTTGTCGGCTATAATAACCGGATAACTTTAAATATGTTGTCTATTTAAATATATAGAAACCTTTTCAAAGCGCGGTCTTTTCTTACAAATTGCTATAATATATCGCCCGCTTAAAAAGTCACAATCAATCGTCATTTTTTAGCATATACGATTCGTCCCACATAACATCCAAGCACATGGAACTTCCGTTGCTGCCGATTCGACAATTACACTTCGATAAAGCCTTACCCAATGAATGGTGACAATACTAGAACCTGTAGTTTAACAATTTTACCCATTTCCTGAACAAGTTCTATTGCCACAGGAAATGTAAAACCAATTCCTTGCGCCAAAATGAACACCATTCATGATTACTTGCAACCCTCATCAATTTTCATCGAAATTAGTCAAATCATAGGAAACTTTATGATTTATGAGCATTATTGGCCGAAGTTCTTCAATACACAAATAACATTAAGAAGGTATAAAGTGACTGTGAGCAGAATATGTTTCGAGATAGTTTTCGCAATCGACCAATTCCCAAGAAGCAACAAATTCGAAACTTTTCCACCAGAACGAGTTTTATATATTCGGAATTGCCGAAACAAGCCCTTTACAGTCGGAGTGGACTTCGCCGACCAATTTTAGTATACTGTCAAAGGGTCAATTCGCAAAAGAAAACGTTTTTCCAATGGGGCCTACTTATTCAACTCTTAAGTTATAAAGATGTAGTACACAGCCTGCGGTTAAATCAATGTAGGTTTGTATCTCCAAATGATCTATGCCACCCTTTAGAAGACACTAAAAAATTCGACCTTCAGATGTTTCTAAGGGGATGCTCACGATAATTTAAATGTCTAAAAGTCACACCAATGTGAAATAACCTTCAATATGCCCCAATACATCCAAGAACCATAGTTGGTTCAAATCTCATGAGGATATCAAATAGAGGTGTATTTTATGTATTTATAATGTCCTTATTAATATTTGGCAAAAGTCAAATATGCAATGGTATCTGCGCCTACCAAAAAGTGACTCACCTCCAAGAAATCATTGCACTATTCTTAATATTCAACTAAACCACACACGCAAGTCGTATTTAACAATATGTCAACAGTGTTGAGGTCTCAGCTATCCAGAAATCATTATCTTATACAAATATTAGTTAAAAGTGAGTCCGTTAAAATTTCATTTGGTCAAATTTTCCTAAAAAATTCTGTAGCTCTTTAGACTCGATAGCTCTTTAACTCGATTCCAGTTATCCAGAAAAATTTGACTTTTTTTTTTTTAAATTATGGAGCTCTTTAGAGTGAGTACTCATTTATGTAGATTTTGTAAGGTTTCTTGTTTTGGTTTGTGTTTATCACAAATTCTTTAGCCGTATATTCCACACATATGGAATCTGAAGTGAAAAAGTTTTTTTTTTGTTATAGTGCTGCTCGTTGTTCCCCTGATTGTGAATCGATGAAACAGTAGGTCATTCAATGACAAAAATTGGTATTATGCGGATTAGTAAGCGCGATATTTTCTTTGTGTTGTATGCAGTTAACTCAACCAATAAAAGTAGATGACCGTTATACTTTTGATCTTAATGCAAAGACATTCATTGCGCAAGTAAGTATACAATGTAATTGCTTTGCGTGCAAAATAGTTTAAGGTGATTTGGTGTGTTAATGAAAGTCATTATTTTTAAAAATTAAAAACCTGTCGTTTGATATTGAATAAAATTAGCAAAGAATTTAAACTAAACGGTCTCGACACGTAAACGATATAACATTGTAATTTAATTATTGATTTGTCATGATACAACTAATTATCAATTGCTCACATTAAGAAATGTATTTTATTTCATTGGTCAATACACTGAGTAGACTATGGTCAAGCACGAGCCGTAGGGCTCATGCAGAACATTTTTGATAATTAACAAATCAACGAATTTCGCATGGCACAAAGACGTTGTTCTCTATATTATACACACAATGCCTTGACAATCCATCTAGTCACTGTACAAGCCCAATCTCTGAGATTTGTACTATTTGATGTAATAGAAAACAACGTCCTTGTTTCATGTGAAATTCGGCGATTTGTTAGCTTTCAAAAATGGTTTGCACGACCCCTACGGCTCATATCAAAATCACGCTGAATTCTATGATTTGTAGAGAATTTAAAAATAGTTATTGTAGCAAGAAAAATGGAAATGAATGTTAAAAGTTATTTGAAGCTTACTTTATTTGAATAACTTTATTTTTATTAAATCTCAAAAAGTATTCATACACTTCGAAAAGGTATTTTTACACATTTTTAACACATTTGCGCAAGTGCACAATTGTTTAACGGTGTATTTCATGAAAAAATTAAAATATGAGGAACAAGATCCTACTCTATAAGCCAAATAACATGATCCAACATAAGAATTGGTCGCACAGACACCATATAGAATGTAAAACGGAAAGCGCTTACTAAATCTGTACGTGTTATTCTATAATTTATGATGTGGTTGTTGCAAATTTTGACAATTCACTTAACTGTTTAAATTAATCGTTGATAATTATTGTGTAATGATCTTATTATCAATTTTACGGTAGTAAAAAAAATTATTGCCATCATATTGAAGATCACATGTCCTTGGATGACTTGCGATTAATTACGATATAGAAGTTGATTAGCAAGCGAAATCTAATTTTCAAGAAAAATAAATTGAATTGAGATATATATGTATGTATCTCTGTATATCGGAAAAACCTTGAAGATATTAATAAATAAAATAAAGTCTGAGAAATATTTCGCAAAGATGCGATTAATAGTTAATTTGATAGTTAATCAAACAAATTTATGGCAAAAATAAATCAAATTGTGAATAGAAAATATAATGGGCGCTTTCGGGTCAGCCGCAACTGTTGAGCAATATGTTGAATAAAAGAAACGTTTTATTTTTTGAATGGAACCAATTTTTCAAAAATTTCATCGCAATGCCATAGATCCGATGTCATTTTTTGCCATCAGTAAATTTTCAAAGCCAACATGTTGCGAGAACTGAAAGCACCCAATGATACAACTATAAAACATTTTGTGCTTAATGATAAGGTTTTTTTTTCTAAAACAATTGATATTGCATCAAATTTTTATTGTCTTTTTTTAAGATTTAAACCGAAGAGCAGATTTGTATAAAGTTGTAAAACATAAATGTATTAATTAAATTGTTGTTAATTATCGTAACTAAACTAACTAAGCCTAATAGAACTACTTTTTTTAAAACTTATAACTGAATACTAAATTTTTATTGGATTGGTAATTTGCAACTTATTCAGATCATTTGTTCCTCGATTTATCTCGCAGTGTCAGCATGGCTTTATTCAACTTTATTGAATTTACCAGTAACTCTATTAATGAAATTGAAAATGACAGGCAAGTTTATGTGGTGTATATTGACTTTGCGAAAGCCTTTGACTCCATCAGTCATTGTAAAATATTGCTTATATCGATTCGGTTTCTCCAAACTGTTTGTTGCCTGGTTTAAATCGTATCTGAATTAATTTATGCTACTTCAGGGGTACCACAAGGCTCCCTTGTTGGTCCTTGGATCTTTATAATCTTCATCAACGACATTACTGAAGTAATACAACATTCCAAGGTATTAATGTTGGCAGGTGATCTCAAAATCTATAGAACTGTCGAGAACATCGACGATACCAACAAACTACAGGAAGACATCGATAATCTATGCCTTTTCAACTTCAAATTCGTCGTGGGCAATTACTCATCAACTTAAGCATTACCTTTAATTTAAATGTATGATTTCTTAGGTTGATCCTTATTAAATGTTTGAACAACTGTAGCGAGAGAATACCTCATTCGATCCGAGCAATTCTGAAGTCAATTTTTGTGTAAAGAAACAGTGGTGATTAATTTATTTTAAATTAAAATAATTAATTTCCACATTAATTTTAATTTAAATTAAATCTACAAAATAGCGATTTACAATGCTTGAGAGCAATGTAGCGAGAGAACTACGAGTATTAGGAAGGAATCCGATTTTGATGAAATTCAGCATGTACGATGGAAATGGGATTCTAAAACGATTTTTAGATAAAGTTCTGGAATATGGCCAATTAGGAAAGAACTTAACCATTTTTTAACCTATGAAGATGAAATTCGACATGTACTTTGGAAATGGAATTCTACAATGATTTCTGCATACAGTTATGGAAAATGGACAATTAGGAAGGAACTTGGTGGTTTCTTAACCGATTATGATAAAATTCAGCATGCACGATGGAAATGGAATTCTAAAAAGAGTTTATGATAAAGTTATGGAATATGGCCAAAAAGGATGGAACTGTTTCTTAACTAATTATAATAAAATTCATGAACAATGATGGAATATAGCCAATTAGGAAGGAGCATGGCTGTTTTTAACTGATTATTAAGTAGTTCGATTTGTACGATGAAAATGGAGCTCTAAAATGGTATTTAGAAGAAGTAGTGGAATATGGTCAGGTAGGAAGGAACTTGGCTGTTTATTAACCGATTATGATGAAACTCTACTTGTACCATGAAAATAAGACACTTGTTTAGTTAGACCAATTCTAGAATATGCTTCTTTAATCTAGAATCCATATTAAATTATCAAGCATATATAAATGTCATTAAACGTGTACAACGAAATTTTACTAGATTTTTTATTTATAAAATTACAGAGCCGTATAAACCGTGTTTTGACAGATTTAAATTTTGTAATATATTGTCATTGAATCACAGAAGAAGGTTGGCTAATGAATTTTTACTTTATAAAATTTGTAATTCTTTGGTTGAAACTGACCTACATTCATTCTTTTCTTCTACATTACTTTTCTTCTTAGACTATGAGTACTCCAAAATTTTCGATGTATCATTTTAACATACACACGTACTCAGTTTCTTAGTTCTGCATCACCACAATATTAACTACTTGTTAAAGTATTGCCCCAAGTAGAAACGGCAAACTGGCATAAGTAAAAACTTCTTTATTCATGGTAAATTGTATTACAATTGATTTAATTTCATGCGAGATACCTCAATTTTATGTTTTGATGGACGCATTTTAGCTTGATATTTGTGCAAAATGTACAAGTTGTTTATTTTAATGAAATTTTATCAATTGTAACATTTCTAAGAAATTCGTTATAAAGTTATTAAAAAATAAAATTCCTGATAAGGGAAAATTCGAAGAAGTAAAGCTAGTGAAAAGTTGATGACTTTAATAAGAACGGAGGTCATTACCATTTATGAAATTTTCAAATTGAAGGAGAAGGAAACACTCTTCCAAACAGTTTTGGGTAAATAATTTAACGTGGTTTGAAGAAAGCTGCTACACGGAAAAAACTAGAGTTGTTACCACGAAGAAAACGGAATTTTAATTGAAGAAAATGTACTTTTTCTTCATTTAATAGCTCATTTTCTTATTTCTTTCGCGTTTTTCTTCATGTAAGATTTGTGTTTCTTGAAATGATAAAAAAATTCTTGAGTTAAAATTTGTTGCTTAATTGTAATTTGAGATTTAGTTTCTTGTATCTATAACTGCTCAAAATTCTTGATTGAAGAAAAAAAAACAACGAAAGGAGAAAAATACGATTGTTTTGTTTTCAATTTTTCTTGCAAGTAGAAATTGACTGTTTTCTCAAACTATATTGTCCAATTTTCTTGGAATTGGTTATTTTAAAAATAAAACAATTTCTTGATCAACACAAATGCAATTTCTTGATTCAAGAAACTATTGAAATGTTAATGATAAGATTGAATTTTTCTTAAATCTAGAAATAGAACCTTTTCTCAAAATGTAGGTATTATCCAATTTGCTTCAAATCATCCATTTAAAAATTTAATATATTCAAATAAATAAATGAATTTCGTAAAAACATTTTTATTTTTTTATTCAAATTTAATTATTTGTGGTTTGCAGACATTTGTGGAGAGTATGCAATGAGACATTAGGGTATTTTGTACACATTCTGCTAACTTTTTCATTTTTATAGCTGAAATAATTGGGTTACAATACACAACTAAGTTGGGTGTCTAGAAATTTGATTAGCCGGTGTAATAGTGTGGTTCAGAATATGGAATAATTTGGACAAATATAGTACAGTATTCCCAATAATTTAGATTATTTTTAATTAGGAAAAGTTTACTCTCTCTTCGAAACAACCAATTTTTTTATGTTATTCTTGAACTAAGAAAAAAATCTTCAATTGAAGAAACTATTCTTTAATAAATTCTCTTAACAAGAAAACTATTATTTTACGTCTCTCAGAACAAGAAAACATTTTCTTCTCTTAAACGATCTTATTTAAAAATCGCATTTTTCATTTGAACAAAAATTTCTTAATCTGAGAAAATATTTTTAATTCAAGAAATTATTTCATAATATGAAAAGCTTGTTTGTCATATCAATAGAATAAAGTATTTCAACTAAGTAAGCCTTTCTTGAGACGAGAAAATTACCGTTAAATTGTTATAATTGTACGTATATAAATACCATTATATAATGGATGTTCGTACCGAAAAAAGGCATTCTATCGCGAACCTTCAACAGTGAGAAGCGTGATAAAGTTATGTGATTTTGAAAGTAGGATTTTGTGAAAAAAATTTTTTGGTAAAAGTGAAAAACTTAGATTTTTTAAACGGTGGTGTTTCCGCCTCAAAGTGGTGTAAAGTGACAAAAGAAAATGGATTTCTTAAACTAGACACATTTAAAAATGTTTTTAATATTTTCTCTCGCCTTGCTCGATATTCAAAGGTCTCAGATGTTGAAAACATATGTAAGTATTTCTGTTATTAAATACAATATAAATAAATACTTAAAAAAAATCATATTTCCTTTATTTTACAGAAATAAGAAACTGCAAAAAATTACTGGCACACTAAACACTACTAACAATTTTTTCTTATTAGTACAAAGTTTTTGAATAGTCAAGTAATTATGTTGGCACAGGAGAAAGGCATATATGAATTTATTATATGTAAAGACAACATACATTTAAATCATTTGTTTTACACTTCCAATTGGAATTAAAATATTTAAACTAAAATTATTATCTATTTAAAAACTACAAATTTTTTTCATATATTGATACTTTTTCTAATAATGATTGATAATTAGATTCATAGTTAAAAAACAAAAATTGAAAGTCTAAACTTAATATTAAATTACAACGATCATAATATTAGTTCTAAGTGAAAATTATTATAAAATTATAATTATTTATATTTAAATTTAATGAAACAAATAACAATCGAAATTATTAAATTTGTGAAATAAAAAAACACAAAAATAAATTGTCATATAATTGTATTATTTTATAACTAACCATTTCACAAATTGAAGAAATATTTCTGAAACCAAGAAATATTGCGTAACCATACCTGAAAAAATATTGCTTTGTCACAAGAAAAGCGTTTCTCTAGTGAAGAATATTCAAGTTCCCTGGAAGAAAAAACCGATGCATACAAGAAAACGCAAACAATAGATTGGTAAATGTTCACTCTACTCAAGAAAATATGTGTTTTCCAGCAAGAAAATATCTGTTTATTTACAGAAAATGCTACTTAAATAAAGAAACGAGATTTCTCACCATACAATTTCTAGTTTTCAATCAAAAGAATCGGTTTCTACAATCAAACCGATTTTGTTAAACTTAAGAAATAAGAATTAACCATGAAGAAAAACCATATTCTCGATGTAATCACGTTTTCTTGTATCAAGAAATTAGTTTTCTCATATCAAACAAATAAAGATTATTTTAATATTTTAGCAGAATTTCAAATTGAGAAACGTAAAGTTTGTGGTGAGAAAAATTTCGTTTAGCTGAAAAATGATGTACAAATTTTCTTGAACTAATCGATTTTTTCTTCATATTAGAAATTATTTTTTTCCGTGTATAACAAAGAGTAGTCGATAGCGCAATTGACACATTCCAGGACAGTCGTCGAAAAACATGTAATACATAGTTATAGTGAGTTGGTTATAGCTCAATTAGGCGTGATGGACGAATCTTATTAGAACTTGATGAAGCGTGTTTTACATAATAGATAAATAACATTAACAATAAACATTTTATGTTAGATACACGCAGCCAGTACAATGTTAATAGTCCCCCATTTTGTTAAATAATAAAACAGTAAGTGAGTAAGATGATCCAATCAAATACAAACAAATTAGTGGCGTTTCGTGGTCACAAATTAAACTTGATTGGTTTGGAATTAGACAATATGGTCAAAATAACCATACGCCCTATGACCAATTCAACTCTAGCATTTCCCCTATGGTGATCGTTAGGAAAAAGGGAACATTAGAAAATGCAAGCATAAACCTTTCGCAGATCAATAAGGGTATGTTGTGCAGACACTATTTACTAAAAACATTGGAAGAAATTGTCTCCAAGTTTGCCAATTTGATGTATTACACTCTTTGCCGCAATGGTTTTTCTATGGATGACATTTTGTTTCACGCTTCCACACTAGGAGAAATGGAGTAAAAAAGATCGAGTAATAAATAAAAGAAAACAGGCGCCCAACTTACTGGCCCATTGATAAAAAAAAATTCCCTGATTTAATAGACTTCACTGACCAGTAATAGTAACAGTGAGTATCGATATCCTAAGAAAAGAAACGCCGAACCATCTTCCATACAAGCAAACTAAATGGGATCAATATAAGTGACTAGTTTATTTCTGTGATCGCACCAGCAGATGATTGATGCGGCAGCAGAAAACTAAAAGGCATTATCAGTAAAGGCTGCCCCCGTGATAAGCTCCGAAAAAGTTAATAAACTGTCACATAGTATACAGCAGCTAATCCCGGAAAGGCGAAAAATTCGCCCATAGCTCGATTTAATTTCCTTTGTAATTTTGTTGCGAGAAGAATTTTTTTTTTTATGGAAGGCAAAAAAATGTTAAAAGGCCAACAAACTCGTTCCCACCGAATAGACTACCAACTGGAAATTTGGTGAGAAATGATAATAAAGTAAAAAATACGTTTGCTGCTAATCTAACAACAGTATTCATATCAAATGAAGAATCAAAAAATCTTTTCCTTTATTTTGATTGTTGTCTTAACCCATTTTAGAACCAAGCGAAGAACTCAACGGTCTTACTTCCTTCACCAACATTATACGGAAAACAACCCTATTCACAAGTAGTAAATTGCATTGCAATTAGGTTTAACACACATAAATATACGAGCATCAGTTTGCAATTTAAATAGATATTTAAACTCACGTTCGCGATTGAATGCGTTGTCGGCAAACAGCTTGCAATTATCGTCATCCTAAGAGAATCGCGATAGGCATCCAAAATCGCTAAAAATTAGTCATTTCTGGTGGATAATTTTACTCTGGTGGATACATTTCTGGTGGATATTTACCATTGGTGTAAATTCCGTGTACCCATAAGATAAAAGAACTTTTTCATATAAGTAATGCGAGATGTTTAAATTCAGCAGATTAAAACCAGTACAATTTCTCAAGTGAATTGAATAAAATCAAGGCAAAAACAATTTGTTGGGTTCACCGCAATGCTTGCCTGTAAACCACCTCTTTTGATTTTGCTCCCGGAGCTAAAATACACCAATTTAACATTAAGTATGAGGCAATGACATAGTGACTTAGCGAATTATAAATTCACTAAATCAAAAAAAAAAGTATAAAAATACGGGGGCGATTTTAATATTTCTACTTTTTTTGGTAGATATGTATATTATAAATGACTGGCCTCTTCATTTTTCTGATTAACAAGTCGAAAATGTTATGAATGCCATTATTATTAATATATTGTGTATATAAAAAGCCAAAAGAATCTTATTGATTTAATACAGAGAACAAACTTCTCTCTCAATTATTATTTAAAACGAACGATAAATTTAGCAATACAACACCTACACAAATCGTTGGCGATTTGGAAAAGTCCTCTGGAACAACGAATTGAAGTTCGATTTATTTGAGTTGGAAGGTAAGATATATATGAAAATGTGTGGCCTTATTCCTACGAAAACATGCCGGTTTCATTTATTTTGTAACAGAATAACGATCCCAAATACACTGCAAAATGAGTGCATCGTTAGTTTACAGTTGTGATAACTTATGGGCAGAAATTGATCAACGGATTAAAAACGAAAGTTTCAGAAACTCTCTTATCATATGTAGGAAATCTAGAAAATTTTCCAGTAACCTTCTTGAAATTCACCCGAAAAAAGTTATCCGTAGCTTTCTTGTTAAATATGTATGCACGGAAAAAACTAGAGTTGTTACCACGAAGAAAATGGATTTTTAATTGAAGAAAATGTACTTTTTATCCATTTAAAAGCTAATTTTCTTATTTCTTTCGCGTTTTTCTTCATGTAAGATTTGTGTTTCTTGAAATGATAAAATAATTCTTGAGTTAAAATTTGTTGCTTAATTGTAATCTGAGATTTTGTTTCTTGCATCTATAACTGCTCAAAATTCTTGATTGAAGGAAAAAAAAATAACGAAAGGAGAAAAATACGATTGTTTTGTTTTCAATTTTTCTTGCAACTAGAAATTGACTGTTTTCTCAAACTATATTGTCCAATTTTCTTGGGGAATTGGTTATTTTAAAAATAAAAAAAATTCATGTCAACACAAATGCAATTTCTTGATTCAAGAAACTATTGAAATGATAATGATAAGATTGAATTTTTCTTAAATCTAGAAATAGAACCTTTTCTCAAAATATAGGTATGAACCTATTTTCTTGAAATCATCCATTTTAAAAATTTAAATTGAAATAAATAAATGAATTTCATAAAAGTATTTTTATGTTTTAATTCAAATTTAATTATTTATAGTTACCAAACATTTGTGGAGAGTACTGTATGCATTGAGAGATTAGGGCATTTTGTACACATTCTGCTAGCTTTGTTCTTTTTATAGCTGAAATAATTGGGTTACAATACACAACTAAGTTGGGTGTCTAGAAATTTGATTAGCCGGTATACTAGTATGGTTCAGAATATGGAATAATTTGAAAAATATAGTACAGCATTCCGAATAATTTAGATTATTTTTAATTAGGTGGCACAACAAGGAAACATTTATTCTATCTTCGAAACAACTAATTTTTCTATGTTATTCTTGAACTGAGAAAGAATTTTCAATTGAAGAAACTATTCCCTGATAAATTCTATTAACAAGAAAACTATAATTTTACATCTCTCAGGACAAGAAAACATTTTCTTCTCTTAAACGATCTTATTTAATAATCACATTTTTCATTTGAACAAAAATTTCTTAATCTGAGAAAATATTTTTAATACAAGAAATTATTTCATAATATGAAAAACTTATTTCTCAGAACAATAGAATAAAATATTTCAACTAAGTAAGCTTTTCTTGAGACGAGAAAATTATTGTTAAATTGTTATAATTGTATGTATATGTATACCATTATATAATGGATGTTCGTACCAAAAAAAGCATTCTATCGCAAACCTTAAGCAGTGAAAAACGTAAATTTTTTTTTGTGATTTTGAAAGTGGGATTTTGTGAAAATTTTCTTTTATTAAAAGTGAACAAACTTAGATTTTGTAAACGGTAGTGTTTCCACTTCAAAGTGGTGTAAAGTGAAAACATAAAAAGGATTTCTGTAAACATTTAAAAATGTTTTTAATATTTTCTGCCGCCTTGCTCGATACTCAAATGTCTCAGATGTTCAAAATATATGTAGGTAAGTATTTTTGTTATAAAATACAAGAGAATTACTTTAAAAATATCCTATTTCCTGTTTTACAGAAGAAAAAACTGCTAAAAATTACTGGCATTAATTATGTTGGCACAGAAGGAGGCAAAATATGAATTTATTACATGTAAAGAAAACAAATCTAACACATTTAAATCATTTGATTTACACTTCCAAATGGAATTAAAATATTTAAACCAAATTTATTATCTATTTAAAATCTACAAATTTTTTTGATATAGTGATACTTTTTGTAATAATGTTTTATAATTAAATTCTTAGTTAAAAAACAAAAATTGAAAGTCTGAACTTAACATTATATTACAACGATTATAAGCTTAGTTTCTAAGTGAAAATTATTTATAAAATTATAATTATTTATATTTAAATATAATGAAACAAATAATAATCGAAATTATCAAATTTGTATTTAAAAATTTTCTGTATCTGATGGTGGAATAAAAAAACACAAAAATACATTTTCATTGTTTGTTTTATTTTAAACAACCATTTCACAAATCGAAGAAATATTTCTGAAACGAAGAAATATTGCGTAACCACACCTGAAGAAATATTGCATTGTCTGAAGAAAAGTGTTTCTCTAGTGAAGAATATTCAAGTTCCCTGGAAGGAGACAACCGATGCATACAAGAAAACAGAAACAATAGATTTAATACAAGATGCATACAAGAAAATCCAAACAATACATTGGTAAATTTTTACTTTATTCAAGAAAATATGTGTTTTCCAGCAAGAAAATATCTGTTTATTTACAGAAAATGCTACTTAAATAAAGAAACGAGATTTCTTACCATAAAAATTTCTAGTTTTCAATCAAAAGAATCGGTTTCTACAAACAAACCGATTTTGTTAAACTTAAGAAATAAGAATTAACCATGAAGAAAACCATGTTCTCTGTGTAATCACGTTTTCTTGGATCAAGAATTTAGTTTTCTCATATCAAACAATTAAAGATTATTTTAATATTTTAGAAGAATTTCCAATTGAGAAACGTAAAGTTTGTGGTGCAAAAAATTTCGTTTAGCTGAAAAATGATGTACACATTTTCTTGAACTAATCCGTTTTTTCTTCATATTAGAAATTATTTTTTTTCCGTGTGTCATTTCAATTGAAAATTTAAATTACCGTATACCAAAGTCACAGGCAGATTTTTCGATTGAATTCAAGAATATGGGGCCAGTGCCCAACATTGTCGAACATTAGTAGCCAGCCATTCGAGACGCTGTGCGGCGGGATAGAAGGCTGACGTAAAAAAATCATATTGAAGCAAAGCGCAACCAAATAAAAATTACATATTCCAAAATGTATTGGCTGGTTGGGAGGAAAATGTCAACTGTCATTAGCCAATAAGTTTTACTGTACAAAGCGATATGGACATAAGTTGTGGGGATTAATTCAAGCGAAAATCTTCGATTAGGCTGTGGTTCACCCAAAATAGTAATATATAAGATGACTTGGAATTAAAACCATTAAAGAATTCAGTTCGAAATATTACTCAAATCTAGAGACTTAATCTAACGAATGGCAACTGAGAAGGACAGATCTATAAGTACAGATCGATAAGTATAATTCAAATTAATTAAATTCTGAACTTATTAATTAGACTTAAAATATGTAAAAAATTTAGTTTAAGATGTGAATACCTCTTGTTAGTTTATTATGTAGAGAGATTCTAAGTATACAAAGCCTTTGGCACTAAGTATACAAAACAAAACTGGTTGAATCCGACATAATTTCTTTCTGGATACCCTTCTATATACTCCTACATGTACACACTTTTATTTTTGATTTACCATATGAAAAAAGTCTGGTTTTGGCCCCAGGTCAAAAACCTTTTGTTAATTATATTTCCAATCTTTGAATCATTAAATTCAAAATTTTACAAAAATTCAAATTAATGCATTAATGATACGATGGAAAATTACACTTTTCTAGTTTGCGCAAAGGAAAATTACGATTCCCTTGTTATTCTGTCTATTAATGTGAGGAATTTATTTAATGTTGACGATAAATAAATTTAATGCTCAAATATACTAAAATTTAACATTTTACACAACACACCTACAATATAACAATTTCGCTATTATCTCAATATATTGTGAAACCGGAACTTGCGTTTTACATTTCATTTAACTTGTAATTACAAGAAATATGTTGTGCTTGGTGAAACATACAGAAACGTTTGAAGTAGCACAAGCTCGACGTCCCGATGAAGCCACATCATACAATTTCGTTCTATACACTAAATAGGGTCAATTCTTGCCCAGCATGGATTTTCTGATTAGCATTTGATCTGAGAGACTCAAAGCACGTGCTTGTATTTGCATCGACAGGAATTGCCGCGACTTTGATGAAAGGAGGAAGAACGATTCATAGTGTTTTCAAGCTTCCCGTTCCATTCGTTAACATTTCTGTTTCAAACATCAAACCACCATCAAAAATATTAAAGCAGGCTACATTGATGAAATTACAATGTTATCAAAAGATGGCCTCCGCTGGATTGTTTATTATTTCGTGAACTTATGAAGAATAATATACCGTTTGGAGGTCAATCGATGGTGATTGGAAGCGAACTCTGGCTGTGCTGCCAAGAGGAACTCGTACCGATTTCATTGAAACAAGTTTGATATCAAGTCCATTGTGGCGAAACTTCAGATCACCTTCCATGATTTCAAATACCAGAAGTGAAGGGCAAAATATATTCAACAAGTAGTTACTTGATATTAGAAATGGGAGCTTGTCACCATTCGATAATCTTTCTGAAGGTACGAAACAAATTCCACAAAATACAATTATATACGATGATATCATAAAGACAGTTTTCGGTGAAAATATTCAGGACATATCTTTTGATGATCTGTCAAAATATGTGATCCTCGCCTCATATCTTAGTTTAAAACGAGGTGTAAATGTTATACTGATTCGGAATTTAAACCCATAAAAGGGATTATTGGACGGCACCAGAATGATGATTCGATAACTCCATCAACGTATCAATTAACAAAAAAGCAAGGTCAAACTTATAAACGAGTAGGAATTTATTTGAATGAGTATGAGCCAGTTTTCTCTCACGGACAGATGAATTTCGCTTTGTCAAGATATACAAATCGAGGATCTTTATAAAATAAAATGCATCAAAAGGTAGAGATGCTGGTACAGATGTGTGGTTTACATAAAATGTTATATAAAAATAGGTATTTCATTGTTGCTAAGTAAATACGAGATTAATTTAAAATAATTATCGTGTTAGGACGGGCACCACTACTAGTTCAAAAATGCCGACTATAAATTCAGACGTCTCAAAAAACCACAACCAGCCAAAGTTATCCTACAAAATGTTACCCAAACTACTTGGTTGATCGACTTTAGATTCGTAATTAACGACCCCAAAAATATTTTTCTATAGCTGGATGTGTTAAATTGTTTGAATAACTATGCCTAACAGTTCTTAACAACTGGTTACAGCAGAGATATCAGATCCGTCATCTGAAGTTATAAAATTTGGACCATCAGTAACAATAATAACCCAATCAAAGTCAATTTGAAATCAAGTTCAATGTTTAATTTGAAAAGAAATTAAACTATCAAATGTAAATTTGCATCGTTAATATGATTTAACGCCAAGCACTAATTGGTAATAAATTAAAAGCAACATAACACTTCACATTCCAATTAATATAAAATGAAGGTATCACAGATTAAGATCAATTATATGCAAATTGGGTTAAGGAGTCGTTTTTATTCATTTGCTAAATTTTAATTATACTAAAATAATTATGTAATGAATAAAATTATGAAAGAATCACATTTTGTTTCTAAAACTAGTTAACCTCTAAATATTGTCAACGAACAAATTTCCAACGAACCGAATAACAAAACTATTAAAATTTACAAGCACTCAACATCTTGTACCTGCGCAACACAGTATAAGTATCAATGTAATTAAAAATTGTAAATTAAATTTCAAACGACAATAAATTTAATGTTTATTTAGCCAGTATTTGTAGTTAACAACAATCGTAAATCTTGTCACAGTCTAACATCATCCTAGTACAGTACAACAATATATTGGTCCAAACCAGTAATAACGACGATTACGATGAAACACCTTGATTTTTGTTACAAAACCATAAATGAATATAGGTTATGAAAGAAAAATTCCCTCTACTATTGCCGTGCATCATTTACCCTGAAATTTCATATATAGACACACAAGCAGCATTGTGTTCGATAAACAATCGAGCAATAGACCAAACAGAGAACAACGTCAAAACAGCCTAGAGCGACGTGTTCATTAATCATTTATAGTTGTAACTGCGATTATCATATAGCACAACATGCATCGATATAGTTATTGTACGACAACCACGTCAATATAAAGGAAAATTGCATTTCAATTGAAGGTCACTGCATTTTTAATTTAGAAAAAAAAAATAAAAAATTGCTGGTTGTAATTTACGCATATAATTAATATTAATTGTTCAGACATAAACACATAAACACTATAATATTATACAATGATAAGTACTTACAATTTTGCCTAAATTACCATTTTTTAGCTCATCGCTGGTTAATTTTAATTTGGCCGCAATTTCCATTGTTTCATTCACTGTGAAACATGGAAATAGATTATCATCCTGTAATATATAGCTACACATTTTACGTGATTTTTTATTTGCGGCACGATCACCTATCCGTATAGAACCAGTTACACCGTTGCTACTGCAAAAAACACAGTTACAAAAAAATTGTTAATCTCAACGTACTCGTTCATGGATATACAAAAACTCACGTGAATCCCGTTAATATATTTAATAGTGACGATTTTCCAGCACCTGATGGTCCCATAATGGCGGTCAGTTCACCACACCTAAATGTCCCCGAAATATTGTTCAAGACATTCTTTTTTTCTAGAACGAGGAGAATAGAAACGAATTAATTAGAAATAAATTTTTTATTTTTTTTAATGCAACATATAATATTACGCAAGACAATTAGTTTTATGCCTGTACAATTCATATTACATAGATAATAAAATGTTTAGACATTAATTTGTCACACATAACGTGTTATTATTATAAGCAGATTAGCGCGAGATACGAAAAAAAACGCATGGTAAGTATAAATAGTAAACAAATCGTTATGAAGAATAAGAAGAAGAAAGAAAAACGTAAAGCGATAATTGTAGAGATATGTACATATTTTATGCTAATGTCAATTGTATCGCACGTGATGGATTGTTTGACATTGATCTTGAATAATGAAATTGATAGTGTATTGGGTATTGGGTATTGGATGAATAAATTCTTTAAAGTTATCGCATGTCATTGCACTTTACACTTTTCATTATATTGTTATGCCCGTATATATACACAGAGATTGCATGCATAATTAAAACTTGTGTTTAATTTCTCTACATAGCCTTGACCGATTTTAACCAAACTTTACATAATGAATGTTTAGGATCTAAGCAAGGTAAAAAGAAATCGACACGTGTATCATTATTTTTTAATGGTGATAGGTAGGCTTCCAATGTTTCATTTTCCAAAGAAGGACATTTAAAAAAATGCTAATTAACTAATGTTGAAGTTTTTGAGACGAAACAAATCTTAAAAAACTGAACTATATCATATTCCACTATCGAGGGTTCAATTATTTATTGATTTAGATCAGTTTTTTTGGTCCCAAAGGACGAAAGGACTATAAAAAAACTATAACTTAAACAATAATATTCGCTCATTCCACGGTATTTCAAATGGGGCCCAACCTTGACCTCTTCGATTTCAATTTTTTTTTATTGTAATCGTATTCCTTATTGAAAATAAGAAGACAATTCCTTTTCCCTTTTTTTTGACGTTTAGTTGTCCCGTTACTTGATTTTTTTAATTTTGGCAGTTTTCAAATTCTAATTTTTGACTTCTACATAAATAGCTGTATCTTCGGTCCTAAGAGGAGTATTTTCAAAAGCGATACCATTTTGGAACCGTACTAATTTATCCTAAATTCTATCATAATTTATTTTTGAAAAGTACCGTTATCTAAGGAGGTATGAGCAGATAAATCTGTGTTTATATTTTTGCCACTTGATTTTAGTATTTGATAGGTAATAGTTCAACATTTCAAACAAGTATTAAATCGTGTTTGGGCGAGGTGCTAGTTTAGCCGCTAGGTAACTCCAAAGTTGAAAAAATGTAATTTTGATAATTTTTTTTAATTACGATTTGTGTTAAATGAGTAGATAACGGTACCAGTGGAATTTTCAGTTCTGAATTTAACAACTTCATATCTCTAGTAGGAATACTGCTAACATATTATTTATTTTTCCATTGGATGGCTTGAATTCTAAAGTGAGAAATGAATTAATTTCAGTGCATTAAAATTAGTACAATTTTCGGCACTTACTTTTAGACAATGAACTGATATTTTTATCATTTTATGATACAAAAATGAGAACGTATCACAATTACCAACGGTTGTTGCTGCACTTTATCAGCAGTTGTTTCAAAATTTAAATAAATAAATGTTTAGTAGTTGTTCATAGTGAAGCAAGAAAATATTAGAAATTTTTTAAATTACTGGAAATGATGAGGTGTATAACACTAACAGTGTAGCTAAGCCCCTTACATTTGATACGAAATCGGTGAGATTGCGTATCTGTTTTCATGAATTGTGGCACGCCTATGTTAATGAAGGAATCGTAGAGATCTTCCAATTAATCAACAAGATAAAGAAAACAATCATTCGAGTTGAGAAACAAATCAAGGATGTCAGTTCAACATATTTTTTTAGATTGTAATAAAAAAACGAGTCTCTGGATTAAGCCTATACATTTATTTTTCATCCTTATCAAAAAAACATGTTTACGTTTCGATATTCATTCAATATCATTTTCAAAACTCTAAAAAATAAATTTTAAAAAAAGAGACATAACGCTCATCAATAAAAGAATATAAAACAAAAACAACAACAATTAACTACTAATAAATTTCGTGACTTACATAAACAATTTTTTATATCAAAAATAAAATTAAATCCTAATTATTATGCTCGTCCATTTTTCTTTCATCACGGTGAAAAACCAACAGTATTTAAAGTATAAAAATTTTAACTTTTTTTTAAAAAAAAAATTAAATTTAAAAAATATTTTCTTTCGTGTAATAGCAAAAGTATTAAAATTTCAAGTGAAAACATATAGATAAACAGAAAACATATGATTCCCTCCAACTGGAAAAATGAAGCAGGACAGCAATTAACAAAAAAAATGAGAAAAATGCAAATGTTTCATTACGATCGATATATCTAAAACATCGAATATCAATTTGAATGTCATGGTTGAGATAACTGATAATAGATGTCTATACTGTAAAAACCTAAAAGTGAGCGGAGAAACAAAAAGCGAAAAAACAATCCAATATGAACTTCCATAAATTTATCCAATACAATTTAATTGTATAAAAAGTTGTAGGCGTCGTGTATATACTCGCAATCATTTTGTCGGTTGATGGTGTTGGAATTCTTTTTTATGTGGAGCATTTCAAGAATTCGTCGTTTATTTAAATTTGACTCACGTTCCAAAATGTCTACATTATCTATGTTGAAATTATGTGATGTTTGAGCTAGGTGGGCCGATAATGCACTTATATTATTATCAATGTTACTGTTGTTTTTTAAAAATTTCGCGACATCGTATTTGTGTTGAGAAATACGATTTTTTAGAAGTTGTTTCGTTTGACCAACGTACGAGCATCCACATTCACAATTAACCTTGTACACCAAATTATTTACAAATTCCTTACTAATTTTGTCTTTCAGTTGAGAAAAAATGGAAACTCCTAACGTATTGTTTGAACGACCCACAACCTTGAAATCGTATTTGTTTAAGCACTTTTTTATTTTATAAAATAAATCTCTAATATAGGGAACGGAAATATATTTAACGGTAGTAGGATTATGGTTTAATTGACTATTATGATTAATATTTCTGTGAAACGGATTATGAATGGTTTTGTTGATGTTAGCTTTAATTAAATTTAACGGATAATTATTTGAAAGCAAAGTTTGGTTGAGGAGTTGAATATTTTTATTATGGAAAACGGGATGTGATGGAGTGAGAATTTTCTTGGTAAGCAGTGTTATGGTATTAAAAATTATTATATACTAGAGCCGCCGTGGTTTCCATTATAAGTTTATTCCGAAGAAATTATTAATTAAAGGTTACAGTACCTTATTGAAACCACAAAACATTGTTTTGTGGTTTCAATAAGGTACTGTAACCTTTAATTAATAATTTCTTCGGAATAAACTTATGGTATTAAGTTTATATGTTTCCGGTAAGTGGGAATTATAGTTCAAATAACGGCCGGACCAAGTATCTTTATGATACCAGTCGGTGATTATCGTTCCATCATCATTTTTAATTACCACTACATCAAGAAACGGTAATCTATTTTGATTTTCCTCTTCTATTGTAAATTTGATGTCTGAATTAAATGAGTTAAACATATTTAGAAAATATTGAATTTTATTCTCAGGAACTACAGTAATAATATCGTCTACATAACGATAGAAAAACAGTGGTTGGAAATCAAGTGAGGCAAGGACGCTGGATTCTAAAAATTCCATAATATAAGTGCATTATCGGCCCACCTAGCTCAAACATCACATAATTTAAACATAGATAATGTAGACATTTTGGAACGTGAGTCAAATTTAAATAAACGACGGATTCTTGAAATGCTCCACATAAAAAAGAATTCCAACACCATCAACCGACAAAATGATTGCGAGTATATACACGACGCCTACAACTTTTTATACAATTAAATTGTATTGGATAAATTTATGGAAGTTCATATTGGATTGTTTTTTCGCTTTTTGTTTCTCCGCTCACTTTTAGGTTTTTACAGTATAGACATCTATTATCAGTTATCTCAACCATGACATTCAAATTGATATTCGATGTTTTAGATATATCGATCTGGTAATGAAACATTTGCATTTTTCTCATTTTTTTTGTTAATTGCTGTCCTGCTCCATTTTTTCAGTTGGAGGGAATCATATGTTTTCTATATGTATCTATATGTTTTCACTTGAAATTTTAATACTTTTGCTATTACACGAAAGAAAATATTTTTTTCATTTAATTTTTTTTAAAAAAAAGTTAAAATTTTTATACTTTAAATGCTGTTGGTTTTTCACCGTGATGAAAGAAAAATGGACGAGCATAATAATTATGCTTTAATTTTATTTTTGATATAAAAAATTGTTTATGTAAGTCACGAAATTTATTAGTAGTTAATTGTTGTTGTTTTTGTTTTATATTCTTTTATTGATGAGCGTTATGTCTCTTTTTTTAAAATTTATTTTTTAGAGTTTTGAAAATGATATTGAATGAATATCGAAACGTAAACATGTTTTTTGATAAGGATGAAAAATAAATGTATAGGCTTAATCCAGAGACTCGTTTTTTTATTACAATTATAAAGAAAGCCTAAGATCTTCGAAATATTATATTTTTTTAGAAATTTTGTAACAAAATTGGAACATAGCTACATCAACAACAGCTATTCCTTAGGGGGAAAAATAGATAATTTCTTCCATTCGTTTAACTCTTTTCAACAATAATATAAAGTTTACGATGGAATTGGAAACTGAAAACAAATTAGCTTTTTTAGATTTGGTTGTCTTACATAATGTTGATGGTTCACTCTCAACAAATTGGTTTCACAATACTAATAGTGATAATTTTCGATTACTTAAAAATACACCCAAAAATAATGGTTATCCAAATGCATTCATTAATCCTATTATAAATTCTGTAAAATATAAAAGTTTGTCAATTGACGTGACTAAACAAAATATGTGTCTATTCCATATGTAAGAGGTTTACACGAGAAAATTAAGTTTTGTCTACATAAGTATAATTTGCGAGTGGTTGTAAAAGCTCATAACCAATTTGGTAAAACTTTGTTTTCTCGTTTGAAAGATAATACAAGTATAGGCAGAACCATCTTGATGTGAATAGAGCCGGCATGTGAAAAATGAACTTAAAATAAGGGATATAGAAACACTAAAAATTCATTTATTTTCATAGTGTTTATATGAAAAAACGCAATTTCGATTGACGATCAAATATGAATTAAATGTTAAACCCAGTTAAATAATTTTTTAAGAAATCACTAATAAACAACTCAATGTCTTTCTCCTTTGAAACACAGATTCTCAAATTTCCCTATTTTCCAGCAATAATCAAAAAAAATAAGGGAAATTAAATTAAAAAACATTCTACAACAACAACAATGTGTATTAAAAAGAGAAAATTTAGTTTAATGACGACATCATATCTCCACATCTAAACCCAATGGTAAGAAAAAAGACAACACGTCTCCGCTCAGCAATCAAAATTTTGAAAAAATCAAAAAGAGCCAAACAGAATAAATTAAATCAATACAATGAGTGCGAAAAAAACAAAACATCAAAACAATCTAGCATGCTTTGCAAATTCAAAATAACTATAGAAACATATTCGAATTCAAATTGGAATGGAGGCAATGAAAGAGATTATTATTGTTTTGTTTATAAATTTCGAGTTATGTTGATGACGTATATATTACAAAAACAACAATATTTAAAATTTCAAAAGTACCTTATTTTTCACGACGATTTTCACTACGAAATAAACATTTTCAAGACTCGATTTTTCAATCAAACAACATTACATGTTTCATGAACATTTTCATATACAAACAAAACAAAAGTTCACGTTTCTAATAAACTACACCCTGCGCCATTGAAATGTTCGATTTCGATTATTTACTATTTTATGCAATTCTCTCCTAGATTCGCTATTTTTTTTTTGTTTTTTTTTTTTCAGCATATTTTCCGCCTTATTAGGTATTTAAAACCAAACTAAGGGTGAAATATTCATTCGGTTTCAATCAAGTAGTCAAAGAGTTAATTTTACAAAGTGTCGCTCTAAATTAAATGCTATCGAAAAAGCCAAAATTTTGCAAGCGAAGGCAAAAAGTACACACATTCACAAATTGCAAGAGTAATTTAGTGTAAGCAAACAGCACTTAGAAAGTTTTTAAGGCACTATTCCGAAAATCAAACGATAATTTGGCTCTGATGCAAAGAGGAGAACTTCTGTTTCAACAAATCGAATTTCAGATATTTAGATCTTAAGCAAAGGTTTGCTACGGCTTTGGAGCTGAGAAGTTAGCTTCTAATAGCAACAACCGACACTATTTCAGTTCATACTATTAAAAGGAACTTGGTTTATATGCTTGTCGACCTGCGAGAAAATCATTACTGACAGCAAAAATGGCAGCTGCAAGTCTCAAATTCGCAATAGAATGAAAAAACTGAATGCCCAGGGACTGGCGTTGGTTCATATTCTCGGATAAATCCAAATTCAATATCTTTGGACCCGATGTAAGGACAAGGGTTCGGCGACGAAAAGGCAAACGGTATTTAACAGAATGTATTTCGCCGACAGTGAAAAATTCACCATATGTTATGGCCTGGAGAGCCATAACAGCCTTTGGAGTTTGATCACTAAGCCTTCTCGATAGTTCAGAAAGCGGAGGAAAATATAAAAAAATTATCGAAACCTGAATTGTGACTATTGAGGACCTGACTCAATACATCGGTATTCCACTCTTCCAGGACGATCACTCTCCGTGAGTTATTGATGTTATTTGTGAAGTAAGAATGCTTAATTTTAATGTCTATTTTGTTTAGGTAGCCGAATTTAAAAATAGCTTGGTGATTGAGTCGTTACCCTGGACAGGAAATAGTCCTGACCTCAATATTGTTGAAAATATTTGGTCCTTCATGGGAAAGAAGATTACAAATTACAAGCTGAATAGTGCCAAAGGGCCGAAAAAACTTATAGAAAAAGTCTGGTTTGAAGAAATAACAATATATTATTTAATCAAACTTTAGAATTCAATGCTGATCGGGTTTTAGGCCATCATAAAACCCAAGGGCTGGGTTATTAATCATTGATTTTAAAAAGTTCAATTTTTCTCAAAATATTTTGGTTGAGATGAATTATTTTATTTCTGTTAATTCTTATTTTGAATAAAAATTACCATTGTCAACAAAAAACTAATTTTCAATTGAAAAAACTTTGTTAAAAACACTGTAAAGACCTATCAAATTGTTACGAGGTAGGGCGGTAATATTCCTTATCCGACGTTATGTAGGTTTAAAATGTCGGATTACCGTTCTTTTTATTTGAATATATTCGGAATAGTATAAAAATTGTTTTGATAATCAGAATCTATCATTTTTGCCATCTACTTTTGAATCAAACGGTGGTATTTCCAAAATTTACTTTAAAAATTCAAACCGAACATTTCAATGGCGCAGGGTGTAAATCTGTAAATGAAAATAACCGTTTTCCCATATAGCTTCATAGTAAAGGAAAAATTGTTTGTACTTTATTTTAAGTTTAGTAAAAAATACAGTCGATACTGGAGGCTCTTATTTATACAGTAGGCTCTGGTATAGGTGATAGCAGAAACGTCGTTTACAAAGTTACTTGTGAATGTAACAAAGTATATTTTGGGCAAATAAAACAATTACTAAGCACAAGAATTTTACAACATAAAAAAGACGCCCAAAAATTAACACTTAAGAAAGTAAACGTAGATTCCACGAGTGCTTGCTTTATCGTCACATTTAGGTATATCAAGCAAAACATAATTATTCATTTGGAGGATGTCAGATTTGTGGAACGTGAAGCAATTCAATAAACTAGACGTGTTTTGGTGATGATCCACATAAAAATAAATCCTGATAGTATCAATAAACAATCAGATTGCTTATATCTACATAACAGTTACAATAATTTATTCTAATGCAACTGTTGATAGTGATACTATTTTGAAATTATCTATTTTTATATAAAAAATATTTTTTAGTTCGGATCATCACCTTTTTTGCCATCATACTTCATTTTTAGTTGTATCTCGGGTTCAAAAAACTTAAAATCAAATTGCCTTATAGCTGATTTACATTCAATCTTTTCGTTATTTTCCAAAAGATAAAAGATGTACGATAAAAAATGCGTTTTAGTATGATTTCCTTGTATTGAAATCAGAAGGGATACTCAAAAAGTATTATTCAATACTATTTACTGCAACACTCAACTTTTTTTGGTGAAAAAGAACGGAAAACCCTGAAAAAGATGAACTGGAGCCTAACCAAGCGCAAATTTTAGTGATAAATAAAAAAATTATTATTTGCTTGTAGTATGCTCAGCGTTGCCATATTCTCAGTTTTATCTGAAAATCTCAGTGTTTGCATTTCTTACCAAATTTTCAGTTTTTTCTAACCAAAATTCAGTTTTTTCATTACGGTTCAGTTTTTTTTAATTAAATTTTTCTTAGTTTGGTTTAATGCATCAAAATAATAATAGCAACAAAGATTAAAACTGAAACGCGTAACTATGCGGTAAATGTCTCTTGGTTCAATAAAAAATCGTTGCAGGAATTAGTTTATGTATTTTTAGGGCAAAAGTGCAGTGGATTTATTTCATTTGTGTCAAAATTTGAGGTTAAAAACCATATGTACATAAAACGAAAAATATAAAATATCACCTGTTTAGCGAGCACTCGAGCAGCCATTAATTTACTTAATGAATACTTAATTTAATAAAAAAAATTGAAGAATATTTTAATGGACAAATATTTAATAAAAAAAGTTAAGAAAGTATGCAAATAAGAGTATAATTACTAAAATTAATATGTCTAATGTGTTGATCTTTTTGAAAAATAGCAAACAACTCGAGCACTTGCGCGAGTAGGTATATCAAAAAAATGTGGAAACAAAACGGTTAAACCTGCTGTGAACACAACAACATTAAATACAAATAATGCTCCGGCTCCGAGTAGAAGTGCAAGTTTAACATCGGAAAATGGGAAAAATAATTCTCAAATCGTTGAGGAATGTACGAGTTCAACCGCGGCAAACAAAACCGTTGGTCCGTGTATCAGTACAACGACAAATAAAGTACCAGTAAGTAACTAATTTATAATCTCACATGTTGTTGACATAATTAATCATTTACTGAAAATTTCTATTAATCCTCAAGAAAACTTAAAAGAAAGTAACAGGAAACTACTCAATTTTATGGGAAGCCGACATGTCTTTAAAGCCGTGGCTGGAAAAGCGCGACAATAATTTTGCATATTGCACAATTTGCCATTGTGAATTGAAAGCAGCTAGGGGAGCAACAGATTTAAAAATACATTCAAAAACTACAAAGCATCGTGAAAATCAAAGGCAATCAATTTTAATCCAACATCCGAAAATTTACTTCAACAGTTCGTAAGCCCGGATAAACAGGTATCTAAATTGGAAATTCAACTCGCAGTATTTTGCGCAGAACATAATTTAACGTTTAAAACTATTGATGATTTGGTCCCACTTTTAAAATTTGTTATTCCTGATTCTGAAGTTTTAAAAAAAGTGAGTTGTGGTCGCACAAAACATACTGCCATCGTTAAAAATGTTATTGGAGTGAGCCACATGCATGAGCTGTGCAGTATTTTAAGAAATAATTTTTTTTCAATGTGCGTGGATGAGTCGACAGACATTTCGACCACCAAATTATTATCCATCATAGTAAGACTGGAATTCCGAAAAAGGGTAAAAGATTATTTTTTTACTCTTGTCAAAGTCGAGAAATGCGATGCAGTTGGCATATATTCAAAAATTGTCGAGGTATTTGAGCAATACGAAATTAACTAGAAACGCTATTTAGTTGGGTTTGCAGCCGACGGTGCGAACGTCATGACGGGTTCCAAACATTCAGTTGCTCAGCTACTTAAAAAAGGTTGTCCTAAATTATTAATATTTAAATGTACTTGCCATTCATTTGCACTTTGTTTAAGTCAAGCAATTGATTGTTTACCGAAATATGTCAAAGCCTGTGCCAGAGGCAGAGACATTTATAATTTTGTGCAAAACAGTCCCAAACCCAGTGATCTTTTCGCACAAATTCCAATTATTCTTGACTATAAGCCGCGTAAGATGCTTCCCCCATCACAAACTCAATGGCTTTCTATAGAGGCAACAGTTCAACAGCTGCTCAGTCGTATAGATGCACTTAAATTGTTTTTCATTTACGAGGATTTAGACAAATTCCCCCAAACTCAGCGAATCATAGATAATTTACATAACCCTCAGTTTGAAATCTATTTAGAATTTTTAAAATTTATTTTAGGGCACGTAAATAAACTAAATCGGTTATTCCAAAGTGAAGCGCCTCAAATACATTTAATGCACAATGAAATAACGCAACTCTATTTAAACGTATTTGACTATTTTGTTAAAAATGAACATATTTCAAACGAAATGTTTAAAAAACACCTTAAAGATATTTAATTTGGAGCAGAAGTCTCTGCGGAGCTTGAACTTACACAAGTATTGTCTGAAACCGAAGAAATAGAATTTAGAAAACATTGTTTAAATTTTTACGTACATTTTTGTTACAATCTTTTAAATAAATTTGATTTTCATAGTGATTTTTTTAACTCTGTTGAAATGATTACACCTAAAAATATTATAAACAAAAATATTTCCACAGTCTCGAAACTTTATCATTTTTTATCAGAAGTTATTCCTGTTGAGAACCTTCAACATTTAGATGACGAATGGCGAGAATTGCGCCAATGAATTGTTTTGAGCTAAATTTAACAGAAACTATGCATGTGGAAATATTTTGGGAAAATATTTTAAATTTAAAAGGATCGGACGGAAGTGAATGTTTCCCAAATTTACAAAAACTTGTAATATCAATTTTAACTATCCCGATTGCAACCGCCAATGTCGAGCGAATATTCTCCCAAATTAATTTAAATAAAAATAAGATTCGAAACAAATTAGAAATTCCAACTTTAATAGGAATCTTAAGAACAAAAGATTACTTGAGTAAAACTAACACGTCGTCTAAAAATTTAGAGCATACTAATTTAATGTTGAAAAAGCTTAATGCTACAATGTACAAAAAAACTGGTAATGATGATAAATAATAATAAATTCTTTTATTAGGCGTTTTCGGAAATAGATTCTGAATAACTTCAGTCTAACTTTCGACCATTAAACTTATCCACCTAATTACGAACAAAAAAGATAACTCCGAAACGAATACTATTACGATCAATATGATGTGTTTTAGACAAATCATTATGGATTTCGTTGAATTACTTCTCAAAATTCATTTTCGACTTTTTGCTTTCATATCAAAATTTATTCTTAACTTTTTGGATGTGATGGATAACTTGGATAATTGTTTACCAGTTAGTCTGAAGTTATTCAGGATCTATTTCCGAAAACGCCTATTGTATAACTTTATACGAGTACCATTGAATTTAATGATATTTTGTGATATTATATTTGTATATAAAAATGCCTGAAGCGTTACTTTATTTTTTATGTAATTTAATATGTACCTAATTTGAAAATGTGATAATAAATACGTCAGTAACGAATAATTAAAAAATTGATATTTTTCTCTCAAGACAGTTTTTTTTTCTAAACTTAGTGTAATCAGTTTTTCCACTCGAAATTCAGATTTTTCCTCAGTTTTCCGTAAAAAATAGTTGGCAACGCTGGTATGCTGTAGAAAAACGTACGTCCACATAAAAAAAAAAAAATTTGTAGCAAACGTATGTCTAATGTCTATTACTTATAATGTTTTTCGTTTACAAAATATATGATACTTTGACAGTCTTCTGTAATTTGTTTATAAAATTTGTTGGTGTTTACACTAATACATTAATTACGAAACAATGGGGCATGCAAAAAGAGTTTGTTTTTGTATCCGCACATCAGATGTCATTACCGTCGTGATAAAGGTTACAATAATGTTTAACCACAAATCAATATATACAGATCATTCATATTGAACAAAAAAATGAAACCTGATGGGGTGCTGCAACAGAATAGAAACAAACCTTTCAAAAATATAAATATTTTAGAAACAAACCAATTTAAAATCAGAAATACGCGCCTACTTGGATAAATAGCATTAATACATTGCTGAATGTATACGTACATATAAAGAATGTGTGTACAGTTTGTTCTTTCTCTCTCAGCAAGTGTAATTTAAAAAAATTATAAAACTTAGTAAGCAGAAAAAGCGAAGCAATTCAATTTTGGCTAAAAAATAGTACAAATGTACATACATTCAATAATGTATGGACCTATCCACACGAGTATTTTTCACAACACGGTAACAACAGCATTCTGTATTCACACTGTTGTTACTCTTCTTTATGTATGTGCAAATTTACTTCAATTTTGGATTGCTTTGTTCGAGGCAATTATTTCATTTTGTGCGTTAAACAATAGAAAATCACGTGCCAATGCACATTCAATTTTTTTATTTATTTAACTTTATATTTGTATTAGTGTGTAACAACACGAGAATACCAAAAATTTCATAATGCAAAAGTGCATTACAAATCCCCACCACAAATTTAGGTTTGTAGGCAGGGAGGTAAAGAAACGAGGGTGAATACGGTTGTTAAAAATACTGGTGTGGAAAGGCCCTATTAATGCTATTTATCCAAGTAGGCGCGTATTTCTGATTTTAAATTGGTTTGTTTCTAAAATATTTATATTTTTGAAAGGTTTGTTTCTATTCTGTTGCAGCACCCCATCAGGTTTCATTTTTTTGTTCAATATGAATGATCTGTATATATTGATTTGTGGTTTAACGTTTAATTTTATGGCTACGAAGTTCGAACGCGTCGCTAAACGACTTATAAAGATTTTAAAATATAAAAATTCTTTTGTGTTATTAAATTCCCAATACAGTTTCGATACAAAACACTAATACCATTTGACATTCTAACCTTTACCGAGGCTGCTGCATTTAAAAACAGTGGCGAATATTGTTACTATAAGCATGCCCCATAGCGATACATTTTTCATTATGAGTATCTCTATGCGTATCACTACCCAAGTATAACAACGCAGAACTCAAAATTGAGCTACTGTATTTTCCTTTGGATTTTGACAAAATATCCGAAACTCAACAAAACTCGAATACTTTAGAAATACAATATAGGATTGGTGTGTATTTGGATACATCTTATATGTAGAATTTTTTTTTACTACGTAGTTAATCAGTTCGTTTTGTGTCTTGTTGGTACATTGATTGGTTTAGTAACATTTTTTTTTTGTGATATTACTGTAATTTATGGATGCTTGATGCCATTTTATATTGTGTTTTGTTTATATGGACGCTCGACGCAACCATTTATTGAATTGGACGTATTTACGCAGGAGTAAGATCAGGAGTGAGTAAAACGATTGGTAATTATAACAAATTTTGTGAAATTTCCATATATTAATTATATTTCATTTTTCAGAAATCTGTAATAATGAAAGAAGAAGGGAAACACCTAAAAATGTTTATGAAAAACATTTTTATTAACGAGCTGTGTCAGAAGTTTTCGTTTAATGGACGGCAAGTAAATTTAAGTGCAAAACAGTTTCTGTGATAACATGTAACAATATTGTAAATTAAAAAAATATACACATCAAAATAAAAATTGAAATATGTATAAATTTTGTTTCATTAATGAATTATTTGATTTACCCGCCAATTTTGGAGCTTGACATTTACTGGTTGCTTCAAATGGATCACCTAAATCTCTTATGTCGTTTTCGATTGAATTTTTCCCCTCTATGAAAAGCAACCTCAATTTCGGCGTCAATCAAATAAGAAAATTTCATTGCGCTTTTATGTTTGTGGGTTATCTGTCAAAATATAAAAAACTAGAAAATTGCAAATATAAAATCTAAAAAATTCGTTTTCGATGCAATGCTGAAATTAATTTAATGGCACTTCTAAATAAACGATAGCCATAATAGTTTTCAAACTGAAAATTGTAGCCAATCAGCCAAATGGCTGAACCAGAATAAACCTACAAACATATTTACGTAAAAGAGGGGTACATCTACGGAAAAATCGAGATTTCTGAAAAATGTTCTCGAGCAAAAATATTTGACCCTCAGAACATCGTTTTAATACACTAGAAGCAAAAAAAGCAAAATTTTCTCCTTCAGAGTGCGTTTTTTGATTCAATCGAAAACGACATTAAATTCCTGTTGAATCTTAAGAAACGAGATCTAAAATTCGTATAATAGATATTGAATCAAATTTGAGAAATATAATACTACTTTACCTTTGGTTAGAAATTTGGAGCCTAAAAATTCTTAAAATAAAGACATCAATTGAATATGCAATTTCGAAAAGGGCACATCTCTGAAAAATTAATTAAAATTCATTAAATTCTAAAAGGACACATCTCCAAGAGTTGTGACATTTTCGAAATTATTGTTATACAGTCCGATACTGGTAGCTGTGTTAATACAAGAGATGTGCCTATTTCAAAGAAAATAGGTGTGAGGATATATTTCCATCACAATTTAATTTTATTTATTTTATTTTATTAGGTGTTGTGTATAAAACGGTTTGAATATTATATTGTGCACTTCCCCAAATGTTAATAATAGAACCCAATAACCCAAAAAACTCATGCTATAAAGTTTATAGCACGTCAAAACTCATTAGTCATATCAGAATCGAAAATATTATGAGCATGAGAACTGACTAGTCTAAAAAAATAATAAAGTCATTAGTCATATTCATTTGTCATAAAACCGGAATTCGGCCCCAGGAGCCTAACCAAGCGCAAATTTTAGTTATAAAAAAAAATCACGTTGGAAAAATATTTTTTTATTAAAAAACTGTATACAGCCTAAATTGCTATAATTTCTATTTTTCATCAAAACAAAACAAAAAATATCACTAAGGCAAAACATATTTTAGTGATACGTATAGAGATCTCATAAGGAAAAATATATCGCTATTGTTTCGTAATTAATGTATTATTATGTAAACACACCAACAAATTTTATAAACAAATTACAGAAGACTGTCAAAGCATCATATATTTTGTAAACAAAAAACATTATAAGTAATAGACATACGCTTGCTACAAAAATTTTTTGTTTTTGATGCGGACGTACGTTTTTCTAGCATACTAAATACAAGCAAATAATAATTTTTTTATTTATCACTGAAATTTGCGCTTGGTTAGGCTCCAGTTCATCTTTTTAAGGTTTTTCCGTTCTTTTTCACCAAAAAAAGTTGAGTGTTGCAGTAAATAGTATTGAATAAAGCCTGAATTCCATAGTGAATAATAGTTTGTCAGTCAAAATAAAGTGAGATAAAAATATATAATCGGTAGTTGTGTGAATGGAACACAAACCGAAGTCAGTCAAAATTGTATCTACAAAAAATGTGTGTCTGTATTAGTGGATCGCCATAATTATGGTTGAAAAGCAAAACCTTCTACAATTCTGTCTTGAGAAGTGTTGTATCAAAACCAACAAAAATGTTTATACAAGCCGTGCCAAGCAAACACTTAAGCTATAAAAATTGTACCCTATGACTTAGTATTAATAATGCATAAAATAAATCAGAAAATATATATACACAAAACTAACACAAATGCCTAAAATATTGTTTACAATATTTTACGTGTATTTTACGTTTATGGAGTACAATTTCGGTGAGAGGATCGGTGTAAAGAGCGAATGGCACGGCTTGTATAAACATTTTTGTTGGTTTTGGTTGTATAGCTCTCTTACACATATTTATAAATATATACTGACAAGTGTATTGGTCGCTACGAAAAACCATATAAAAGAAAATCAATTTTTTTCGTTTCTTACCACGACTATTTCCAGTTGAGATCATAATCATATATAGGATGTCTTAGTATACATTTGGTTGGGCTTTCTCAAGAGAGAATTGTAGAAGGTTTTGTTGAAAAGTATCAAATCGAGATCATTTCAACTAACACATCTGCATAAATATTGTGTACGATGAAAAATATTTCTCGCACACACTAATAATTTTAATAGCAATTTGTTGTTTTATGACGGAAAATCTTCGAAAAAAACAATTCTGATATGAGTAATAATAATAATTAATTTTTTAGATAATTTTGAGACTTGAAATAATTGAATTAACACATACTACTTAATTTGTTAATTAATTCTAGGTTATGTTTTTGTTTGCTGTCAAAACACTAACAAATAATAGTGTGGCATTGTTATGGGAAAGATTTTTTTAATTTTGTATTTTATGACGGATAATCTTCGAAAAAATAATTCTGATATAGTCATTAATAATAATTAATTTTTTAGATTATTTTGAAACGTAAAATTAATCGAATTAACACTAATACCTAATTTTGTTTAATAATTTTTGGTTATGTTTTTGTTTGCTGTCATAATGTGTCCATCAAATTTTGCTATAAAAAAAACAATAACAAAACACTTTGTCTTTGTTACTCTGATGGATTATTTTTTTTTTGTCTTTTTCCAACTTCAAGTCAGCTCGGTCAATTATTCACTATGGAATTCAGGCTTAAAGCCGGTATTCAATTATGAAAAAATGTTGATCAGCAAAAATATATTGAGATAAAAATATAAAATCGGTTGTTGTGTGAATGAGATACCCAACGTCGTCAGTAAACATTTTTATTACAAAAAAGTTGTGGCTGTGTTAGTGTGATGCCATAATTATTGACAAAAAGTATCAAATGGAGTATTTTTTATTGCAACCCTCCAGCACATGTACATAAATTTTGTGTACGATAATAACATATTTCTCGCACACACTATTATTTTTCATAGTACGTCATTTTTATGGTAAAGATATTTTTTATTTTTTATTCTGTGACGGAAATAAATGAAAAAAAATAATTCTGATATGGGAGATAATAATATTTAATTTTTCAGATAATTTTGAGAGGTGAAAATATACGAATTAAGAATAAAGCATAATTTCGTTCACATTTGTTGGTTATGTTGCGGTTTGCAGTCAAAATTTACCCATCCAAATTTGCTATAAAATAAAAAATAAAAAAATTGTTTTTTCTTTGTCACTCTAATATAATATTTTATCATATTTTGTCTTCTTTCATTTTTTCCAGCAGTCAGTAAATTTTTCATAATGGAATACAGGCATAATACTTTTTGAGTATCCCTTCTGATTTCAATACAAGGAAATCATACTAAAACGCATTTTTTATCGTACATCTTTTATCTTTTGGAAAAGAACGGAAAGATTGAATGTAAATCAGCCTTAATTCAGCCTTTAATGAGCTATACTAATTTGATAAACAATTATTAATTTTTTTTTTAATAATCGGTGTCAATTTTTGTTGTTTTCTCTATTGAATAATTGTAACATTTAAATATTTTTCTTGTGCTTTGTTATTTTATATAATTTTTAAATAATTTTAACGTTATTATTGTAAGTTCCCTTTTTGATAGATTTTTATTATGTTTGATTTATAAATATATGATTGTTCTTCCACTTTTAGTACAAAAAAATGTTTACCTGATGATGAATATGAAATATATTCGAAACGTCGGTGTTGTATTTTAAATAAAAAATTATACAAAAAAACCTAGGCTTCATACCACTATTTTATTCAATAATTATTATAAAAAAAAAGCCTAATAATATCATAATTTATAAAATAATATATAAAAAAAAAAAATTTAATGATTAAAATTTTTTTGTATACAAAGATAAACGAAAAAATTGAGGTGTGGCCAACACACGACTTTCTTTTACGAACAGCGAATTTTGAGAAAAATTATACAAATTTCTTGCAATTTTTTTTGTTTTTCATATTTTTTTTACATTTTTATTTTTATTTTTTTTGTTTTCAATTTTGGAAACATTTTGTATTAAGTAGTTGTTTGTAAACCTTATATTTTTTCAGATATTTGCAAAACAAATTTTCTGGCCCAAGGGAGTGGCCACTTCAGGTTGTCCGATTTGGAGTAAAATTCACTGGGGCCTCCCAATTTATCAAAAAAGCTTAAACCTGAAGTTTCAGCTCGATTGGTTAAGCCATCTGGGCTGTAGAGAGGACACAGACTGACAGACAGACAGATATCATTTCGAAACCCACTTTTTCGGACTCAGGGGACCTCAAAACCGATAAATCTTCAATAATCTCAGGGTCGAAAATTTTCATGATTACTATGTACTTTATTTTACTTACAAAAAACAATAGTAGCTGAAATCATCCAAATTAGTTAACCAAATTTTGTAAATCTTTGTTAAATTAAATCCATTTTCTTAATTTTGGCATTATTTGTTGACGTGCAATAGCACCAACTTATGTAATTAAAATTATTATAGCAAAGGTATACCAACATAATTATAGCACTTATTAATTACAGTAATTTAAATGTTAGATAGCGATATAAAGTAGATCATTTAAAAATTTTGTATACCAGTTTTTTGTATATAAAGACACACGAAGATATTATAGAAACTCTCTTTTGTGAATAAAATTGTAGAAAAATAGTCAAAAATCAATACAGTGACCATATTTTATGCAGTGAATAAACAAGCGATCAAAAATCAAACAAACCATGAATTTTTATTTGTTATATACCGGAATATACCTTGGATTGGAGAAAACCGCTTCGATAATTATTGACCCTGAACTCAAATTTGAACACGAGATACACCACAAACTATTTTTTGGACCTGCGCTTTTCAATTTGGACATCCAATAAATAAAACAACGATTTCATTACGACCAAGGCTATTCAACCGGACACGACATATTTCAAACAACCAGCACAAATATATGGGGTTTGGTAGCTAAATTTTTATTGCGAATTACCACACGAACAATTGCACAGAGATTAAAGTTTAGACCAAACCCATTGGCGACATCTTTGTTCACCGCAGGACTTAAAAGACGAAACAAGTATCAATTTCAGTTCAGATATTCGGGAACCTTCGTATAACGATCATTGCTGGAAGGAAATAGTTTTTTTTGCAAATGTGTTTCATACTTTCCGTCTGCACTACAAGCAATATAAATGCAAATATAATATAATTTATTTGTTGAAACCGCAAATATGCAAATTGTTTTAATTCTCATAGATTTAATTCATTTCTCCTTATCCGATTATTAACATATCTTTGTTATGTCTACGCCTGTAAATGTCAAACTCTTCTAAACTATCCATCGTTTTGTTTTTGTTGATTTTATTGTCTGCATTGAAAGATTATTGTCGTAACTTGTAAATGTGTGTTTCATATACAACGCGTAATTTCATTTAAGGTGTTGGTTTTTGTATCTCTTGGATGTGCTTGTTAAATATCGTTTATGGAAATTTCTCACCGTTTGGGCTATATACAATTATGCGCAGTCGTTGCAAGTTTGTGCATACCGTCATCATTTAATTGTTCGGTTTTATCAGCTTCAGCTTATGTTGGATTTTGTTGTATTGATTAAATAGTCATTTTGCTATGCATTGGGTTGTATGTGTAATTGTTTGTCTTATTGTTTGGTGATATGTATTTTGTAATTTTTCTAGATTTCCTTGTTAGTGTTATCATCTGTGATCTTCCTTATTATTCTTATGTTAAATCCATAGAAAATCATATTGTGGAGGGTATGAAACAGTTCTTCATTACAAGAGCAAAGATCACGGGACCCGCGTTGCGGACCACCCACAGCGCAGGGTTTGCTTCCTTGTAGTTACGCCGCTGATCCCGCTAACTATAGAGGATGTGAAGTAGCCAGGGAACTTCAAAATCTGAGAAATAAAAAACGACAGGTCCCGCTAAACCATGGGACGCTCAGTAATAGGACAATATCTAAAAATCCGTTGGTAGAACTACCACTAACAAGTGCAATAGCAGGCCGAAAAACATACTCCCAGATTGTACAACAGCGGGAAATAGTAAATAATAAGGAAGACGGTCAAAGCCTAATTTTTGAAAAAATTATAAAGAATATAGAAGCATTAAACTTAAGGCTACTAAAACAAGAAAGAAGCCTGGAATGCGCCAATTAGAATGCAAATGGGCTGTTGCAACAAATTCCAGAGTTAGACATTTTCCTAAATATAGAAAAGACAGATATATATGCTTAATTTCAGAATCTCATTTGACAAAAGATTCATTCGTTAGAATTTGAGGATACCATTGCTACCACGCCATCCACCCATTAGGAAAAGCGAGAGGAGGTTCAACCATATTTGTGAAGAAAAACATCAAACATTACGAAAGAGGAAAAATTGAAGAAGAAATTATGCAAGTAGCCACCATTAATGTTCGATTAAATAATCAAAACGTAATCAACATATCTTCTATATATTCCCCTCCTAATAGGAATAAAGAAAACTTGTTACGTTACTCAAATCGCTCGGTTTTAACTTCATAATCGGAGGCGATTTTAACGCTAAAAACACATATTGGGGAGCAAGTCTTACAACCCATAAGGAGGGTAAGGAGCTATTTGCAGCTGGTCGGGCTCTAAACTGAGAGTTCCTGTCTGGTGGTTCTTTGTAACAAAAGGGATATCTGTAAGCTACGTATTACTCGAAAACAGTGAAGGAATTTCATCTGACCACACACCTGTCATTATGACACTCAGTGATACCATTATCAAAAAAGAAATTTGCCTAGGTTAAAAAATAATAAAACAAACTGGGATCTCTTACGGAAAATAGTCGAACACAATACTGAATTACAAGTATCAATTAAAACTCCGGCAGAACTTGATGTTCAATTGGAGTTGCAGAACAACAGTATTCTGCAAGTAGCAGTCCTCCTACTTGTAATCAAACAAAAAGTCACATCAACCATTCAGTAGAAGTGAGAGATCTGGTTAGAGAAAAACGGAAAGCGCGAAAAATCTAGCAGAGGAATCCAGCACCACAAAGCAAATCACTAGGACACTAATTATTCCCTTTCGAAAGGAACTATAGGTCTTAAAAGGCCTAAAGTACAAATAGCTCGTGACGATGGAACTTGGGCTCGAAGTGCCAAAGAAAAAGCTGCATTGCTGCATTTCAACCCCTTCCAAGGCAAACAGCTGAAGAAAATATAATTCCAGTAAATAAAGTGGATAACCTAAACATAAAACATGTAACGCTACAAGAGCTAAAAGATGAAATTAATAACAAGTTAAGCTCAAAAAAATCCCCTGGTTATGACCTAATCATTGGACTTATAGTTAAAACTCTACCAGAAAAAGGATTACGAAAATTACTGCAAGTAATCAACGCAACGTTCAGATTAAAATACGTTCCATACCAGTGGAAGGTGGCAGAGTTGATAATGATCCTAAAACCTAACAAGCCGACAAACAAGGAAACATCGTACAGGCCGATTTTCCTACTTCCTATAATTTCAAAATTATTTGAAAAGCTACTACTCAAGAGGTTAAAATCACTAATAGAACTCAGAAAACTAATTTGGATTTATAGAAAGACACCCTACCATCAAGTGCACAGAATCACAGATTTAGTTGAAGATGCTCTGGAAAATAAAAAATATGCTCAAGTATCATATTGGAGGTATCTCAAGCATTCGACAAAGTATGGGGTCTGACCGAGGTCTGGAATATAAACTACACAGAGATCTATCTGCCGAAGCAGTTTTAGCTGGTTTTGCCATATCTAGCTGATCGACACTTTCGTGTAAAACATTAAGAGGAATACTCCGAATTAAAGAAAATATCGGCTGAAGTTCCACAAGGAATTGTTCTGGGGCCAATACTCTATATAATTTATACGCGAGACGTGTCAAGCGCAACCAGTAAATTAAAAAATGCTGCTAATTAATTGAGTAATTGGACGAAGAAATGGCGCCTTCAACTCAACGAAACTAAATCTGTACAATTGTACATATAAACTTTACCAACAAAAATGTGAATTGGTTACCTGTTCGACTGAATTCGCAACCAATGCCTTAAGCATGTTAAAAAGAAAAAAGAAGAGTTAAACATCAAATATAGAAAAATGTATTGGCTCATAGGAAGGAACTCCGAGCTATAATAAACTGCTATTATATCGGCAGATATTGAAACCTATTGTAGCTCAGATTTTTTAATAAATGTTTGTCTATTGCAACTAATTTATTAGCTCGATCTCGTGTTTGCTCTCTGGGAGCTCGTGTTGGAAAAATGTTATTTTTTCAGTTACAAGAGGAACGATTGTCGGGCTCGGAATGTTAAACATTTTTAAACTTAAGCAGCAAAATAAAGATCTAGAAAAGCCGATCTTGGAGAACTTTCAAAGCGCATTTATGATGTAAACTCTCTGTTACACTCTCAATACACTACTAAGACCCGTTCTAAGTTGTAAATGCGAAAGTTGTGACCTATAACGCATTCCCTATAAACTTCATATCGATCTACCAATTAGCGTCTGTTTGTTTACAACAAACTATTGAACTAAATCAATCGAACAAAGAACTTGTATTTAATTGTGGATTTACAAATGAAGCTACGAGTATACATACCGAAACGATTCATCAAACGTATCATTACTGGTGAACGAGACATAGACTTATGAGTTTGACACATTAACAAACCAACCTTTAGATTCAGTTTGACGTATTTTGTTTTCAATTCCGGATTAACTGAATGATCGAAACAGCCCACAATTTGCCATGATTACTTTTTAATCTGAGCGAAGGAAATAATGATACAACCATGATGTAGAGTTTTTTATCGTTGCACCAAACACTATTTGTAATGATTAATAATAAAATCAATTATTTTTTAAGTCTCTGTATATAAAGGCTGCACAGACTTGTTTTTGACAAATATTTATAAAATTAGAGATTTAGAGGTCACCATCCTCCGATTTACTAAATATTTAAGTTTTAATCAATTCACGTTACAGATACGGTTGAAATTGACATTATTTTAAAATTGTGAGTTCAATCAACGTATACAAGGTTTATAAAAGTTGAGGGTGTTATTTGTAATCCATTCGATTGATATTAAGTTAGATATTTATTTTAGTTAGTTAGGTATTAAGTAAGATATTTCCTGGTGACGTGGTGACCCTCTGTCTAATGTTTCTTATAAATAATCTACATATCGTAAAATAATTGGTATTATAGCAGCATTAACAAGAATGTGTCATATTAAGATAAATGTAATCGGTAATTAATTAACAATTGGAATAAATTATTATACCAGTCATGCGTAACCATTAAGGTCGTTAAAAATATAGTAATTATAGTATATTCACATCGTTCATTTGAATGATTATTTTTAATTTACGTATATCTTGAAAATTCTATTTGATTTTTTAGAATATGTTGGTTGTAAACATTTGTTTAGTTGTTATCGTCCATCCGGTCGCAAGTCAGCAATTTTAATAAGAAAAAATAAATGATCTGCGATTCACATTTAATTTACTTGATTTTATTTGCGTCATCAAAAAGTCGATAGTAACTTGCTCATAACTCGAAAAAAAAAATTATTTTGAATTTCAACTCGTGTTAAAATCAATCGAGAGTTATATTTTCTAGCGCAAAAAGTTTGTGTGCGATCAGTTGGAGGATATAACCCATATAGCCTTATTTGAGCCAAAGTTAAAACTTTATGTTATGCTAATTTTGGGCGTTACATTTTAATAACTGGTAAAGATCTTTTGGACAATGGTATGAGTAAGTTAAAGGTGGATGTCGAACACTACTAGCGATTCCGACCGATGCATAAAAAAATTACTCTTACCTCTGTAATTTTGGAACTTGACTTCGAAAAAAACGAAGTTTGAGAAGCAAAGAAATTCTTCAAAAACTCCAAGGCTACATAACAACTGGTGGCCTATCGCCCCTACGGATCGAATCTACGGTAAATTTAGTTCGCTAAATCAGTGGGAGCCCTCACACGACTTAAAGCCACTTATAGCTGCCCGTGAGTAAATACTGGTTTAGGTAGCTCCTAATTTTTTTGTTTATAGTGACAGCAAATGCAAGTCTCAATGGCAATTGCAATCTTGGTATTGTAAATGAAATATTTGGATCAGTTGTAGTTATCAGCTTTATTCTTAGCATAAAAACAATATGTATAACTCCTAGTTTTACAGATTTTTTAAATAATTCAGTCACCATCATACGAACATCATTGAACGAACCCGATTGTAAATTCATATTCCTGATAAGCATAATAATTAAATTGCATCAACTTGCAGGATTCGTTTGTGTGGTGGCATTCCAGAAGGTGCAATAGAATTAATACACTCTAATGGTATGTTTAATTGTGAAGGATCCGTTGTGATGATTGAATCGACACTGCAATACACCTTGGAATCCCCGACAATTAAATTAAGCACCTCTTTGTTGATCTGGTAGCAATTATCATTCAACGGGCAAAAATTGCTCTTACTGAATACTGATCTATATAACGGAGATCCAAAGAATCACCAAAAGTATGGTGAACAATTGAGTTTGGTGGGAATCTCAATCATGTTTTGTCCATTAGAACATTGCAGTGTTCCACTTCCCAATTGCAGCCACCACTTGGAAAATTCTCGTACCAAAGAAAGCATAAGAAAGTATGACTTCGTTTAACATAATAATAAGCCGGTTTCAATTTAAAAAGTGAAAATGTAAGGTATATTGTAAATTAATATAATATGATCAAATTTTAGAATTTATAAATCAAAAATTTCTTTATAAACAACATTTTTAGTAAACATGCTACTACTTCCATGAATCAAATTTCCCTAGTGCGGCGTTGGCAGAATCTTAACTTTGACGTCATAGGAACGACGAACCCTTGAGAATGCAACATAAAGTTGCCCGTGTTCAAGTACAGGTTCCGACAGTTATATCCAACTTTGTCCATTTTTTGACCTTGAGAGTTGTTTTTGGTCATAGCAAATGCTGCCTCAATAGGAAATTGTCGTCGTTTAAGTTTAAAAGCTAGCTCCAGGTCAGAACTTGTAAGATATATCCTTGGGATTAAAACAATAACGTTATCTTTCATGCTTTTCACAACTAATCGTATACCGTTGCATAATACTTGTTTAGTGTTGAGATTCCGAAGTAGCATGACTATAGTTCCAACTTTAAGATTCCGAGTACGCTGAGGTAGCCCAGCCGAATTGATAAAATTCAAATATTCCAGTGATAAGTTAAGACAAGACGCTCACTTTCATCTTCTGTATCGACTTCATCTGTACTTAACACCCGAATTTGTTCAGGAAGCAAGCCAATAATTTGATTGTTGATTCTGTCCACATCAACGTTCTTTGTGCATAAAATTGCTTTTCTCGATAAGGAAGGGATGCCATTTAAAGAAATTGCTTTTCCAAAAGTTTCTGTCACCAAATCATCGCCACAAATAAAATGTTCGGGAATTCCAATAGTGTCAGGTGGTAAGTTGTTCCCACAATCAAGTGTTCCAGCTCCAAGTTATAACAACCAATTATTATAGTCTTGATCAACGAATCTCATGTTCTCTACTAAACTCAGCTTTTCAAAATTGTGCCAGTTTTGCGAATACTTTAAGCTTGAATGAACCACAGCACACCGCATTGCACGTGGAAAAATAGCTAAACATTATTGGAAATCCCCTCCAATTCACATGACCTTTCCACCAAACGGGACGTTTGTTTGCATAACTTCCTGCAGCAACTTGTCAATTGTATTGAGAACATGACTGGATGCCATAGTGCACTCTTTTATAAAAATCAATTTTGCACGACGAATATCTTCTACACCATCACTTACCATTCTCAATCCTGAGATGGCTGTTTCTCCGATTGGTACAAGCAGTTGCCGTAGCCAAAACTAAGTGCTTTCTTGCGCGAAAATAACGAATCAGTATTTCAAACAAATAAGTTTTCCGCTACCTGCAGGACCATCAAGAAAATAACACTTTGGATTTCAGGTTTAATCTTGAGTTGCACCAACAATTTTGTAAAATAGACAGGACTGCATGGGGTTAAAAGAGGAGATCATATTTTCGGCAATCCCCTTCTCTTCTTCAAAATTGAATGGAGCGTAGTCAATATTATAGGTAATCCGCTTGTAACATTGGGTAATTGAAAGACTCTAGAGTAAATCCTAGTATTCTCAATGCGGATTGAATGTCCTTTAAAGCATACGATTTGCAACAGGTGCAAGGCTCATCCCAACCGTGGAGCTTGCGGCATATATCTTCAGTCATGTCTTCCTTATTTTCATTCCAAAGCAACAAAGGGTCAGATGGCGAGGAAAAGGCACAAATATATGCAAAAAGCAGTCTCATTTGGCAGACATAGCATACGATTTGGCGTCTTCCAGAGTTTTTGGCGAAATTGAATCATCTAAAAGAAATCATTATTCCTTTGCTGCTTCCTGTATGTTTCACAATATTTGACCCCGCCCCTAACTGCAATCATTCTCACGTCTTCAAATGATTTAGCTCCCGTCTCATGTTGAAGCAAGAGTCTAAGATAAAATCTTTCAGAATCCTTGATACTAACAGTATACATCCGACCAATTACTTTATTCCCACCACGTTGTCGCTTTTTCCAGGAAGTATTTTTGTCGTCCCAAACTTAGTGAACGGGGTTTCCCAATATTTCCACTGATTTGAATCTGGATCGTCTCGATTTTGGTCGAATTTAAACCAAGCAGTGAGTTTTGTATCTCTTGAAGTGGCACGGTCTGCTGCATGCAGTATATTCCCTACGCGAAAGCAAACGCTCTGCTCTTCCTGCAAATGAACTGGCAATCGGTATATGGTATAGCTTTGATCATGCATTGGGAAACAAAAAATTCTCCAAATGGCTTCTGGTGCGCTGACATAGCGCGAATCCACATACGTTAAAGATGCATCGTGTATATTTTTTTCGGATACAGAAACATTAGCCTCATCATGTCCTTTATACACATATTTAAACAAATATTTCACAAAGAAGTTTGTCTCTCTTCTTTTGTAATTGGGGTATCCGTTGACAATTTCCAATGTAACATCTTGAAATTCGTTTGGAAACCCTTTGGAACATTTCCTTTTGCACCATACATGGACTATTTGGATTAAGGTTACCACATGGTGTATGGATCATATTTCTAACAATGATTTAAAAAAGATGAGGCGATAATTCTTGGTCAGGAATTCAAGAAATAACAATTTTGTCGATGTCTTCTTCAGTTCGTAATTTTAAATCGTCATCCAGAATGATTAAAATGTGACCATGTGGCAATCCTCGCTTTTGAGATTCTATTACATGAACGATTGCCTTCACAGTTCCAAAAAGAGATTTTTTCATAATGTCCGTTACTAAATTATTTAACTTTAGCCGAAAAACTCTAGCTACCAGGTCTGTTCGATGTTCCACTTTTTGCCAGAGCTCAAGGTTTTCTACGATTTCTTTCCATTTCGGATTGCAGGTCATGGTGACAAAAAAATCCGGTTTCCAAGAATCCTGGTAATGCTGTTGCATATTGCGAGGGCCACCCTGAAAGCTAGATGGCAATATTACAGATTTTTCAACCTGCTTGTTTTCAGAATCGGCATCACGATTTAAGTATTCTATTAAAGCTTTATAGCTATCTGCTCTATATTCCGGTTGATTGTTTCGGATCCATCGAAGATCGTTTGACTCTGCGCGAATATAAGCGTCAACTACATACTGCTGGGTTAAATGTGTTGCTTATCTGTCTCGTTCTTTTTTCAGTGACAAATTTGTGTGCTCCATCCTTCCTGACCCGTCGGAAATAAAATCGGGTACATTATGGCATCTAAATGAGGATAACAAACGTCAATCCGTTTAAATTTTGGTTGGTCAGGCTGATTAGTACGTAAATGCATAACAATATCTCGATGAAACGGTGGTTCTCCATCTTTATTTTGAAACCCTATGGCCACTTCGTTAACCGTTGGTTGGCTCAACGCCATCTTGGTTGGTTGAACGCCATCTGCTTCGATAGTTTCAATAGCATGTTTTTCTACTTCATGAAGTATTTTAATTGATTTTGCAAGTGGATGTGTGTTAATTATATCAGCTAATTTTCTCATGATCATTTCTGAGCACTGCTTGTGTTCTGGAAGGCTCATTCGTTGATAGACTGCATCATCAGGGTCCAACACGTATATCTGGGCAAATTTTCTGGCTTCATTTCCTTCAGGATGTACTGTTCCAATCCGATTAACTATTTGTCCGGATACGCGAAAGCAATACGGTCCTTTTCCTTGAGGTGGCTTAATGTTAGCTCCAATCGAGGCAAACGCAAATAACTATTATACGATCGTATGAATTCCATAAATTGTTTGCTTTCTTGCAGAGCATTGGTTATAAGATTTTCTAAATACTCGGGATAGTTATCAAGTGGAGATAATTTAACTTGACCCTTCTGGCAACATCGAGTAAACTCATTGGTATTATTTCCAGTTTTTTAATAAATAGTATCAACATTGAATAAAAATAAAATGTAATTGTATTGACATAAACTGAAACATATGGTAAATGTTTTACTGTCATTGTTTTATTATGTATATTATGTTTTATTTGCACCACGTTGCCTGTTTCTCCATATTTTTTGGGGTAATAGATATTTGGGGTATTTTAAATTGTTTCGGATATATTCGAATTTTATTTACTTTTGTTCGGGAGGTATCCGAAGGAAACGAAATTTAAAAAAAAATCGTACGGTAGAATTCAATCTGAGATGAAATTCATACATGGTAAAATTTTCATGACGATCAGTTCAGCGGTTTAGGCGCCTATTCAACAGAGACAGACATGAAATCGCCTATTAGTAATATAGATAGAATGCAAGGCAGTATCGAATAGATGCGAAGTAAACACTTAAGATTTCAAAGATTGCGTTGGAAAGACCATCGGGAACTTACACGCTAATGATTTGAATGAATTTCATAGAGAATAGTGTAGCAAAGTTATCTGGCGTTTTCGCGAGTAGTTACCATGAGGGTGTCCATTCCCAACACAAAATTCCTTCCTAATTGAAATACTAACTCGCCATGTAATTGGGTGTCAAATACGAACGCATAAGCATGCGTCAATGATCTATACCTGTCAATGATCTGGGGTGCTTGTTGACAGCCTCCTCGTGGCGCATCCTGGGCAATGTGCTGTAGATCGAACGGTTGTGGTATCCAATCCCTACGTAGTAGAGAAACAGTATAGCAGATAGTCAACAAAAAGATGAAATGTCGGGTGTAAACAATAATGTACTCCAGGTGGGTCAGAACTTAGATTCTAAATCCCGCCCCGGTTTACCGGGCTGCTCCACGGATTCTGGAGGGAGCAACACGACATTGCAAGGGAAATTGTTGGTAGGCAACCAGGCTGACCCTTTTCCTAGTACTACTGGAAGCACGGAACAAAAAATAAATGTATGGCCCTTTGGTGGAAGAAGTACGGCACTTCATAGAACACCGCCGTCAACTCCACCATCAGGGAGCACCACACTGTTCAGTGAATCTAACAATGAGAAGGAAAATACCTCTATTATGAAGCAATCAGCAGTCAATCAAACTTCTGAAGTCGTGCAAAGTGCACAAACTGATACAATAAACAACGCGGATTTAATAAGTAAATTTGAGCAAATGGAGAAGTTAATCGCGCAGCTAAACAATGAAGTTGTCGTGCTAAAGAAAGAAAACATTATGCTAAAGGAAACAGTAAATAGAAGTAACAACGCAGGAAACTCAGTATTAATGAACAACCAATTTCAAGTACTCAGAGAACAAGAAGAATACCACACTGATGAAGATGAGCTTGAAAGAGAAACAAGCTGGATACTACAGAGAGCCAGGAGAGCAAATAAGAAACCAAGAAAAGAATCCAATCCAATTAAGAGGAAAGCTGAATCATCACCAGACATTGAACCAATTCAAACTCACTTTAAAACTACCAATGCAATTACTGCACCTAAAGTGCATGAGCCAGAAAAGAAGAAACATGTTCCACCCCCGATCAATATTCTAGGAATATCAAATTATGGTAGTATTCAGAAATTGATGAAAGAAGTAGTACGAAATGACTACAAAGTAATATCGCTCAATAATAATATATGGAAAATTAATACAACAGAGCCTGACGACTATAAAGCTCTAGCTAACAAATTAAATGCTGATGGTCTCCAGTGGTACACCTACGAGGATAAAAATGATCGAACAATTAAAGTAATGGCACGAGGTCTACACCCAACTTGCTCAAAAGATGAAATCATTAAGGACCTGCAAAGCAAAGGCCTGAAAATAGTTGATGCAGTCAACATCATTAGAAAAGAGAGAAGAGATAACAGGGAGGGAAATGTTGAAATCAATAGAAGAGGTCTCCCACTTTTTATGCTAACCTTCGACAACACAGAAAAAATAGAAAGTATCTATAATATTAGGGCTATCCTTAACCTCAGAGTTAAAATAGAAACACCGAGAAAGGTCACTCGACTAATACCACAATGCAAAAACTGTCAAGATTATAATCATACACAGAAGTACTGCCATCGAGAAGCAAGATGTGTTAAATGTGCAGGAAAACACGCAGGAAATGATTGCATAGTTCCCCGAAATACAACACCGAAGTGTATAAACTGTAATGGCCAGCATCCGGCAAATTACAGAGGATGTGAAGTTGCAGTAGAACTACAAAAAATGAGAGATAAATCACGCAAACCAGTTGCATCAAGAAATGTACAATCTATAAAAAAAACCACGGAGCCAAAATGGTTGACTCCTAATCCTAACGCACAAAGAGAGCCAGTAAATGAAAATGTTACTTATGCACAAGTAGTTCAGCAAACAGAGCAGAAACAGCTCAAAGTGGATCTTGTTTTACAGGACATACTGAGAAATCTAGAGAACCTCAACAAAAGACTTTCTTCACAGGAAATGAGCCTGCAGAACACGCTAGAAGAAATAAAATCACAAACTAGTTTCAATAAAAAAATTGAAGGAAACTTTGATCGAGTGTATCAAAATATAAATTATATAAAATCGAATTATAAAATAAAGAAATGAATAAAACATTACGAATTGTAACCTGGAATGCAAATGGGCTATTGCATCACATTCAAGAACTAGATATATTTTTAAACATGTATAATATAGATATATGTCTTATATCAGAATCACATTTCACCAAAACTTCATTCTGTAAAATAAAAGGATATTATTGCTATCATGCATTACATCCAGAGAACAAAGCTAGAGGTGGATCAGCTATTCTGATAAAAGATCATATACAGCATAACGAAGAACTTAAAATTGAGAAGCTTTCCATGCAAGTCACAACAATCAAAATACAATTGAACATTAATAAAACTTGTAGTATCTCAGCAATCTACTGCCCCCCAAGATACAATCTCAAACAAGGAGATTATACTAATCTTCTCAAAATACTAGGAAGTGTCTTTTTAATTGGAGGTGACTTTAATGCAAAAAATACCTATTGGGGATCACGGTTAACGACCACTAAAGGAAAAGAACTTTTCGCAGCAGGCAAACAACTAAAATGTGAATTTCACTCAGGCGGTACACCAACCTATTGGCCCTCGGATATCAGTAAGACTCCAGATCTTATAGACTTCTTTATTACAAGAGGAATCTCAGATAATTATACCCATATAGAGAACAGTGAAAGTCTATCATCAGATCATTCACCAGTTATTATGACACTTAGCCAAACAATTATTATGAAACAGAGCAACCCGAAATTAACGAGCTTCAAAACCAATTGGGATCTCTTCCAAACACGGTTAACAGAAAGAATTAATCTGCAGAACCCAATTCAGGGATCAGTCCAATTAGAAGAAGAACTAGATAATCTCATCTATAATATCCAAAGTGCTGCGTGGGAAAGCACTCCTAATAACAATCATGAATTGAAGCGCAATGCTAGCTATCCGGAGGAAGTAAGGGAACTACTTAAAATCAAAAGAAAAGCACGGAAGAATTGGCAAAAACATCGAAACCCGGAAAATAAGAGGGTATTTAATCACTTGTGTAACAAATTAAAATATCTAATAAAAGATATTAAAAATCAATCAGTTAATAAATACCTCAGCACTCTAACTGGGCTAAAAGATACTGATTACTCATTATGGAAAGCAACTAAGAATCTTAAAAGACCCAAACTTCAGGTTCCTCCAATTAAAGATAAAGACAATTGGGCTCGAAATGCTAAACAAAAAGCTGATTTGTTTGCAAATCATCTTGAAGAAACATTTCAACCTTACCCAAAACAAACGGAAGAGGAAAATATTACCCCGATAAATAAACAGGATGAAATAAAAATTACACCAATAACATTGAAAGAACTAAAATGGGAAATCAAGAATAATCTGAATGCGTATAAGGCCCCAGGATATGATCTTATAACGGGTCAGATAATAAAAGTGTTACCGGAGAAAGCATTGAGGAAACTAATGCATATAATTAATGCAGCATTTCGACTAAGATATGTACCAAGACTGTAGCGACTCACTCATTTTTACAATTCAAATATTCACAAATTATCCATCATTCATTCATCGCCACAATTCGCACTTGCATATTCACACCCATACACATTTCCGAACGCACCTATGTTTTACCAACAAGCAAAGCGACACAATTCATTTTGAATGATTATACTACAGTGCATCATAAGCCAAAATAATTCATTTTCTATTACATATTATTCATCCGCTCCAAATTACATTCGTTGAAAAATGCCGAATGGTATTTTTCATATACACATCGTTTTGGCTTCACCAAAATTTCATTCGTTTTAACTCTCGCGATACAGTCGGAATTTATAACTCGTACCGTGTGCATATTATACACACAACAAACATCTGAGGTGATTCATAATATTTAAAGTAAATTTTAATAAATTAAAATCAACATTAATAATAAAATATAGTGCCAAAATAAATCCAAATAATTTTTTTATAAATTAATGAACTCCATTATAAATTTATAATTTAAAACAAAATAAATAAAATCATTTGATAATCAATTGTGAAAAATTAAAATCAGTTTTTTTTATTAGCACACAGTGCTAAAAATGGTGACCACACGACGCCCTTTTTAGGGACAGAACAATTTCATAATTAAAATATCATTAGTTTAGTGCATCTCAAAATTTTGTTTTTAGACGAAATAAAAATCTATCGAATCGCCATATTTAGTTTTTTTTATCAGTGACAATATTAATCAAAAAAAAAAAAAAAAAAAAAAAAAAATTAAAATTTTACAAAACAACAATATATAAGACAAATAAATAATAAAACCATACAGAAAATCGGTATAGAAATATACGAGTGTTTTTGGACAACGGAGTTATACAGCAAATTTATACGTGTCAATTACAAAAAAACTTGGTACGGAAAAAAAAAAGCCGTATCAAGTACAGGGTATGTACGAATTTTCAGTTAAAAAAAAATTTTCTGTTTCGTAAAAATTTAAACAAACTAAACATTTTTTTTTATTCTCCATTGCACACATATCGCTGAGCCGAAGTCAATAAGGACAATCAGAAAGCGAAAGAAATCGCATTTCAATCAAAAAACGGACATTTTAAATTTTGAAATATTCGGATATTATCAAAAATAATTAATCAAGAACGACAGTGGAACCAGAATAACGGGGAATAATAATTATCCGCGGCAACCACAGTTACAACATAATTAAGTGAAAAATAAAATATTATACATGTTTAAAACGTAAACAACAACAATACAAATTAATTACATTATATACAAGGTGATGAAGGTTTTGTATCAAACAAAATAACAAAACGGTGCACGTACATAGAAAAACAGTATTATTACAGTTACACAGTAAAAAAAAAAACCTAATACAACCATCATATAAATACTCATCGTGGGAGCAACAATACACGTACATAGACGTGTCAACATAATCACCCGCAACACGAAAGTGTTAGGGGCGATCATCGTGGGAGCAACAATACACGTACATAGACGTGTCAACATAATCACCCGCAACACGAAAGTGTTAGGGGCGATCAACGTGGGAGCAACAATAAGCGCACATAGGCGCGTCAACGCAGTCACCCAAGACACACAAGTGTTAGGGGCGACCCACGTGGGAGCAACACGTCGATCAACACACACGAAGATACCAACAAACAAATACATATAAAAACCGCAAGTTAGTAATACAATTTTTTTTTCTTCTCGATTAACAATAAAGTTTTTTTTTTTTATAAAATTTTGCGTTTCATTATTAAATTTATTATATATTGCTATAAAATTACATTATTATATTTATTACTATATTGCTATAAAATTACATTATTATACATTTCACTCATTATTATCGATTCATTTGTACATGTAAATTATTTTTCACCACAGATACGGTAATTTTTTTACGCTCCAATTTTTTTTGTTGTTAATCTCCCGATCATTTAACAGTTTTATTTGGTTTATTATCACTGTATCAAACATTCGAGTCTCATTTTCACTTATCAATTAATTTTAATTCGCTTAAAAATCCAACAAGAGTACGCCCCAAGACGTAGGTGACGGCTCGTCCCATACTTGGGGGCACTCGTCAGCAAACACATATTCCAATATTTTCATCTAATATTCTGCGTTTTGCTTCTCTTTTTCACACGGTAACCATTCCGATTAAATTTCAATTATTTCACTAATTAATTCAATTTCAATTTCAATTCAAAAAACGCCAGTTCCAAAATGTCAGACGACGACCAAGAGATGACCTCCCAACAAATAAAAGGCGAGGTTGAGGCCACCTCTCGTTCCATTAAACTTCAACAGTTCTGGCTAGACAATCCCAGGAACTGGTTCAATATGGCGGAGCTCCAATTCCGAGTCACCGGAATCAAAACAGATAAGGAAAAATTCGTTAGCCTTCTGTCAGCTCTGTCTCCGCAAGCCTGTGAGACCGTCTCAGATATTATGGCGGATCCACCAAACGAACAGCTCTATGACACATTAAAGTCAGCGCTACTAAATCGTTTAACGCCATCAGACGAAACTAAATTAGAGGCTTTATTGTCAAATCAGAATCTTGGAGACAGACGGCCGTCCGAGGCCCTTCGCCATATTAAAACATTAGCGGGTTTACAATTTTCAAATCAGGTGATCAAGTCATTATGGTTGCGAAAAATGCCTGAAATAATCAGGATAGCGTTGCTGGCACAGCCTGAGTCTCGGGATCTCGATGACCTGGCTGCCACCGCTGACAAATTGCACGCCGCAATGACAACCAATCAAAACATTTCCGCGGTAACACACCAATCTCGTACACCTTTGCGCACGGATTTTAGTCGGCAACCCACTGCGAATACACAAAATAAGGCCACAATCGAGGAACGCCTCAAGCAAATTGAAGCAAGATTAAACAATATGGCCAACAACAATCGTAATCGCAGTCGCTCAAGGGGCCGACAATCTCAATCCGGATATCGGCGGAACTCTAACACGCGCAGTCCCAGCAACAACAGACGCCAATACGATCAATGCTGGTTTCATTGGAGATTCGGGGCGGCGGCGCGAAAATGTGTAGCACCATGCAATTTTAAAAGTACATCCACATCCATCATAGATATGGACATCACCCATTCAAAAAACGAGTCACTCACCGGGTAGAGATGACAACATCCCACACCCATAAATTAGGCCGTCTTTTCATAGACGACAAAATCAATAAATTAATATTTTTAATAGACACTGGCGCTGACCTTTCGGTTATTCCAGCAAATTATTTCAAGGGCGCGTTTGCATTCTCAAAACGTGACCCAGATCTAGTCTTATCGGCTGCCAATAATACCATAATCCACACCTACGGCACAAAATTGCTTCAGGTGGACATCGGACTTAAGAGAAAATTCACTCATGCATTCATTTTAGCTGATGTGAATCGTCCGATTATTGGCGCCGATTTCCTGTGTAAGTTTGGCCTCCTTGTTGACCTAAAGCACAAAAGGCTGGTTGATTCAGCGACTAAGCTGTCAATCAATGCCACAATGGTTCGTGATAACACTCCAACTCCGATCCATTATGCAGTCAACAACGGTTATGCCACTCTGCTGAAGAATTTCCCATCACTTACAGCAGAGCCAAATTACAACTTACCAGTGAGACACAACGTGGTTCATCACATCGTTACAGCAGGCCATCTGCCCGTTTCAAGACCACGTCGGCTAGATCAAGTGAGACATAAAGCCGCTCAAACAGAATTCCAACACATGGTGGAATTAGGGATTTGTAGGCCATCTGCATCTCCCGTATCTTGTCCACTTCACATGGTGAAGAAAAAAGATCAAGATTGGAGACCATGTGGGGATTATCGGCGTTTAAACACGGTGACAACACCGGATCGCTACCCGATACCCCACATTCAAAATTTCTCAATGCACTTAAATGGATGCAATATATTCTCCAAGATTGATCTTGTCAGAGCATATCATTTAATTCCCGTAGCGCCAGAAGACGTTCATAAAACGGCAATCACAACACCGTTTGGCCTATTCGAATTCACCCGAATGCCATTCGGCTTACGCAATGCCGCTCAAACGTTTCAGCGTTTCATGAACGAAGTCACTCGTGATTTAGATTTCGTCTTCGTCTACATTGACGACATTCTTGTTGCATCTAAAACTGAGGAACAACCCAAACTGCATCTGGAACAACTCTTCCAAAGGCTAATACAGTTTGACGTTCATATCAAGAGCTCAAAGTGCGTTTTTGGCGTATCTACTCTTGACTTCCTCAGCCATAAGATTACACCTAATGGTATTCTGCCGTCTGAAGAACGAATTAATGCCATTAGGGATTTCCCAGCTCCTACTTCAATCAAAAGTATACAGCGATTTGTCGGTATGGTAAATTACTACCACCGATTTATTCCAAAACTCGCTCAAACACTCGCACCAATTCACAGCCACTTGGCAGCTTTACTCAAAAAGCCCAAGACAGCCAAGAATTTCACTTGGCCTGACGAATGTCAACAAGCATTCACGTCACTTAAAGCTGAATTGGCCCAGATAACACTTCTGGCACACCCACTGAGCGACTCAAAGCTCAGCATAACCACTGACGCGTCAAATACTGCTGTCGGTGCTGTACTACAACAGTACAATAACGAGTGTTGGGAACCACTGGGATTCTTCTCCAAGAAACTCTCGGATGCCGAAAAGAAATATTCTGCATTCGATAGGGAATTACTAGCAATTTATCTGGCGGTCAAACACTTCCGATATTTTGTCGAAGGTCGGGATTTCACCATTTACACCGACCACAAACCTCTGACACGAGCAATTCAGTCTAAAACTGAACGTAATCCGAGGCAATCTCGCCACCTCGATTACATTAGTCAATTTACCACGGACATTCAGCATGTTCACGGACACGACAACGTTGTCGCAGATACACTATCGCGAACAACCGACAATGAAATGGCCGCAGTCGACACACACATCGACTTACAAATAATTGCAAACGCACAAAAAGCAGACCTAGAACTTCAGAATTTACTTTCTGGTTCCGAATGTCACACTAGTTCATCAATGAAACTAGAGCTTTTCAAACTACCTGGCCTCGAAATAGTTTGCGAAATCGCAGATGGGAAGAATCGCCCATACATCGCAGACTCACTACGTCGCACCGTATTCAACACATTGCACAACATTTCACATCCTGGAGTCCGTGCAACTCGTAAATTGATCACAGCTCGCTACTTTTGGCCCAGTATAAACAAAGACGTAAACCAATGGGCTCAGTCTTGTTTATCCTGCCAACGTGCTAAAGTTCAACGGCACACTAAATCACCTCATGGGCAATTCCAAATTCCACCCGGTCGATTTGAGCATATCCATATAGACATCGTAGGACCACTTCCGCCATCTAATGGATACTCATACTTACTCACTTGTGTCGATCGTTTCACTCGCTGGCCTGAAGCATACTGCATGACCAATATGTCTGCTACAACCATTGCCACCACTTTTGTCAATAACTACGTATCACGATTCGGCGTACCCCTTAATATCACAACCGATCAAGGAACGCAATTTGAGTCCAAGCTTTTCACCGAGTTAACAAAACTCCTTGGCTCACATCGGATACGCACAACGGCTTATCATCCGCAAGCCAATGGCATGGTCGAACGCTTCCACCGGCAACTCAAAGCCGCATTAATGGCCAGAGGCAACACGATAAACTGGAGTTCGGAAGTACCAATCATACTACTTGGTATCCGAGCAACAGTGAAGGAAGATCTTAAGTGCTCACCGGCAGAATTAGTTTACGGTCAAACCATCAAACTACCCGGTGAATTCTTTATCGAAAATCCTCCCTCACCAATTCCAACTACCGACACAGTCATCGACCAACTGCGACAAACCATGCGCAACCTTATACCAAAAGCACCACGTCAATCCAAACAAGATGACGTATTCGTTCCGAAATCGCTCAGCAACTGCGATTTTGTTTTTATCAGAACAGACAAGGTTCGCACGGGATTAACTCCTCCCTATGAAGGTCCGTATCAAGTTATACGCAGACTTAGGAAACATTTCATCGTATCGATTAATGGAAAAAATTCCAATATTTCAATCGATCGACTTAAACCAGCTTACGGAATACTTAGTTCGGCTGAACAAACACCAAGCCATCGGGTTCATAAAACCGTCCGTATAGCTTCCAATAATACAATCATTCCCTAGGGAGGGGGCAATCACTCGCGGGGGAGTCCTGTAGCGACTCACTCATTTTTACAATTCAAATATTCACAAATTATCCATCATTCATTCATCGCCACAATTCGCACTTGCATATTCACACCCATACACATTTCCGAACGCACCTATGTTTTACCAACAAGCAAAGCGACACAATTCATTTTGAATGATTATACTACAGTGCATCATAAGCCAAAATAATTCATTTTCTATTACATATTATTCATCCGCTCCAAATTACATTCGTTGAAAAATGCCGAATGGTATTTTTCATATACACATCGTTTTGGCTTCACCAAAATTTCATTCGTTTTAACTCTCGCGATACAGTCGGAATTTATAACTCGTACCGTGTGCATATTATACACACAACAAACATCTGAGGTGATTCATAATATTTAAAGTAAATTTTAATAAATTAAAATCAACATTAATAATAAAATATAGTGCCAAAATAAATCCAAATAATTTTTTTATAAATTAATGAACTCCATTATAAATTTATAATTTAAAACAAAATAAATAAAATCATTTGATAATCAATTGTGAAAAATTAAAATCAGTTTTTTTTATTAGCACACAGTGCTAAAAGACAATGGAAAGTTGCAGAAGTAATTATGATACTTAAGCCGAACAAACCTCGGAACGATAAAGCTTCATACAGGCCGATTTCTCTGCTACCAACATTATCGAAACTATTCGAAAAGGTTCTTCTTAAAAGACTAAAACCAATTATCGAAGAAAGGAATCTTATCCCCTCACATCAGTTTGGATTTAGGGAAAAACATTCTACTATAGAACAAGTACATCGAATTACTGATGTAATCGAGAAATCACTAGAAAGCAAACAAATATGCTCAACTATATTCCTTGATGTAGCGCAAGCATTTGACAAAGTATGGCACCAGGGGTTAGAATTCAAACTTCATCGAGATCTTCCAGAGCAATTTTTTCAAATTCTAAAATCCTACATATCAGAGAGGCACTTCCGAGTAAAGTATGAGAATGAATACTCCCAGCTAAAACGAATAACAGCAGGAGTTCCACAAGGGAGTGTTCTTGGACCAATCCTTTATCTCCTATATACTAGAGATATACCAATTATAGAAGCAACAATGGCGACTTTTGCAGATGACACGGCAATACTTGCAATAGCAAAAAACATCAATGAATCCACTAGTAAACTTCAGAAGGCTACTAACCTGATATGTAAATGGACAGAGAAATGGCGAATTAAATTAAATGAAGCAAAATCAGTCCAAGTGAACTTTACCAATCTAAAAGTTAATCATATACCAATAATGATAAACTCTATAGTAGTACCGCATGCGAACACTGCTAAGTATCTTGGCATGACTTTAGATGCTAAACTTAGATGGAAAGAACACATAAAAAAGAAGCGAGAAGAACTAAACATAAAATTTAGAAAGATGCATTGGCTCTTAGGGAGACAATCTGAACTAGCGATCCATAACAAACTGCTGTTATACAAACAAATCCTTAAACCTGTATGGACGTACGGTAGCCAACTCTGGGGTTGTGCCAAGAGGACAAATATTAAAATCATACAAACAGTTCAAAATAAAATCCTGCGATGTATTGTTAATGCACCGTGGTACATTCGAAACGACAACCTCCATCGAGATCTAAAGATCGAGCTTGTCGTGGATGAAATTAAGCATCATGCAACAAAACACCTACAACGTCTGCACCAGCATGAAAATCTGGACATACGCTGTATGCTGACTACCACACCAACCAGAAGACTGCAAAGAATAAAACCATTGGACTTATCGCGACCAGGAGGTCAGTAGACTTGCTGTGGCGAAAATCCAGGGGATGAGATACACGAAATGGGGGATAATCTTGTGATTGTGCCGACTAAGCAAATACTTTATAATGCAATGTAAATTACTAAATGGGTGTAAGACTCAGTCGTAATATAAATAATAAAAAAAAAAAAAAAAAAAAAAAAAAAAATGATCTATACCAGGTCGCCAATCAGTTGCTGTGAGACAGATAGAATAATATATGTCGCGTTGTTAGTTGTTTTATCTTCTTTTACGTTAGTAAAATAAACTATAGTTACAATTAAAATTTTAGGTCTTAAAATTTTTGGGGGTTTATTCATTTTGGAGACCTCTGGGTAAGAAAAATTGAGTGTCGAGTGATGTCTGTCGGTCTGCCTCTATGTCTGTGCCCTATCTACAACCCGAAATGATTTAACCAATCAAACTGATACTACATATTTAAGCTTATTCTGCACAAAAATAGTATTTGTTCCAGCTGAAAAGTAAATGCTTCACATGTCACATATCTTATATGTGGCGTTTCTCGTCCTATTAAGTTTAATCTACAGCCGCTGAAATATCTTAAAAACTGCATTCTTATTGTCCAAGTTGTATATGTAAAATGTTATACTTAATCTAAAAGTCAATATTTGTTCTATATCTATTAATTATCATGATCATACTAATGATCTGATGTATAATTCGTTTTATAAATGAATATTGAGTAATCTAAAATGAAAATAAACATAAAGTAATCAATATAATGAATAGTGTAAAGTAAAATTAATTATCTTCAAATAATTTATTATTTGTGTACAATTTCACGGTGACATTCGATGTCAAAATCAAATAAGAATTCTTATGTTTAATTGTAATGCAGTTCGAAAATTATAAGAAACGACACGATATATGTGATAATTCTCTGATACCAAATGTTCGAACAAAATTTTCGAAGCTGCAGTTTTCATTTCTTTTTGTCAGTATAATTGTAACCAAAGCTGACTAAACACATAAATAAAAAGTTATATGCGAATAGTGCGCAGAAAGTTTTTTAAATTAATAAAATTACAAAATACAGTCCACAGGCACACACATTCATCTTGGGAAATATCAAGCAATCTTGCTGCTGGTCACATAATCTGGGCAACATTTTCAGCTGAAACAAAAACTATTTTTGTGCAGAACAAATTTTTGTTTCATAAATTTGGAGCTCTCAGTGAATTTTAGTGAAAATCGGTCAACCGGAAGCGGTAATTTCCGAAGACCAGACAATTTATTTAGCAAATATGTATCTCAAAAAATATAAAATTTTCAAAAAAATATACAACACAAAATCTTAAAAAATAAAATTCTTACGAAATTTGCATAACAAACTTCTTAAAATTCGCCTTTCGTAAAAGAATGTCATGTGTTGGCCACACCTCAATTTTTTGATTTACGAACCCATCGAGATTCAAAAATAATCAGCCATGTTTGTATTTGTTTATAGAAAGGAAAAATATCGAGGTATCGCTCGTAAGTTTTGCTGTAGAACTATTGACTTGGAACCGGAAAGTTGGAGTAAAATACTCTTGAAATTTTGCTGCTGAAAATATTATAGTAACAAGACTCAGATATAACATCATTAATAGGGATGGACAATCGGTGGATCAAGTAGAATAAGGTGGCTTGTTCAGTTGTTTCCCTAAATGAATAACTTATTTTGGTCTGAACCAGACCCGTAGTCTCTTTCTAAACGACTGATTTGTAGCCGGGTGAAGACTGAAGCGCAAACTAGCACCTTAGTAATGTTCATAGACCAAATTATCCGCTGTAATATAGAGGCACAATCAATACGAATATTCTTACAGTTATAGTTTCTTCATATCTTGAACTAGCTAATATTCGAAGAGCATAACACCAGCAGAAGTTTCCTAAAAATACTCAGATAGAGGATATTTGACACAAATCATCCTGATGGAACAGCACATGGCGGCACATTTTTTTTATAAGTCTTTAGATCACCGCTTTATTGCAAGGGGTGCTTATAATCAGTGGCGTAACTAGGTACCCGCAGTACCAGCAGCCGACGAGATTTCCTTTATTATTTCAAATTTAGGATTAGATAGCTCAGATTAAGCTTACCTTTTCAAATTTGCAGAACGGTACATTTCAGAAAATTTTCAGGAAAAGGCGGTGTTCTAATTTTTAGAAAAAGAAGAAATTGTTCCTGTTGCTATTAAATATTTTCTTAAGACCGGCTCAACAATTTTTTCTCGGTTCTGACTCCATAGAAGTAAAAATTCCTTTTTCTCTGGGGTAATCGAAATTGTTCCGCGGTTTATTCTAAATCTCTTAAGTTTTTCGACATTCCTAGAACAATTCGAGATTTTTAAAGATTTCCGAATTTATTCGAATTTTGAAAGGTATTGTTCTGCGCTTAGCTTTGAGTTGTAAGAAGTTGCAGAGAATAAAAAGTAAAGGATTTGGGTTAAAAAGCTTTGACAAACGAAAGCTCCTAAAACTAAAAGTTCTACATTTTGTACAAATACAAAATAACACATTTTAAAAAAATCGTCAAATTGTGAAAAGGCTCAAAAATGTTAAGTTCAAACCCAAAAATTATAAATTAAGAAACATTCTAAATATGTATATTCCAAAATTCCGTTACAAAGGATAATTTTGAGATAAATTATTTAAAAGGCTTCGAGCAGTCAGAGCTCTTAAAACTAAAAGCTCTTGAAACTTTTTGCAAATACATTTTGTTTCAACATAAAACAGTGTAACAAAAACCTGAAATTATTAAAAGTCTGAAAAATGTTAAGTTTAAACCCAAATACATATTATTAATTTATACCTATCAAGCTCAAAGCTCATTGTAACAAATATTCTAAATTTGTCCCAAAATTCCGTACTTCCTTTTAATACCAAATTTTGGAGTAAAATGATTTGATTTAAAAAGCCTATAAACGAAAGATTATAATAATATGTACCAAGTTTCCTAGTGAAATCGTTTGGTTTGATTAAAAGCTCTTGAAAATTTACATTGAGAACAAAAAGTATCCCTAAATTCCGTTACCCGATGTAAAATCGAATTTCTGAGTAAAATGGTTTGGTTTAAAAAGCATTTCTAATTGAAAGCTCTTAAGACAAATAGTGCTTGACATTTTTTACAAAACATAATTTTTGCTCGTAAAACATTTTAAGAAAAACCCAAACTTATGATTCAAACCCAAAAGGTATAAATTAATTATCAAGCTTAAAACTCATTGAAAACAAACACTCTAAATTTATTTGAAAACACCACCTTCCTTTATAATATCAAGTTTCGTATTAAAATGGTTTGGTTTGAAAACCTCTTAAAACTAAAAGCTTTTGATGATTGTTGATTAACTTTAAATTCTACTACTAAAATCATATTTCCAAGTAAAATGGTTTGGTTAAAAATGCTTTGATAAAATGAAAGCTTTTAAAATTAAAAGTTTTTATTTTTTTGCACACACATAAAACATTTTAGCAAAAACCTAAAAATATAAAAAAGGCTCAACGTTAAAAGTTAAGTTAAAACCCAAACTTATTTAAATTAATTATCAAACCTAAAACTAATTGACAATTTTTGTAGATACATATTTTATGCTTATATATACCTTTTTTAACAAAACTTACGGATAATTCGATATTTGAGAACTTTCAAGAATATTCAAGATACTTTGAAAATTCGAAATTTTTGGGATTATTTCCAAATTCTTGATATTTTTCAAATTATATTCGAAATTCGTGATGCTTTATCGATATATTTAGAAATCGTCAGAGCACTGAGTTGCAAGATATTTCGTGTCATTTACTCTCGAAATCAGAAATTTTTAATTAATGCGAGACTAGACAATAGGAAGAAACAAGTTTTTCACTTAAAGCTTTACTTGTTCATAGGTATAATAAGCATTTTTAGGAGCCCAAAAAAATTGTGTGGGGGGGACCCGAAACTTGTAATTACGTCACTACTTATAATGCAAACCAAGAAGAATGGTAATCATAATGGCAGCAACAAACGGTATTAAAATCAATTCAAAAAGAAATGATGGCAGAAGAAGTTCTGCCGATTTACCCGTTGAAAACGAGGTAGTAACTTTAAGAAACCAACTATCTCAATGACAATCAAATATTTATATATACCTACTCGACGCGACGGTCAATTAAATGACGATTTGATTTTCAATATGTAGAAATTTATATAAATCATGTTTTAGACAAAATATAAAAATTTTACTATTTATCGATTTTTGTATTAAATTTCAATTATAAGCAATAATTCTTTGATTTAACCATCCCCGTCATTTTTAATGTTAGGTTTTATTTACAAATTTATGGAAGGCCTATGATAACTAAAATATGTCACATAATTGTTACATTCCAAGTTATTTAAATTTTTGCAAAGACAATATCTATGCAAGCTTTAGATCTTATAGTAGACTTAGTTCTGTTAGAATACAGTCCAAGCCCAAGGGATTGTCTCATGTAAGGAAATTATCATTATTGTGATCTCTAACGTCACTCGATAAATCATAGGAAGGTTCTAAATATTTCTTTCCGGCAACATCTTTAAATTTGTCAACAAACGATACAGAATACCTAGATAATTTGTAGATCAAATATGCTTGAATATTTTTTCACAGACGTCCGGTGACGACCTAGCTTCTGATAGCAAACTCTTTTACACCTTGGTTTCTGTAACTTTATCTGATACCGGTTTTACTTCTAATACTTGAATAAGGGATTGGACACCAAGGTTGTTTGTCAGCATCTTCGGAAGATTAAAGCCATATATGTACCTTTAACGCTTTTCGAACATCAGTCATCACATGGACGACTCCTTCGACGGTATCTGCGCCAGTCATGATGTCGTCAACATAAATACCATTCAGAATTGCTTTTGCTGCTTTTGGTGAATCGTTTTCTTTTCTTAACCCAACTTCTTGGATGCTCCTGGTTGCTAAGTAAGCTGCCTGTTCCATATGTGACAGTTCTGTATGTAACGACTGACGGGTTGACCTTGGTCTCACCTCCATAAAATATTTTGGTATTCACAATTATCTTTATTGACCCACACCTGGCGATACATTTTCTCAACATCACCTGTAAATACTATTCGATGTTGTCTGAAACGGATAAGGATTTCTATCAATGGCGGTTAAACTGTTGGTTCTACCATCAATACTACCATCTGTGGTTGATTTTGAAGAGCCATCGAATACGACCCGGAACTTTGTATTGGTGCTTGCCTCTTTTAGTACACCGTGATGTGGGAGATAATACGCGTTTCTCAGAGCTGGACCATTTATTTTTTTCATATGCCCAAGAGACTCATATTCCTTCATGAAATGTATATACAACTCTCGGAAATCTAGCTTTCGAATAAATTTCTGCTCCATGCTCTTCAAACGGTTCATTGCGACATAATATGATGAACCTAACATCTGTGGTGGCTGGCGAAATGATAATTTCACAATAAATTTGTTGTCTTCGCCTGTTGTGGTAGTTGCCTTGTAGAGGTTTTCACAAGCGTCTTCTTCGGGAGTATGCCGAAGCGCTTTGGGAAGTTCTTCAATCTTCATCTTTCAAGAATGTTGGTATATTAATTTATGGGAGACTTATTATATCTGCGAATTGCTGTTGAGATGAGCTCAAAACTGTACTATTTGCTTGCGGCATTTGGGATGTCAAGTTGAGCTTTCGTATTTTTGCGGGACATTGTGCAAGGACTAAATAATAATTTTCTTCGAATTCGGGTAAATCTGATTCTTCTGTTGCGTTCAGTTTAAAAATGTCTTTCTCGACTTCATTATCAGTTCATTCGATTTATCAGTTAGGCTGTTCGCGAACGTGAGAAACCGCGTCATGAAGCCATTTACTTGACCACGTCATCATTTTAGAGCTTCCATTTTGTTGAAAAGCTTAAATTTTCAATCAGTTCCACTTATAAATTTTCACTCAGGTTAACTTGTAATTTAACACACGATTTGGTTTATACAAATTTTCAGTTAGATAGTTCTTCGCGATTTACACAAAATTACTTTACACGAATGTTTTGCAACATTCTACGGATTTTGTATTTCACGAATAAAGCTTAATCACAAGCTGTGCGTTTATGTATTGTATTAAATTCTGATTTGAAATTTTACTTACGGTAATAAATCGGAAAACGGATTTTTTATCTAAAACAGTTTACCTAAACACAATTTATCTAAAACAGTTTATCTAGAAACATTTCGTCTAACAATAATTGATCTAAAAACAATTTACCTAGAAACAATTCGTCTAAACACAATTCATCTAAAAACAATTTGTCTAAAATCAATTATTTAGATGAATTCGTCTTAAACAATCCGTCTCAATTTATGTAAAATTATTTAAATAAAAATAATTACCGACGTAAACTTGGCCATTCCAAAAAAAGGTTTTAAAAATGTATCCTCACTAAATTTTAGAAATAGCTGCTTTCCAGTCGACTAACCGGTAGTTCCCGCTAGTAGTATAATTTTTGTCTTTGCTATGTACAACTGGACATAACCTAAAATTATTTTTTGAATATTATCAGTCAAAAAATTATATTTTTCTTTGATTTTAAGTCGATACATACAAGACGTGTTTTTTATTGTGAATTTTTTTAAACAGTTTTAGTCATTATTAAAAATAAAACTATTTCTCTTTGATTAAAAAATCTAAACGGTTGAAATTAACAAACTTCTTAAGCAAAATGTGACCGGTTCTACACTTATCCGCTTATTGAAACCACGTATTACCCACCTTTATATCATTCAATTCGGGCCATAAAAAGAAGCAATTATGCCAGAATGACATCCGAAATTTAAACAAAATTGAAATAAGCCGATGAAGCCGGTCTGAACCAGCCGAAACAAAGAAATCAAAATCATTCCAACGCAATAATTTTTTATATACTATTCACAATGGTGAATAGGTAGTCGCTAGGTAGTGAAATGGTAGTCGCTTATAGACATAAGGGTTAAAGAAACACATTGACTGCTCAATTGAAACAATTCTTTTATTCGCCTTTTAACGCAAATTGTCTGACATGGTGGACGATTTTCAAAATAGAGCCTGAGGGATCAAAAATCTAAGCAAATACAAAATTTTTCATTTTATTTCAAAATAAAATTATGATCCTCTACGGTTTTATAGTCAAAACTCTCTGTATACTTTCTTATAAGGCGGTACGGCGAATACAAGGCACTCAAGCCTAGAAAACCCATGGCTTGTACAAGAATTTATAACTAGAAGGTCTGAAAAATTGTACAAAATAAAAATCGAAAACAACTATTGATGAAGTGATTTTTGCTGAGGTAGTAAGGCAGATTCGTTGTCGGGCGTTCCAGGCTGCAATGGAAACTCCCTTGCAAATATAGCTGCAGTTTTCGGCATGTAAATTAATCATTTAATATTCGAGTTTTTGTATAGGCGTTGGAAATTGGAATGAGATTACTAACACCCGAATCAGTTTTGTGAAATGTATATAATATCCTTTCAATTGATATGAAAATGAATGAGTCCATTTATTTTATCATTGATTTTTTTTAACCCAAAAACTTAAATTATTTTCACGCGGGCCTTAGTGTTAGTGAAAATTAGTATGTATTTTAAAATTCCCGTGATAAAAATACTATTGTTCGAGAAACAAAAATTCCCGAAATTATTGGAATAATATTTCTCGAGAAACCAGGTGTAACAATAATTTTAAAGTCTCGAGAATTCTCCAAACAAGAATTACTAATCGCAATCTCTAATTATAATCAATAAGCCAAGTTCCTGTGCAGTTTAGTTTAGAAATAAATATGACCCCCTTTGGATTGTACGAAGACTGACTCTCGCGGCACTTAAGGCAAATATAACATAATCGTTTCTGTTTAATGTGTTGAACGAGAATTATTAAAAGTTGATTCACTGCATTGCCAATAACTGCTGAAAAACAATAAACGTCTTCCATTGGCGAAAGCAATCTACTCGCAAGTACTTGTATCTACTCACAGCTACCCATGCTCATACGATGGTGTAGAAAACAGAAGTAGTTACGCAAAAAATTTGCGCTAGTGGATTTTAGTTGCGAAAATTCCAATAGATGGCTTTTAGACCTTTTTCGATATTTTTCGAGAGTTTTTTGTTACGTTCGGGTTTTTTTATTTTTTGATGACAAATAACTTATAATACCTATAAAGGAAATTAGGTTATGTTTCCATAGAAAGTTTGCGCACCAACATCTTTGTCGTTAAAAAAATTTTATGTTCTTTCACCAGGGCGGCGCGCTGATCGTTTTAACGAAACAGCTGTTATTGGTGACATTGCTTTCTATAAATGTCAAAGCGTCATAGTTAAGAAATAACAATATAGCACTGAAATTTTTAGAAAACACAATAATATATCGCTTCAGTGAATAAAATTGATTATAAACGAAGTAATGCTATGGCACTATTAAAAGCTCGGTGAGAAGGTAAGTAGAAACGCGAAGTGTTGTTCCCCAATTCACAAATTGATTGTTTACCAGATATCAATAATTCGGCGGGCCGAAAAAAACGAGAAGAGAAACTCGATGATTTTGCTGTGATCGGTGGCAAATCTATTGTCAAATTGAAAGCCAGTGAAATATACTTTTACAATTCTGGAAGCAGCAGCGAAAATAAGGAACGATTAGAAAAACTATTCGACAAGCAGCCGTTCAACCAGTAATTCAGAAGATGAAAAAGAGTAAGATTATGTGAAAGAAATACAAGGCTACAATTAATCCAAATATTTATTATAGATCCAATGCAAAACCAGTAGCAAGACAAAAAAAAAAAGGTTTACGTTTAAAGCATGGCATTCAAGCAAAAGTATTTCGTATGGATCAAATCAACATTTTACCGAAGGTGAGATTGAGAAATGAAAGAAATTTGCAGTACCTCAAATGTTACATTACCTGCACCGGACACGATTTAACAAAAAATTAAAGATATTAAAGGCATGACGTACGGATTCAAAGAAGAAGACATTGAAAAGATGGCGGAAGAGGAAAATCGTTTCTGGGGTCACCCGACAAATTATGCTACGCGTAAAACTTGTCCAATGAAAGAACGTACAGCTCAATTGCGCGGTGAGGATGAATGATTTGGCACGTGATTTGATTATTCATAGTCAAGAATTAGAAGAATGTGCCAATGAATTGGATACACGTTGCTCAAGTAGTATTAAGCTTTATTTTATTTATTAATATTTATAGTCTACAACGACCCAATGAGTACATAACGAGATACAGAGCATTCACAATGAAAATTCTTTACTTTTAACGGATTATGAATTTCCAACATAACGAACAACATTTTTTGGAATGTTTTAAATTCAAACAAACCTGTAAGTCAAAAGTAAAAAGTTTTTCATTGGGTGTAACTAGCGGGCTTAGGCCTCACTAAAAAACGTAGACTAATCTTTCAACAATGCAGCATAATAACATTTGTAGACTGTCTACATCCGCTGGATGAAAATGTAGATCTACATAATTTGGGTTCATAATTTGGACAATTCATCTCATGTATAAACAAAATGTATCAAACTCATGTAATACATATTTGAATTTCTGAAATTTTGTTCGTATGTTGTGACTACCTACTTCTTATAAATGAATTAGAAAAATAGAAGAAAATGGATAATTTAATGGGAATACTTAATTGTTTTACGCAAAGCGGAGGCACAAACCAAAATGTAGAATATATACGTAGACTCTACATTTTTTTGGTTGAAATTTTGTATCCAGCGAGTGAGGTCTACATTTTTAGTGAGACCTGAGCCCGCTGGATACGTCCATTGTGAATGCACTGATAATCGGATATACGTGCGGGCGCTTAGGTTTGAGTGGCGGTCCACCAGGACAGGCATAGACAACAAAAGGTCCGTAGCCATGTGCGGCCGCTTAGGATGTACAGCAATTTTCAGTTGTTCACATTGAAATTAGACAATTTTTTCACACTAAACATTGTTAGAAAATAAAAAATTTAAAAATTTCATATTTAACGTTAATTAATTTAATTATTATTTTTATAAACATTTTTCTTATATTCTTTTAATTTAAATGTAAATGGATGAAATTTAATAAAAACAAACTTAATAAAAAAAGAATTTTCATTTTCCAATATAAAATTTATTTATTCATCTTCATCGAACACGATCTTCTTGGCTTCAAATACACCTTTCCGACTTTTCTTATTGACGCTACCCACAAAATTATCGGCGGCTTGTCTTTGAAGTTGATCAATATTATCTTCTGGGTTGGCTCATTCCAACACCAATCCTCGACCGTATAAATCCGTACTCTCGCTTATTACTTCGAACGCTTGTTTTTCATGCTGTTTGGTTACAAATTCAACAAATGCAAAACCCACTTGCAGTTAACTTTTGTGGCAGTCGAACAGCTTTTAGTAAATCAAATATTACTTTGAATATATCACGAATTTCACTCTCTTTCGCTTGGGTACATTATATTTTTTACCTATTGGTTCGTTATCCGTCACCTTTTTTCTCATCGAAGTACTACCACCGTGCGTATTTAGCATTCGATCACTTCGATTCAATTCCATTTTCTTCCCGTTAATGTTTACATAGAGAATCTGTCAAAGAACCTTTTCTGCATCTTTATGTTTCTTGAATTAAATAAAATCCACAGCACAAAGAAATAGTTTGGCCAGGATTCTTCATGTCTTTTTTCTGGGCGATTTGTATTGAATAAATGCGGCCGTATTGTGCAAAATCGTTGCTTCTTCTGGGTCGTTGCCATCATTGCCTTCCTTCCAACGATTTATTTACTCACCAACCCAAATGGTGTGAACAATTTTTAATTTCATCGTATTTCATATCGGCGGGTAGACAATTTATTTTTGTATACATAAATAATATATTTTTTGTTGTTTTTTTTATTTTATACATATTATGTACATATACAATAAATGTTTTGTATACATTTTTTTGAAACAGCTGTTTCGTTAAAATAAAATAACCGTTTCGTTAAATAAAAAAACAAAAAATTTGAATTTTCGTTAAGTAGCTACTACTACCGCTCTGGTGAAAGAACATGGAACTTGAGATGTTGGTGCGCGAATTCTAACCTAACTTCCTTTATAGGTATTATAAGTTATTTGTTTGATGATGTAAAATGTCAAAATTAATACAAAATTATTTTGTTGTTAATGATACATTTTTAAGAAAAATGTGTTTAAATATCAATACGGTAAATATCAATGCTTTCCTTTTATTACATGTCCATTTTTTTTTTGTCATATTTTGAATCTAATTTTAAATATCGCCATTACTATAATAAACAACTTTACAAAAGACAAAAAAACAACTAAACAGAAGGTTGTGTTTTACTTGTGTTACTCAATTTCTCGTTCCATTGGGTATCTACTCGCAAGTACTTCCAAGTAGCAAATTTTGCCCATTGGAAGACGGCTATTGTGCTATATGAATAACGTAATAGACAAAACTTATTTTTTTAAATTTACCGGTAAGGCATTTATTAAAATTTAAATATCGATTTTAATAGTTCGATGCTATATAGGTATATATAGTTAAAAATGTGTAAAAATATGAGCTTTTCACCAGAAATGAGGGAGTTGCTATAGGTAGTACGGAAAGATTCCAAACAAAATGACAAAATGCACGCAAATGCAGCAGATTCACAGCCATGCCTATAATGAAACTTGGCATTTGCTGATTGCTGAATGCTGATACTGATTATGTACATATTCTCTTTCTCATTTAGAGAAAATAGATAGATTTTATACGATCGAGAAGACAGATTTTATACGATCATATAAGAGCCAATTTTAAACGTCCATGTTGGTTTTATACGTAATTCACAGTCAACGAAATTTTGAAGATGAAGAATTCTTTATTCTCTCTATGAAATTTTCTTTGGCTTTCCACATAACAAATAAACTTTATTAAAATATGTCATAAAACGTAATAATTATTTGATTGCTGGAGGTTGTCACATATTTATATCTGTATCTTGCTTATTTTATGCATTTATTTATGTTTGTGCAGAAAATGATGCCAACCGTCGTCTTATCTTGAAAACCAACTTGAAAAGTCGATTTTAGGATTTGTTTCTCGGGTTTCAACTCGGATTTACCATTGCTTTCCAATCGACCACCGCGAGTACTTCTAGATTGTATTTTAGTACTTCAGTTGAACCTTTTTCTCATGAGAGGTCTCGTCGTTACGGGGTCAAAATTTTTGTTTACATTTTTTTTATATGGAGTTTGGCACAAAATAACAAAAATTTAAAAAAATGAAAGAAATTTACTTCGCCGCGAGGTTTAATTAAACCATATTTGTTAACAAAAGAATTATTTGTTTATTTTTAACATAAAATAAAGGATCGCCGTTACAATTGCTAGAAAAACGAAATATAAAAATCATCAATTTTTAAGTTCTGTGTAGTAAATTATGTGTTAAACAAACCGTTCTAGCTATCTGGATAACAAATTTTACGATAACAATGATCCACAGGGAGCTCCTAATAGAAAGTGGCAAAAAAAAAATTGAAATTCTTGAACAAAAACTAACATAAACAATCAGACATAACCTCACAATATTCAAATAATTTTCGATGTTTATACATTAAATTCTAGTAAACCAAACATTTTTCAAATCATTTTATGTTAAAAATATATTAATTAAATTTTTGTTAATGAATTATTATATTTTGCATTTATATCACAGTAATATTCTTTGATTATTTTTCAATTATAATAGAGCTGTTTTTGATCAAACTCCATATAAAAAAATGTAAACAAAACTCATTGATCCAACGTTCATATACTCTGGTGCTAAGTAGACATACTAATCACACCATCTATACTCAAAACTAATCTAAACTTTTCCAAAATTTCTTTGGATCTATTAATTGGTTTTAGACGAATTAATTTAGAAAAATTATTTTATATCCACTTGTTTTTGCGATTTTTTTGTTGAGTTGTTTTGGGCGAGTTGATTTATATGAATATATGTAATCGCTCTAGATGAATTGATTTTAGATAAATAGATTTTAGACGAATTGTTTTTTGTTAAATTGTTTTAGATAAACTGTTTTAGACGAATTGCTTTAGACGAATTGTTTTTAGATGAATTGTTTTTTGTTAAATTGTTTTTAGGCAAATTGGGTTTAGGTAAATTATTTTTAGATAAATTGATTTTAGGTAAATTGCTTTAGTCAAATTGGTTTAGATAAATTGTTTTAGACCAAAAGTCCGCGAATCCCAATGTTTCTCTAGCTTGTATAACTCGGACATATGTTGTACTATCTGGAGAAAGAGTTGTAGGCTGCGGTCAGTACAATATTGAACTAAGTATAATTTTGGTAAATATCGATTTTATTTTTTTTCTAGATCTTGATGTCTTGAATGCTCGCTTATAATAGGACGATGACAAGTATTTTTATTTTTGTAATTTAATACATTTTAATATTTTGTTGTTTTACGCTTGACATCTCCAAATGCCATCTGTGAATGTTTAGCCAAAATTGATCCGAAAGCTCATTTAACAAATTCAATGCCTACTAGAATTTTCGAAGTTATTCAAAAATATCAGAAGTGCGTTTATACGTATGTATGTCTACCTGTAATTTAAATTTTTCAATTTTATTAAAGTAAAACCTTAAATTTTTTACTAATGATTTATCTTAGCAACAGATTTAAGATGATAAGACACAATTTAAATTAATTAAAAAAAATCAAAACACTTTATTTTAGGAAGTGTATAGTGCGCTTATACGAATCCTAACACTTTATTATTTCAAGGTTGTTTTATTAAGTGGTTTGTTTAATAGTTAGGTAGTTCTCAAAGAACCTGATTCAGCTGCTTTTTAATGAGTTATAGATTGAATATAAGTTTTTTACTGTAATTTTATTAAGCAGGTATGATCGGCTAAGTAATTATTTTAATTTTTATTTTTAGAGGTACCTACTGGAAATAATTCGCAATTAATTTATTAACTTAATTTAGGATGCCAATTTTAAAAGCTGGTTTAATTTAAATTTAATAAATAAAAAAGCTTATAAATATAAAGAATTTTGTTGTACTAAGCATGAGATCATCACAAATCATTGCAAGTTTATGTAAAAAAGGTTTACGGTGGATCCGGCGTCAAAATTCAATAATTACTCGGAGATCTTGCTTAATGCTTGGTCATACACTCAAAATCAATCAATCAAAAATAGGTGAGTTCATTCACCTTTAGTAAATTATTTATATCTTGTACGTACATGTGCCATAATTTAAGACTATAATATAAAATCCATCGCAATGATAAGCCAATGCCATTTCGTTGATACATTTAGAATTAAGCTTTAAAAAAAACGATCAAGCTACAACCAGTTTAATGTAATTGCAATTTATATATGTAGATATAAAGATAAACTCGCCGCTATACACCTTGACATTATTCTATGTTTATTAATGCTACTTTCAAGCACGAAATGTTGAATTAATAAATCAATTAAGAACCAGATCGAAACTGTCTAATAAGCTGTTTAACCGTATGCATGATCACCGCACCAAACAAGAAATTAACTCACATTTTATTCACAATTACATAAATAAATTTTACTTTCGTTGTTGAGTTCATTGTTTCCATTTTTATTTCGCTCTTTCTTTTGCTTTGTGAGACAAATTCAGTCGATAAGATACCTTGAAGTATAACATTGTGCATTTTATAATATAATGCACACGTACAATAAACGTTTGGCTATACGATTACGAAATTCCAACCTTGACATCACCGCTTGATTTCATTAACAATCGTGTATTATATTTGGTCGTGTTTGGCAGGTTTCCTCTTATACTCGATCCTATATACAAAGTACACATAATTAACTAATTGAAAATACTTTTATTATAATTAATTAAATAATTTTTTTAATAATAATGTTTTTATAATTAAAATCGAACTATCCTTAGTAACGATTGTATACTTCTATGTATTATGGTAAATTACGAAACACAACAGGTTTTTAACTGGAAGTCACGATGAATTCCATGCTTTGATATACTACAATGTATCTGTAATTAGTTCACTAACTGCAATAATTGTATGGAAAGTCACGATGAAATCCATGCTTTAATATACTACAATGTAGTAGTTCCACGCTCTAGTATACTACAATGTATCTGTAATTACATAGTTCGTTATGTATCATTACATTTAATCGATTATGCAAATATTTGTTCGACATATGATAGCAATCTGTCGTATCTACCTGAGAATGTGACAAAAAAAAATATTTTACAAAATAATGACGATTGATCAAGATCAAGACATTTCACTTTCATTTTTAATTTGTTTGCGAAACTGGTTATGAGTCTACTGTGGTTACCTCAGTGTGTCACCAACTACTTTAAAATGTTGTTTTGTGGGAACATTGATTTCCTTGTGGTTTTAATTTCAAGTATACATTTTGTAATAAATCTTTTTAGCGCATATTACAAAAGATCTTCCAAGCCATTTACAAACAAACTATTTCATTCAGGGCTATTATATGTATTATAATGAAATGGTCTTCTAGTTTCATATCGCACTTAATGGGGCAATTCATTTGTTTGTATTATTTATTACCAAATGGTTTTTTTTTTTGCTTCTCATATTCGTAAATGGCATTAAAATATAAGGTAAACAATCAGACAATGACCAAGATCAAGGTCATTTTCAAAAGTTATTGTAACGCTTTAGGTGTCGCTTGCTTATTTGGAATCGTGTTTATTGCATTATTCAAGTGATGTACTTTTATTTTTTATTTGTGTAATAAAAAATCATGATACCACCCAGACACATTTAAAAATTCTTAATTGTTGGGAATTAATTTTGTTTATAAGAAATTAAAATTATTTTAATAATACTAAAGGGTTTGCCAGGGTTTTTACCACCAAAGTCAATGACCTGTAACGAAAATAAAATATAATAACTACTTTGTTGTCTTAACAGCGGTTATAACCACCTTTAAATAAGAAGAAGCATTTCAAAAAATCATCTTTCACCAATGCCTTACAAACCATATAAAGTCTAGCCATATAAAGATTTGTTGCCAAATAGTAATTAAGGTTTCCTTCCAATAAACCAACAAGATTTGGAAAATTCAACATTGTATCGTGAGCTGATTTAGTTCATTCTGTTTTTATTTTATTTTCCCGTTTTTTTTTTTTTGTTTGAAGCAGATTGAGGATTTTTGTGGAACACCTTTTATCATCGGCAAATGTGGAAACTATATTACTTTGATGACGGTGGCTAGATCGGCTGTTTAAAACAAGTCCATTACTGATTCCAGTTCACTGCCGTCCTTCAAGGCGAAGGTAATACCAGTTAAACCCAATTTTAAACAAACTGTTGCATACATTTTGTTTCCATGGGCCCTATTCGCGAATTCCACATCCATTTTCCACATGTGGACATCTGTCAAAATTCCCTTAATAGTTCCCTTTGTATTTTCCCTATGTATATTCCACATGCAACCAAATACCCTATTCTTGAATCATTCGGAATTTTTTATTCACCACTCAGCCATTTTGTAATTTTACTAAAGCAGCAATTGTCAATAAAGTCAACTAAATACGTTTAATGTTTGCAATGTTTGTTTTTGCTAAATGCCAGTCCATTTTTAAGAATTCTTTTTATGTTATCATGAATTTTGATAAAAAAAAAATTTCGAAATGATTTTTTATTCACAAAATAAAAATTTTGCGAATTTTTTATTCACAAAAAGTAAATCTAAAATCTACGTAATTATTGACTTTTTCGTACACGTGACATTTTCCACATACTTATACCCATTCAGAAATATTCCCTTTGTACCGAAAAAATTCCATTAGTAGGGATTTCAAGAATACATGAAATAAAATTTCCAAACGTTTTTGTGAATTTTGCCAGATTTCCACATGTGGAAAATGGATGTGGAATTCGAGAATAGGGCCCCATGTCATCAACCATTATTAGCCGTGTTTTTTTATAAGTCTCGATAGATCTCAATAGATCGCATCCAGATGTTCTCTATTTTTGTGGTTAAACTGCAATTGATTCAGTTTATTTTAATCAAGAATAACATTTTATTCAACAATTTATCGTTTTTAATTCATTTCCTTGAATTACATAACTTATTAATTGTACATGAAAATCTTGCTTTTTATCCAGATATGCTATCGAGACTACAGATTTTCCCTTTTATAAGTAAAGACACAAATTAAAAATTTGTATTTTATCAAGGACGCGTACAAAAGTCAATTTTTAGTACATCTATCATACAATAGGAAACTAGTAGCTAATTTACATTTAATCTGTTGCTCTATTTTAAAAGACAAAATATGTACGATAAAAGTATCAATTTTATTATTATTTCCTTCCATTATGAAGATGCATATTAAAATTTGTTATTTAATACTACTTACCACAATCCGCAACTTTTTTAGCGAAAAAGAATTGAAAAATCGAAAAATGAACCTGTTTATCATTTTTCGTAAAAGTTGCTCAACATTTAAAAGATCATAGTAGCATTTTGCAAGAAAAAAAAAAAGTTTTAATGTGTCCGTCTCATTTTTATATATGGATAAAATGTATTCGCACTTTTCCTCATGTATTTATACTTTTGGAATAACAAAATATAATGAAAACAACATGGCGTAGCGTTGTCAAAATAAACACAATTGTTAGTGCTGCGAGTGCCAGTATTTTTAGGTGGATCATAGGAGTAGCTACAATTTCCCATTTTTTATTTTTGTAAATATCTGAATAGATCTATCGAGACTTATAAAAAAACACAGCTATTATTTTAATCTTCAAGAAAATCCTTCGATATTCAAGAAGGCGTATTATTTATGTTCCATTCGATTTCTCCTCCTCACTTCCATTGGAGGATCCGGGAGAGAAGCCACGGTGAAATGGCCTCCTGTCTTAAATGTTTCAAGAGTTCAGAGTAAATGGTTGAATAAGGTAAATTTATCGACAATTTGTCATCATAAGTTTGTGTTTAACAAAATAACTATGATATCAACAAAATTTGAATAATTCTTGGTTAAAAATTTGTTAATAAAAATTTACCTATCCAGAATTTCTGGCTAGAATTCATAACCAAATATAAATTAATTTTCGACAATTTTTCAAAAAAAATTCTGAAAAAATTGTCAACATTATTAAGTGTGACAAAAATATGGACATTTTTGTCACAATTTGATGAAGAAGGCGGAACCATTTGATGATCGCATATTTTAGTTACATGCATACGGAAATGCCTAAAATAAGAAATGTTTCTAGCTACGAAGCTTATAGAAAAAAAAAAGGGCGCGAAACTTGCGGCGCTCTTATTGGAACATATTTCTCATAAAAAAAAAAAAAAAAAATGTTATCGCTGGATCAGTCCCTTATCCAGAACCGCTTTCTGACTCAAAAGAAAATAACATAAGTTATGTGTAAACAGTGTACACACAAAAAAATAAAAGGTCACCACAACACCGAATCGGTGTTACATAGTGTCCCACCGATCGGATATTTATAATTTGAATCCAATCGGATATTATAATAAAAATGGCATAAAATACATTTGGATAAAAATTTTTACACCGCATAAAAACCAAACAGGAACATTCATCTTTAGGAAAACACCTAGAGGTGCATTTTATTCAATTCAAAAGGAATTTTTATAAAAACTTATGTTTTCGGATAGATAAAAATATTTATCCGTTGATGCGTATTTAATTTTATAAAACTATATTCAGTTGGAGAAAAATAAAATACTTTTTCGGATAAAAAACCAATTAACACCGCACATTTTTTGAGTGTATGGTTTTTATCCCATTGGTATTTTATTTTAATGTATATGATTTTAATATGTTCCGAAGGTTGTAAGAGAATTGAATCTTCTCATCAGGCCGCTGCGGCTATACTGATTGTATCACAATTTAAATTGTATTATACAGAAGGAATATGCAGATTGCTTTAGCGAATTTAACTAATACAGCCAAATTCTCTTACAATTTTACTTTTTCACGAAAACTCCAAACGGTGTAAATATTTACTCCGATAGAACGAAAATAATCTCTGGAAAGTACCTTTTAAAAAAATCCGCTGTTGACAACTTTTGCGTTTACTCCAAACGGTGCAAAAGTATACTGTTCGATCCTTTTGGATACTTTAAAATTTGTACCCGATCTTGCGGAGTTAATATGGTACTATTGGATAAAAAATAAAGCTTTTTTCTTCTACAGAAGGTTTGGTCGAATACGGCTTCATTTTTCATATTACATCGAAACTCGATTATCCGGGATGCTCGGGACCGGAGGTTTCTCGGATAATCAAAAAACCCGGTTGATCGAATTTTTCAGTTTTATAAAGAAATACAAAATATACGTATGCAATATGTATCTGTATGTGCAACACAAAAACAAAACTGTTTCCAAAATTTAACAAAACAAAAAAAATCCCGGTTAATCATTGAAATTCCGGATAAACAAGCGACTCAAAAAAATCGACTGTGTAAAAAAGAATCACGGATAATAGAGGTTTACGGATAATAGGACCCCGGAAAATCGAGTTTCGACTGTAGTTTATTTTTGTAATCTAATTGACGAATGGAATATTCGAGGAATCATTTATAATGTGGTCAAAATAAGAGATACAAGTTGTGAAGGTCAAGAAAATTCTTTTTATGTTTATTATGTTTTTATTAAACATGAGAATCTTTTTTCAAACTGTTCTCCCCTACTACGTATGCATGCAAGACGCCTTTTCCTTATCTCAACTGTTGTTGTCTAAAGTCGCATTTCTGTTTTCATTGTTTCAAATGCAGCTGTAATTCGTGCCATTAAAATTTCTTGTGTGGACACCTCTTCTGCATAAACTAATTCCTTTGCACGTCCCTAGAAGTAAAAATCGAGGCGGCCAGGTCTGGGGACCGTGAGGGCCAAGAAATAGGCCCGCATCGACCCGTTAATGAGTTCGGAAAACAATTGTTTAAGTACTCACGCACCGCTTGATGATAATGTGCCGGACAGGCGTCATTTTGAAAGACGATCGGCACACGATTTTCTAAAACTGATAATAAAAGTTCAGGTAAATCGGGTTGGTAGACGCGGGCCTATTTCTCAGTCCGCACGGTCCCCAGACCTGACACCCCTCGATTTCTACGTCTGGGGAAGTGCAAAAGAATTTATTTATGCAACAGAGGTTTCCACACGAGAAATTTTAATGGAACGAATTAAAGCTGCATTTGAAAGAATGAAAACAGCAATGCGACTTTAAACAACAACAGTTGAGATAAGGAGAACGTGTCGTGCATGTATACGGAGTAGCAGTTTAAACAAATATTATATAAAAACATAATAATTTCTTGACCCTAACAACTTGTATCTCTTATTTTGACCACATTATAAATGATTCCTCCAACATTTAGCATATCGTTGGAAAGGGTATAAACTAGACAACTTTTTAAAATAACGTATGAGGAATAAAATATGGACAAACAAAAAAAAGTAAAAAAAAAATTATTTACTAATCAAACGATTGTCATCCATAATTTATTTAAAACTTTAATTCTTAGATAAAATTTACAGAAAAATTTGCGCTCCATATCGATTCGCTTTCCTGATCCTTTCTGGTACTCTTTTCATTGCCGCCTGCGTTCCTGATGTATCGATGTTCTTTAAATCTCTCTTTATCTTTCTAATCAGACATTCAACATTTTTGGCACGATATCGATTGCTGTATACCATTCTCTTTGAGATTTGCCCAAAACGTTTCAATGGACCTTTAGTTGTGGAACATTTGGTGGGTTATAGTCTTTAGGGATAAATTCGATTCTGCGTTGACGTAAATCAGATAACGTTGTGTTGGCATAATGTGAGGATGCCAAATTAGGCCAAAAAATCGTTTTATCATTTTTATGATATTTATTTATAAATTTCTGAAGCACAGGTAAACATTTGTTTGTGTATGTTTGCGCATTAACCGCCAAACCACTTTCGAAAAATACTGGGTCACTGACACCTCGTTCGCTAATAGCCAACCACAACATAACTTTACCTGGAAACTTGGTCTTATGAATAAACTTCTCCTTTTCTGGTGCTTTGTGATCGGGAGACTCGTAGTAGTATTTTGGCTGCCATTCATTACCTTCAACAGTGAAATAACTTTCATCATCCATCACACATTTATAAGCTGAAGAAGCGGCGAATCATGTTTGGGAAAGCACTCTTAATCTAGATTTGATTGTAGCTAATTGTTTGTCTGTAGTTGCTGGTGCCAATTTTTTGGATTTGCGTTGAATATTCATACTTTGTAAATATTTCTTGATAGTTTTTGGGGCAACTTGATATTTTTTACCCAGTTATCTGTACGATTTTGCAGTTCGACCCACTGTTTCACCTTTCAATTTCATTCGAACTTTGCTACCTTGTAGTTGACATTTTTTACCAGAGTCGGGTTTTCTTTCCACAGGTTCATTATTCTCAAACAGTTTAATTGTTTTGTAGATAAAGGATTTTTTGAATCCAAGATCCTTGAAGTAGTGAAAAATCTCGTTCTTTTTTTTGTCTGGATTTTCCTGACAAAATTTATAAATTAATTTACGACGATCTACTTGTAACAACGACATTTTTGTAACTAATCGTAAAATGACGCAGTTGTAATGTATTTTTTATAAAATATACGGGAACCACCTTATTTAAAAACAAGGAAATTTTTATTTTTGGTTGTACAATACAAATACAAATACATTTTACATTTGTCCATATTTCATTCCTCATACGTTAAATCTAAGTTCAAATTAATCGTTATTTTTTTTATATTGAATTTCGAAGTTGAAATTTTTCATACATTTACACATTTTCAACAGCATGTGAAGTTATCCTAGTTTTTCATCCCAGAAAAAATAAAACTGTTCATCAGGCAACACTGTCCCATCCCATCCCAGTTTAATTTTGCATACGAAAGAATAAGTTTTTCTCGTTTTTCTTTTTTCATTACATATAAGACAAAAATTTTTTTTCTCTAAAGTGCACCGTCTGTATCTGCTAAAAAATTTGAACCGATAATAATTATTTATGTTTAGAGTAGGCAATAGTAAGGATCACCTGTGATAAATACCCCAATACCAGCCGTATGGTCCAATTTTCACAATCGGCCAACTACCATTTTGCCACAAAACTGAAATCAATTAACGGGGCTTAAGAAACCAACCCTATTTTGTAAATTATTATTTTAAGGGAATTAATATTACCTAGCTACATATTTATACTTACATACGAAAGAGTAATAGAATAAGAATATTCAATATTCTTATAAACCTAATTTTTTCGTAACGTTTTTATAAAACTGTTGGAAGTTATTTTAATACATATACAATTTTGTAAATTTTTACAATAATTCTAGAGTGTCATTTACGAACATACATATTTAGTAATTTGTTGAAAATAATAAATTGTATTGAATTTATATAAAGTGTTAATCTTAAGACAGAGTATAGTACAGTGATTTAATTAATGAAACATTTTAAAGAGATCCGTGTGTGGCTTTAAAGATTGTTTGTTTTAACAGATATTAAAGTAAAAGTTAGAAATGCCTTTCAAACGGTTTGTCCTGGGCAAATCACAAATTGATAAAATCCAACATATTATAATTCAAAATACTAGTGATTTGAACAATACGGATTTAAACAATTTTAAAATCGAAGCATTTCATTGAAAGTCTAAAGGATAAAATTGCTAAAATTGATTCTACAACTAATAAAGCAACTTTTAACGAATTTTCGGGTGATTTATTCAATGAGCAATTTAATGAAAATATTACAGCTGAATCTAATCAAAATTCCTCCGTCATATCGGCACTTATGTCTGACGATGATGTTTTTGAAACCATCCGATCTAAAAATGTTCAAGTAAAAATGCGGCGGTCAGTTACAGCAAAATCTTCAAATATTTCTTGATTGCCTCAACTCGAAAACAAAATATGAAAAAGATCCATTTAGATGTGCCTTTATTACGAATAATCAAGTTGATACATTTCTGGAATTCATGGTAAATTATATTCCAAATACAGCGTTAGTAAAACAAACAAATTGTTTTAAGGGTTTAGTTCAGAGCATACGAGCCATTCAAACAGTTTCTAAAAATATATTGCCGGAAAATATTGGAATTGACTACATTTTAACGTCAAGATACAATCAATATCCAGTCGAGAATTTATTTGCCCAAATCAAAGCCGCTAACGGAAATAATCGCAACCCGTCCGTACATGAATTTAATTATAATATTGCTAAAATTACACCGTTAAAATTGTATCACCATTTTCAAATATATCAAATTGCGAGAATGGCACAGACGAACTGCTTGAAACGATGGAAAATCTACCATATGAATCAAATGAAGAAGAGAGTATAAATTCCATTGAAATTGACCATGTTGATGACATATCAGATATATCCGAAAAAAATTTATCTTTACAAGAAGCTTCAATGCGCGGTATTTTGTGGGCTACGTAGCATGCAAAATTTTGAATTTTATCAAAACTGATGAAATTTTGGAAGCTCCATCGGAATATTTGATCAGTAACAAAAATTTGGTTGAATTTGAATTTTATCTTTTATAAATTAATATGTTTTGAAGCTCTATAATTAAAAAGCTAGAAAAGTTAATTGTAGAAAACATCAAAATTAGACGACCATGTAAATACAAAGTAAATACGCACCCCAACGGTATTTTGAATTTGATTTTAAAACGAACTTCATCCAATAATAATAACATATAGATCATGTTTTCCAAAAGAGGCAGCACGATCAAAGAAAAAAGTACGGGGCGTTTTCCGAAAGAGGCAGCATGATCAAAGAAAAAGTACAGAGCGTTTGCCACTAGATATCACTACACAAACAAAAAAATATTCTGACGTTTTTCAAAAGGACACAGCCAAAATCAACTTAATTATCACGTATTAATAATAATCACTTTTATAACACGCAAATACTTTGGTTTATGTTTACAAAATGCACACATAAAAATGTCATACAATTTTTGACAGCAAATATTTAGTGACACCTAGTGGCATTATGTGAAAGTTGCTTATAATTTCGGAGTTTTATGGAAGATGGTAGCTCTGGCGGTTAAAGAAAATTTGCCATTTGAACATGATCTATTATTAGTGCAATTTAGTTTGTGTTTGTGTCGATATATTTTTATTTTCTATTTGATGCGTTTTACTTTTTTGTATACATACGTATAGAATATTATACAGTACACACAGCACTCATTGATAAAAAATTTGATATTTTTGACGACAGTGATGATAATGCCATCTATTAGTAAGTAGAAGTCAAATATATCGAAATAGCTAATTGGGTTCCTCGATTGAAGTATACATTTTCCTCACTACAATTGGCGCAATTATCAGTCAATTTGATGAAAACCACGGCTTCCTTCGTCAATAATTCGCCTGGATATATTACGTCTGTGGCCTAATGTTCTGAACTCTAAAAAGGCGCACTATACAAAGTCGAATCGAACATAACAACGACAAAATTTGTATTTGTGATTTGGTTATTGGAGAGTCAAATTAAGCAATAAGTTAAATGCTATACATGATAATATAATCCTAACACACTAAAAATTCTCCCTGTACTGTCTTTGTTATCATGGTCCCCTTCCCTCCTACCAGCCCTATTCCTATTTGAAAAATGTTTTCTCTCTAAATTTCGAAACTCGTCTGCTGTGATAGAAATAGCTGGATCCGCCTGGGTGCTTTCCACGATTAATAATCTATTACCTCTGTTGGAAAAAGTCCACTTAGATCTTTCTGTCCGTTCTTCTTCCCTTGCACGATTGTCTCAGAATTTGAATACTGTTTACCGTTGCCATTGCCGACGAATTTCGCGATTTTTTTTGTAAATATAAATATAGAAAGTTTATTGACTTTTTCAAAATATCTTATAGGCTAGGTTTAGCCTGATGCTATGATTTTGCGATATTCAAACAAGTTTTTTGTTGAACGCTCAATTTAGAATGTAAGCAAGTCCTAGCTCAATAACGATCGGTGTAGTGGAGATTACTGAACATTCGATTTAGTGATGATTTTCTGTTGAACTAGACCCTTGCCAATAATCCTCCCCATTTTCAAAATAAAAATATTTGGGCCTTCCTAATAAAAACTAGGATTCAGAAGATACTTTAGTTATGTAGAAGTTTATTAGGTCGAGGATTTTCGTTTATCTGTAGACCAGTATTCGAGATGTCTAACGGATAAAAAATCCAAATATTTTAATCTTTGAAAAGCACAGGGCATGTTCCACGTTATCATAGTTTGGAAGTTATCATAGTTTGGAATGTCAAAATGCTAAAGGTTTAGTGTGATAGTCTGGTCCACTTAAATAGGATTGGTGGCGGACTTTTAATTTTTGGTTTGCATTTTGTATGATCGACTACATGCAAACCAAAAATTAGGAGCTTCACATCTTGAACAGTTCATACTAAGCTAAAAAATTGGTTGGAAAGCTATCGATTTACTATCTTATTAAATTTATCATGCCTATTCGCTCAACTGATATTGGGTTCATTTTTGTTTTTTGGATAGCAGATATAGGGGTTTCCATTTTCAATGCCCGGATTTTAAAATTGAATATTAAACAAACGGACTGGAACTTCTCGAATATTTTTTTTTTATCAGAAAAAGCATAATCGTCCACATGGCGGCAGTGGCTCCGCTGAGTGGCACGTATTTGTTTGGACCAATTTTCGATAACATTTTGGCATAAATGAAGCTCCACAGCAGTATTTCTCGTCTAATGTTGTCCCTTAGCTTAGAACTTTTGATATAACAGCACGATAGGTTCGCTGATTGTTATCTTGACAAAAACACTCATATTGGCAGTCTACACATATATCAATAAAACACGGCAACAGAAAATTATCAATCATAGCCCGATACCATTTCGATTATCTGAATTTCTCAATTTAAAACCAAATTGAAAAATTCGAAAACCAAATGAATGATATTTACATATCAGTTCAAGGAACATTTCATCAGAATTATAGTTTAAAGAAAGGCGTTTTAAATTCAAAGAAAATGTTATCAAACGTTCCCGAATTTTTTCAAATTCCTGATTAAAAAGGTAAATATGTTTGCATGTATTGTTTTACAGTTCATTATAACCATAGTAAGCATTTTTAATTGATTTTGACTGATAAAGATTTATAGAAACAAAAGAAAAACTGGACAAAAAAAACTGGTTACACAACAACAAGAACTCACTCAGTTATATCGGCTTTTAAGCCCATCCAAGCATATAATAAAGGGCCGAATTAAATTCGCGAATATTTTTGTTTGGCGAAATTAATCCATTTTCAATTTGAATTAAATCCGCGACGTCCATTTTTTCAAAATGAATTAATTTCGCGCGGATTTAATTCAGATTTTTAAAAAATTTATGTGACGGAATTAATTCACGAAGCCGCTTATATTATTGATTGTTCTTGTGTGCGAGCGTTATTTAGCATTTTATATAATAGTATATATTGTGGTTATAATTGTAGCACCACATTTGGGTCAAAGGTGGCTCGTGTTAATTAACAAGACTAGATTTACCAAAAATTTCGATACAAAAATAAACGAAGAGGAACACGCTTGAATTTGGTTTTATCAGTTAGATTCAAAGTAGAACGAACATTTAATTTTTGGTAGCCATCTTGCGGCGATGGTCGGCTAAATTTTTTCCTAACATATTTATTTAACTTGAATCTAACTAGCTAATAACATAAAATTCAGCTTCGCTTTTTTAAACTAAATTTTTACCTAATCTTAAAGGATACAGGACTTAATCATTTACATTAAAGAATCTTTTAATTTCGATATTCCGAATCAGAAAACATTAAAAAACGACAAATCATCCACTTTAAGTTAGTTATCAGATCATTTTTCAGTTTTCGGCGATTTCCAGCTAAAATAAATTATTAGAAATAATTTTTTTTTTCTTCTTTAGTTGGGGGTATTAACCATTATTTTAGAGCGCTTGTTTCTTTTCTGAGCTACTTTTTAAAACTGATTGATGAAACTTCTTTTCCACGTGTTTTTGGATCCGGACAACATAAGAAATTTCTTATTTTCCTAGTCAATAGCTATTTCATAAAATATTTATCTGTGACTTTTATTATTAAAATGACATCAAAGAAATATCTGGTGCAACCGATACTAACTGGGCAACAATCTTAGCCAGAAAACTGGGCAAATTTTTTCTAAATTTAAACAGGGTAATTGACTTTTAAAAATGATATTTATGTGGTTTCAATAGGTGCGCGCAAGTTGTTTGGCCAAGAACACTGTAAATACAACAAGAGCGTCAGCGACCGACGACAAAATTAAATAACATAATAAAAAACATAACCTTAAATATCGTCTCTCTAGCTCAATTAATTTTTTTTAAACGATATTATGTTGAGAAAAAAAAAATTAATTTAAATTAAATTTAGCGAATGAATTTACGTTGTTTGTTGTTAAGGGAGCGAAAACTTAGAATATGAAGAATTAACAACCAAAAATTTGCAAGTACCAACATAACGACCCAAAAATCAGTTGCTAAAAAAGAAACCGAATTTTAATTCGGGGTAGGCTGTATCTTCTACACGGCCGTATGTGTTTTTTTGTGGCTGTATGAGTTTGTCAAAATAAATGTATTTATTATTAGCATCATGAAATGAGTGTACAGTGGTTGTTTGCAAACGATTAAGTACTGGGCGATGGTACGAGAAGTACGATATGAAGCGCAGGGTCACGGCGGTGATGTGCCTGATGAATGTGAGATCCAGACAAGTGCCTCCCGAATTCGTCTTGTTTTTATTTATGTAATTACTTTGATTTCTTTCTGACTTAGTTTATATGACATTGCTTAGAAAATATAATTAGAAAAAACTAGTCTGGATTAATTTTATAATTATCACTAATTGCTCCAATAGTTTCCACGTTTGACGTACTATAGTAGATGTACGTCAAAACTAATATTATAAAGAGTTGTGTTCGTAAACATCACATCAGCTGTTGTCATCAGAAGAAGAACCAAATATAATCTACAAGAAAACAAATTTATATTATTGTACACTCATATTTATATGTACATATTTGAATTTATACTTAACATTCTTTCTTATGAATTTGTATCCCCAGTTCTACAATTGAATTTATTTTGTATAATTAATTAATATTTCAATTTCATAATACATTTTTTAGTACTTACATTTTAATTAATTATTGTTGTAATACCAAAACATTTGTTTACAAACAAATGTCAATTATAGTAGAATTCAAATGAAGTTTAAAAAAATTATTATTATATTACCGCCATCTGTTATCGAAGTTTGGAAATTATATGTTCAAAAGATTTAATTTTGAATTCATTCTAGTACCAAAAACTAGTTATAGCATTTTAATAGCTAACGTCATATTTATAGCGATCATAAAATTTCCAACACACAAACAAAAAAAAAAAAATATATATATTTTTGTCATTCGCTATTGTAATCTTCAATAATAAACTCAAATTGTTAAAAAATAAAAATTAATAAAAATTGTTCGAATACTGTTTGAATACATACTAAAAAAGGTGCATCTCAATAAACTGCGCAACGCAACACATTGAACCAGCAGCAACAATAAATCTTTCTTGGGAAATAAAGTGAAGAAATTCTCCAGGCCACGCGTAGCTCGTGGAAATCTCGCACAGAGGCATTTCTTTACCCCGACATTTTGGTCCTTCGAGCCGGATGTTCGTTCATCACGGTCACATAGAAAAACCACGTTTCGGAAACAGATAAGTAGCCATATAAATTTATATAACTATAGAAACATTTTTTCTCAAATAAACTGATATAAATCAAGTATTTAATTGAACTATAGTGGTACATTATATTTAAAGTGAATTAAGTGAAAGTGAACTTTCTTACAAAAATTTATATGGTGTTGTAAAGTTTCAGTAAAATCTTATCTGATTAATTTTGTATTAACATTTTTAAACATTAACCCGATAATCAAGTGCATATAAAATTAAAATAACTTAATTATTGTTTGGCAGTGAGAGTGTTATATCCCATAATCAGCTGAGGCCGACATTTTGAATTTAACGGGAATAATATTTTTTTTTTGCTGTTATTTGAAACACGCGGTTGTTAATTAATTTCGCTAATTCCAAATAATCAAAATGACCGATACTTTACCATCGTTAAAAAAAACAACGTGCAGTAAACAAAGGCAAACTAACAAACATTTTAAATTATGTTAATAAAGCCACCGCGGATATTCCAATAGAGCAATTCAAAACGCGGTTAGCCAGGGTAGAACAACTCATGGAGGAATTTACTGCTATTGAAATTCAAATTTTTAGTGTGGATGAGGAACAAAATCCCGATTTAGAATACGAAGAAAACTACTATTTAGCGGTTTCTGGTTTAAACCGCTGTATCCGCGCGAGGTCCTTATCAATCGGAACTACCACACCGGAAGGTTTAGAACATACTTTCAATAGTTCAGTTAATGCTCAAGTTTACACAAAACTGCCAAAAATTAATATTCCGCCATTTTCTGGCAAATACATCGAATGGCAATCTTTCTTTGATTTGTTTTCGTCAACCATCCACGAATCAACTTCCCTCAGTGCCGTACAAAAATTTCAGTACCTCAAAGGTCTGTTAACGGGCGAAGCTGCGGTTTTACTACGCCACATCAGTATAACCGAAGCTAACTACATAGAAGCCTTACAAAAATTAAAATCGCGTTATGATCGTAAAAAGCTAATTATCAACGCATTCATTCGTACGTTCTTCGAGCAACCATCCATAAGCAATGCCAATGCTACTAATGTCAAACGATTGCTAGATACGGCCGATGAAGTTGTACGTGGTCTTAAGGCTCTTGGAACAGCTGCAGAAGGCCGCGATTCCTGGCTCATATACATCCTAACGGAAAAATTGGACGATAAAACCAGAACATTATGGGCTCAATCCTCCGCTGAGCTCGAAAATCCAGAATTAGGAGATTTCTTTAAGTTTTTAACTTTAAGAATTGATGCTTTAGAATCCGTGGGTACATCTTTTAACAAGCTATCATCTAACAAGCCAACAATTAAGAGTCACGTTACCTCTAATGCATTTCAATGTCCAATCTGCAGCGACATCAATCATGTGCTATACCAATGTCGGCAATTCAACGAAATGGACGTCCTCGCTAGACGCGATTGGGCCAAATCAAACAATCGCTGCTTTAATTGTCTAAGCTCCAAACATGCTGTCTTTAGATGCATGTCAAAACATCGCTGCCAAACGTGCAAAGGAAGACACCACACACTTCTGCATTTGCAGAATGCAGAGGATAATCAAATTCCTGCCAGTATAAATGAAGATGTACTTACGAACAAACCAAGCTCATCCAACCAAACGGTCAGTGCTCATGCTAAAAATTCATCAACTACTATTCAGTCAATTCTTCCAACAGTTCTGATGAAGGTAACAGATGCATCAGGCAAAACCAAATTGTGCCGTGCCCTCTTGGACTCCGGATCACAAGCCAGCTTCATCACCGAAAACTGTGTACAACGACTAGGATTAAGCAGAAGGAATGGGAGAATATCAGTCACGGGATTGGGGACCGCAGAGGCCGGTGTTACGAGGGGATTGGTTACCATTCACATTAAGCCGGAGGTCTACTCGGGCTTCAGCGTTAACGCTTTCATACTAAACAAAATCACAACCCGGTTACCAGAATACAATATTGACATGATTAATCAACCAAATTGGAAAGACGTCAAGCTTGCTGATCCAGATTATTCTAAGCCTAATGAAATAGACTTACTTATCGGAATAGACCACTTTTTTAATATTCTGAGGGACGGGCAAATTAAGGGCAACGCCAATCAACCAATTCTGCAAAATACTATTTTTGGGTGGATTGTAGCCGGAAATATTAGTTATTCGCAACCTAAAGATCTCCACTCATTCTGCAGTCTAACAAATGTTTTGGAGGTTGATATTGACCGAACCCTTCAACGTTTTTGGGAAGTTGAATCCATTGCTGAACAAAAAATGCTTCTAACTCCCGAAGAAGAATTGTGCGAAAACAATTTCAAGAAAAATGTTACTAAAACTCTTGAAGGCCGGTTTATGGTAAGCCTACCATTTAAAAAATCACCAAGGGAAATGGGATCATCATTTAACATGGCCTTGCAAAGATTTCGAGCTCTTGAACGCCGCTTTACTCGTGATAGTGTGTTCTATGGAATGTACAAACAATTTATGTCTGAATACCAATCACTCGGACACATGCAAGAAATTCAACCTAATGAGATGAATGAAGAAGGATATTTTTTGCCGCATCATGGAGTTTTCAAGCAAAATAGTACGACAATGAAACTGAGGGTAGTTTTCGACGGGTCCGCAAAGACGACTTCAGGACTGTCTTTGAACGATTGTCTGGCGGTAGGCTCCACTGTACAGTCTTCACTATATGCCATAGTGTTACGTTTTCGAGAACATCGCATAGTTTTTGCCGCAGACATAGAAAAGATGTATCGGCAGATTCTCGTAAAAAACGCCGATTCTAACTATCAAAAAATAATGTGGCGTTCTGATTCATCCATGCCAATTAGGTATTTTCGTTTGTGTACGGTAACATACGGATTATCATCAGCACCATTTCTAGCTACAAGAGCCATTAAACAAGTCGCTCTCGATACCGCAAACTCAGATCCCATCGCAGCCAAACATATAGAATCAAACATATACATAGATGATATCATGACGGGTGCAGATACGGAGATAGAAGCACAAAACTTAAAAAAATCCATTACAACAACTCTTTCAAAGTATGGCTTCAACCTACGAAAATGGATGTCTAATTCTCCAAAGCTGTTAGAAGACATCCCATTAGTTGATCAGGAGGATAGTGGCAAATCCATTGAAGAAAAGGGCGATACGGAAACAAGAAAACTCCTGGGTCTAGAATACAATCCGCTTCAGGACACTTTCAAATTTAAAGTCAAATCATCGCAAAGTACAAATATTTCGAAGCGGAAGGTATTATCAGAAGCTGGTAAGATTTTTGATCCATTAGGATGGCTGGCTCCCGTAAATATAAAAATAAAAATTTTCATTCAGCGGCTATGGATCCTTAAGCTTGCATGGGACGATACGATACCAAAAGAAGAAGCGGACTATTGGCAAAAAATACAATCCAACTTAACCACATTGGAGGAAATTTCGATTCCCCGCTACATCAACACCACCAAACATTCAAAGGTCGAGCTACATGGCTTTTGCGATGCTAGCCAAAATGCTTACGCTGCAGTCGTATATTGCCGTGTTATATCTGACGACAAGGAAGTACAAATTAGGTTAATTTCAGCCAAAACAAAAGTGGCTCCACTTAAACAATTATCATTGCCCCGCTTGGAATTATGTGGCGCCGTTTTATTGACCAAGCTTATGAATCTGGTCAAAAGGGAAACAAATTTAACAATTAAGCAAATTTATATGTGGACAGATTCGAAAATAGTCCTAGATTGGCTAGCATCTCATCCTAGACGGTGGTCTACATTTGTGGCAAACCGAACTGGAGAAATTCTGACATATTATAACCGTTCGGATTGGGGACATGTTCCATCAGAAGAAAATCCAGCAGACTGTGCTTCAAGAGGCCTCTTTCCAGAAGAATTAAATAATTATAAACTATGGTGGAATGGACCATTTTGGCTAAATCAAACAAAGGAATTTTGGCCACAACAGCAACAAAATTATGAACTGATCGAAGAGCAAATTCCAAAAATGGCATTCTCAGCTGTAATTAAAATCGATGTATTCGAAACGTTATTGTCAAAACATTCCTCATTCCATAAAATACAAAGAATACTTACCTATGTTGTTCGATTTGTTTCTAACTGCAGAAAACCTGTATTGGGTAGGAATAAATCAAAGTTTTTAACACGGGAAGAAATACTCGAATCACTCTATAGAATCTGTTTATATGAACAAGAAAAATTTTTCGCTCAAGAAGTGGAAGATATACGTAGAAGCAAGAACGTCCGAAAATCTAGCAGCTTAAAATTTCTTAACCCGTTCATAGATGAATTTGGAGTTTTGCGTGTAGGTGGAAGGTTAGAAAAAAGCAACCTTCCATTTTCAACCAAACACCCTATCATATTGCCACCAAAATCCCATGTGACAAGACTTATAATAGAGGAGCTGCACAAGGACCATAAACACGCCGGTCCTTCATTGTTATTGGCGATTGTTAGGCAACGATACTGGGTACCATGTTGCAAGAACCTTCTACGAAAAGTTGTTCATCAATGCGTAACGTGTACGCGTCTCAGAGCCAAGACGGAGGGTCAATTGATGGGCACTTTACCAGTTTGTCGAGTAGAGCTTGATCGGGCATTCACGAAAGTTGGCATTGATTTTGCTGGACCACTGTCAATTCATCTTACAAGAGGACGTGGTCAAAAAACGTACAAGGCCTATATATGTGTGTTTATTTGTTTGAGCACCAAGGCTTTACACTTGGAACTTGTTGGTGATTTGTCTACCGATGCGTTCATTGCCGCTCTCAAACGATTCGTAGCACGACGTGGGGTATGCCAAGAAATATACAGCGACAACGGTTCCAATTTTGTTGGTGCAAATAATGAGATGACTTCAATATTTGATAATTGTATAAAAAATTCTAATCAAGTTTCTCACTTTTTATCTAGACATGCAATAACTTGGCATTTTATTCCGCCAAGTGCGCCCCACTTTGGAGGAATTTGGGAATCAGCCGTCAAATCTACAAAATTCCATCTAAAGAGGGTAATCGGAGAGACCATACTTACCTTAGAAGAAATGATAACCTTGTTAGCTGAAATAGAAAGTATCTTAAATTCGAGGCCATTATGTGTTCTTTCAGCAGATGATATCGATCCATTGACACCGTCCCATTTTCTCATTGGGCAACCATCTACCAAATTACCAGAGTATGATTTAACGCACCTTAAGCCATCTCACCTATCAAGATGGCAAATGGTCCAATACATGTCTCAACATTTCTGGAAGCGATGGAATATTGAATACATTACGTCAATGCAACAACGTACTAAATGGGCACATATTAAACCAGCAGTCAAATTACATGATGTTGTTGTAATTAAGGAAGACAATGTTCCTGTTAATAAATGGCTTTTAGGTAAAATAATTAAGTTACATCCAGGATCTGATGGTATTACACGAGTGGTGACACTAAAAACTAAATCTGGAGAATTGAAGCGACCTGTTACTAAAATTGTAATACTTCCAATTGAACCAAGCGCTTCAAGGCCGGCGGAATGTTCGTAAACATCACATCAGCTGTTGTCATCAGAAGAAGAACCAAATATAATCTACAAGAAAACAAATTTATATTATTGTACACTCATATTTATATGTACATATTTGAATTTATACTTAACATTCTTTCTTATGAATTTGTATCCCCAGTTCTACAATTGAATTTATTTTGTATAATTAATTAATATTTCAATTTCATAATACATTTTTTAGTACTTACATTTTAATTAATTATTGTTGTAATACCAAAACATTTGTTTACAAACAAATGTCAATTATAGTAGAATTCAAATGAAGTTTAAAAAAATTATTATTATATTACCGCCATCTGTTATCGAAGTTTGGAAATTATATGTTCAAAAGATTTAATTTTGAATTCATTCTAGTACCAAAAACTAGTTATAGCATTTTAATAGCTAACGTCATATTTATAGCGATCATAAAATTTCCAACACACAAACAAAAAAAAAAAAATATATATATTTTTGTCATTCGCTATTGTAATCTTCAATAATAAACTCAAATTGTTAAAAAATAAAAATTAATAAAAATTGTTCGAATACTGTTTGAATACATACTAAAAAAGGTGCATCTCAATAAACTGCGCAACGCAACACATTGAACCAGCAGCAACAATAAATCTTTCTTGGGAAATAAAGTGAAGAAATTCTCCAGGCCACGCGTAGCTCGTGGAAATCTCGCACAGAGGCATTTCTTTACCCCGACAAGTTGTAAAGCTTGTATGTTATTTTCGATGATCTCATAAACAACTGGACAGATTTTAATGTAACTTCTATTTGTTGGCTTTCTTCAAGTCTCGGGAAGATTAAATGCTACGTATTATTGCGTTATCTACAATCTGATGAGAAAAATCGAGAGAGAGAGAGAATAAATATGTAGACTCTAACATTTATTTGAGCAAATTGGTCCAGTTATAACTTTGCGACTTGGCGGATGATGCCAACATTACAGGTGCACAATATAATATAAGGGATCCTATTAAAGTGCGAATAATATGACATTTAACATTAATAGATAGGAATCTCGCTGTATCCCATAATTTACTTAAAATCCCGTAAATTTTACTACATAATTATTTATATAGGCTGACCAATTCAGTTTACTGTCTATGACCAAACCTAAACTTATCCATAGAAATCAATTTTGCAACAATCAATCATTAGGTAATTAGTTGGTCTGGTGACTCATCTTTTATTGAATAAAATAGCAGATTGTGATTTACTTGGATTAATTTAGAGTATATGTAAATTGAACCAATCTAATACACTTCCTAAGCCAACATTCAACATAGAGCTTTGGAGAACAACAAAAGGTGTAATTAAAATCGATTCACTAATATCTTCAAAATATTTCACCGATTGACGCCACAAATGCAGATAGGAAAATATAAGTTAACAAGCACTTCTGGAAAAATTAAATTCATAGCATAATTTAGATTTCAATATTGAATGATCAACCTCGTCAAATGCTGTAGAAAAGTCTAAAAGACCTATAACGACCACTCTTCCAGCTTCAAGTAAGAAGTAATACCATCGACAATTTTTAATAGTGCCGTAGTATAGTGCTGCGGTATGCTCGAAAACCCAATTGGTGAGTATTTAGTAACTTATGACTTTATAAGGCTTAATCAGTAATTGGATAACCTTTTCAAAAATTATAGCCAAGGTTGGTAATGTACTAGTCATACGAAAATAATTTGCAGTAGCCCGAGAATGTACATATTTTAGGAATCGACATAATCAAGGCAATTTTCCATGCGTTAGAGAATACAAATTTAGTTAAACCAGAGTTCACTAAGTACGTTACGTGAGGCAGCAAGATCGGAAGTATTACCTTAATGAACGCCGTGCCGTCAACTCTGGATAAGAATTTCTTTGTCAGCAACATTACGAAAATAAAAGGTGTTTTGATCCGTACTATATTGCAATGTATCAAAACTAAATGAACCGTCAATGAAACCCGAACCGAGATGCGCGTTAAACTCACAGGAATTGATTTCACATCTCGGTTTCACAGCTGGTCGGTTTATATTAGTCTTAAAATTTTTCCAGAGTAATTTACTTGGACCCTAGTATTGAATGTACTGTTATACTGTTAACTTTGTTCTGGCTCTAATATACTCTAATTGTATAGATTCAGTTTGACGCAACTTCCAACTATCATGCACAATATCACGAATATTGTAGAACTTAAGAATATCATTGGTGAACTTACAATACAATCTTTTTGAGTGGTACATACGCTTCAAAAAGCCCATTCACGAAAGAATTTAAAACTGAAAGTTGCTCATTTAAATCACAGAAACAATTCAATCGTGACCAGCTTAACGGCTTAGCAGCTTTGATTAATGACTCGCTATCAACATTCCATTTGATTTTTTCCAAAACAATTTATATGAGAACCCCTTCACCCTGAAGTCCGGCCACTTTGAAATTTTGATAGAAAATACGAACAACTGAGATATGAACGACTGACCTAAATTTCAGGCTCCTACCAATATTCTAAAACCCAAATGTTCTAGACTCTTATATTTGTGTAAAAAAAATCGGATTAAAAAATTATTCATAAAATATTGATCTATAGTTCTCAATTAACAAATATTTGATGATTTCCTCAATTTCGCGAGAAGAGTCTGTACAAACAACCTGAGACGAAAGAGAGAGCTGTATACTGCTTTCATTAATGAGTTTGACCAATTAGTGATTTTCCCAAATATAATTCCAACGCTTGCTGACTGGCGGCTAAAATATTTCGTATGTAGTTTTAAATGGTCAAAATGTGTCTTAAATATTTCATTAAATTATTAATTTCTGCCCAAGCGTGGGGACAAATGAACTAAAATCGATATTGGGAAAGTCCCTCATTGCAACACTTAGAAACTGTTCGAGATTTTGATTCGACGGTACCGCGTTGTTTCTTACTACACCATTGTGTGACGAAATTTATAGTATGAATATCATATCAGAGTGGCAGTCAGGCGTGAAGTTGCTCGGGGAATTCAAGCTGACACTTGCTGTCAGCTCCGTAAGTGCTCGTGCTACCTCCTCGTGGTGACTGCTGGTAATAAGATTGCTGATTTTTTTTTCGGCTTCTAGGCTAAAATACGGCGCTGAAGGAGTCAACCGTAAAAACAACTCACTGGGCTGGGTTAAGGTGTTATTCGTACCGTGCCGATAACCGGCCAGACTGGGGGCTCAGTTTAAAAACTAGCTCAGTCGCTAACGGTGGATCCAGATACCTGGCCCCCTCCGGATTAAGTAGCCTTGTCTGTGTATTGCAGATCTCTGCACAGATGGACACTCTTTTCTCCGCTACTCGTGGAACCAAATATGGGAGACCAACAAACACAAAAAACAAAAGAGTCCGGTTCTCTCACAAAACCGGAAAATGTAGAGAAGGAGAGTCGGGTCTTTAGGCCTACCTCTAAACCTACAAACAAACAACGGGACATAAGCTTAAATGAGGATGGTCTCTTCACTCGATTCACCAAACCTGAGCAAAGAAATATAATGCGGAACCAACCTATAACATTATGAGGAAGGCATGGAGGGCCCTGGAGAAGATAAATAACATCTCGCCAGAAGACAGGTCGGAGAAAGACAAAACCACGCTTGCGTGCGCGAAAAAAGTCACCGAACAGAAGTCAGAAGGTCCTTCAGCTGGCTTAAAGATCAAAACAAACAGATCTCAGGAGAAAAGTCCTAAGATCGCAAAAAGAACGAAGCTCCATGCTACCGAAATGAGGCCTTTTTACGAGGTACTCAAGGATCAGCTGGTTGTGGCAGTTGTTGACCAGTCCCAAGAGGATGGCAGTATCACGCCCGCCAATTGGAAAAAGACACCCTGTTATAGATTAATGCACACGAAAAAAGAATGTGAGGTTCGGTCCTGCATTCTCGTTAAAAATAATATAAATTGTTTTCTGCTATCAAATTTCAGCAATGAAGATGTGGCAGCGGTCAGCACTGAGGTCAATAAACGAAACTTCTGGCTAATATCATCCTACCTAGCTTACGATTAAGTGAACATTCCACCAGTCATTCTAGGTGAGGCAATTTTGGAGGCTCAAAAGCGTAAGGTTGAAGTCATCCTGGGGAGTGATGCAAATCCTCATCACACAATCTGGGGAAGTACGGACACAAATGAACGAGGTAAGTTACTCCTTGATTACATTCTAAGTACTAACCTTCATATATGTAACATAGGCAATAAGGCGACTTTTATAACTAGAAATAGACAGGAGGTATTAGATATTACACTTGTCTCAAACTTTTTGGCGACTACGACTAGTCTATTAAACTGGAAAGTGTCTGAAACCACTCCTTTTCTGCTCACTGTTATCTTCAATTTGAAATGGGCCTGGTTTCTCCAAACAGCCCTTTCTACAGGAGTAGGAGGAAACCCGACTGGGATATCTTCAGAACTATTCTGGGTAATTCACTACCAGTGCCGGTGCCTAAACCTCCAAAAACTACGGTAGAACTCGATGGCTTAGTGGACGAACTATCCAGCGCTTTTAAAAAAGCGGGACTGGGCTCTTGTCCTCTTAGTAGGCCTAGGGGTAAATCTCGGCCACCTTAGTGGTCAAAGGAGATTCAACAAATACATCAACGATTCAAAAGGGTCTTTAAAACAGCAAATAAAACAAAAGCCGCTGTAGACTGGGACTCCTATAAGGAAGTCCTCAAAATTTACAAATATCAGCTAAGGAGTGCAAAGAACAGATCTTGGAGACTATACTGTGGCAAAATTAAGGAGTCTTCAGAGATGTCCAGGCTGCGTAAAGTACTATCTACACTAGCCCTTCCATCCCAAGCTTTCTTCAAAGGCCGGATGGAGCATGGACCACAAATAATATGGAATCGCTGGAACTACTATTGGAGACTCACTTTCCTGGCAGTTCCGAATCTACACCTACTATATCAACAGGTAATAGGGCAAGTAGCCTCGTAGGCCAAATTATTAGCACCGGACAGATTCTGTGGGCGATAAGCAGCTTTATACCATATAAGTCGCCAGGACCTGATGGTATTATCCCTGCGGATATACAAAAAACTACGGATCTAACCATTTTCTGGTTAGAGGTAAATGGACGGAAGTGAAGGTTGTTTTCATACCTAAGGCGGGAAAACGCTCACACTGCAGTCCCAAAGACCGATTAGCTTGTCTTCTTTCCTTTTCAAAATACTGGAAAGACAAATAGGAGCTCATATTAGAGGCACGATTGTGCCGGAAAGGCTGTCTAAATCTCAGCATGCCTATTACACGGGGAGATCTGTAGAAACTGCTCTTCATTCTCTTACATATTTTATTGAAAAATATTTCGAATATGGAGACTACGCGATGGTAACCTTTTTGGACATTGAGGGAGCCTTTAACAACGTGCTTACAGGGGCTATAACTCGAGCACTTTCGAATCTAGGAGTAGACGAATCTCTCAAGGACTGGATAGATCAAATGCTAAGAGGCAGGATCATAAATGCCAGTCTGGGGAAATCCTCCGCCAGACGATTTGCAAGCAGAGGTACGCCGCAGGGTGGCATACTGTCCCCTCTGCTTTGGAACTTGGTCATAAATGATCTGTTGCTGAGACTGGAGGATAGTGGTTTCAAGGTGGTTGCCTATGCGGATGACGTCGCTATTGGTGTCCGTGGAAAATATCCGGGCACACTTAGTGAGCTTATTCAAAATGCTCTGGGCATTCTTTCATTATGGGCCAATGTTTGTGGGTTGAATGTGAACCCACTCAAAACCGAATTGGTTCTCTTCTCCAGGAAATATAAAATTCCTCATGTCGATCCTCACACTTTAAATGGTCTCAACTTGGCTTTTATAGATGAATCAAAGTTCTTGGGTCTCGTCTTGGACAGTAAATTAAACTGGAAACCTAATATTATGGAAAGAGTAAAGAAAACTACGGTAGCGCTATACTCTTGCAAAAATGCCATTGTGAAAGGTTGGGGACTGGAGCCCCACATGGTCCTTTGGCTATACACAGCAGTAGTTAGACCCATTCTTCTGTATGGGGTAACAGTCTGGTGGCCTACTCTGGATAAAACTATCAACCTAAAGTTGTTGGCAAAAGTTCAGAGAACAATCTCTCTGTGGATCAGTGGTGCACTGAGGAGCACATCCACTCAGGCACTGGAGACTCTGCTATTTCTGACTCCTCTCGATATTTTGGGAAAACATTGGGCAGCTTGCACTGCCGTACGACTGAAATCCACGTTAATGTGGACCTGCAATAATACAGGGTACTCATCTATACTTTGTAACAAAGGGCTTCCCAAGACCACCGACTATACTGTCCCGTCACTATCTTTTGATAGAAAGTTCCGGACTATTATCCCATCCAGAGGGGACTTAATGTTGGATGCAGTTTTGGAACCAGGAGTTTTAAACTTCTTCACTGATGGTTCAAGACGGGATGGAAGAGTAGGGCTGGGGTGTTCTGCGAGGAACTTATGTTAAACCTTTCTTTTTATCTCATTGACTACTGTAGCATTTTTCAAGCTGAGGTATAATGTAATATGGACTTGTGATATTCGCATATATACTGACAGTCAGGCTGCCATTAAAGCGCTTCAATCACACCTTCTCACTTCGAAAGTAGTCCAGAACTGTCTCTCATCTCTTAACGAGATGATAGATCAGTTCAACATTCATATCATATGCGTGCCACGACATTTCGTTAGTATGGGGAATATAAAAGCCGATGAACTGGCTCGACATGGTACAACGGACCACATCTCAAACAGCAAAAAGGATATTGAAATGCCTCTTGCGGTATGTAAACTGCTGCTTCAGGAGGAAGCTAGTAAGTTGATGAATGACAGATGGTCAAATAGTCTCATGCGTAATAACTCGGCAGGTCTTGCCAAAGTTGAACTCTGCGAGATCCAAACAGCTGATCTCACTTCCGCGGAGTCAGATCAGTGTGGTTGTTGGAGTGATTACGGGGCACTGTCTCATAGGCAGACATGCGAGTAGACTTGGTTTCTTCTCACATGACTAATATCGTGTCCTCGTCTGACACGAAACAGACTCAATTTTCTAGGGGTACCCCTTTTCACCGACCTGACGGAGCTCAGCAGGATGGACGTCAGGAGTATCCATCGCTTCATAGCAAGCTCAAAGTAGTTTCAGTGAGTTGGAGGAAAATTTTTAAATTGTGGTATAGCTACGGACCTTTTTGTGTATATGCCTGGTCCTAGAAGACCGCAACCCAAACCTAACCGAATCTATCATATCAGGGTTTTCATCTAAAGCAGCAATATTTGAAAAAAGCCATTAAGAACTTTGCTTTGATTTACAAATTGAGATATTGTATATTACAACAGGAACACATTGGTTGTCTTAAATGAACATAAGTATTTATACCTATAAAGAAAAAATCCTAAAGAATAAAAAAACAAGAACATATTTTGTGATCTAACTAAAATTGAATAAATTTAATTTAATTTAGAAAATATAAGGAAAAATGTAGTTAAATAATTGAATAAATTAAAAATGCAGTTGGATAATAAAAACTAAAAATAAATAGCCACATAGAGCCCAAACTAATTAAAACATTTTAATTGCCAGTTATATATTTAATTACACCACATTCAATTTCTGGTTTAAACAACTTTTTGAAGGTCCGGTGGATAACATAAGGAAATAAAGTTCTAAATTCTGAAGGATTGGCAAGCCTGTTTTGCATTTTACTTTAACATAAAACAAGTATTTTGTTATATAAACTAAAGAAAGAAGGAAGTCGTTCTAATAGTTTATGTGAACATTAATTATTTGTAGTTATGCATTCACGCATATTTTTTTACGCAGACATACGAGTATTTATCATAAACGAACATCATAAAAAATATTAAAAAAATGTTGTAGTAATTAATAACAGATTCAATATTCTATTATAAGCAAGTTACGCTTAAAACGTGATGATAACTTTTATTTGTTCAAACTCAATTACTGATTAGCATTACAACCATATAGATTACAGGCGATAATCGGTAAAGACGTCTGTCTGACTAATTAGATGTAACTTTAGAGGGCAAACGTATCATGATTTAAGGCTCATTATTTATTCAGATCAAAGGTTCAATTATGATATGTATGTCTGTTTTCGTGACATTTAACTTGAAGTATTATATCATTCTGAATATTTCTTCCTAATTTAGTACATATTTTAATTCTGGTCAAGGGAGTTAAACTATAGTATTACGCCATGCTAGATAATTATAAGATACATTTTTTCGCTTAATAATAGCTGTATTTCTTGACCCATAGTGATCTGGAACAGATCAAAATTTATATGTGAAACAACAAATACATTTGATCCAACATTGATTTTCGATCACAAATGGTAATCTAAAAAATAGTCCAACTATTAAAATGTAGCTGAACAACAATTTTGTAAAGCGAAAAGAATATGAAGAGGCAGATTCAAGCTATGATCTGGAAGTCAATTATCGTTCTATGAAAAAATCGAATGAAAAAAATGTTTCCATTTGATTTCCATCACGTCTTTTTCTTTTGTATCTATTCACGCAACAACAATATACGATTATGGAACTTGGCTATTTCATAACCGATTTCACTCAAATTTGGCAAGAGTGATGGAAATGGGATTCTAAAATGATTTTTAGATGAAGTTCTGGAATATGGCCAAATAGGATTTAACTTGGCTATTCCTCGACCGATTTTGGTGAAATTGGCATTCGAGGTGGAAATGGGATTCTGAACTGATTTTTCGATGAAGTTCTGAAATATGGCGAATTAGGATGGAACTTGGTTATTCCCTAACTGATTTTAGTGAAATTTGACATGAGCGGGGGAAATGGGGTTCTAAAATGATTTTTGAATGAATTGGTCCAGATAACACTTCTGGCACATCTACTGAGCGACTCGAAGCTCAGCTTAACCACTGACGCATCAAACACTGCTGGCGGTACTGTACTACAACAGTACAATAACAAGGATTAGGAGCTATTAGGGATTTTTCTGAAAGAAATTCTCAGATGTCGAAAATATATATTCCGCATTCGATCGGGAATTATTTGCCGTTATCTGGCCGTCAAACGCTTCAGATATTTTGTCGAGCGTCGGGACTTCACCATTTATACAGACCATAAGCCTCTGACTAGAGCAATTCAGCCAAAAAATGAACGTAATCCAAGGCAGTTTTGCCACTTGGATTACATCAGTCAATGTGCAACGGACATCCAACATGTTTACGGACATCCAACATGAAACGGCTACATTCGAAACTCTAATTGACTTATAAAAAATTGCAAAAACAGAAAAAGCTGACCTAGAACTTCAGAATTTATTTTCTGCTTCCGAATGTCACACTAGTTCATCAGTGAAACTGGAGGTTTTTACACTACCTGACCTCGAAATCATCTGCGAAATATCTACTGGGAGCAATCGCCCATTCATCGCAGAACCACTATGTCGAACCTTCTTCGACACGCCGCATACCATTTCGCATCCTGGAGTCCGCACAACTCGTAAATTGATCACTGCTCGTTACTTTTGGCCCAGTCTAAACAAAGACGTGGGCCAATGGGCTCAGGCTTGTTTATCCTGCCAACGTGCCAAAGCTCAAAGACACACAAAATAGCCCCACGGACAATTTGAAATTCCACCCGATCGATTCGAGCACATCCACTTAGACATCGTAGAGCCATTTCCTCCGTCCAATGGATACTTACATTTACTCAACTGTGTCGATCGCTTCACTCGCTGGCCCGAAGCATACTGCATGACGAATATGACAAACATTACCACTACATTCGTCAACAATTACGTATCACGTTTCGGCGACCCCTTCAGATCACAACCGATCAGGGAACGCAATTCGAGTCAAAACTTTTCACAAAGTTAACGAAACCCCTTGGATTTCTTTTCACAAAGTTAACAAAACTCTTTGGCAACTCAAAGCCAGAAGCAGTACAATGCACTGCACACAATCATTCTGCTTGGAATCCGAGCAACGGTGAAAGAAGATCTTAAGTGGTCACCAACCGAAATGTCAACTGCGATAAACCATGCAAACCCTTGTACCAAACTCAACTCGTCAATCCAAACAAGATTACGTGTTTATTCCGAAATCATTTATCAATTGTGATTTTGTTTTCATCAGAACAGACAGGTACGGACAGGAGTATCTCCTCCCAACGAAGGTCCATATAAAGTCATACGGCGTTTTCGCAAGCATTTCATCAAATCGATTAATGGTAAAAATCAAAACATTTCAATCGATCGACCCAAGCCAGCATACGGAATTCTCTCGGCTGATCAAACATCAAGCCCTAGTACACACACACACAAGCCCGTATTGCTACTACTCATTCAAACATTCACTAGGGAGGAAAAATCACTTGCGGCGGAGTCCTGTAGCGGTTCACTCATTAACTCACTCACTTACTCTTACTCATTCATTAATTCATACATTCGTTTACCGCCACATAACTCAATAATTCACTATACACATTCATTAAAACGCAACGTCAGACATAAGGCTACGGACCTTTTTGTGTCTATGCCTGGTCCTAGTAGACCGCCACCCAAACCTAACAATTAGTTCGGTGAATCGCTTTATGATCAAATAAACATATATTGTGCATTTTTATACAAAACAAAAAAATCGGAAGTAACTCAGAAAGTCAGAAGTTTGCATTCTCAATAAGAAGAATGAGAATACGATGGCAACCTATAAAAAATGTATCTCCTGGCAATGCCAATCATTTAATTTTAAAAAAATTAAAGCAAAAAGTGCAAGCATTATCGTGGAATGGTCGACAATACTCTTTACGTTTTGATGAAATAAAAATTAGAGAAGATTTAAAATATAATTCGGTTCGGGATTGTTTTGACGGATATGTTGACCTAGGCGATGACTGCAGAGAGGCAAATATTGGTGCTCATATATGTGTGTTTATGATTCGCGGTATCATAGAAAATTGGAAGAATATTCTATGCTATTACGTTTCCCAAAATTCAATTAAATCGAATTGATTAAAGAGACTAATTTCCAACAATATAGATGTATGTTTTGATCTTGGATTGACAGTTCGTATGGTTATTTGTGACCAAGGCTCAAATAACCGTAAATCATTACGTGATATGGGTGTTACTAGAAAATGCCGTTTCCTTAATTACGAGAACCCTGTCAAAATACTGGGAATTTTTGATAAACCTCATCTATTTAAATCGTTTCGCAATTGTTTGCTTACTTCCGATCTACAGTGCTCCGATGGAATTGTTAGTTGGAATGTTATTAGGGAGTTGTATACAATTGAGCAGACAAGTGTAACTAGAATGTGTCCCAAATTGCAAGAAAAGCATATAAATTCTGGTCACTTTGATAAAATGAAAGTAAAATACGCCACGCAGGTATTTAGCCATAGGGTTGTAGCTGGAATCTAAACCATCTATGATTTAAATAATTTTTCCGAACAAGTTAAATCGAAGGTACATGGATGTTTTTCGAGAAATTAGATAAACTATTTGATATTCTCAATTCCAAACATATGTTTTACGGTAGTGAGTTTAAGTCGAGCCTAAAATTTAATACAAATAGTGAGTCTTTCAAGTTTTTAAAAGAAATGGCAAATTATTTGGAAGCTGTCAAATTAATTGTAGTCTTTCGATGGGATGATGCAAACTATAAATGTAGATTTCATTTTACTCGGAATATTGGTAAATGAGAATCCAAATGTCCAACATTTATTAATCTCCAGACTGAATCAGGATGCACTGGAAAATACATTTGCCCTTATTCGATCAGCAAATCGCAATAATACGCATCCTTCAGTTCAGGAGTTTAATTTTACGATAGCAAAATTATTGTCCATACAATTTTTAACATTTTTTACTGCGAAGATGATAGTGACTGCAGATTATTAGATGTAATTCGGGAAGAAAGTTTAGAAGAAATAAATAAAAATGCAGATCAAACCGAAACATCTAATTTTGTAAAAGGAAGAGACTTTGGGAATATTTATGCGATGTAATCGATGCTGAAAATGACGAAACAGAGAATAATCTGGAATTACTGCCCATCATCAAAAACTCTGATGCATCAACTAGATATTTTGTGGGTTACTTAACTCAACAAGTGTTTAAAAAATTTAATTGTGTTAACTGTGCCTTAACATTAGTGAAAGAAAATGACTATTTGGAATGTGATTCCGAATTACTGATTAAATACAAAAACTATATGAACGACACTTTTGGAAAGCTGCAAACCCCATCTCAATTTTTTTCTGAGTTATGTCGTAAACAAATTGCTCAATTCGAATCGTTTTTTAAGAGTAACGCGCACATTGTTGGAATCAAACAATATATTGTAAACATATTGCAAGCCAACGATCAAGAATTTTATTGTCTTGAAAACTTCTGTTTTGAGCATCGAATATTTTTGTTAAATCTGATGATCTTAATTTTATTAAGAACGCATTGTAAATGGCATATGGAGACTACCAAACCGAACGAAAAGGACAATACAAAGCGGCGTCTGATAAGCGATGGAGATCAACCCTAAATTAAGTAGAACAAAATAATGTGAAATAATGAGATAAATTATTAAATCGTTTATTATTCTGCGTCGGAGAACTTTGCAGGAATATGAAATCTGTAATTTAAAGCTTTGCTTCTCAAAGTTGTATATTCATTTGCTTTTAAAATGTCAAATACATAACTACAAGACAAAATTGTTTGTAATTTTTTAAAAATAAATTGAAAATGAACTCAATTTAAAAAAGTATTTATTCTAAACTCGCCCTTATCACTAAGGGAGAGCTTACATTACTTTGGTAAAAATTGCTAAAAAATAATAATATCACACACTATCCTCCACACACACTGCATGCTCTACACTCTACAGTATCATAATCCATTAAAAAGAAAATCTTACCTGATCATTTAACAAAGAAATCGCGAAAAAACGCGATTTTTTTAATTTTTATTGAAAATATCATTTCGGCGGCCAATTTAAAAAGGAAAAAATTAAAGATGATACAACTTTTACACTTTTTTCTTAACCTGTATTCCTTTATCTACAAAATGAACCCTATATCAATATTTTGCGATAACTAGTTTTTGTTTTACAACCAAAAATACACTAATGGTGGAAACAGACGTGCGGGTTAACGCTTCCGTTTAAATTAGAACACACTACTTTAAATGAAATGAAATACATGTATTCCGCATAGTAGGCGTTTTTCCGCAAGTTGTCTCTATTTCTAATTTAGCTGCGAATTGGTAGGCTGCACTACCAAATCTAGTACGATTTTTCTACATTTTCATTTTTTCAGAGCACTTTTTTGTGTTTGTTGACTGAAAACAAACGTTTGCTGACAATTGCCAAAATGGAAGATACAAATTAATTCGTTTGTGACCATCTACGGTAATATTGATTATGAAAAATTGTAGTATATTAAAATTAAATACGTGTAAAATAAACGTCAAAAATTACGCAGTTTTAAGCGACACATGTGTTTTGGGTGCGGAAAAGCGCGCGTTACTACAGGCAAAAATTTCGCACATCTGTTTCCAGCATAACATACAATGCTGAAAATCAAAATACTCCGCCTACTTTGCTTGAAACAATACTAACTCAAGGTCACTGTGTACGGAAAGATGAAAAAAATTGCCAAATAGTTATACTGAATTCAATAAAATGTTAACCGTTTTACACAGAATCAAAGAAAGACTGAAATTAGGCAGGTTAGAAGAGCTGGAAATATTCAAAAACAGAACAGCAACAATTTACTTAACGGTAATATAAACACCAAAACCAATAAAAATTACGACTTAATTTTATCCATAACTTAAAAACAAAGGATGAATAAACAGCTTCAACATAAATTATGTAATAGTAGTAAAAAACAAACCGAAGAAGAAATCATCCTCGAAAAAGCTATTTCTAAAAAATTAAAAATTGGCACAATAAGGGAGAACTAAAAAAAAACGACAATATAAAATTAAAAATAAAAAGTTTTTCATTTAAATAAATAAAGTGACAAAAGAACACAAAAAATAAAGTGAAAATCGGCTTGTGAAATCTGGATAGATGTTTTAAACTCAATTGCTTTTGTTATGTGTGTGGAAAATTTAAAATTATAACCAATCGCCGCAAAATAAGTGATGAAAATGTTACTAGTGGTGTAAATTGGACGCCGTCTATGGTTTGTACGGCAAGCATTTTCCATCTGCATAAATGACAGAACACTGAAGCCGCAATGTCATTTGGTGTCCCGATGATATGGATAAACCGACAAATACATAATTTAATTCAATGTTATGGGTGCGTGAATTATATTCTCGGTACAAACAGAAAAAAAATTGGTACTTTGACATACACTGCAACGAGATATGCTCAATTACTGCTGCCGCATTCAGATGAAATTCCTGTTCCGGAAAGATCAAACCCAACTGAAGAATATTTACCACTAACATTTGAATCTGATGAGAAACGCCTGTATCAATGCATCAACCATCAAATGTCACTGCGCCATGCAATCACATTGAAATCTCGCAAAATCGTTTGGATACTATGGTACGACGCCTGAAACAATCGCAGCGGCAATCTATTCCTTTGTCAAAGGATTTAAAACAAGTGAACATTTTGGCTCCAAATGTTCGGATATATGAAGCAATAAATCGTCATCGTCATTTTACGAATTTTTTCAAATCAATTGAGAATAATTAACTTGCTGTTTACACTGATATACGAGGTTTGGTTTCCATATTGCAACATGTGCATAATTCCGAAGATGGTGAGGTGATTGTCTATCGATTCCACCAAAAACCGTTTGAAGACAGTTCTTCTCAACAATTCCAACGCAAAAATGTTTAGACAAATTTCTTTCACCTTGCCATACAGAGTGACCTTAGTTAGTATTGTTTCAAGCATAGTAGGCGGAGTATTTTCGGCATTGTATGTTAGTGTATTTTTGTTTGTAAAACAAAAACTAGTTATCGCAAAATATTGATATAGGGTTCATTTTGTAGATAAAGGAATACAGATTAAGTATAAAAGTTGTATCTTTAATAAAGTATAAAAGTTGTATCTTTCAAAAGTTGATTTCTTTGTTAAATGATCAGGTACGATTTTTTGTTTAATGGATTATGACACTGTAGAGCATGCTGTATTTATATATGACACTAGTTTTTTTCGGCATTTTAGACAAACTTTTTTCAGCTTCCCGCACACCGTGAGTAATAGCCATACTGATTGTTAACCTTGAACATAAACTAAAAAAATATAGTGTTTAAATTCATTTTTTCGTTCCCTTCTTTTATCGTTTATTTCTCTCTTTGTGAAAGAAAACAAAAAATATTATTTTTGTTGTTTCTTTCCCCGAAAACGAAATCGAAAAACGAAAAATATATCTCCTCATATAAAACACAAAGGATAGGAGAAAAGAGATATTTTATTTTGTTGAATTTCGTTCCAAGGGAAAGAAACAAAACAAAATATTTTTTCTCTCCTTTCGCAAAAAGAGAGTAAAGCAAGTAACGAAATTTGAATTAAAACACTGTGTAAGAAAAAAGGAAATTTACCGTTTTATTTAAAAATGAGAAATTAAATTTTTTTTTAAATGTTTCCATGTGTAATTTAATTATTTATTTTGTTTGGAAAGCAGTTTCTCGCTATTTCGTAAAACTTTGACATATGTATTTTCTAATGGGAACTTTTTTTATGCGGTCCCTCTTCACCGCATAAAAAAAATTTTTTTGTAATTTTTGTACAAAATTATTTATTATAACGATTTATGGAGTTCATGAATATTTTTTTTTGTGCGTTTTTTTTTTGTTCGGTCCCTATCTACCGCACAAAAACAGGTTTGACTGTATTATATTTATGTATACGGTCAAATACAGTCAAATACAACACAAATGTAGTAATATACATAAAAGGAAAACGATTACGCCGCTTGCTTGATCTGTTTTCGTTTCTTTTTTGTGTTTCTCATTTTTAGTATTCAATTAAACGGCATGCGTGCTGGCGTCAATAAAGAGCGGTACACTGTTTAGTTTATCTTATTCTCTTTAATTTATGAAGAAATACACCACCCTAGACATTGCCAGACTTGATGAATAATTTTCTTTACAATAGATGGAACTTTATATTTAAATACCAATTTGCCGTAGTTCATAACAGATGTCACTTTATTTGATTTTTTACTAATTTTTACATATTTTTTACATTTTACAATTTTTTACTATTACATATTTACGTAAAATGAGTAAAAAATAATTTTTTACGCGTAAATGCACAACACTGGCAAGAATGCTAAAGATATTAACGGGAGAAGAAAAAAATCAATTTGATGAAGAAATTGAATCAAAATTTCCAGCTAAGACAATCGATGAATTAAATGATAAGGAAGTTCGCCTTTTAAATACAGAATCCGCTCAAGCTTTAGTAAGTTACAATAAAATAAAACTTTAACAGCAGAAACTAATATAACATAAATTTTAGAAATTTTTATTTCATAGGTAACTTATTTTAGAAGATTCAAATCGAACACGAAATCTGTGGAAGCCGCTTTCAAATTCATAGCAACCGATGAAGTTTACAGTCATTTTAACTTGCAAGGAGTATCGGGGAAAAAAGCTTTGACAAGCTACAAAATGTTTTCCTAATCTTATTTGGTTTGGTTAATTGGATTTTTAAATACTGTAAAATGTATTAGAATTCTTTACGGTATAGTCTGAAGAAGGCCTGAATAAGAAGTAATTTATCTTACTCGATGAAAATGCCCTGAAGGGTGCCTTACTAGGATGTAGTTTTAATGAAACCTGAAGACGTACTGAAAAGTTTCTGAACAATAGTAATTAATAACAATATTTATCCTACTCTAGCGTTCATGTTGATTCCGTTCAAAAGTGAAACAACTGTTTTGTATGTATTAGTAGACTGCTGATTTTTTTCCCGACGTCCTATATGATTTCACTGAAGTGAGAAGGCATACATTCAGGCCTGAATCGGCTGCATTTTCATTAATTCTAGGTTAGCAGGGCTTGTAGTACATTATTGTTGGTTTTGTTTTGCGTAAACAATATTTTAGGCATTATAGTTTTGCGTATATATGTATATAGGTATTTTCTGATTTATTTTATACATTACTAATACTAAACCATAGAGGACAATTTGTATAGCTTAAGTATTTGTTCCGCACCTCTTGTATACACATTTTTGTTGGTTTTGGCATAAATAATTTGTATGTAAGAATTTGGTAATTATTGTTCAATTCGTAGAACAATAAAAAAACATTAACTGTAATTCGTTTGTCTTAACAAGTGGTTGTAAGTAAGCAAATACATTAAGTAGCGAGTTATACACTAAGCCAGACAAACACACTTATGTAAAACAGATACAATAAGCAGCTTTACGCTATGTTAAAAAAGGGCAATAATGGCAAATTCTAAGGGCTATATCTCAAAAACATGAATTTTTAGGACCTAGCGACCAATGAGACTTTTGATCAGCAGGTCAAGGGCTACCTGAATCCAAATTTTCAGAGAGTTTAACCGAGGGCAATTTTTTTTGTAGATTATATAGAATTGATAGAATTTATATAAAATTCATAAAATTTATATACACTGTGCCAATTAAAAAACGGAACAGAAATTTTCTTCGAAAAAATGCCCAGATTTGAACGCTTGTACGAGTATCTTGGTGAAACAACACTTTTCAAAAAAAAATGTTTGTTTCTAGTTGCAGGAAATTTTATCTGCTTTTCGATAATGGAGCCCGTTTTATTTTATTTTGTTTTTTATCACTTTTTTAAGTAAAACAAAAGGTGTCTAAAACAAAATATGCTGCTGTTTGAAACTGTAAATGAACTTGCTCGATATATCATTAAAAAATCCAAATCGGCCATTTTATAGAGAATTTAGAAACCTTGAAAATGATGCTATGGAAATTTCTGTGCGGCCACTCCTTGTCGAGTTATTGAAGTTTTAGAGAAAACGTGTCAAAAAGCGTATAAACGATAACAGTAAACTTTTTATCTTGTAAACATTAGCACTCTACGATAAAATTTTAAGTCACTTTAAAAATTTCTGTTCCGTTTTTTAAATGGCGCGATGTAGTTTATAGACATATTAAGACTTATAAAATTTATAGAATTTAAGAATCTTATTGGATTTTTAGACTTTATAGGTTTTGTAGAATTTATTGAATTTATATAATTACTACAAATTCTATAAACTTTATAAATTACAGCAATTTTTGTAATTCTGTAAATTGTTTACATCCTAATCGTAACTGCGATTTAATTCATACATATGAGCATTAATTATAAAAATATTTACTATTTTAAATCAAATAAAAGAAATTTCTTGTGTTTTAAAAAATTTTGATTTTTAATTTTTTTTTTCAGAGATTATTTAAAAAAATAAAAAATAAAAATCGGAATTGCTTCCGGAATTACGGAATCGAGAACATTGAAATTCAAAAATTCCGGAATTATTTTTTGGCTAGAAATTGGATGCCCTAATACAAATAACATCTACTTAATTGAAAAATGTATTTTAGGCACCTTAATTCCATAAATCAGGGTCGTTTTCGTCTTTGCGCTATAAAATCAACAATTATCAATAAAAAAATAATTCATGGATTATCTTTAGGCATCCTTATTCAAGAAACAATTTTTTTTTTTTTCAGTTGCATATCGAGCAAGGTTTGAAAAAAATTACAAAAATTAGTTTTGGCCAGGACGAAAACGACCCTGGTTCATGGATTGAGGGTTAAATATTTGTAGGAAAATAACGTGTGTGTATTAGGAGAGGATCCTAATGTAACAAATTGTATTTAACAACTGTAAAAAACAACATTTGAGGTGATATTTCTACCTAGTAAAATACCTGCTTAAAGTTGACAAACGGTTTTTTCGATTTTGTTGGAAATAAGAAAATGATTAATGTTACCAGAATAATACGAAATTATATAACGTAATTAAATTGATTATAGATTTTAGACGACCGTTGATAATAGTTTATTAAAACATTTCAATTTGATTAAATTATACAGCGGTCGTTTATTTACAACAAATTAGTTGCTACAATTTATTTAAATAAAATTGGAATATTATTATGGTATAGATTGATTGATGATTGGCATTTTATAACTTTTCAGTTTCACACTTCTAAAAAGCGTATAATTTGAATAAATAAATTTTAATTTCACGTTTATTATTTTCTAGTTGACAGACAATAGGCACAATTGCACAATTCCCATACTAATGTAATAAAATTTAATTACTCGGCATATGTCAAATGTCAATTATATTGTTTAGAATGAAACCGGGTGTGTAGAATTCTAATTACGAAAATAATACTATTCAGATGTTTATGCAATTGTGCAATTGATAAACGCGGCAAGATAAAATCAATTTATGTAATATATAAATGGTTCAACCTTCAAGCTACATATAGCAAACGAGCACGTTGAACAATTATCATTTGCATTTCCGCGCTAATTGTAACAAGGTTTATTAATAGAACTAGCGGTAATACATACATAATATTACGATAATAAATGTAAATAATAAACCATATTTTTTAAATCTGAGTTGTTTAACCTCAATTGCACCTCCATACTCTATGTAGTAATGATTGTTTGTGTAGAGTAAAAACGTGATGTCAAATTTAATCGCACATACTATATGATAACAAAAAATTTTCTTTCATAAGACATCATTTTAATGCGATAAATACTTTATGTATTAATAAATCAGTTTTGTTTGTAAACACATTACGAATATTTACACAAATCAAAAGGCATCGTTTTATTAATTAATTAGAATTTTAAATAATGTAAAAATCAAATCAATTTATTTAAATGATACAAAATAATATTAAACGTTGATGATATCATGTAAAATTATGCACTTACCACTTTGTTTTGGGACGGTTACGGTATAAACTAGATTTGTGAATTTTACATCCACCGAACCAGCATTGTTATTATCCATTTAAAATTTGTTAATTGAAATATGCGTAATCTGGAAATAGAAAATTAAATTAAATTAGTATCGCAATAAATTAAAGTTGCCTAGGCACGTGTTCCACTAAAATGTTTTTGCCATAAGGTATGTTTATGAACAAAACATGTACATGATCATTATAATTGGCGTTGTTAACCTTCATATTATAATCTAATCCAAACAAATATTGCTTTTTATACAGCTCATCAGTCATTATCATTCGAATGTGATTTGTCTAGAGGAAAAATTTCTGAAATACGATGATTAACTTTGTTTATTTATTTAAGAAAAATAACATAACTATAAATTAATCAATTCACATGATCATTAATACAATAACCTTCTTAAGTCTTAACTATTATGAGTTCAAGTACAAGGTTACCAGATAGAGAACAATGGGTCGCATGTGATATATTATTAGCAATCAACACATTAATTCCAAGTTCTTCCGGTTGATAACACGTGTGCGTACCGGTTTAGTGACACATATCATACGCATCATGTACCATAAAACCAAAATCAAACATATGACATAATTTATGATATTACATATTGGTGAGACCTGTTTGATATTTAAAGTCTCGTTTTTAATGAAAAAATACTCTGAAATATTTTTGTTCGATCACGTTATAAGCGTTGTTACATTTTCCACGTGCATCATTTACAAAAAAAAAAAAAGATGAGTTACATGGATCGTGTATATATTTATAGGGGGCGGCCGAGGTTGGATTGTCACGAAAATACTTGGAAATATTGTACACAACACGCTGAATCATTACAATTGATGAATGTGACGCAGATTATTTGCATTTAATCTGTCAATCAAAATATCATTTTTTTTTTTGCAAAAACACAATTGCATGTCAAAATTATTTAAGTTGGTAATATTAAGTACATAAACAATCAATACAAGCATGACTCTCAATCATGTCAAGCACTTTGGAATTATTATAAATTTTCTCGATCGCCTTGTACAAACAATTTTATATGTAGGATAATGGAAAAATTCTTGAAACATTTAATTTTGCAAATTAAACTTGAAATCCGTAGAAGACCTTAGCGCGAATTGAACTGGTCAATAAAACTTGAAATTGAGAAAATAATAGATTCTAAAATAGCCTATATGTCAACGTTTCAATCAAATACATTTCCAAAAATTTTGTTAAATTAAAGTCGTGGTACAAGCACCATTTGTACCTTTAAGGCATTCAAATTCAGCGCGCTTTATCGGTTGAAACAGACGTCATTTTTTTTCGGTTACGTAATTTAGCTTAAATGTAAACAAAAAATTCGAATATAAAATAAACTTAAATGTTTGCCTTAAAGACATTAAAAATGGGATAATTAACGCGATTAATTTGTTTGTTTTAAAATCAAAATTTGTACATTGATCACTGTTTTTATACAATTTGCATTTGGTTTTTTTCCGGGACATTTAAAAATTTGCAAAATTTACGACTACCACTTTGTTATTCAAAATATTGTATCTAAAATTCATAGAACGAACTTGATTATAAAAACCTGTTTCAATATGTGATATGGTCAGCAAATTTTTCAATTTTTTTTTAATTTTACAGACACCTCAGCCGCATTTCTTGACGTTTGGTTGCATCCATATCAGATCACGTCTCGTAAAACGTCACCAAAATGCGTAAAACAATCAAACAAAATAATGTCAATTTTCTGTTTTGTTTCGTTTTGAATCTGCCTGTTCATACGCGTATTGTATATTTATTTATTTATTTATTGTACTTGAACAATAATTTAGTATTAAAATGAAAAGCACAGATGGAAACAGAGTAAACGTAACAAAAAAAATAATAATGTAGCTGCATCCATTAGGCAGAAAAACCTCTTAAATTTTTCAAACACTTTCCACCTCATATGCGTATACACATTCTATTTTGAGCAATAGCTCATTTACAATAAAATGTACAGCAAGAGGTGAAATAATATTAAAAATTAACAATAATAACAATAATATTAAAAATAAATTTATAAAACTACGTATTGCCCATCAATCACGCCACTCCAAAAATTTTAACTTAAATAATTTGGCCGATCCTAACCTCTTAATTTCCAATGGAATCGAATTCCAAAGAGAAACTCTCCTAACGTAAAAGGATTTGTTTAGCGACCTACAACAATTTTTGGCCGGAATCAGGCGGAAGTATAACAAGGCTCTGGTACAAACAAGGCTTCTTATCTTTGAGAAGTTTAAAAATAAAAATACAAACGCGAAATTCGTAAAAAGTGGATAAACTATATCCTAAAACAAGGCTATAGTAGGCAGAAATATGATCGAATTTCCTAATACCAAAAATAAACCTAGTACATGCATTGAAACATCTTTGGAAAACGTTCATATTTTCCTGAAGCATACCGATTAAAACTACGTCACCATAAATAAAATGAGGAAGAAGATAAGACAAAACATTTTTTTCCTAAACTGACTATCAGAAAATCCTACTACTTTATACAAACAACTTAGCATACCAAAGACCCTCTTACTAATACTAACTAAATGGTCATCCCAAGAAAGAGTTTTATTAATAACCAAGCCTAAATCTCTAACAGTATTTGAATACCTAATTAGCGAACCCTGCAGAAAAATACCAGGAAAGGACGAGGTGTCTAACGGTTTTTTATAAATTATAATCGACTGAGATTTATTCGCATTTAGAACGAGCCTATTAGAGACCGACAAACTAGCGATATTACTTAAGTCTTCATTTATCAAAGAAATATTCCTATCAATAGAATCCTGATCTAAACGACTATTTTTATAAAGGACGTCATCAGCGAAAATGTGAAATGAACAATTTTGAATAGAGGATTCTATGTCAATAATGTACATAGAAAACAATAGAGGATCCAAAACTGAATCCTGAGGAACGCCGGAAATTACTGGAAGGAAATCAGACAAAGAATTGTCGAAAAAACTGCCTGAGAAAGATAGTTAAAAATTAATTTGGCAGCGGAAACCGAAAATCTAAACTGAGATAAGAGTTTGTTAAAAAGAATTCTGTGATTAATAGAATCAAAGGCCTAAGAACATCTACCAAAGTTAAAGAAGTCAATTCCCTATTATTCATATTACGCCTAATATCATCACATACATTTAATAACGCAGTAGAAGTGCTACGAAATTTTCTAAACCCAGATTGGAAGAAACTAATTAAACTATTTCTATTTAGATGCGATTGAATTTAAGTTTTAACAACTATCTCGAAAGCTTTAGAGAGAGAACTTAAAATGCTAATTGGCCGCAAATGGGATAGCTCTGAAGGTTTACTGATCTTTGAGATGGGAATTATTTTACTTAGCTTCCACTGATCTGGATAGGAAGAGGACGTGAGAATAAAATTAAAGATACGTAATAAGTATTTTAAGACGAAAGGGAAAACTCGCTTAACGAATTTTAAATTGACGTTACCCAGACCAGAAGATCCCGATTTGACATTCCAAATGACAGACTGTAAATGCTCGAGTGAAATATTTGAAAACGAAAGCGAATTAGAGGACGCATTGGAGAAAAAAATCAACGGTACTACTGCCCGAGTTCAAACTAGAGCAAAAATAACTATTAATAATCATTGGGCTTAAACAACCCACTAGAACTAATCTTGCATCTTCCTAAGTAGGCATAAATTACGAACATTAACCCAAAAAACCTCGGAAGGAAGGAAGGAGTCTAACTTGTCCTTGAAATAATTACGTTTAGCAATCCGAATTACGCCTACAACTCTATTACGAGCCTGCTTATAATCTAAATGAGACTGATTATTAGGATACCTTTTCCATAAACGATATTTACTAACTCTAATATTTATGGCATTCGAAACTTCCTGAGACAACCAAGGCGGAAATTTAGCTTTCAAAGTAACCTTTTTAAGCGGAACGCGATTATCAAAGACCCAACTAATATACGAGTTGAAAAATTCTCCTTGGCTAGTTGCAGAACTAAGGCAAAAAATATCCTCCTAAGGAACAGAGTTACAAACTAAGTAAAGGCGGGAATTATACTAGCAAAATCTCTAAAGCTAAAACTATTAGGTTTAGGTGGAGAGCAACAATTCATAGAAAAAACTATCGGATCCCATACCGAGAGACAACTCATTGAAAAAACAAATAGGGTTATTAGTAAAAGAGATGATATGGCCAATAAGGGAATAAGAGGCACCGCTAGTGGTTGGACAATAAAACGTCGGCGCCACAGTGTTATGTACGGATAAATTAAGACTATTTAAAATTTTCAAATAATCCGGAGGGAAGCCAGAATTTTGGAATATATCGAAATTGATGTCACCACGTGATTGAAGTCACAAGAGAAATAACTAAACAAACTTTCTAAGTCTACAAGGTATTTTTTAAATTGGGCATCCGACCTCTTAATAGTTTTTGAAGGGTTTATAGACGGTACCGAATAAGATTTTACGACCATTAATGAATACGTTGACAAATAAAAACTCTAAATCCGATACTAACAATTCTGAGATAGAAGAAGGTATGGTAACTAATCTAGCCTTAATGTGATCACCTACAAACATATAACCACCATAATTAAGGGGAGGTACCGTCCTATCTTTCCTAAATATAATAAAACTTTTACGGCAAAAGCTGAATAAGGGATATTTCGGGTTGGGAAGGTCTCAGAGAAACAAACTATGTCTACTGAAGCACCATTAAAAATGTGACAAATCTCGTCAATATTAGGGACTAGACTGTGGACGTTTAAACTGACTACATTTAATAATGACCTATCAACTAACATGGATTTCAGGACTAGATTTAGATAATTAAGTGGCATAACTAAACTGAAACTAAAAATCAAAATTTAGCGTACACACGACGTGGGCGTGATTGATACGCAACAGTTACAAATAAAATAAAGAAACGCTTCATCCAGCTTCAAAATGAACCTCAATCACTGGAAATCTAAAACGAGAAGAAACAAAAACACGATCCAAAGTAATAACAAATGCCAAGAAAAAGCAAACAAAGGAACAATACTTAACCGTAAGCCCCAATTTATGCCCCAAAAATTGATAGAAAAATTATTAATATTTTATTTTCCAAAAAGAAAAAAACACGACACTTCTGTCTAAGGCTACTAGTAGACAGAATCCAACAGATATGTATATCATATTCATTGTCGCTTCGCTTCTCTACAAAGAATATGATGAAAACAACACTCGTGTGAACAGGTAGAAAGAGTTCGGTATTTAATTTTATTGTTGATTTCATTACTACACTTAATACAAATTTATTTTTCACCTACATTTTAATAGCTGAACTAATTTTTAGATCACCATTTTTGATCCAAAATCCATATTGGATCAAATGTTGTTGTTGTTTCACATGTAAATTTTGATCTGATCCTGATCACTAGGCGTCAAGTAATGCAGCCATTATAGAAGTCATATTAATATAATGCTCACAGCGATATAAATACATGGATAGGGGATTGATCAAAAATCACATTGATTTACGTCACTAAAAATGGAGCAAATTTTATTGTATAGTCTTACTACTCTTTTATATACTCCTCTTTATCAAAAAAAGTATTTCCGAATAAGTGCCGTACTTGAATAAATTTCATTTCGAAATTTTTTGAAACAGATTTTTTTTTAAATTGAATGGGATAAATATTGGATAATGTTTAAATATATTGAAAATAATTAATTAATTATATCAAATTTGAATAGTTAAACATTACGCTACCAGTTTTTGTACACTAATTTTAAAATTAATAACCATTTATTCCTTTAAATTTTAAATACATCCCTGAAAAATAAACAACAAAAAAAAATTCGAGTAGACGTCAAAAATCTAGCATATACAAACATTCAAGTGAATTGTCATTTTTGATTTTTAGGATGTGTTTTAAATATGTTACCGTGGTTACTACTACTTTTATATTATTGTATCTGGTATGCTTTTAATTTGCAACGTTTATTTTTTCCGTCTCTAGGCGACAGCTACTTTGCTTTACCGCCTCCTACACATAAATTTGAATTTGGTATTCGAAAATTCGAATTTAAAGACAAGGACGAAGGTTTTTTCTTTCTCTATCACACACTTAATACTTTTTCAGTTGCTCCATAAAATTTGTTCTATCCCCTATCCATGTATTTATATCGCTGAATGCTCACAACCTCGTACAAACATAATTTGTGCGTCACATTTCTTTGAGTTCATTGGAAACGTCAAAATTCATCATAACCGGTTAAAAATAGCTAAATTATATCCTAATTGATTCCAGAATTTTATCTAAAAATCATTTTAGAATTTCACTTCTAGTGTACCTATCGTATTTCATCATAACGTGTTAAGAAATAGCCAAGTTCCATCCTAATTTGCCATATTCCCAAACTTCATTCAAAAATCATTGTAGAGTACCATTTCCATCACGGATGTCAAATTGTGACACTTTTTTAGCAATGTCTAAACTCAAAATCAAAGAACTGGCTAAAGGGTATCGGGGTATTATCAACCCTTTATTTTTTTAAGTTGCGAATTTTTTTTTTTTAGATTTAGCACTATTAATTTTGTTTAGCCCCATGTAAATCGAGTTTGCCCCTAAGAGCAATTTAGCACTATTTGAATATTTTTGGCACCAAATCTAGCACCGCCAACTGGCAAACTAAAAAAATATAAAATGCTCAATACCGACTAACTGCCTTATCGAATTATCTGTTACTTTAGTTTTGTTCTAAACCGCGTCAATAAATCACTAAAACGGACTGATTCTATTCTACTACCATATTATATGATATTTTCTATGTTTTCTACAAGACAGAGTAGTATAGCAGTACAGCTGTACTATTCTGTGTAAGAAATTTAAAACAAAGCAAATAGACGTAATATAATAATAAAAAACAAAAAAAAATCACCAAATCTACATATCTCTTACTCTTTCCTTTCTCATCTCAATTGAAATGTATTGTGTCGTGCCGAATGTCGATGAATCAAAACAAAACAATTGAACATCTATTTCGTTTTTGGTGATTTACGCTGCTAACTTAATTAAATTAAAAAGTTTGTTGTGTTTGACATATGAGGAGTGTCTGATCAAAAGTGGCTATTTACGTTATTCGAAAAATATTTTGTTATGATCTAAATGTTTTAAACGCACATTTAAGGATTACTTTTTTGTAGTAAATAGCTTATGTTTCGACTGTTTCTGAATTTATGAACATTTTTGATAGAGAAATAACCACTTTTGGTCCATTCTGATATCGAAAAAAAAATTATAGAAAAAAAATAATTACATGTTGGAAAATGTAAATAGCTACTTTTGATCAGACACTCCTCATATAGTACATATTGGGCCAGATACACGATACTCTAGCAGTTCGCAAATCGATAAATATGGCGGATTTGCTAATCGAAAATTTGCTGGCGTAAGCTACTCGATTATTTTAGCAAAGTAAAATATATTTTTGTATTCAGCACAAACGATAAAGTGCGTTAAAGTATCTCATTTTCTAAAATTCAGAAACAAATTGGGTTGCTAAATTATAGTGTATAACATTTCTAGCAAATTCGCAAAAATTAACTGCTTATCTGCTTATCTGAGTATCGAGTATCTGGCCCATTATGTATTTTAGTAATTTATTTAAAAAAAACTGAAGTGAATTAGTGAAATATAAAAATATTATATAAAGCTGTAGAACAACCGAATATGTATAGATGTTTTCGCTCCCCGCGTGCCGAATTTAACAAAAATAATTCAACTCTAAATCTATCTCACGCAGTAAGTTTAATTTTTCAATTTAATTGTGGATTATTATACTAATTATAATTTCATATTTTGTTTAATTGTGTTGGCCCCAAACCGTTGAATTTTACCAGGTTTACACAATCGCAAAACATTAATGGCAGCGGAATCTAATATTCTAATTGTACCGAATATAAAGTTGTTCGATGCCATATTCCAATAAGAAATAAGTAAGCTTAATTTTTAATTTATTTGTTTGTCAGTACATACGTTTTTAAACTTATATTTTGTTACTGTGTAGGTTAATAAGGTTCTAAGTTTTCCTAGATTATCAATATCAGAAATCAATTATGGATGTAGAATCCAGTTATATTGACTACTCAGATATGTCCGATAGCAATGAGTAAGTTCAATTTTCTGTTGATTTGTTGGTTATAAAAATAATTCTAATATTTGGTTTACTTTTGTGTTATTATGTAGGTCGAGGTCCCAGGCTATACAAAAACCGCTCTCAAAAAAAAAAAATAAAAAGTTATACACAAAAAGTTAGGGATGATTGGTTTAAAAATGAAACATACAAAAATTGGATTGTTCGACTAGAGAACGATAAAAATAAACTGTTTTGCAAATACTGCAAAATTTCGCTCTTTGCAAAAAAATATATTATGGATCGCCACGCAAATACCAAAACTCATATTGAAGCAGCCAAACCTTTTAGTGATGTTCGATAACGTACCATAAGTTATCACAAATATAAACAAAACCGAAGTGTTAACAATGATTTAGAAACATACACATATAATGTAGGATTTCGCAAACAATTAATTAAAGAAAAAATCGCAACAAATAATATATTTAATTTTGTTCTTTATTTTCTCTATGTCGATTAACAACTGCCCCTTTATTTATTTGTACATACAAAACGTTATCATGACGATACTCATACCATCAACAATACAATAATTCTTAAACCGTACAACACAATGTTACATATATCGACGTTTTAATGTTTTATGAAATTACTACAGAGCACAGGGTGGTCCTACAAAATCGGCCCTCCTGCATCTTCGTCGTCCCAACGAATAAGTTCTTCAGCAATGCCGTCTTTGAATTTGGATCATACTTCTACTTTTTACAATCACACGTCTCTTCGGGCTACTCTTCTACGTCGTTGCAGCTCTTCGTCTTTACAATTGCATTAAACAAGAAACACAAAAAATATTTAGGGACAATCGTTGCTCTATAGCTTTATACGTTGTAAATTTCATCTTCAGTTTTATTGAATGATTTCAATTTCGCTAACAAACGTTTTGGAAATCACATCTTCTTCTGCATCCTCATCGTCATCTATATTGTCATCATCAGGATAAGTAGTTCTCCAAGTTTTCATGTAGTCCGCACTCGTGCTCGTGTGAACAGGACCCGCATGGTCTCCAAGCTTTTCAACTTTGTAGCGGTTGTTTATGCCAACTTCAGTAATCTTGTACGAACCCAGGAATTTCGGCATCAGTTTTAGTCTAGATCCAAACTGAGTACGCTTAATAGGGACAATATCTCCCATCTTGTATACTGTTGCTTTTCTTCGTTTTTGGTTAAACACCCGCCGGTTTTCTTTTTGCACTTTCATAATTTCGTTTCTCGCCGTTTCTCTGATCGTGTCCTTTTCGAGCATCAAATCTTTCATCATTTCTTCTTCCACCACTTCGGCTATCCTTTGATCTTCGATGTTTCGCATCCTCACTCCAAACAATAATTCAAACTGCGTTGTACCGATGCTTCTTTGCCAAGTTGAGTTTATGTACCTCTGCAGTCTGTCTGTGTATTTAAACCATACTTCTGGTGAATCAATTGCCATTTTTGTTAAGGCTGGAATTATGAGTCGATTTATTCTTTCAATTTGACCGTTTCCTCTGGGTACTCCTGATGTAATAAGGGTTAAATCAATTTGGTTTGTGGTGCAATAATCGAAAAATGCATTTGATCTGAATGAAGGCCCTCGATCTGCTATAATTCGCTTTGGGTTTCCAAAATTAGCTTTTTGAATTTCTAGCTCTTTTATAGCTCCATCGGCTGTTGTTGTTTTACCGGGTATATCCAGACAAACTTGGCAAACGCATCTACAATTGAAAAAATATATTTGTATTGTTTGGAAGTGTGGGGTGCATCGGCCCTAAGTGGTCGATAAGATATGTAACTAAAGGATACGTATCTTTATCTATCGGGTGCAAAAAATCCTCTTGCTCCCCGCCTTACGTTCGGCTAAAATACAGGCAATACAATTTCTCCGACAACTGTCACACTTTTGTTTTAGATTTGGAATAAAATAATCCCTAGCAATAAGTTCCATCATCTTCTTTGTTCCAAAATGTCCAGTATCGTGCGTGGTTTTAATAAGTTTGCCTTGAATTTTCTTCGGAACACACAATAATTTTCGATCTTCGCCGTCTTCTTTGTACAGTACGCTTCTCTCCATTTTAAAACTTTCGTAGGGTTCGTATTCTACTTTGGATTTACGAAATGGATTTTTCCACGTTAAGGTCGATGAAGCTAGCATAAAGTATACCGCTTTTGTTATTCCAACAGGTCATTTTGAATTTTTACGAATGCCCTTTGGCTTATGTACTGCGCCAGCAGTATTTCAACGATACATACACTGGGTATTCAGAGAATTGATGGCGAATTCAGAAATTTTAGTTTACATGGCGGATATTATTATTCCATCCATCAATACGAAGAAAATGGATTGGATAAACTAAGAAAAGTGTTAGAAGTCGCAGCAGAGTATGGTCTGGAGTTCAAATGGCGTAAATGTTAGTTCCTATGTCGAAAAATTAATTACTTAGGGTACGAGATTGAAGAATGTTTTATAAAGCCATCCGAAACCAAAACCAAAGCTGTGGAAAAGTTTCCACAACCAACGACGATCAAGCAAATACAAAGTTTCCTCGGATTGACAGGATACTTTAGAAGGTTTGTGGCAAATTACTCGGTTGTGGCAAAACCGTTATCAGATATGCTAAAGAAAAATGCAAAGTTTCAGTTCGGGCCACCACAAAAAATAGCACTTGCAGAATTAAAAAGCTTGTTAACTACGAAACCAGTGCTATATATTTTCAGACCCGAAGCTGAGACTGAGCTCCACACAGACGCATCAAAATTTGGATTCGGAGCAATTTTATTGGAAAGGTGACCATGATGGACAATTTCACCCTGTTTACTATTTTAGTAAAAAAACTTCATCATGTCAAGAGAGGTACTGTTCATATGAGTTGGAGTTACTTGCAATCATAGCGTCTTTGAAGAAGTTGCGAGTCTACTTGCTTGGACTTAAATTCAAAATCGTTACCGACTGTGCCGCTTTCAAATCAACAATGATGAAGAAAGATATTACACCGAGAATTGCCGGATGGGCGTTACAACCAGAAGATTTTGACTACGTATTAGAGTATAGAGCTGGCACCAAGATGAAGCACGTGGATGCACTCAGTCGTAATCCCGTCACTTTGTTGGTACAGAATGAATTCATAGAAAGAATAAAGAAAGCTCAGCGAGAGGACGATTATTTCACTTCAATCAAAAGGATTCTATAGTGAATATACGGGAACTGTGTAATCGATCGATTAGCGGCAATGGGTAACGGTCCATAATGATTTCCCTATTTAACCTTCGATAGTCTATGCAAAGTCGTTTGGTCTTATCCTTTTATGACACCAATACGACAGGACTTGCGAATTCGGACACACTAGGACGAATAATATTTTGTCGCTGTCATTCCTCGATCTGTTTATCGACTTCTAATTTTTCCCCTGGTGACAAACGCCTTGGGTGTTGCCAAACTGGTTTATCATCTTTCAAAAGAATTTTTAATGTAATATTGGTTTCCTTAGACTTTTCTGGCTTGTAGTTGTTTATCAACGAACGTATCTCTTTTTCGTATTCTTGGTTCCCAATTAAATCTTCTTCTATTTCTTCAATTTTGTAACATGATAAGAATTCATCCTTCGGTAATATTTCGACGGTCAACTGATTTGGACCAAGAATAATCTTTTTCTCCCTTAGGGAATCATTTCCGACGACACATTTTACATTAAGAGCTTCTACAGGAACGATACTGACGGAAACATCTTCGACAACTTCATCAATCTGCAAGGTTGCTTTTAAACGGCATAACGTACATATTCTGCATCCACCGACTCCGAGAATCTTTGTTTTTTCTCCGTCTAATGTTGGTGATCCCATTTCCTGGCAAACATCTTCCCGTAATAACGTCAGATCACTTTCTGTATCGACAATCGAGTCCAAAACTAAATAATTATTTAAATAAATTGCTTCCGATTTATTCTAGGTAGTAAATCATCTTCAATCAATTTGGTTTCTTTTTATATTTGATTCGACTTCTTGGGACATTTTGTGGCGATATGTCCGAATTCATTACATCCGAAACATTTAACACCTTTTTTCTATTCGGGCATTTTTTTGACGAATGTCCTTGATCACCACAATTGTAACACAATATTCCGGATCTTATCGTATTGGACTTCTCTTTTTCGACATTATTGCTATCCATCTTAAACTGGGCATACAACTTGAGTTTTTTTTTAAACTCGTCAACTGTCGTAGCTCCATATAACAACAATTTGTTTGATCCTGTATCTACGATTCCCTTGATTGTATATTCTATCACCGATTGTTCTTCTACCCCACCTAGCGCACCTAGTTAGCGAACTGCCATTTGTTGGTGTATCTCAGCGCTGCTTATTTTCACCGAAAATTCCGAGATTAAATAGCTTTTCAACTTTTCAAAGATTGTAAGGTCAGGTTTCAACTTTAGACTTCGTTTAGCTAAGCCAGTGTTAGCGCTTTCTTAGCATATACCACGGTTTACCTTGACGTCCAGTTCATATCATCTGCCATTTGTTCAATCTCTTCTATCCAAGATTGGATTCTATAATTCGATTCACCATTAAAAACTGAAATAGAATCTTGAATATCCTGGTATTTTATTCGATACTCGTGTTGGACATCATCATCTGCAGCCTGATTATTTGCAGTATTTCCGTTTGTTTCAGCCGTAACTTGAATATCACTATTTGTATTTCCACCATTTTTAATTGCACCGTTTTTGATCTCGTTTAACTCGCGTTGGATTTCGTTTAACTGTTGTAGCACTTTATCACTAAATTCAGATCCATGTGACGTACTTTGCTCTGAATCATTCAAGATTTTGGCCAAACTCGATCGAAAATTCGATAAAACGATTCTTCATTGAAAGTTTCATCACCATTTCCGCTGGATTTATTTCCTTTTTTCTTATTATGTTTCGGCATTGTCGTTCAACACACACAAAAAACGGTATTAAACAAAATATGAAACAGTTATCGTTTATCAATCAAAAAACAGCTCACAACTTTCTTTTTATTTTATTTGGACACTTTTCTATCACTTAATAAAATAAAATCGCCTATCAATGAATCACCTACATACTTCTAAAACTCATGTTCTCAAAACACTGAAAGAAAGCCAAAAAATCGCTAAAGTAGTATAGTAGTCTCAGTCATATTGAAGTTACGTACGATTTAGCTATCGCTTAAGTTGAGATGTAAATTCAATCTAGTAAGCAGCCATTATTTGATAACATATTCATTTAGGATCTTTTCACATTATGCTTGCAAATTTCAAAGCTGTATGTAAATTTATAGCAGACTGTGGACTAATGAATATTTTTTTTTTTTTATATAAATAAAATTTAATTAATTTAATTTTATTTGTGTATATTACAATTTACAATTTAATACATTTATTATTTATTAATATTGTAGATAGAAAAAATTCATTTTTTTTTTAATTAGTGATTTTCCCAAATATAATTGCAACGCTTGCTGACTGGCGGCTAAAATATTTCGTATGTAGTTTTATATGGTCAAAATGTGTCTTGAATGTTTCATTAAATTATTAATTTCGACTAAATTAATTTTAAAATTTGATATTTATTATTAATCGCAACATACTCATCTTTATTAATCATAAAAAAAAAGTAGGGGGACATCCACTAATTTAGACAAGAAACTTGTATTTGTAAGGATCTGTGTCATAATCCAAAAAATTAAATCCAAAAAAAAAAATCCAAATGCCAAAAGCCAAACTGTTAAAATCCAAATAGGGCAAAATCCAAATATATAAAATCCAAAAAAAATCAAAAAAAAAAATCCAAACTTTATCAAAACATTTTCCGCGCGGAAAATGTTTTGATAAAGTTTGGATTTTTTTTTGGATTTTCTTTAGTTTAGAACAGATATCAGATTGTGTGTGTGTTTTTTTTTTGGTGGCGGGAGGAGATCTTCTAAAATATACCTCCAATACCAGTGCCATACAGTCTCACGGAACTATCGCTAGACATTACGTCGCGGGGCAGGCATCCAGCAATAGTTGCACTTCTACCTATTGACGGTTATAGCACGGATGAACTACCGAACCTTTCCCTTTCGAGCCTCCTAAGCTGTTGTATCACGTCACAGATACTTCCAATCACAGCGATCCAAGTCTCCTCACAATGTAACATCCTCTGCAATATGTTTTCAGGAGTAACATGCTCTTCGATACTTCTCTCAATCACATGTCTTGCTCCTGCAAACCGTGGACATTCGAAAAATATATGCTCCACATTATCCACTGCTTCAGTGCATGTTGGACAATAAGGACTATTGTCGTGTTTGGATCTGAACAAATACTCGCGGAAACAGCCATGTCCCGTTATGAATTGAGAAAGATAGTAGTCAGCTTCCCCATATCTTCGTTCCATTCAAACTCCAATTTGAGGAATCAAGCGATGAGTCCATCGGCCTTTGCTTGATTTTGGTTCCATCTAGTTTGCCACTCGGTCGTAGTTTCCTCTCGGGCAATCTTCCCTCTTTCTGCAACATTTACATTGCTGCCACGTTCTTCATACAACCTTTTACGCTCTTTAGCTAAGAGGTCCAGCGAAGGCATTTACACACACTGTATCGTCTGAAACTGTTCGAAACGCGCAGATCACCCTTAGAGCGCTACGTCGATAAACGGAGTTTAACTTACGCTTATACGAGATTTTCATTTCGTCAGCCCAGATTGGAGCTCCATACAGCATTATTGATGAATCCACATTGGCTAAGAGCACTCTTCGTTTTTGTCTTACTGCGTTTGTATTCAACATTATTCTAGACAGTGCGCTGTTTACAGTGGAGGCGTTTTTTGCAACATTATTCATATACTCCTTAAAGTCTAATCTGCTATCAATTGTTATACCTAGATACTTAATCACTCCACTGAGATCCAAATCTATATACATACATGTTTGGGTTGGGTAAAAATCCAAAATCTTAGTTTTATAAAATCTTGGTTTTTATAAATTCTGGAAAATGGAGGTTTCATTAACGAAGCGAAAATAACCAAAAATATAAATTCTGGACAATGCGGAATTTAATTTTAAAATAAATATACATAAAAAGAGAGATTATAAGCGACATTTTGTAAAAGCAAGATGTTCAAAATCGAAATTTCGGAGCGCTCCCAAATAATTTTGAAATTCACCCCAGTTGGCTTTTCAATATTTAGATTATTTCCTATTTGGATTTCGAAATTTGGATTCTTTCAAAAGTTTGGATTTTGTCACTTTTGGATTTTTATATTTGGATTACGATACACATCCTATTTGTAAACATGATTTTACGTGTTTTTGCATGTAAAAAAAAAAAAAAAGTAGTCAGCGCTGCTCAAGCGTGGGGACAAATGAACTAAAATCGATATTGGGAAAGTCCGTCATTAATTTTTAAAAAAAATAAAAAATTATAAAAAGGGGAACGGACCGGCTAATGGATTTAATGCCCGGTTAAAGTCACATGTTCCCCCTTGAATATAAAATATAAATTTAAAATGGTTAATTTGTATTAACTTCTATATAGGTACAACGATTATTAGCTTATAAATATTTCACAGATAACTTTCGAAATTAGATTTTAAATATGATTTTAAATGTTGGATAAGTAATTTGAAGATCTAGTAGCGTATCTATGAATTACATATTCAAATTTCATGTTGGATAAAATAATGATACATGCAAATGCAAGCATTTGTACATGTAAATAGATAAAAGAAGTTCAAATAATGCATTTATTGGAAGATGTTGGATAAATCGACGGAAGCCTGTAAATTGATTTACAGCACTTATTTTGTATAATCTGTAAACTTTTCAATTTAGTTTTGGCTACTGATCCAAAAGCTGCAATGGCGTAATATAAATGAGAATGACTAAAAGAAAAATAAATCATTTCTAAGACATGGTTTGGAACAAAAACTGCCAGTTTTCTTATCAAAAATAAGAATGGACTATAGCTTTCAAGCAAATTGAATTAATATGATCAACCCAAGACAAGTTCTTATCAAATATTACTCCAAGGTATTTATATTTATCAACACGTTCAATAGTAACATTGGAATGTTACAGAGCCGGTAACTCATAGTATGGCAAATGCGGCGAATGAAAATTAATAAATTTTGACTTATTAAAATTAAATTATTTTATTCAAATTAAAAAATTCAATCAAAATGTTTAAATCATTTTTCATATTAACCATCGTTTGAGTACAATCTTTGGACTCGTAAAAAATTGCAGTATCATCCGCGAACATTTTAATTTGACCAGCAATAATTACTTAATGACTTAATTTTTTTATTGAGCAGATCTAATCTGCCTCTTAAATCAGTATCATTTAGATTTCGCTTATATTTTTGCAAAATACGATTTTTATTTTTAATTAGGTCCCAAAGATCATAAGTCATCCTTCAAGGACAATTATTTGAATTTTTTATTTTAATCGGTTTTTTTAACTACAGAAAATGTATCAACCAATTCATTATATTTATCAGTAATCCACTTTAAAGTAGAATCCAGATTCCGTAGATCAAATGCCGAAGATAACAAAAAGTTTTCAAAAAGCTGATTAACTTTTCTATAATTTACAATTTTTTTTTCTAAGATTCTACATACAATGGTGTCTAGATTTGAACACGAGCTTTGAAAAAATAAAATTGTGGTCACTGATATCAGAATACATAGATAGTCGAGTTAAGAACTCTCTCATGTTTACAAAGCTATACATATTGTATGGTCCAATATATTTTGGCTTAAAGTGTTAGTAGCAGTGATGGAAAACGTTACGTTTAACACACTACATAACGTTATGTGTAACGTTACCATAACGTTATGTGTAACGTTATAAATTTTTAATATTTTTGTGTAGCCGACGAATTATGTAACGTTTTGACACAAAAACGTTATCACATGAAAAAAATAAAATAAAAATAAAAATTAAAAATAATAAATTTAAAAAACAAATTATAACAAATTATTTTAATTAATAACATAACGTTATTGTGTAACGTTACACAAATAACGTTTTCCATCACTGGTTAGTAGTAATCATTCCATGGCTCAATGAAGTAGAATTGTAATCCGCAACTATATCCAAATTTTTATTGATAGGTATGTTAAGATCACCAACAATAATAAAATCGGAAGTACTTTTATTCTTGTTAAGCATATCATCCAAGGACTCTAGGAAAAATTTAGTGGCTGATGACGGTGGTCTATAAATCCCATAAGTTCTTGTAGAATTAGATCCCTGAAGCTGAATACAAACGTATTGAAACGGCAGAGTGTCATCATCCTTAGTCAAAATGTTATAAGAAATATCATTTACATAGCAATCCCTCCACGGTTTTTAGGTATATATTCTGTCTAAGTCTTAGCTTGCCTCAAATATATTTTTTAGAAATCTATGAAATTCAACTTTGAAGCCACCTAGCAACATTTTAGACCCAACTAAATGATCTGGCTGTTTCATTTTATATTTAAATAAATACTAATATTAAAATTTCAAAATGCCTCAAGAACATTTTTTGCAAAAAAAATTTCGTAAGTTAAAAAAATCAAGGGTTGACAATGCCCCGATACCCTTCAGCCAGGTCTTTGATTTTGAGTTGAGACATTGCTAAAAAAGTGTCACACAAATTTTCATGCTGCCTCAAATACCTACTCAAAATTGTCTATTAGCTATTCTACTATAAAGGCTTGTTATTAATAGCCGCATTTCTTGAAATCACGTGATCCGGAATATCAAAGTTGAAAACAAAAACAAAAATGGAATTCATTTTCGTTTTTGGATCAAAATTTTGATTCGAGTAGTTGTTTGCAATGCTGATCATTTTACGAAGCATAATCGAATAATATTAAGAAATGCAGCTATTGAGTAAAGTGAATCAAAAAAGTAAATACTTTTACTTAAATTTTTCAAGATTTTTAAATGATAACTAATTAACGCCTTCGACAATTTACTTTTTGGATGAGAAAACATTTGAAGGTCAAGGCTATATGCTTGTGTTACGACGTTTACTAAAAAAAAATTTTTTTTTTTTTAAATTTAACTTCTTCCTATTGCTACAATTCTGCTATTCCACTTAAAATTAGAATCATTTCGTATAAGTTTATGTTTATTAGTACCTTTTATTTCTGCTAAAATCAACATGTTTTTCTGTATAGAGTAGGATCCACAACACGTTTCTAAAATATCGGCGGTCCCACGTTCCATTAAATTCGTAAACACCGCAATTTTAATTTACGCGTCAGAACTTTTGTTTTCACTTACAATGAGGAACACTTTGAAATCCGCTTTGAACCGTTTCAATTATTGTGCAAATTACGCTTTAGTATCAAGAGACCGGACCCGTGGTTTTATTTAAAACTCCATTTCTGGAGTGATATATCGTACTATCAGTATTCTCGATGTTCGATAGGCTTTATATCTCTTTTTACAAAAATAAAATTGTCCCTGTTTCGGTTATTTAAGTATGTTTTTCTATTATGCTTTCAGTTTCAACTTGTTTGTTCGATTGACCATGCTGTTTCTTTTATACTTTATCACAAAGAATTTTTTTTCGATGTACCGATTACGATGTAATAGAATAATACAAATAGACTAAGATCGCAATAGATGAAGAGTAATTGAGAAAACGAAATTGAAAAAAAGAGATAAAAAGCCTATCAAACATCGAAAATATTGACCGTAGGCCTATCGCGGGATAGTTTATGAGTTTATGTATCTTGTTTCAAGAATAAAATTGATTTTGCTGCTATCTCAGCTTGCTCGAATAAAACAACATTCTATTTCTACTTATATTCTTGATTCTTTATCACCCAAATTCTTGTTAAGTGATATGATACTTTAACGATGTGAAGGAAAGAAAAAGTACGCGACAAAAAGAGATCGCAATAGAAAAAGCATAATTAAAAATCGAAATACGAGTACAATTTTATTCTTGAAACAAGAGATATAAACTTTACAGAAATTGAATCGAAAGTGATGTTACAACATCCCACCCCAAATTTCACTTTCGTTTGCCACGTAGCCGTATTTTTAAATTTGTTCTCGTTCCTTTAGCTCGTGATTTTATCACTTAATAATACATAATAGTATAACAACTGTGTCATGTATTATCGTTGTCGATTGTTAATAAGACGATTTTTAATATTTTTATTATTTATATTTGAAAAAAGATAATCAAATTGTGGTATTTAAATTTCCTAGTGGATTCGACAATATGTTCTGCTCAACACTTGAAAAAAACGGTTATATCAATAGGTTGAATGTGTTTGTTAACCGTAGCAGAAAAGTTGAAAAAATCAATGGGAAGAAACAAGATAAAGTAATACTATCATCCACTTTTAATAAAACAAAATGGGATTATTTCTACAAATGCAAAAGTGTGAAAGTAAAAAGAGCAAAACATCAATAAATGTTTCATTGTTTGCTTTCACTTTTTAATATGTAATCTTCTCTTTTCTTTAACCGGCAATGATAATATTTGCCAAATAAAGGTTTTGATTGGCTAGCTATGTAGTATTGGTTACATTGGTGTGTTAGTCAGCGTTATAGGTGGTCACGGTCCAACAAACGATTTAACAAAAAATCGTTTTTTATGTCTATCAAAGCATACCATCTTCAATTAAATACATTGTTGATTAGCGTTCGAGCACCCGAACTTGGAACCGCATTGTTATACGGAATCCTCTTAGCCCCTGTTCTATATTCAATAACGAAAAAGAAACTATAAAAATTAAATGAAACAATTGGAAGATACATTTTAAAATGTTTGAAAGATTAGTTTAGCTCTCAAAACGCATTGAGTCACTAAACCAGAAATAAACGATTATCTATTCTTGAATTTGACAAACAAAGAATATATTATGTAAACTCGAAAAATTATCTAATCAGCTTTAGCTAGACACAGTAGTTTGAGAACTGAATAAAACACAAATATTTATTTTCTTATATCACCTTTCACTTAACCTCTGTCAATTGTTAAAAACATTCTAAATAGATTATTAATACATATTTCAATATGTGACAAGCTCCAAATAAGAAAATAAATATTTTTTTTTTTCACGACTTATTTTCATAACTTATCATAAGTAAAGTAACTACTAACTAGTGGTATGCTTATTACTGATAATTTTAAATACCATAAAATCTTTCATAAAAATATTGCTTAAAAAAACGAAAAAAATACGAACATTGTAATTTACGAATATTAAACACGACACATTTAAAGAGCCGAAGATTTCGTTTTTTTTCTAGTTTATACTTCTGTTTCATGTTTTTAACGTGCCATCTCATACAAAATTTCTCGTTTGCTCATGCGTAGTACAGCTGGAGCACTGTAATGTGACTCGAAAAAATGAAATGGAAATATATTTGCAACAAACCCAAATACATGCTTACTTTAAATATTACTGGGAAAGTGAAACATCTTTTGTGCAATGATAACATAACACAATAATCATTTAAAAATTATTTAAGCGTCATGATTTGTTTAGTATTGCTCACTCTGTTGTTCAGCTTGGTTGTGCGGAATTTGTACTATGAGAAAGTACTACGGTTCCAATCCACTATCGGTAATATCGATTACAAAATTTGGTCCTAAAACCGGTAACAGTTGCAAAAATAAATATCTTGATCTTGGCGCTTAGTATATTCCAGAATTATGCGAGGAATTGGAATGTTTAGTCACAGAAATAACTAGAGCGATAGATGCAGCAAAGTCTAATTGTCTAACTACAAAGTTAATTTAATAAAGTTAATAAAAACCAACATTCTCACATTGCTATTTAGGTTTAGCACTTTCGATGCCAGATTTAGCACTAATCAATTTATTTTCCCACATTAAAACCCAGTTTTGCGCCTAAATGCGATTTGGCACTTCTAGCACTTAATTCGTATATAATTAAATCGAATGAATAAAATAACCGTACAACACAAATAAATAAATTGTGTTTCTTGTCATAAGTAATAAAAAAAATAAAGAGAGGTTTTTTGATATCATTCTAGGTTAAATTTAGCGTAACTTCTAACATGCCCAGAGTCGACCCAAGTTAGGTTTATCTCGACTCGCTTCAAATAATTTGTAGAGTCGGGTTGACTATATTTTTTTAACGGAATATAACTCGCCTGTATATGTCCAAATAAAGCATTTAAAAATTATATTCGAAACTTTTGTGAAAAATTATTGCCAGCATCCAAATGTTAGTCCAGAAAGAGTAGATAGTTGGTCGCTGAGATAAAGGATTATTTAGAAGTTGCCTTTTTTCAAATTTTCCAATTGATTATCTCCAATAATTTCTTCTAGATTACTAATTGTCCTAGTAATTATAAATACTCTGACACTCCTTAGAAGTAAGCATGTCTTTAGGTTTTGACAGATCTTTAGATTTAGACGAAGAACTCAATTAAAAACAAAGCTTCCGTTGGATCATTAATTTACAGTTTCGGCCAAATGAAAGCATCGTCGTTGAATCATCCGGTTTTCTCCACATAACTAGTCGTCAGGTAACTAAATCTGCTGCTAAGCAATTTCCGATATATCATTGTGATCTTCAGCCAGGTACAAGTACTTTAAGCGTTTGTTAATTGTGTGATTTTTGTTTTTTTGAATTCCAATGCTTATAGCTAAGCATAAACTTGCAAAACTTTCAGTTAATTTTTTAATCAAATCAAATAATTTTAATCAAACAAAAAAATAAAAATCAGAGCTGTTTGGATAGTTTTTAGTTAATAATGAAGATTTTAAATTCTATAATGCACAAATTTTGATTTATTTCATATTAAAAATGTACACCCGGTATTTGCAACAATTTTGCAATTTGCAACTCCGGGTTACCTTTAATTAGTTGCAATAAGCGGGTTTATACTGTATTTTAATTTAAAATTAACTAGACCTCTGTGCATTTGCACAAAATGTTATTTTACTCGAATAGGTCTTTATATACTATTTATTATCTTTCACAGTAACATCATTTTCTATTTTTCCTTGACGCGGTGTTTCGAAAACTCGAACTTTTAAAGAATCTGATGTAACAGTTGTAGAAAATGCTGTATAAAGTTGACCATATGTAAAACATGGTTCAAGAAGATAAAAACCAACTCAATCGAACGTTTGATCATGAGACTTATTTATGGTGATTGCATAAGATAAGCGTACTGGAAACTATGCCGAACGAAGTTGAAAGGCAAAGATGGATCATTAGCTGTGTCTAATGCAATTCTAGGAATAAAATGTATTGCCCCTGAATGTGATCCGGTAATTATTTCTACGTTTAAGCAATTGGCACCCAAAATCAAGAACCACTAACCATATTCCAGTGCAAAATCCCTCTTTTATTGCTAGATTTCGCAACAACATAATTATACAACCATTTTTTTATTTAAGGCAATTTGGTGGTAATCCTTGAGTTAAGATCAGCTCTTATACTTTATTTAAGTTTAATACTCGAAAGTGTGATTCCCCCTTCTAACAACAGCTAGGTACTGGAAATTTCACAGTGTCCACATGTGAGAGGCAACTTCCACCAGGTACATCTAAATTAAAACACTTTTGAGAAATCCTATTAAGTAAGGACGAAAATATCATTGAAGCTGCCACATACTGATCATTGTTGAGTTATTCCCACAGATTAAATTTAGGTGTTCTTATAATAGGAGCAAAATTTATATTTCGATTACAGATTTCTGTTGCATTAGACAGTGGTAAAAGTAATAAAAACTCAAATCCTGCTTGCTCACACTGTTATTTTAACTGAAACCCGCAATGAGCCAAAGCTTCATTTTCAGTCATACCTTGATGAATAAAATCTTCTAGAAGATTGTTCTTAAAATTATCAAAAAGTTGTATAGGATCTAAAGGCAACATATAAGTGCTATAGCCTCTGATTAAAAATTATGCCACTCAACGCTATCGTTAATTAGGACTCGTGCCCTAGCTGCTTCCTTAAACCTTTTCTTGTCGTTGGGTATTAGTTGGGTATTTTAAAAGTTTTTAGGGTATCGAAAGATGTAGCCTCAAAGCCCTTCAAAATATAAAAGTAGCCTTAAATGATACAATTCCACATTTTTTGGAGAAACTAAAATGATTGCACTGATAGCTTTCTTCCAACAGAGGAATTTGTGGACCATTTTTGCTATTTATTGTTTTTATATATGGGGCATTCTCTGTCAATTCGGTCACCCCCCTGCACATTTCATTTTTTGAGATAAATAAACTTTTTTGGGCTCAAAATTTTGCTTAGAATGCCAAAAACCCCCTAGACCGAGTTTTTATTGATTTCTATGAACGTCGAAAAATTAACCTTTTTTCGGAAATATTCAGCCACCATCTTGTGTCCGCCATATTGAATATTAAAATTCTGTCCTCAAATTCGTGATCAGCGACCCCGAAAACCTTCTAGGACATGTTTCTAACGATCTTTATGAACGTCGAAAAATTTGCCAATTTTGGCGACCATCTTGGATCCACCATTTTGGAATTGTAAAAAAATAATAGAAAATGTGTAATCTATGATACCAAAAACACTTTTGACTAAATAAACAGTGTTAAAATTACGTTTTTAAATCAATTTTATTAAAAATTAAAGACTTGCTTAGCAGATATGGTCCGCCATTTTGAAAATCCAAGTACACCATAAAAACGCCATACGGCATTAAAAAGTAGACATTTTAAGCAAAATTTTAAGCCCAAAAACGTTTATTTATCTCAAAAAATGAAATGTGCAGGGGGGGGGGTGGCCGATTTGACAGAGAATGCCCCATATATATTGCGGAATATCCTGATATATATCGACAATTCAGGTATTGATTATTTCATCATATTCTACACCATTGCCTGCATTGGTTGTAGAAACAACCGCAACTATAATTCTAGCGCAATTTTGGCCCTTTGTTATGTATAAGGAACGGCATAGCGGTTATCAATTATAATATTCGATCATAATCTTGGTTGATTTTCTAAATATGAATGAATTAGTAGAAGGTCGGCGCCTACACCTTGAATAATTATCTATAGATATGTCAGCCACACTGCAATAACTTTTTGGGAATTGTTTTGAACTTTTTTCATCAACCATACAAACAAAATTTTTGTTCAATTGTAGTGACATTTTCCGAAGAATGATTCATATTAGTTGTCCAGCCATATTGTCCATTAGGAAAAAAAAATGGAAATATCATTGGGTCAAGGTGTTTGGATAATGAATTAATTTTTTTCATGGTTCTAGAGTCAGCTGAATGCACAACAAAATTGAGTATACCATCTATATCATCAGGATTTGTTGGAGCACTCTAAACATGTTGATCATCGTGTAAATTTCGAGTAAAAATTAATGATACATTATTTATAGGACGACAATTAATAAACATCTCTAAATTTTTTGTAAGACATAGCATAAGGAGAATTTTGAAGAATGGTAGAAATGATTGTCATTATCCAGCATTAGCTAGATTATTCATACAAATATTAATAGCGGTGTCTAAGCCATATAAGTAGATAAATAACTCTTCGTAAGCTGTATTTCTACAGCGATCGTGGTGGTTTTCTGAATTTAAAGAGAGGTCAATAGGAATATTGTCAGCTAGTCGATGATATACTTCGCCTGATATTTATTGAAACAATAAACGCCTCCTCGCATGTCATGTATTTTAGCAATTAAATTATTCAGTATAATTTCAATGAAATTTGATTGATGGCAATTTCTGATTTTTGGATATGTTTATCGGATGTTAACGACACTCTTACACTACACAAATAGTTTGATTTGTCAAAAATTATATCCTCCATCAGCCGTGGGTCTCTCATTTAACACTCATTGAAGCATAATTACGCATAATTAAAATAATGCCCCAGTTGAAAATAAGGCATTTTCAAAACAGCGAAAGATGAAAATCAATTCCTTTCAAATGAAACGCTAATGCGACTACATCAATCACACAAGAAATGTATTCTGAATATGCAAGAAATTAAATCCCAAATAAATAAATCTCAAAAATGAGTACTAAAAAGTATTCATCATAGGTTTCGGATACAGTCTTAGTATAAAATCTGCTAGTTAATAACTAAAATTTAGCTATATACATACATATGTATGTATATATATGTATACCGCTTAATGTGATTGGCATCACTTTAATTTATATAACTTTAGCTTCACAAGAATGTTTTTCATTTTGTATTTTTTTCACATCGCAAGGTAACACTTCAATCCGTTCTTGCGAGCAATATTGAAAATAATTTAATTTTAGTACTTGGTCTAATGCGCTCTATCTGTCGACTTTGTCAATCCGCATATATTTGTATGTAATGCAACTTTTGCATATTGCGTTACTAAAGCGTCGAGACTTAAATCTTGTTTATTTCTGAAAAATCAGCTGTTCATTGTTTTTGTAGATAAAAAACAAAAATTGTAAAGGTCAAGAATATAGCCAAAATAAAAACAATTAATATTTGATTACGTTGGCCAAAAAAAGAAAAATTATTATTCAGTTTTGGTGACAATGAAAATTAATTTACGTATATAACTGTAAATGTAGTATTGTTATTCTTATATATTAATTTTGATTTTTGATTTTTAATTATACATATACGTAATATTTATTGTTAAGTTTTTTTTAATAATTTTTTTAGCATTTTAACCTTGAAAATAGCATCATACAAAGCCGATACACTTATAGGTGAATTAAATGTTTTAAACTATGTAGAAAGATCTATAATTTATAGCTTTATTGTTTGGATAAACAAATACCGATTCGGCATCCGATCATTCTAACGATTGGATCATCTTAATCAATGAAGTTAAAGATCAATAAAAATCCAGAATGAAACACTTAACGAAAACAAAATAAACCAGATATCGCAGATGGAATTTCGTCACAAACTGGAAAAATGTTTACAAGTTCCACAGTGAAAGGGGGGCAGAGAGATAACTTGTATGATAGAAAAAAATTAATTTAATACAAATACATATGTGAAGTGTAAAAAGCAACAAACTATTATTAAAAAGGTATTTAATTAAAAATAATAATTAATCAAAAATAATTAATTCTGTACATAATTATTTCCGAAATTTGACCTATAGACAATCATTTTCCACAATTTTGATACGACGGGAAAGTGGCTTATTAACAAGAAAATATCGTGGAAAATAATAAATCAGACATAACACTAACATAAACCAAACCAACAAATGACCATTCCAAATGAATTTAAGGCTTTATAATTCTCGGATATAATTAAAAAACCAAAAATCGTAGCACTTGAGTATGATATAATAGTAAAAATGGTACTATAACCACTTCATTTACCTGTTAATAGATTACTTTAACATAATTTGGCTACACCAAAAATACTCATTGAATTTGAAAACGGTAAAAATAGTAGCAATAAAGAAATTCTACAAGTATGCCACGCAGCAAAATTAGTCCAGCGGTCAGTGTCCAACCGGTGGCCATTTCCTAGAATCACTCTACTTTCGATATTCCAGAATATATTTTACGTACAACAAATTTCAAGTGTGAATTTCTCACAATTCATTTTGAGTGTGGTATTTCGATGGTACATTGAATCTGGAAAGAATCATAAAAAAAAATCTTTTTGTCGTTTTGTATGGATTGCCGGTTGGGTTATCACGAATTTTATTCTGGTTAGTAGTTTCGTTATTACCTATAACACGAGTGTCCGGCCGGTTTTTACAGCAATAAGCCGGTCACCGGACGTAGTTTATTTATTTATTTATTTATTTGTTGTACTTTAACAATAATTTAGTATTAAAAGGAAAAGCACAGATGGAAACAGAGTAAACGGAACAAAAGAACAAAAATAAAATGATGAAGCTGCTTCCATTAGGCAGAAAAACCTTTTAAATTTTTTCAAACAATTTCCATCTCATGCATACACATTCTATTTTGAGCAATAGCTCATTTACAATAAAATGTACAGCAAGAGGTGAAATAATATTAAAAATTAACAATAATAACAATAACAATAATATTAAAAATAAATTTAGAAAACTACGTATTGCCCATCAATCACGCCACTCCAAAAATTTTGACTTAAATAATTTGGCCGATCCTAAACTCTTAATTTCCAATGGAATTGAATTCCAAAGAGAAACTCCCCTAACGTAAAAGGATTTGTTTAGCGACCTACAACTATTTTTGGCCGGAATCAGGCGGAAGTTTGAGGAATGAGACCTGCTAAAAAGTAACTTCCTATAAAGATAACAAGGCTTCTTAGCTTTGAGAAGTTTAAAAATAAAAAGACAAACGCGAAATTCGTAAAAGGTAGATAAACTACATCCTAAAACAAGGCTAGAGTAAGCAGAAATATGATCGAATTTCCTAATACCAAAAATAAACCTAGTACATGCATTGAAACATCTTTGGAGAACGTTCATATTTTCCTGAAGCATACCGAATAAAACTACGTCACCATAAATAAAATGAGGAAGAAGATAAGACAAAAACATTTTTTTCCTAAACTGACTATCAGAAAATCCTACTACTTTATACAAACAACTAAGCATACCAAAGACCCTCTTACTAATACTAACTAAATGGTCACCCCAAGAAAGAGTTTTATTAATAACTAAGCCTAAATCTCCAACAGTATTTGAATACCTAATTAGCGAACCCTGCAGAAAAATACCAGGAAAGGACGAGGTGTCTAACGATTTTTTATAAATTATGATCGACTGAGATTTATTCGCATTTAAAACGAGCCTATTAGAGACCGACCAACTAGCGATATTACTTAAGTCTTCATTTATCAGAGAAATATTCCTATCAATAGAACCCTGATCTAAACGACTATTTTTATAAATTTGGACGTCATCAGCGAAAATGTGAAATGAACAATGGTGAATAGAGGATTCTATGTCATTAATGTACATAGAAAACAATAGAGGACCCAGCACTGAACCCTGAGGAACGCCGGAAATTACAGGAAGGAAATCAGACAAAGAATTGTCGAAAAAAACTGCCTGAGAACGATTAGAAAGATAGTTAAAAATTAGTCTGGCAGCGGAAACCGAAAATCTAAACTGAGATAAGAGTTTGTTAAAAAGAATTCTGTGATTAATAGAATCAAAGGCCTTAGAAAAATCTAACAAAGTTAAAGAAGTCAATTCCCTATTATTCATATTACGCCTAATATCATCACATACATTTAATAACGCAGTAGAAGTGCTATGAAATTTTCTAAACCCAGATTGGAAGAAACTAATTAAACTATTGCTATTTAGATGCGATTGAATTTGAGTTTTAACAACTATCTCGAAAGCTTTAGAGAGAGAACTTAAAATGCTAATTGGCCTCAAATGGGATAGCTCTGAAGGATTACTATTCTTTGGGATGGGTATGATTTTACTTAGCTTCCACTGATCTGGATAGGAAGAGGATGTGAGAATAAAATTAAAAATATGTAACAAATATTTTGAGACGAAAGGGAAAACTCGTTTAACGAATTTTAAATTGACGTTATCCAGACCAGAAGATTCCGACTTAACATTCCAAATGGCAGACTGTAAATCCTCGAGAGAAATATTTGAAAACGAAAACGAATTAGAGGACGCATTAGAGAACAAATCGACGGTACTACTGCCCGAGTTCAAACTAGAGCAAAAATAACTATTAATATCATTGGGCTTAAACACCCCACTAGAACTACTCTTGCATCTGCCTAGGCCTAAATTACGAACATTACGCCAAAAAACCTTGGGAGGAAGGGAGGGGTCTAACTTGTCCTTAAAATAATTACGTTTAGCAATCCGAATTAACCCTACAACTCTATTACGAGCCTGCTTATAATCTAAATGAGACTGACTATTAGGATACCTTTTCCATAAACGATATTTACTAACTCTAATACTTATGGCATTCGAAACTTCCTGAGACAACCAAGGCGGAGATTTTGCTTTGAAAGTAACCTTTTTAAGCGGAACGCAGCTATCAAAGACCAAACTAATATACGAGTTGAAAAATTCTACTTGGGTAGTTGACGAACTAAGGCAAAAAATATCCTCCCAAGGAACCGAGTTACAAACTAAGTAAAGGCGGGAATTATCTATACTAGCAAAATCTCTAAAGCTAAAACTGTTAGGCTTAGGTGGAGAGTAACAATTCACAGAAAAAACTAAAAGATCATGATGGGATCCCATACCGAGAGACAATTGATTGAAAAAACAAATAGAGTTATTAGTAAAAGAGATGATATGGTCAATAAGGGAATAAGAGGCGCCGCTAGCGGTTGGACAACAAAACGTCGGCGCCACAGTGTTGTGGACGGATAAATTAAGACTATTTAAAAGATTCAAATAATCACGAGGGAAGCCGGAATTTTGGAGTATATCGAAATTGAAATCACCTGATATATATATTTCATCGAATCTACAAGAGAAATAACTAAATAAACTTTCTAAGTCTACAAGGGATTTTTTAAATTGGGCATACGACCTCTTACTAGTTTTTGGAGGGTTATAGACGGTACCGAATAAGATTTTACGACCACTAATGAAAACGTTGACAAATAAAAACTCTAAATCCGATACTAACGATTCCGAAATAGAAGAAGGTATGGTAACTAATCTAGCCTTAATATGATCACCTACAAACATACATAAACCACCATAATTAAGGGGAGGTACCGTCCTATCTTTCCTAAATATATTAAAACCTTTGATGGCAAAAGCTGAATTAGGGATATTTGGATTTAGAAAGGTCTCAGAGAAACAAAGTATGTCCACTGGAGCGCCATTAAAAATGTGACGAATCTCGTCAATATTTGGGACTAGACTTTGGACATTCAAACTAACTACATTCAATAACGACCTATCAACTAACATGGATTTTAGAACTATATTGGGATAACTAAGCGACATAATCAAACTCAAAATCAAAATTTAGCGTACACACGACGTGGGCGTGATTGATACGCAATACTTACAAATAAAATTAAATAAATTTTGCTTCGTCCAGTTTCAAAATAAACCCCAATCAATGGAAATCTAAAACGAGAAGAAACAAAAAAAACGATCCAAAGTAACAAGTGCTAAGAAATAGTAAACAAAGGAACAATACTTAACCGTAAGCCCCAATTTTTGCCCCAAAAATCGATAATTTTTTTTTTTCCGAAGACAAAAAAAAAAAAAAAAAAAACGCGACACTTCTGACTAAGGCTACGTACAGCTGACCGGAAGAACAAATGACAAGTTTTCAATGAAATTCATTAATTCATCATTTTAAATGCGTCGATGAAAATTCGATTTATTATTTTGTACTCCTAAAATCGAAATTTTTCAAAGTGGTCGAATAAAAATTTCGTTAGTACTATTACCAGAGGCGGTTGGTATATGAATGCAATGCATGAATTGCAAGCGTAAACAAATTCAGTTCAACAAAGCGCGAAGCAAAAATATGTTTATTTAATTTCACCAATAACTTCTTGAGAAAGCTGAATAAAAGCTAAATTAGCTAAATGTTTTAATGATCCATGATCAATAGATTAAAAAGCAATATTGTACCAGGGTCCATAACACATTATTGTTACCTATCTGTTTGTGTTCATATAATATTTAAACAATATCTGCAAAAAACCAAGAACACTGTAATATGATCACATTACAGAACCTAATACAACTCAACATAAAGCAGCTATATACTGAATCCTAGTCAATTATCAAATAATTTTGACACCGCACCTACAAAAAAAACCCGTCCACTTTATTCAGTAAAAGAAATCACCAGATAAATATCCGGTAGTTTTTCAATGTTCTGTTCAACTGGAGAAATTTTATAAATATAAATATTCGGAAAGGAGAAAACATAAAAGCAAAAAACAAAGAAAAACCCAAAACGAGTTTAACTCAACTTATCAATAACTAATAAAAAACCAAAAAAAAAATATATAGATCGTTTCGCTTTGGCAATCAAAACAGCAACTTGTACAAAACAAATGCCAATTTTGTTCAAAAATAAAATCGAGAACAAACCAACAAAAAAGCTTGGTTGAAACCATTCCAAACAGAACGGAAAAATTACACGGCATTATTTTTACCAGGCCCGCACCAAAAGTGCAAAACATTGGCTCGTCCTTAGGAAAGTTATCCTTAATAACAAAATCAACCTTACTAAAACATTGAACCAAATAATAAGCATCCGTGCCTTTGCAATCAAAAGAAAAACATTTCCAAACCCCAATTGTTTTATTTTAAGCAACATAGGTACTCCATTCTAATGCACTGAAAAAAAAATCAAAATACAGCACCAAACTATTTTATTGTCTCTCTCCCTCGCACCGAACTTCTTACACTTGACGTCCGTTTACTTCTCCTCTATAGCCTTTAGCTCTATGATACATACATATATATTAAAATCACACACCAAACTACAATAAAGACCAAAACCAACAAAAATGTTTATACAAGCCGTGCCATTCGCTCTTTACACCGATCCTCTCTCAGAAATTGTGCTCTATGAGTTGGCATTCGTATGTCACAAAACCAACAAAAATGTAAACAATATTTTAGGCATTTGTGTTAGTTTTGTGTATATATATTTTCTGATTTATTTTATACATTACTAATACTAAGCCATAGGGTACAATTTTTATAGCTTAAGTGTTTGCTTGGCACGGCTTGTATAAACATTTTTGTTGGTTTTGATAAAGACACTTGTGTCGATTATACATAAAACTAAAATACAAAACATTCGAGTATGGGTAAAAAATAAAAATAGAAACAAAACCAACACAAATTTCTTATACAAGCCATATTATTGCCATACAAACACAAAATAAAACCTACTATTTCTGTAAGTATTAGCGTCATAATACAGTATAATCTTTACATACTTTGATTTTAAATTGTAGTTTGTATCAAAAACAGATAAAATATCACTAACCCTTTCAGAAAATAGTAGGTTCTGGATTTAATAATATGTGTGCGTCACAGAAATAATATGGCTTGTATAAGACATTTGTGTTGGTTTTGATAGAAACCATGCGTGAACAGAAAAAAACTGCGTATGTCAAAATGACTCAAGTCAATATCAATCTAAATTAAATATGGGATGTTTTGTATTTTAAAATCTTATGCACAACCACACAAACTTAAAATCATGCATTATTTGTGAGAAATCAAGAAATTTGACTTCCCTCACTACAAATTTAAGATATTCAAGAAAGATATTGCCTGATAAATGCATCCCGGTGGATTACATTTTTCCATATTGAATTATTTAATTTTCTTTAATTTTAATTTAAAACCCTTCACACACTGGGATTTTTCTTAATTTCGGCCATAAGACTTTAGACCACTACATTTTTGATCAGTCAACTCAAAAATAAAAACACAAAAATCTATCAATTTTTCCTTCACTTTCAATTCTCTCGTGTAATTTTTTTAGGTTAGAAAAAAATCAAAAAATTAAAATTGCTAAAAAAAATGGAAACAATTAACTTCACGTTGCAGTTTTTATTGCAACGGGTATAAAACCCAATAATACACAAACTATCAACTTTTTAAAATTAAATTAAAGCAAAAACAGGAGAAAATTGATAAAAATTAAGGAGCGAATGAAAAGCACGACTTAAAACACTGACTATTCTAGTACATTTTTTCTATTTCAAGAAACTTGGATAGACTCAAGTATTCTCAAAAAATGTCACCTACATATGTAAATCAATATCCTCCAAATTTAACTTAACTTCAAATAACTCGACGAAATATAAAATGAGATTTTTATGGAATGTGAGAGTATAGTCGATATGCAAAATTCGGTTGAAAAATGCATGAAATCAATTTGTGATAGCTGCAAGAATTTGTGGCTAAATGCTTGGCTGGCGATAAGACCCTAGATCTTAATGATTGGAGAATAACAGAAGAATATGAATAATTATGCCCTACACTTCTCGTATACCAAGATTGTTATCACAGGTTACTGTATTGCAGTTTTTATTTTACCTTCTCATCTCCCACAATCTGTCGTAAATGAGCAGATGCTCAATACCGAGAATGGAAGCATGATGTTGGTATGTAAAACAAAATTGTCGTAAATTAATAAATATCAGGTATAGAACTTAGAAACAACTCCACAATCAATTAACGTTAATTTCATAGAACATTCATGGTCTATTGTAGAACAAAAAATTAGGGTTCATTACATTACTAGCAAAAGGGCATTACAGGAAAATACACTGCTGGAATGGAATAAAATAGACCCGGATGTTGTAATCTGAATGAATAGTAAAGCAACCTGTTATTAAACGCTTGTTTTATTTATCATTGAATTTTTACCATTTTACGAAATCTAATTTGAGGTAACTTTATTTCTAAGTTTTTTTTAATCTTTTATTTTGGAAACATGAACCACAACATTTCTTTGTTTTTTTTTCGTTAAAGGTTAAATTGGTTTTACAATTTGATCAGAAAAAAGAAAGAAATATAGTTATTTATTGCCGTGTTTGTGCAATTCTAAAATAAATGTTGATTTTTTTTTTTGTTTACGAAAGCAAAGTAAATCATTAGACATTTTGGAATGGTTGGAATACAATTGATTTGTTTTATAATGATGAATGTGAACCAGATTATGACAGAGGCTATGTAAAGGGTTCTGATGAATATATTCTGGAAAATAACAAGCCTCTGAAACTCCTGATTCTGAAAACAATACTAATACTTCAGATAAAAATTGAAGAAGCGGAAAATATTAATCAAAATAATCAAAAAACCTTACATTTTGGAAAAATGCTGATGGTAGAACCTTAAAAATATTCATGATCACAATCAATTTCAATAATTCTAGCTCACATTTTCATTGCTCTAGATATGATTGTAAGAGAAACAAATTTAAATGCATCATCTTACATAGCAAATCACCAAAGTGTCAGGTTAAGACAGTGGTACGATACGGACAAAATTGAAATTTATTTACGGACTATTAAAGATTCAAGAAATCCAAATATTAATCAGATTTTTAAATTTTGCGGATAAAAACGACCTTGCCGCCAAGTTATTAAAAACACATAAAATTAACAAATTGAGAGAGCTATGCTCATCCCTGTACAAGAAGCATTTAAGTGCAGGCAGCGAGCTGGTAATAGATGAGTTAACCATTGGCTTCCAAGGTCGATTAAGCTTTGAACAGTACATTCCAGGCAAAATAAGTAAATACGGAATAAAACTATTCAAAATTACTAATATGAATGGGTTGTAATGACGGAATGTATCCACTCAGGTAGAACTGTGGCCGTGGATAAATTCTACACTTCGTTGGCGCTGGCAACTTTTTGTCTGGAAAGACGCACTCCAACTCTATACCACAATTTCCAAAATTGAAAATAGATAACACAATTTTGGAAATATCTTTAAATGAAATAATAATTTTATTTGTAAAATTACAGGTGGAACTATTTTGCAAAGAACATGATGGAACTGTTGTGTGGAGATGTTGATGTTATTTCGGGGAGAGACAATTTTTATTTTACAAAGAAAAAAGAAGGAAACCCATTACAGGAGTAATCGCATTACCGGCATCTCAACAATTCCGTCTATACAATATCTATATATACCATGAAGGCCGGTACACATTGAGAAGGAGCGTCGAGAACGATTTTTCGATTAAAATAATAAAAAGCGTTTGTTACTTTACTAAGAACAGAATTTAAAATTTTAGGTTTTAATAAAAAATTTCAATTTATCGTTGATAATTTTTAATTTAAGACGATAAATTGAAATTTTTTATTAAAAGTGTTAAAATTTAACCAAAGATGATCTAATAACAGTTAAGATCATCTTTGATTTAACTTTTTATTTTTGAGCAAATACACGATATTTTAGCTATCGTCATTAAAAACAAACGCTTTTATACAAGCCGTAGTATTTGCGGTATAAACATAACATAAAACTTACTACAGTCAAACCTGTTTTTGTGCGGTCTTTTTTTATGCGAATTTTTTTTTATGCGTTTTTTTTGTGCGATTTTTTTTTGTATGCGATTTTTTTTGTGCGATTTTTTTTGTACGGTCCCTATCTACCGCACAAAAACAGGTTTGACTGTACATATTTCTGTAAGTATGTATTAGTGTCGTAACCCCGTATAATCTTTACATACTTCAATTTTAAAGTTTAAACACTAGAAGCACCAACCCGTCAAAATGACGAATTGTACATTTATTGAATTCAATTTTTTTAATTATTATGTTTTATATTAATATGTTTTTGGAAGTTTATGATGAATTTTAACATAATTACTTTGTTGTCATATTAAAAGTCATTACATAGAGTTCCACAAAAATATTAACATAATAATTAAAAAAATTGAATTCAATAAATGTATAACCGGCCATTTGACCAGTTGGTAGTTCTAGTGTTAAATTTTAGTTTGTATCAAAAACAGTATAAAATATAACTAACACTTACAGAAAAATAGTTTATATACATTACTTACTAGTTTATATACACTACTTTATATACATTCAAACAAAATCATTTTCATTCATAGAAAAGAAAAAAAAATTTTTAAACATGTTCTATCAAAACAAAACCAACAAAAATGTTTATACAAGCCGTGACGTATAAACATTTTTGTTCGTTTTGGTTCTATTATGTACTTTCATTGTTTTTTTCTTTGTTTTTTACGTGAATGTATTGCAAAGGAAATCTTTGCGCGTCTATAACTTTGGAGTCCGACCACCTAAAGAGCTTAGCCATACCATTTTGTTCTTATCTCATCAAGGTCTATAAGTCTGTCTTTGTTTCATGAAAATCGGATAAGTACTTTTCGACTTAATACTTGTTAACAGACATCAATAGCCGGGATATAAGGCATCTCTCTCGCTCTAGCGCTTCGCTTGAGTTGAGATGCCTAAAAGCAACAGGAGCAAACAAGGGGTTGATATCTCAGATCAAATAAGGAGTTCATTTAATCCTCTAAAAACAACTATCCGCTAGTATCACAAATTAGCTCTAGAGCTACTATGGATTCGCCTAATTTATTTTATTTAAAATAGAAAATCCACTGCGAAAACTGTTAACTATAAAAGCCTTAACTTAATCTACATCAATTTTCATTGAAGAATTTAATGACGAGCTGAATGAAGAACTCCGTGTGGACCCTACACATATTCTTACGGAAATAGACTTTTCCACCAATTTCATTTTTTCGATCATTTATTCTTTTCCCACTTTTTATGATAAAAAGCGTAAACAGAAATAAAATACCGATCGCTTACAAACACGATCTTCAAAACAAAAACTAGAACTAAAAAGAAAATATCAAATTATAATTGCTAATTCATTTATCGTTTATAGCATATCGATTAAAAGTTCTACCGTAAAACTAACAAAATTATTTGTCTTAAAACTACCGCCATTGGTCAAAATTTTAAAGACTTAGAAAAGAAAACCCTAGCGCGACAAAAATTATATTATGGCCAAATTCTGACATTGCTAAAATTTTGCACGATGACAACCATACAAACACTGTTATTAAACGTTTTTGAGCTCGTACATTGACGGAGTGCAAAAATTAGATTAAGGTCTAAGGCTAAGATGAAGCAAGACGAGTTTCTAAATTTAAACCAAGGGCCTTAGACTAATTTTGCCGCATTAAATTCATATTTGGCAACCGTTTGAAAAATAACAAAAAAAAAATTTTTTTGAGAACATACCGAAATATTTAGTTGTTATATTTCTACAGTCAGAAACATTCAGATATATACGGCAAATTAAAATCAACGAAACCCTTTTTTGCTTTTTTTTGTCTTACTTTTTTTATTTTAAAAATACATAAATATGCAGTAAATATATGTGATAACATTATTGATAAAAAATAAAATTTTGAATATGACATCTTCTGTTTGGTTTTTAATTTTATCTTTAAATTTCCCTCTAAATATGAGCCGTATACATCTGAATGTTTCTGACTGTACAAATTGGTTTTAAAAGAATATTTTTTTAATTTTTACAAAAAATCTTCTTTCTACTCTTCTTTTATTCACTTTTGCATTTTTGTATACTACTTATGTACTTGTGTGTTTAACAAATATATTCTGTATACAAATATGTATATCAGTTTGCCGCTTCATTATAATTAGTTTTCTTCTTCAATATGTTTAACCTAAATTAAAGATACTTAAATACTCACGTGACGAAATGTCAGAATCCTGCAAGGTAGTTGTTTGAGTCCTACACTATTTAATTTATACACCATAAGCACAACACTACACAAACTCAGCTATAACAAAACGCTACTACAATTTTGATATACCTATGTATTGTACTTTAAACAGAAACTATAGACAGGCTGAGACTATCAGTAAATTTAACTAAATCACATACCTACGCATGTACACAAATGGTTTTCGTTTATTCATTTCAAAGAAGGAATAAAAGGAATAGAATATTGATCACGTGACCCCAGAATATTCAGCAAATCAGCACATAATGTAATAAAATAATGGATTGGAATACATACAATTTTGATAACAAGAAACTTTTAAAATTAGGAAACAAATTAAAATTATTAAATAAATAATTTTAGTAAAATTAACTAAAGTTGTAAATAATCCGCATGTGTCTTAAAAATATGTATAACCTGACATATTTTGAATTAAATTAAAAATATTTTTCGTAATTAATAATTCATTTTCTATAACTAACACGATTTAATTCGAATTAATCATTTTTCAAATGAAAGGATATTCGCCACGCCACCAAAAATCGACAAATCCAAAGAATCTGATAATACAATTGTTACAAGAATGACAAAAATTAATCAAAACCAATTCCTCGTAAAGCAATGAAAATTGTATTATTATCACGGCATGCTACGATCGAAAAATATTCTTTTTTTCTTTTATTCGGTCAGGGTACAAAAACAAAAAATGTTTGAGAGTTATTATAAATATCTAGAAAATTCTGTATGTAACATAATACTAAAAAGAAACAATCTTAAAATTTTTGTTGTCCTTTTAAATTTTAGTAAGGGGACTGTAATCTGAACTGAATAAAAAAAAACTAAGAACTAAGTGTTGTGAATTTTGATTTTTGATGGAATACGATTTATTCTTTCTTATGGTTCATTCATTCTTTGTTTTCCTATGAGTACATTAAACGTGCAGTTGTTGGTTTGCATTTGGTGCATTTGGTCTGAAGGTGATTAATACTATGAGCTGAGTGCGCTATTACTGATAAATTAAAAATATCTAAGCGTTATTTATTCCGTTATTTTTTTAAAAATATGAAATTGAAAATATGTGTATCATCTCGGCTGAAAATGATATTACAGTAAAACCTGGGTGGGGTGGGATTCCATAAGGTGATAAGTGATAATCACCTATCACTTTTTCAAAATTGACATTCCGTATGGTAGTTATCACCACAATTATCACCTTTTGGTAATCACTTTTTTAAGAAAATATGGAATGAAATATTCATAAATACTCCAGTTTCTATAAATAAATCAAAATTTTTTATGATTTATTTATAGAAACTGGAGTATTTATGAATATTTCATTATTTTCTTAATATTAACAAATCACAAAAATGTTAATAAACGGTTTTTAAATAAAATCAGTTATTTAGTGGCATAGGGTATTTTAAATTTTGTTTATGTAATTTTAATGTTAATAAAATTTTAGCCGAGCCACCAAGACTAATGTCGTTTTCGATTATTTTTTTATTATGTCGAGTTTAGTTTTTTTTGCACAGAGTTTAGTTTTTTGTGGTCAATCGAAAACGATATAAATAAATATTTCTACCAAATTTTGATTTAATTTAACCCTCTAATGCATATATCCCCATATATAATTCTTTATGATTATTTTATATCTTCATTTCGACCCAGTCAAAATTAACACTTCTACCAAAAAATGTTATTAAAAGCCTTATAAATATCAATTTCGATTACTCATAAAAAGTTGACAATTCATTGACGTTTCAAGTTTCAAGTTTTTTGTTGCCCTATATAACACGTTTAGTCCTTTTAGTACAATTTTTAGTGATCACTTTATAAAATACCAATTTAGGTGGGTGATCACCACGTGTGTTGATCACTTTTTACTATCACCACAACAATAATCACCGATCACCTTCTGGAATCTCACCCCTGGTTATAACGAAACGATCGGGATTGATAATTTTGTATGTATGTATGTTTTACAAAGAGGATTTTTATAAAGAAGATCGCAAAATTGTGCCTAAGATATTTCTCTATTATAATGTGATTTTCATCAATCATATAAAATACAATTTAGTAATATCTCTAGTATTGGCTGTATATAATTTAAGGTTTCTCCATATCACATATGTACGCTACACTAAAAATACAAATTTTTCAAAAATATATGTGTATCCTCATGATATGAATCTGTGGTGCAGAAAACCTCGTAGCTAGTATCATGGCCTATTCGCCCATATATTGTATAAAACCATTAAGCAATATCTGAGCCGTTAATTTTGAAAGTGGTGCAAGTCCATTTTTCAAAAAATTTAAGTTAATGATAACAATAGACAAATAAAAGTATAATCTTTCTAACGGTGAACAATTTATAGTCAAAATAAAAAAAGAATAATCCTTAATACTTGCTCAAAAAATAAGAAAATTCAAAATCCCGTATATTTTAGCATTTATTGTTTCTTTATTCCTTCATTTTCTCGTTTCAACAAAATGTGGACTTGCCCCACTTTCAAAATGAACGGCTCATCTGTTGTATTGAACATATAAGGTTTCTTCATAGTAAATGACTACACTGCCAACAGAACATAAATTAGTGCTATATGAATTTGTAGAATATGTTGAATGGCTTTATTCTTAAACGAATTTATATTTTGTGTGTGAGTTTATGTTTTGTGCATTTTAATTATAATATTTTTTTCGGGATGAGCCTCTCCACTTTTGACAAAATTTACACTTTTTCGGGATAGCTACATTTTATCCGAGAAATGAACCAAAACTTCGGGCTGATTCTTCCGGCTAACTTCACTTACTTCACTAATTTCATCAGTAAAAAACGTTCGTCATACATTGTTGGCTCTGTATTCTATATGTGATGCAAATGGTTGTGATGTCGCATTTTGGTTGTGATATCGTAGGAGATGAGATCTGCAAATATTCATATTTCGCTGAGGCAAAATGAATTGCTTAAAAATAGTTAGCACATTATTAAGCCCAAACGACTTAATTTGGTTCCTTTTACTTATTTTCGATTATAAAAATACAAGAGTGCGAAACCCTTAGACAATAGAATTAGAATGGACCGCTAATACAATGACAGTTCAATATAATTTTCAAATAAATGATGATGCCAACATACAACTAGCGGTCAAGAGGCAAATTGCGGCAAAAACGAAAACTAAAGATTTGTCAAAGTTGTCAACATCAATAAATTTTTATTTAATTTTTGGCTACTTTTCGTGTGTTTTCTATTTTGTCTCCGTTTTATAGTTTTAAATTCAATTTAATTTGATTTGAGATATTTTAATTGTGATTTTTGCAGAAAATTTTTCCTCGGTTTCTTTTATTTTTATTGAAAATGGAGAGAAAGTGTGTCGTAGTTGATTGTGATACCAGTTTGCCATTGACAGATAAGACTATTTCTTTGCATCTGTGAGTTCAAAAATAAATGTTTATTTTAATATTCAGTGCTTGCAACTGCTTATAATTTCAAATATTAATGATGTTTTCTTTTATAAAATTTAATCTTAATGTTGATTTTTCGATTATTCCTAATAAATTAAATGGTAACGAACTTTTTAGTTAGCGAATTCGCCACGATTTGCCTCTTGACCGCCACTGTATGTTGGATCGCATATGAAGTAAGCAACTAGCAGTCCATTTAAAAATATATAGTCAAAGGCGAAACCTATTCGAATATTCCTCTTGCAGGTGCAATTTTCAGGTGAATTACGTCTTTATGTAAAATAGATGTCTACCTAATTTTTTCTTTGAAGAATCTCTAGCCGTAAGGTAGAAAAATTGGGAAAATATAGAAAAAAATTCCTTTTTGTCGTTTTTTTAAGGATAAACCTTCTGAAGGTCGAAAAATGGGAAAATTGTGTGTAAGGTAAATTTCTTCTTAGAGGTTATATTTTCTTTGAAGTTGAGAATAGGTAAAAACTGAGGAATATTATGTCTTATTTTAAACCCTATTTTCAATATAAAAACTTTTCAACTTTAAACAAACCTCGCTGGTGTAAATTAGGTTAAATTTCCTTATTAATATACCATAAAGTAAACACTTTTGCAAAGTATAAAACGAGGGAGAATTTTCGGAAATGTTCCCAAACATTTTACGAATACGAGGAATCTTCTTTGTAGTAGAAAATTAATCAGAAAATTACGTAATTTCGACTTAAAGCGTATTTTGTTGACCAAAAATGTAATTCGAATTATTTTGGTTTTATTTTGTTCCCAAGAAAATAGCCAATTTGATTTAATTTTCAAAAGCCAACCATTCGAAATAAAATATAAATTTAACATGTATTATGACATCTGGCGGCTTCTATCGCTAAGAACGAAAACTAAAAAATGGGATAAGATTTAAATAATCCCAAACAAAATTTGGGATTATTTAATCCCTCTCAGGGATTATTTAGTGCAATTGTTGTTGTAAATGTCTCAAGTAAATACGCTATTAAACAGCACATATTACACCAAACACTAGAATAAATTACCTACTTTGTTACTTGAGATAGTTATGCTACATATATGTACTATAAAAGATTAGAAAATGGAACCGACATTAAAACAGTAGTAGAAACAATAGTAAACAAAGTGCATGCTTATCAATTAGTCAATTAGAATTGACAAAGCAAATAGATAAACATTACAAGAACCGGATAATAGATATCGTAGAATACAACAAAAACAAAACTACAATTATACAACGGAACTCACGACATAGAGGAAACCCAATACAATACACATGATAGATAAGGTCATAATTAATGAAGAAAATGAATTTACCAGCTAAATTACCATAAATAAAGGAGAATACGATTATACAAATAACTCCTATAATAGATAAAAAAATGAAATTCACAAAAAAAAAATCACTGATAAAGAAATTAAGACATTAAGTATAAAATTCTTAGACAACATAAATTAACCAGTTAACTGCGTTCGACGTGTATATACATCAATCCAAATCTCTATTTTGGTGCGATCGACGTGTATACACGTCGTGTAAAATAAAAAATTACAATTCGATACAAAAACTCAAAATTTCAATAAGGTGTAATACAGATGTCATTTAGTGGTTTGTTTTCTTTATATTACCAGTAAACCTGCTTTTTAAAAAAAACTAGGTTAATTTCTATGGTATATGTAGACTCATAAAGGGTATCCCGTACAATGTATTCCTTTTTACAAAATGAGTTGAGTATTTTCTCCAATGCATCGAAAATTCCCCGTAATTTACTTGTATATTGGGAATTCCCCGATAACAGTTGCATTATAACAACTGGAACCATATAGTTGGAATAGAGAAGTAATAGAAATAACGTTAGGAAACAAAATGTAAATAACGTTGTTGTTTAGTTTGGTATAGTCGAATGCGTATAAATCCCATTTCTCACTCTCTTACGTTACATTTTTTTTTTTTTCTTTATTCCGTTACACATTTGATCGCTTAGTTATTTCTGGTTTATTGCAACAACGTGATAAAAATTAAAAAAATTCTTGGATTCATAGACATTATGTGCTTAAACTCCTACATATTATGTATATAAAAAAGATAATGGAAAACTAAATCGATTAAAATTTTTGATCGAATGTGTTGAGAAAATTGTTGAATAGTTTGCACTTCAGCAACCACAAACTTCAAAAGTTGTTCGACCAAATACAGCTGCAAAACCTACACGTCTCATCGGAAAACATTTCCCAAACTTTATACCAGCAACACGAACAAAAACAAATCCACTTCGAAGATGTGCCGTCTGCTCAAAAAATGAAATTCGTAAGGAGTTCCGTTACTTGTGCTCGACCTGCGAAGTGCCACTTTGTGTGGTTGCTTTGAAAAATACCACACTCAACTGAATTTCTAATTTTTTTTTTAATTTTTTCTGATTACGAATTTTATTATTTCTTGTCAATTTTTAGGTTTTCAACAATGTATTGTTATTTTTTTATCCAATAAAAATGTGTTTTTTTTTTGTTTTACTTTAATTTGTTTGGAAAATTTATTATGTATGTTATTATGTAATTTAATTAGTCAGCATTGCGTTCGACGTGTATACTCGTCATCGCTTCCTTATAATAACGCATACAAACAGGGTTTTGTAAAAATAAATTCCGCAGTTAACAGGTTAAAAGAGATTCTGCAGAGCCCGGACATAGCTGAATTTAAACAATTAGTTAAATATTCAAGAGATTTTGATTGCAATGGTTAATAAGATCACTGGGGCTATATAAGCTGTGCTTTTTTAAAAGTCTCGATAGATCTATTCAGATATTAGCAAAAAAAAAATATGGGAAATTGTAGCTACTTCTATCATCCACTTAAAAATACTGGCACTCGCAGCACTAAGAATTGTGTTTATTTTGACAACGCTACGTCATTGTTGTTTTCATTATACATATTTTATTATTTCAAAAGTCAATCTATAAGATTGTGTTTTAGTACATCAGTTCAACCTTTATTCCACTCGGCGTCGCGACGTTACGGGGTCAAAATTTTTGTTTACATTTTTTTTATATGTAGTTTGGCCCAAAACAGCTCTAACAAAAAATTAAAAAAATGAATGAAATTTACCTCGACGCGAATAATAATCAAATGATATTTGTTAACAAAAGAAGGATTTGTTTATTTTTAACATAAAATAGACGGATCGCCGTTACAATTGTTAGTAAAACGAAATATAAAATCATCAATTATTTAAGTTTTGTACGGTAAATTTTATGTTAAAAGAACCATATGAGCTGCCTGGAATAACAAATTTCACAAAAACAATGATCAGCAACGAGCTTCTAATAGAAATGGAGCAAAAAAATTTAAATTCTTGAACAAAAACAAACATAAAGCATTTGACATAACCTCACAAAACTCAAATAATGTTCGGTGTTTAAACATCAAATTCTTGTAAACCAAAGGCTTTTCTAATTAATTTATGTTAAAAATATAATAATTATTCTTTTGTTAATCAATTATTTTAATTTGCATTTCGTATCATGATAATTTTCATTGATTTTTTTACAATTTTAATAGAGCTGTTTTGGGCCAAACTCTATATAAAAAAAATGTAAACAAAACTAATTGACCCCACGTTCATATACTCTGGTGGTAAGTAGACATACTAATCACACAATCTATAAATACATGAGGAAAAGTGCAAATACATTTTATCCATATAAAAAAATGAGACGGACATACTAAAACTTTTTTTTTCTTTCAAAATGTTACTTTGATCTTTTAAATTTTGAGCAACTTTTACGAAAAATGATAAACAGGTTCATTTTTCGATTTTTCCATTTTTTTTTCGCCAAAAATAACTTGAAGATTGCGGTAAATAGTATTAAAAACACATTTTGAATATGCATCTTCATAATGGAAGGAAATAATAATAAAATGAATACTTTAAACGTACATTTTCTGTCTTTTAAAATAGAGCAAAAGATTAAATGTATATCAGCTAATAGTTTCCTATTGTATGATAGATGTACTAAAAATGGACCTTGGTATGCTCCATGCTAAAATACAAATTTTTAATGTGTGTCTTTACTCATAAAAGGGAAAATCTGTAGTCTCGATAGCATATCTGGATAAAAAGCAAGATTTTCATGTACAATTAGTAAGTTGTGTAATTCAAGGAAATGAATTAAAAACGATAAAATGTTAAATAAAGAGTTATTCTTGCTTAAAATAAACTGAATCAATTGCTGTAAAATCTCAAGAATAGAGAACATCTGGATGCGATCTATCGAGACTTATAAAAAATTAAAACTTAAAATTAACCTTTTATCTGGAAATGTTTTATTTTTGCCCCACGGTGTACTGGAAATCAGTTTTAATGAAAAGTTCTGTCACTAAAGAAAATCATAGTGAACCTTGTTGAAGTGAGTGTGCTGAAATAAATTGCACAATATTAATACTTATTTTATACGTCGTTTTTAATTTAGAAGTTTTAGATTTGCTTAATATGATTTTTTCGACTTTTTATAGACAAAATGTATTATTTTTAATAGCATTCTCATTATTACGACTTGTCAGTCAATAAAATAAAAAGGATATCTACTCACTCACAATACATCTACCAAAAAAAACGTAGGAATTCACTCCCCCCGTAATTTCCCTAAGGGTGTTTAAGATCTACAATGTATTTTACCCTTTCAAAAAATGATAACTTTTCTCAAGCTAACGGTAGTTTGGTTTCGTACTGATAAAAAGTTGGCCTACTCTCTAGTTCTCTACTCATCAGGTAGCTACGATCAAACTACAAAAATACAAATCCCAATTTGTACATATAATACTAGGTAAGAACGTAATGATTTAGCGAATCATATTGACCAAATTTAAAATAAATTCTATTACAAATATATGTACTCATTTCTTACAAACACTGAACAAAAAATGTAAGTTTGCTTATAAAAATGATCAGCCTTAGATCAGGTTATGAGTCTAATTTTGAAACTATTGAGCTTGATGAAGTAATATCGCAAGAAGTAGAATCCATTGAATTTATTGATGAAGTAAGTATTTAACATACCTATTCTGTTAGCTGCAATGTTAGACTAATGATTTTGACGCAAAATTAATTTTAAAGTTTGAATGTCCAGAAAATTTAAATTTATCAGGCACACCTGTCATTCATATCGACGCTCTAAATGTGCAAATTGCAAGTTTTCTTGTTGTCCCGGACACACCTGCGCGTGTGGGTATAAGAAACTCGGATCATCGATTCTTTATTATTTCATCAACGCCTTTTCAAAAAGCCGAAGAAGATAAAATTAATAAGAAACGTCTAGCTGAGGTCGAAAAAGAGAACCGTTCTAAAGAAAGGAAAATAAAAAAAGAAACGAAAATTCAAGAAGCCTTATTTAAACAGCAACGCTAAAAGGAAAAAATGGAAAACAAGTTAAATTCAAAATCGAAACCAATAAAAAAAACCGAATTGGGTTCAAGCTCCACCTGAACCGCAAATGTTTGGTAAAACATAAAATCAAAAATAGAGGTAAATATTGTGACGATTTTGGCCATAATACAACAAGCTCACGTTATGAACAGCGGGTTTGGCCATAATACAACAAGCTCACGTTATGAACAGTGGTATTTTAAATCGTTAAATAAAGAAATAAATCTGTTGTCATAGCTCCCAACAGTAGCAAGCGGACAGAATTAAATAGTAAAGTCAAAGCAAATATCAAAGTGTATAAAGGTAGAGTGAAATAAAAAGTACACAGTGTTTTTAATTTCAAAATCCGAACGAACTCAGAAGCCCAGTTCGTAACAATATTTTTGCTATATGACATGATTTTTTTTTTTATTTTTTGTTTTTTGAAAATGATGATCATTGAAAATTTATGGTATGCAATTATACAAAATTGGGAAAAGTCGGACGCACAGAAATATTTAGCCTCAAAGATGTCGTCATAACATTTTTACATTTTTAACACAGCATACATGTAACGTGAACACTGAAAGTACTCTCGCTATGTTTTTTGCATTTTTTGTTTCTATTTTAATGTGATAAATAAAAAGAGATGAAATATTTTTATTTAATATAACATTTTACATGACACGTAACATTTTAACGCAACATTTAACATAACATTCTAACGCAGCTTGTAACATGAACCCAAAACTAGTACCCGTTTTACCAAACATAAAAGGGTGTCAAACAAACCTATCTTGGAATACGATGTGACACGCGGCAATAATAATAATCAACTGGCTACGGCATTTTCTTCGCCCCGTAGAACAACACTTCCAATAAACAGTACTGAAGAAGACGCTCACGTTCGAAAATTATTTACAAATGACGAAGTTGATGAAAATATAAACCACAGTCAGACATCAAGTGGCACATTACTGCTACTAAAATGGTGGTTTCTTACCAATTGTGCAAATTTCGAACCTACCATGAAGAATGCGCTAAGAAAATTACAAGCAATATTGAGGATTTCCACTGCCAATGTTGTTTAATTAAATAATTTTATCCAATTTTGATACATAATAGCCCGATAACTAGACTGATTTCAAATAAAGAAAATGTAAAATAACCCATTGTTATTGTATAACCCACGCTGCTAGGGGCAACGTGAGTTATATTTTGTATAACAAAATATTGAGTAGTCACTGGAAAATTATTCATAGATTTCGTAATTTACGTCAAAGAAACACGTCACATAAATTTAAAGAACGGTCACTATGATAAAATGTATTTCAAAATTCAATGCAACAGTGTGAAAACACAAAATGTTACTATTTCTTATTAATTTACGATTATTTATATTTATTTCAACAAAATTGGATAAAACGTTGTATGCCACTCGTGAGCAAAGAGATATTATCCACTCGGGATAATATCCCACTCGGCTATCGCCTCGTGGGACAAACTTATCCCTCATGGATAATATCTCGTTTTGCTCACTAGTACCATAAATAACTATTAACAGAATTACTGATTTAATCACCATCTACTATACAAAATTAGTAGGCATCTAGATGTGATAAAATATAAAATTTTAAAGCTTTCAAAATGAATTATAAATATAGACCTTTTTCCTTAATTGTCAAACTTAATGAATCGTTAGAAATATCTGTAGGTGTTGCATAATAGTGGAATCTTCTTTTCAGTGGTTTAACTAACTAAATTAAATTTTACATTAAATTTAACTTTAGAAACGCTTTTGAATAATTGTGAAGTTGTTTCCCGAAATATAATTCATTAATTATTTTTCTACAACATTAATTTTTAGTTCGGACCACCTACGGATCGCCGTTCTTACTTGTCAAATTTTTTTAAGGAAAAAGGTCTATTCCTTTTCCTTCATGTTTTCTCTTTGAATTTTTTCCGTTTGACTTTCAGTTTGTTCTTTCACTTTGGCTATTTCAGTCTAAATTAAACCGTTAAGTATTTAAAGCTGTATACAATTTTGACAATCAATTTAATTTTAATAACTTAGTGCGGTTATCGGTATTTTCTTTGTATACGGAAAAATCACGCATTAAATATTAAAATTTTCTCGTTCTAAAGATGTCAGAAAGAAAATGAAGCAAAAATCAGGGGCATATTATAGGAATTTAAATAAACAAAGATGCACCAATCAGATTGCCTGATCTTTAGGATGGTATATTCGACCAATTGCGCCGGATATACGAGAAACTAAAAATAACACTGAACCAAATGTGACTGTATATAATTACGATCTTACACAACCACAAATTTGAACTAAAGAACTCAATTTAGATATTTATGACGGCAATGCCAAAGAGTTATCTAAAGATGAAACTTCACCTGATTTTAAAATTTTGTCGCAGGATCCAGCAGATTGGCCACTAATTCTAACTAAGAAACATATCGATTTTATTGTCCTTAATTATGAACAAGTAATAGAAAATATCAACTATCCACTATATCAACTTCAAAATGGAGAACAGGTTGTTCGACAATGCCTCATGTATTCGAAAAAATTATCATGATATACTACAACGGTTAATACCATTAGTTCAATTTTTAGCTAAACAACGCTTGGCGTTCAGATGATCATCGATTAAATTGTTTACACCATCAAACGGGAATTTTTTGAAAGGGGTGGAAATGATAAGTCAATTCGATCATGTTATGTCGGAACACATAAGACGAATAAGTCTTGCAAAACAAGATAATAGTAATATACCTCACTAGATTGGTGAAAAATTTCAAAATGAAATCATTCAGATATTGGCACCAAAAACCAGGAATATAATTTTAACCAAAATAAAAGAAGCTAAATATTTTAACATTATTACTTATTGCAATCCGGACAAAAGTCACGTAGAGCAGATAACATTTATCTTTAGATTCCTTTATTTCAACAATGAAACGAAAATAACTGCAATATGTGAACATTTTTTATGTTTTTCTGCAGTCAATGACACCACGCCAACCGGTATGTTTGAATTCATTTACAAATTTTTAAAAGGTATGGAATTGGAAATTGAGAATATGACAGGTCAAGGTTACGATAATCGCGCCAATATGAGTGGGAAACGTAGCGGCTTACAGAAAAAAATACTTGATTACGTATTATAATATTGGTGAAGTCTACGATGATTAACAGAAATTTCATGTGATGAGGAACAAAATTGGGATGCTAAAATTCGTCATCATGCTGATTGTATAGCAGGCAAAGTAAAATCTATCGAATTTATTGTATCGCTAATTATTTGGTTTAAAATTTTGTCTAAAACAAATATGATGAGTAAAATATTACAAGATCCGACAAGAGAAATATCGGTCGGTGTAAATATGTTGGGCCAACTAAAACAGGATTTACAGGAAATGGGAACGACCGCATATTTTTAGAAATTTTGGAAAAAGGAAGAGAGTTAGCGAATATTATTGAAGTATTACCAACTTTCCCAGCTGTTTGCACTATTTATTAATAAATTAATAAACGCGTTTGCATCAGCGAAAACACGTCGTGTCAATCTGTAATTTTTTAAAAATTTGTACCATGATATATGTATGTAGTACTTGAATTTAATAAATGAATATAATTAATTTTTTTATTTAAATTATCATTTTTCAATTTATTAAAATTTTTTATAAAAATAGGCCGGTTAAATGGAATATTGCACACAGGCGGCCAACGTGCCAGGCGCGGGCCTGACTTTGAGTCTACTAATTTCCGCCCACGATAAGGAGTAAAAATACAAATCGGCACTATACAAGTTTTGATCCTTGACCCATTCCCTACATACTATCCTAATTTCACGTCAATCGGTTTTGACCCTAAGAATTCTGAGTTAATAACCTTTTTTACCGTGAAACACTGGACTAAAAGGACATATCAACACAAAGTTAGAACCAATTACTGTTGTTCTTATGCAATCATTAAAAATTATCTGTTCAATCGAATATTTTTGGTGAAATATTACAGAACATTACATTTACACTCCGTAAACGTACCTGTCGTCCACCTGTGAGACTAAACAATATCATTTTAGGGCCAAACCACACCAAAACGTAAAAATAAACGGGATAGTAAAACAAGGCCATCAAGAATATTATGAAGAATGAATGGTAAATGCACCCTTGTAAGAGTACGTAACAACAAACTAGCACTTACAATTCAGAAGGTAAATTTTTAAAAGGCCATTTAAAAAAACCAGATCCTTTAGATTTAGCAGGCTAATTTAGAGAAAATTGTTGAGCGCTTGTTAATATATTAATACCTAACCTAGGTTAAGTCTTAATAAATTAAAAGCCATAGGCAGTATAAGATTCGAAAATAACTTAATATTGACAACCTAAATATTAAAAATCAGGTTATCTAGACGAGACATTTTAATACGCAAAAATGTATGTACAGCACAATATTATTTATATTGAGTGAGGTTGTAACACTATGAATCGATTCATTTTGTTGATCTAGATTTATTACTTTAAAATTGGTATAACGAGTTTTACCACACTAATAAATAATTGCAACAGTACTAAATGCATAATTCATTTATTTGACTTTATGAAACATGAACAAACTGAACGAGCAAACAATTAACATTTTTCATTTGTAAAAATATCATAATTGCTTATTTATGAGAAAGATGCGATTGCGCGATTACAAATATTTTGTTTTATTATTTAAGTTAATTTTAATTGCACAGAAAATAACTGAAGGAAACTAGTAATTAGAAATTAAACAAAATATGCATGTACTTAGTCGATATTTTATATTTTAACTGGTTATTTTTCGTAATTGGTATGATACAAAATACAATATCACGTTACATAAAGTTTCTTGACCTTCAACTTGGAGACTTGGAGTAATAAAATGCGATAATTGCATTTATTTCAGTTGCTCAAAATATGATTATATTACAACGATTTTTAATGTTTAAAGAAAAGACGATTAGAATAAGCCGATCATCCTGTTCTTTAAGGTCGTCGTTTCTTCACGTATTTATAATTAAAATGATAAAACAAAATCGAAAATGAATCAACACACATATTTTAGTCTTATCATCGCATTTAATCGATTGAACTTTAAGCTCGCATAATTTAAAAAAAATAACAACAAAAATTTGAATTTACTTACGAGTAAGGAAGAACTGTGCCAATTATCAAATTAATTAATTCACGGTGGATTGTTCGATTATTTAATTTTACACACACAGACACAACACTGTAATAGATATAATTTATTCGAATATTTACAAACTTATAAAATTATTTCACTGTTAAAAAGCACATATGTAGGTACACAATTATTAACAAAATTAAAAATAAATTAAATATCACTCGGTCAAATATTAAAAACACACTTTATAAATATTGAAAACGAGATGAATGTTACAATGAAGTTTAAAACCAACTGAATTTTATCACTTTAATCATAAAAGCTATATACAAAAATAAATAAAAAGCTCATCGCGTTTAATTGCCACTCAGTAAATTCAAATAATCAACTAAACGATACAACACCACAAATGAAAATGAGAATAAGAAAATTATACGTTATTTTCTTTTAATCACTAATTATTCGGTTCGTACGTTTTTTTTTTTTTTTTTTTGCCGTTTTTCTATCGTACATTATTGTAAATATTTATTGGAAGTTTACCTTGAAGGTAGCGAGAGCCAAAACAATTAAAAAAGAAATACAAAAAAAAAATAATTGAGATTGGAAATGGAAACCTCTCTTTCTCTCTGTCTCTTTCCCCCATTCGGCTCATTCTCATAGAGCAGAAAGCAACCAAAAAACAAAAAAAAAAATCGCACACACTTGGTTACATAGTTTACTTCTTTTGCTCGATTTAATTTCCGTCAAAATATGCGCGATCTAATCAATTATAATGGGATGACATTTATATGAATTAATTTACATAGATTGCTGCGAAGCTGTTACTTTGCTACTTTGTATATTGGACATTATTTAATAAATACACATAATATCAAGTTCAATATTCATTATCATTACATATTATAGCGAGACAGGCAATTAATTTGCAACATTTTATGAATTATTGTTTCTTTTATTACGATAACTAATATTTGAATTAATTTATCATAATATGCAAGTTACTACTTGCTTAGTTGTATATTTCTTATCGAGACTAACATACGGACATACGGTAACTTAATATGTAGTATACTATACATATGGATATTGTTTTGTTGATCCGTTTGTAATTTTGTATGATTAGAACTTTCCACTTACTATTTCTGGTTTGTTCCCGAAATACACTACCACTGTTTGATACTTACCAAAAATTAAATTAAGAGGTACATCCAATTAACTCCAATCAACAAATTATTGACAATTCATTGCAAAAAGGCATAATTAAAAAACAATTACATAATTATGTAAACTACTCAAAAACTATTAATAGAATACTTTCTTTGTGTTGTTTGTATGCAACATCGAAATAATTTTTTTGGCAGAAAATTGCAAGACAAACAAAAATTATTTGATTAACGGTAATAAACAGATATTAGCTGTAGGTTGTTCAAGGTTGTTTCTTGTTTGTAAATATAGCTGAAATTAGTGAAAATATTTGAAAGTAGGCAAATTTGATTGTGAGTTGTGAAAATGTACACCCCCGTTCAAAAGTTTAAGACCACTGCAAAATATACCGTTTAATGAATAATGACTTTTCAACAATCTTATTCTAAAATTGGGTTTTATATTGTTGACAAAAACATGCATTTTAATTTATCAACCTATTACAATAAATAGTTTTTACATTTGTTGTCAGCAAATGCAATGTGTATTGTGCAATGTGGTCTTAAACTTTTGAACGGGGGTGTACGTGTAAGAACAATTATAATGTTATGAAATGTTCATTTCGAAAAGGCTTTTTTCTGGCATTTGTGTTCTCGCTAAACCGGAAGAAAATTTGAATTCCTTTCGAAACATTTTAAAGGTTTGATTTAGTATTTTTTTTAACAACAATTGCATACGAATGGTGGATTTATATTATCCGTTCCTTTCAGTTCCTACACGTATCGTATCAGACATAATCAATTTATACTATCCATCAGACACCCATTTTTTGAAAAATATTTGTCTGTGTTGGTTCGTGTAGGAACTGAAAGGAACGGATAAAGGTTGATTTATACTATCCTTTCAGCGCAGCGCAGTATCGTGCAGTATCATACATCGAGTATTTATACTATACGCGCGTTTCAGACTTTCAGCTCATACATTTGGTTCGTATTTTCTCGCTGGATGTTTCGTGTTTATTCGATGTGTTTATAATTACAACACAAGATAAAAAGTAAAAACTTTAATAATTTAAACAATTTTAACTTATAAACCTTTATAAATATCTTAAAAAAAGCAAAACATCGTTTTGATATAAATCATATTTCATTCATCATACATCACATGCTAACAACCGAACTGAGTGTTCAGTGTAGAGTTGTAGACTAAATAATTTCTGGAAATACATAAATACATTAATAATATAATACAAAACAACCTTAATATAAATCCACCTTAATATAAATCCACCTTAAAGGTGGATTTATATCAGTGGCAACAACTAAAAACCACTTAAGTCAGTTCTCAATTAAATCGACTTAAGTGGTTTTTAGTTGTTGCCACTGATATTATCCGTTCCTTTCAGTTCCTACACGTATCGTGTCAGACATCATCAATTTATATCTTCTTCTTCTTCCGCTGGCGCTACATCCCATGAAGGGATTTGGCCGCCTCAACGACGCTCCTCCAAATATTTCGATCCGCCACAAGAGAACGCCAGACACGGTGACCGAGTGTGTACAGGTCCCTCTCAACGTCGTCCATCCATCGGATAGGAGGTCTCCCACGAGGTCCTACTTTCGCTGGTGCCGACTCCAAGGCCTGTTTAGTGGTCCGATTTTGTGAACGTAGTATGTGCCCAAGCCATCTCAGCCTTGACGATTTTATGAATCCTATGATGTCGACTTTATCGAGATCATTTCTGATCTCGTGATTCATTCGCATTCTGTACGTGGCTCCCTCTTTAATGTGACCGAGAATTCTTCTTATCATCTTACGCTCAGTTACAGCGATTTTCTGGATGTTTTGCGCTGTTAGTGTCCAAGACTCGCAACCAAAGGTGACAACTGGTCTTATCAGCGCCTTGTAGATGTCCAATTTTATTTTGCGCGATATATGAGGAGACTTGAAAATTTTGATATTGGCGTAAAATGCTCGGTAGCCTGCTGCGATCCTCGATGAAATGTCTACAGAAACGGAGTTTTGCTCAGTGATCAGTGATCCTAGGTATTTAAACTCATTCACCTTTTCATACTGAGTATCTCCTGAAATGAAGTCCCCACGAGTCTGCCTTCTCGCGGTCACCATGTATTTGGTCTTCGCTTCATTGATCTGAAGGCCTATTTGTTGGGCTGTTAATTCCAATGGGAGGAGGACCTCTTTCAGAGAGATGATGTTGCGACCCAGAATGCAGATATCGTCAGCGTATGCTAATAGCTGGGTTGATTTATAATACAGGCAGCTACGCTGTGCTATATTAAGCTGACGAATGACATACTCTAATGATAGATTGAATAGAGTTTGAGCTATTGGGTCTCCTTGCCGCACTCCAGATGTTATCTCGAAGGCACCTTACATATTGAGCCATCCATTAAAAGCTGGCACATTGAAACCAATTTTGACGGTATGCCCAGGTAGGACAATACGTTCCATAACGTATTCCTCTTAATGCTTTCGTACGCCTGTTGAAAGTCTATGAATAGACTGTGTACAGGGATGTCCTTTTCATAGCATTTCTCCAGCAAAATCCTCAGCGTAAAAGTTTGATCGGTCGTTGATCTATTTGGACGAAAACCACATTGATAATCACCCAAGATCCTCTCGCTATAAGTTGATAACTTTGCTGCGACTACGTTGGCCAAAACCTTGTAGCCTGTGTTCAGCAAAGCTATACCGCGATAGTTGTTGCAGTTCAATCGATCTCCCTTTTTATGAAGTGGACATATAAGAGCCGTCTTCCACTCTACTGGGATTTCTTCTCTAGACCAAATTGTTGATATTAGCTGAAACATGCGGCAGAACAGATAATCACCGCCATATTTGAGCATTTCGTTGCAGATACCATCCTCACCAGGTGTCTTGTAATTTTTCATCTGCGATATCACGTTCCGCACTTCATCATATGATGGAGGAGGTGGTGGTGTCATCTCGACGTTAATATCGCGTTGAAGCAAGAGAGGTTGTTGCTCGGAAGGTGGTGCCTGTTTATTTAAAAGCGAGGAGAAGTAATTTCGCCACACTTCGAGGACGGTCTTAGTGTCCATTTCCAACTCACCGGATTTGTTGCGAATAGCGCTGCTATGTGGATGAAAGTCCGTAGCTAATTCTCTTATGCAACGATATCTATCTCTCAGGCTAGAATTTTGGATGTTGCGTGCCTGTTGTTCATGCCATTGCGTTTTTTCCGTCTACATATCCGATTAGCGATTCTCCTCGCAGTCATGTAGGCGTTATGGGATTGTCTTGTTCTTTGCGATAGATCTCGTTGTCGTGCGCGATCTTTTTCCCGAATAGCACCAATACAATCATCATCAATCCAGAGATTTTTGGGCCTTGACGGATTTTGGCCTATGGTGGACTTTGAGGCATCGGTTACCGCCGTTTTGATAATGTTCCACTGTTCTTGAACGGAGTCAGGAAGTGGTTTATTTTCCAAGATTTCTGATACAGTCATCCCGAAGGTGGTTCTGGTAACTTGGTCGTTCAATGCCGCAGTGTTCCAACGAGTGATGCGCTGGAAGCGATGATTATATATGGTTGATAGACGAGATTTTAATTCAGCAACTACCAGGAAATGGTCTGAATCAATGTTAGCTCCACGTTTAGTTTTGATGTTCTTAAGGCTAGAAAAATGTCTATTGGACAAGAGGATGTGGTCGATTTGGTTGACCGTTGTCCCGTCGTTTGATTTCCATGTGGCTTTATGAATGCGCTTATGTGGGAAGTATGTGCTGGCAACCACCAAGTTGTACAGTAAAGCTAGCTCGATGGTGCGCATCCCGTTGTTGTTTGATGTATGGTGCAAGGAGTTTGGGCCGATAGTGCTTCGATATGTACTGCCAGCACTGTCAATTTGAGCATTGAAGTCGCCCAAAACAATTTTAATGTCATGTTGCGGAATTTTGCTCAGGACGGTTTCGAGCTGGTCGTAGAATCAGGCTTCTCCTCGGTAGGGGCATGAATGTTCACAAATGTGATGTTAAAGTGACGTCCATGAAACCTGAGTGTACAAATCCGATTACTGACAGGCATGAAGTCAGTCACAAATTGACGGCATCGATTGCTAATCAAGAAACCAACGCCCAATTCATGTTTATCCATGTTATTGCTATGACAGAGAGTTAGTCCGAAGCGACTATAATCGGTGATGTCATTGCCGATTAGTCTTGTTTCCTGTAGCGCTACGAGGTCGAGTTTATACGTAGATGCTTGTTCGAAGAGTTGATGGAGGCTCTCCGGGCGGTTTAGGCTGAGTACGTTCCATGTTCCAAATTTAAAATCGTTGTCCTTATATCGTGTCCGAGGTCGTTGTTGTGAATCCAAAAACATCCGAGGCTCATGTTGAGGTTTCGTAACAAACAAAAAAAAAAAAAAAAAAAAAAAAAATGTTTACAGGTTGGGCTGTTAACCCAACGCCAACCTTCTGTAGAAGGACCACAGCCCTCACACTTTAGCCTACTCCTTTAACAGAGTAGTTTCTAGTGGCCGCCACGAAGAGGCAGTGTGAGCACTTGCTGAAGTTGCATGCAGTTACGGCACATGAAGCGAGTCTTGTGTTTATCCCCCTGCATACACAAGCAGCCTGACCACTAATCAATTTATATCAAGGTGGATTTATATTAAGGTTGATTTAAGGTGGATTTATATTATCGGCTCGTCTCGGCACAGCTCATCCCAAAAAATTATTGTTGCATGTATTTAATATGAGAGTATTTATATTATCAGTACGTTTCCGTGCAGCACGGTACAGCGCATATCGTATCATCCAAAAAGAATATTGTGAAAAGAAAACGCAAACGAGAAGATGCGAAGGAAAAACGAAATACTAAATTCGAATGTTTTTTCGTATTTCGCTGAGATATTGCATTCATTAACAACACGTGTTGCTATCAATAAATAGTTGCATCCAGATACTGTTAACATATTTATGATATAATTATTAATTTCATATTATTGTGTTCATTAAACAGCGACAAACGTCAAACATACGTGTTTAATTTATCAAACGACAAAATTAATATTTTATGGTTAAGCTAGTACCAGTATACATATATTGAAAAGTGGTTATACAAATGGATCAAGAAATATTAATTGAATCTTTAAAGGAAAACGATTTCCTGTACAATCAAGAAAATAAATTTTACAGTGAGAACGATAAGAAAGATAGATCCTGGGAAGAAATTGTCAAAAACACAGGTAATTTTTTTTATTTATTTGTTTATATGCATTTATTTGGTATTTTGTAGAATATGTACAATATTTTGAGAAGATCAATTAAACCATTCAATAGATCCGGATGTAGTATTGAACAAATTTGCAAACGTATCCCTTACTTTGAAAGAAGCCGAAGTACCGTTACCACCTTGTAAAGGGAGGTTTTTTAGATTATCTCTCAACGGTTTTAATGTAATTGTGCAAAATACAAGTGGTTAAGATAATTTTGTCAACATGTTCTTGCTTTAATTGAATTCTTCTATTATATAATCTAAACTTTTGTGCGAGGATTCCAAAACCATTTTCCGATACTCTTCTCGCGCGAGAGTGTTGATAATTATAGTGTCGTTTTATATTGTCGCTATTTTGTAACTCCGCCACAATTACATGAGGCATCTCTGTCTGAGTATTTGGCAATTTTCTAACTCCTGGCACTTTTAATTTGTTTAACGCAAGACCTTTCGCCAACTTCGAATTAGCGAATATACCTCCATCACTATTTTTGCCATAAGATCCTATGTCGACAGCAACGAATCTGTAGTTAGCGTCTACAAGAGCTAGTAATACTATGAAAAATGTTTTTTGTAATTAAAATACAAAGATCCACTATTAAACGGAGCCGTAATAGTGACGTGCTTGCCATCTATAGCCCCTATGCAATTAGGGAAATTCCATATATTCCAGAAATCGTTTGATATTTTATGCCATGCTTTATTATTCGGCATTGGCATAAATTCCGATGAAAGTTGCTTGTTTACTCAATCTTCAATCACTATTTTTGATACGGTAGCATGTCCTAATCGATAACTAAACTCTATGGTTTTGTACAAATCGCCAGTACTCAAGAACCTAGAAGAAAAAATATTTTTAATACTTTATTAGTGTTTGATTTTTCTTTAATTTAATTACCAATTTTCGATTTTTTAAGGGACTGAATGCAAACGGCAGTGCAATAACCTAAGGAATGGTTTTCGAAAAGCTACAAGAAAAATCAAAGAAACCAAAAGTGGCCAAGCTGCAAAAAAGATAACAAAATGGAAATTTCAAGAACAAATGTCTTTTTTGATACCCTACATGAAGGAGAGGGGGACTAGAACGTCATTAGATATTAATGTGGATGATGATTTAATGAGTGATGCTGAAATATATTCAGTAGAAGAAGGCGAGAAATGTTTTGAAAGGTCGAAAAACCCTTCTCCAGTCCATAGAACGCCAATAAAAAAGTCGTTTATTCATAAAAGAAAGAGAAATGAATCGGCCTCTTCTACATTAATGCAATACATTTTAAATAATAAAAACGTCGATGAGACCAGCGACTTGGATTTATTTTTCAGAAGCATGGCCGGAATGGTTAAAAAATGTTCCCCGTTTAATCAATCGCTAGCTAAATCAAGGGGCTTTGCGGTAGTGTCGGAATTAGAGATGGAAGAAATATCGCAACAGACATTACAACCAATAGCACCAAAATCCAGGCCAAGATCACAAATATTGGAGATGGAAGAAATATCGCAACAGACCGCACAACCGATTGCGACCAAACCCAGACCAAGATCACAAATATTTATACGTAGCGATAACTTATTGGGTAATTCTACGATTCATTCACCATTATCTAAGGTGTCATCTTCATATCCCGTACTCGGGTCGTCCAAAATAATGAAACCATTATTATCAGTCAAGCGAACGGTGATGGATGATATATCGCAACAGATATTTAAACCAATTCCATTAAAATCGATGACAATGCCACATGTAACCACAAATAGTAACAGCTCCTCTGATAATTTTATGATTCAGCCACCATCACCTGTTGAAGGGCCAAAACGTTCATCTAATGTTTCTTCTCATACTACGGTGTCGCTACCACCTTTGTTTTATACAGTACCGAGAACATTACCATCACCAGCAAACACACGATTTTTTTCATTCATTTCGAGTTTTGAAACTCCTGAAGCATCATCACAAATAATTTCTCATGTCCAACTAACACCATCACCACCACATTTACATATAAATAAAGAGGCGTACGACGGAGTAACTCAATTTTATTCCAATTTCTCAAGCAGTTTAAGTGACAATGATTCTGAATAATCAGAAATTGTTTTTATGATGACATTCAAAAATTGTTTTTAACATAAAATAAAATTCAAGCATAAAATAATAAAACATGATTACCTTAAACATACTGCTAATTTTTCTTTTGGCCCTATAGCCTGTTTAAACGTTGTATCCTGCTTTCGTATTGAATTTTCTATTTTTCCTAACAACACATGAAAATCGTACTATGTCATTCTGAAATACTGATAAAACTTTTGTTCGTTGTCCATCAATTGTGGAAAAATCGTCCAAAATTCGCCTTCGGTCTGCCTTTTCTTTAACATTTTGTGTACCGCGAAACGATGATGACGGCAACGAGGATTCTGCTTTTCCTCTTATTCATCCAGCAAAAGAGCCATCACACAGACATCCTTAAGTTTGAAATTAGAAAACATTTTACCTTTATAGTGTAACACTTTCTACTAAATTTCTACGTGTTTTAATCGATACGTAATATTTATTCGACGGATAAAGACAAAATACTAAATAATAATAATATTGTTATTGTATTTTTCGCTCTACGTATCCATCCGATCAATCGTAGAATCGAAGATACTAATGCACTAATGCAAATCAACCTTAAATCAACCTTTATCCGTACGTTTCAATTCAGACATTTTATATTCGTAACTTTTGGATACGTATCATATTCAATAAATCCCAGGTTAGCTCGATTTTTAAAACCACGTGTTCGTGACGTCCTGCTATTCCGATAAATAAGCAAGTTATTCTTTTTTTACTTTTCGTTTTTTTATTTGTTGTTGTAATTTATACGTAAAAGAATTGGGTGACGTCAAAAAAAAGAGATGGCCATTTGTTTACATATTTCGAGCTACCCTTAGTTTTTATTGAATCATGACGCGTGCCCTTGATTTACTCGGAAATTTTTCCTTGCAAACTGCCTCAAGTCTCACGCCTACCCACACCTCACCTACTTCGGTTATTGCCTTTTTGTAAAGGTTAACCGATCTCTGATCCGAGCACGCAGTTAACTTTACGCGCCCTTGGTGTCATCCCGCATCTCTACAGAATGGGGGGGGATCCGGGGTTTTCTCTCAGAAAATGGAGTTTAGTACATTGTACACCTCGCTCCACTTCTCTGACGTGATGCTCCCATTTTCTTGACTTCTGTCAATGACGGCTAGCACCAGTATGTTCTCCTTTATTATCTCACTGAATAATTTTGGTTTTGCTTGGGATTTCCCGGCCCCGCTCTTGTGACTGTCTTGACTCGTTTGTTGCCGCCATACCAGAGATTCCTTCTGTTCTACTGTAAGCTGTCGCTCAGGGGTTGCTACCAGTTTATCCAGAATTTTAAACGCCGACCGTCTTTCTCTGTACCATCGCTTTGCAGGAGCGATCCTTCCTGATCCCCCGCTTTCTTGCTTGGCATTGGTATCGCTGACTCCTGGCTTTGATGCCATGGTACTGCTTACTCCTGCCACTGAGGAGGTAGCTCCATCTTTAAGGTAAGAGCCACTTGCTTTAGATTTTTCCGGTTTTTCAAGGGTACCTGCTCCTTTCTTTTTATTTATTAGGTCATCCATAATATTCCCACGAGTGTCGGAGAAATTATGGTCCACCTGCGCAAAGATCCGTATACGCAGGTAAGGCTAAATACAACTGGAAGCAGCCAGGTATCCAGAGGGCTCCGTTAACGACTGGGTTTTGTTAAATGGGCCCCCAGCCTAGCCGATCATCAGCAAGGGTCGCATAACACCTTAATCCAGCCCATTGGCTCACCCAACCATTCACCCATCCATATGGATAACCCAAACCAATAGGACCCATTCCATACAAGGGTAACCCGTTTATAGGGCTCCTCACTCACTACTTGGAGACCCGGGAGCGCAAGAAGATGTGATGCTCAGTTCGCCTGTGGTAAGTAGCCGATGGTTTTATGGCGCCATCAGTTCGCCATCCCATACCGGGTATCATAGGCACTCAGAATTAAGTAAACTGAGGTTAACCAATTCCCTAATTTCCTGAGACTCTCCTCCCAGCAGGCCTACCTATCGATAGGCCATCCATAGTATCCACCACCTGTAATCCCCCCGATATCTGCAGCACGCCCTGAGAATATCACTATTGTTTTCTAAAAATTTTAATAACATTAAAAGCTCCCGTTCACTAAAATTAGGATATTTTGGTCTATTATTTGACCACCTTGAAGTTATCCCAGACTTTCATCCCAGGAAAATTTGAAATTACCTCCGACAACACAAGCGTAAAAACCCATTCCAGATTTTTTTTTCTACTCAATTAAAGTGTACGAACTTTAAAATCCCCTCCAGACTTTTTACTAGAGCGAAAAAATCCATCCCAGGATTTTTATTTATTATAAGATTTTCTCGTACAGTTAAAAATGAATAAAATAAATAAAACATAAAAAAAATTCTTCTGATCAGGATTATGATGGGCCTGCAAATTTGATATGTCGGTTTAGTTAAGGATCCCATTGGCTACCTCTTAGCTAATTCTGAACGCGGTTTGCTTGTTAGTATTTTTGCTATATCAATAAATTATATTAACAAGCGAACCGCGTTCAGAATTGGCCAAGAGGTAGTCAATAGGACCCTTAACTAAACTGACATATCAAATTTCCAGGCATACCATAATCCTGATTAGAAGAATTTTTTTTATGTTTTATTTATTTTATTCATTTTTAACTATACGAGAAAAATCTTATAATAAATAAAGATCCCGTGTTGTCGGAAGTTATTTCAAATTTTACTGGGATGAAAGTCTGGGATAACTTCAAGGTGGTATTATTTGGCTGTTTACTTGGCCCAGCTTACATTTTACTACAAAAATATCACACAAAACTAAATTCAAACAAACGTTTATTTGTGAATAACGAAAACAAACTAAAGAAAATATGAAATTTGAAAGTGACAGTCGCAATAAATATTCAGTAAACTTGCTGAATTAGTAAGTTACGATTTTTATTGAGGATACCGCGTTTTATTGTCGCAATATTACCTATCGCAAATCAACCATTTTGCGACAGCGCAAGTTAAGATCTTATGAACAGCACAACTTCCTGGCATAAAAATTTCTGAATCTACCTATTATCAATGGTCGCTACAATTTTCGGTGCTGTTAATGGTTTTTGTAAGATATGTGATGTCTATATGAATTTCACAATAACGAGGATTTAGCAGGTTCTTATTCTACAATTAACATGAATAGGAATTTCAGATCATAAATCCTGATCTGCGGGACAAAAAAATCATTGTTAAAATTATGGCCTTTTATGAAGCAACAACATTTTTAAATCATAGGTCGATATCCGATGTATATTCTTGGAAATTTAGAAACTAAATTTAAAGTAAAGCTATAGGAACTTAGATCTAAAAAAATTTGCGTAATTGGATATTGAAAAGTGGGTCCCATTTGAAACGCGATATTTTAAAACGCGATTTGCCAAAACCCGATATTTCAAAACGCGATATGGTACAAAACGCGATATGGTACAAAGCGAGATATTTCAAAACGCGATTTCCTAGTTCTGATCGTACATGTTCAATTTTATCATTTTGGTGAAGGAAAATTTTATTAAATAAAGGAAGATTAATAATTATTATTATTTTAAAATTTTAATTTTAAATTATCGTGTTTTGTACCATATTGCGTTTTGAAATGTCGCGTTTTGTACCATATCGCGTTTTGTACCGTATCGCGTTTTGAAATATCGCATTTTGAAATATCGTGTTTTAAAATATCGCATTTCGAGCGGATCCCTGAAAAAGTAAGTATGTATTTAGTACGTAATTCTAGAAAGTTACTCGTACTTTAATTTAATTTGAGATTTCAAATAGCAGCTTGGTTAATTGTATATCAGGTTAATGTTGAGAACTCCAAATTGAAAATTTCAGGATTCTAATGTCAAGGTTTTTGCAGCAAATCCAATACCGATTTTCGGTAAAACGGTTTATTACCGAAATGCTAGAATTTTCTCCCGAAATGTTGGTAAATTTTTGGAATATGTAGTACATAACGAAAATTTCTGTAACTATCTTCAGACAATATGCCTATAAAACACAAATTATTAATAAGTTTTATAAATTTGTCGAAATCTTTACCTTAGTTTTACACAAAAACATGTCATATTCGTTTTTTTGATTGATTTGCAAATCTACCCAAACCTACCAAATTTAAGAAAGTTTAATTAATTCGAACAGTTTATCATGAAACTTGACAATAAAGGAAATGTAGGCACCAGGTTTGAGCAATAAAATCCTTTACTATTCAACGCAACAAACTTGCATGTCAGCACTTTTTAACTAACTTCCGTTTTGCACAAAACTGCACTAACTATTGATAAGCTTTATTTGAGGTTTAAAAATGGGCTTTCAATTCTGACAAATGATGTGTTCACTTAGAATTTATAAGGGAAGGACGGAGGAATTCCCTTTACTGTTTTTCGGTAAATTACGGATATTACAATTAAAAATTTACTGAGAACAGGTAATTTAAAAGTTCAGTGCTTTTCGGTTCCCTACCAGTTCTTTGGCACTTCTAAAAACTGATCTAATTAAAAAACCTGAACTACTATCATCTACTGAGGTATCATTTTCAAGCTTTCTTTTTGAGATATAAATTTATTTTTAAAATATTATTTTAAAATTAGACCGGGTTCGGACCTTCGTCCTTCTTCAGTTCTTTTTTCTACTGGTGGCTTTTTTCACTTTGATACATTTTACAACGCCATCTTGTTTTGAATGATTAAATTAAAAAGTCTATTCGTTTTTGAATTGATTTTATCGTTTAGCAAATGTGGGTCGTTTCGACATTTGTGTATTTCATATTCCTCCAATATGTCCATTTTGTTGCCCTTGTTGCCTGTGTACGTCTGTTTTACAAGTTTCAATTCACGTATTTATTTAATTGTATCTAAATATCGTGTTAATAATAAAGCATATTGTTTAACAATTTTTTTAAATTCACTTATGTGTTTTTATATATAACTAGCTGAGTTACCCGGCGTTGCACGGGAGGTATATAATTCAAATACCTTGATTGTTATGCAAGAATTCTCTCTTTACATCGCTGTATTTGAAAGCATGAGTTGCATTTTCGAATATTTTGTAGAAAATGTCTGGATAACTCAGTAGTTCCGGAGACGTAAGCTAGAAGAGGTTCAGGTGGATCATCCAGAGAAGGCAAATTCACTTTTCCATTTGAACAACACATTCCAGGCGATTCATTGAGAAACTTTAAAGCATGACAATACAAACAAATGTTTTCCATTTGCCCAATTAAAACATTGTAATCATAGTCTTTCTCATAATTGAATGCTGCTAACTTGAGCCGGGCCTCACGATGTTCAATGGTTTCAGTAGCTCTAGAAGAAGACATCCTGCTTCGAACATTTTCAAGTCGTGTTTCACGCTGTTCAGTTGTTTCATCAGCTCTTGAAGAAAACATCCTGCTTCGAACGTTTGCAAGTCGTGTTTCGCGCTGTTTAGTTGTTTTATTAGCTCTAGAAGAAGATGTACTGCTTCGAACGTTTGCAAGTCGTGTTTCACACTGATCAGTTGTTTCATTAGCTCTAGAAGAAGACGTACTGCTTCGATCATTTTCAAGTCGTGCTTCACGCTGTTCGCTTGATTCAACCACCCTTGCGGCTCTAATCTTCTTCGACTTTGCAGTTACCTGCCCCATTGATCTTTTTTCGGTGGCATTTTTAAGCAAAAATGAAACGTGTAGCTAATTAATCAGGAATGACGGACATTCAAAACAGAAATTAGTATTAATTTATCAAAACGATTTTAATGTTCCCTTCGATACGTTTCACCGCGAACTGTGTTTGAAAATGTCTTTACGGAATTTTTTTTAAGCAAAATCAAATGTTATCTACAATCAAAAAGTAATCATAGACTAACACGTTTATAAACTGAAAACTTAAATCTAATAAGAATGTATATTCACTTGAAATAATATTTAATACCTGGAAAATAATCACCAACAATTATTTTATTGCAATATAGCTAACTAATCGAGAACAACGGGATCCGAAACACAAATTAATATTAATTTATTCAAAACGATTAAAACTACGTCCACTTCGATACGTTTTACCGCGAACTGTGGTTGAAAATGACATTTCGAAAAACAAAAGAAGTTTTTTCAAACTAAGGCAATTTTACACGTACAATAATTTGAAACCAAGTATGTTTCTTGTAGAAGATGCTATTTTCAAATATATAACGCTAGTACTTTTCAAAGTAAATCAGTTTATACGTACAATATTTTTTAGTACCTTTCCTAGAATTGATTTTATGAAACAATCATTGATTATTTAAGTAATAAACTAAATAAAGTAATAAACTATTGGCGTTTAGTATGAAACTACTATTTTCATTAAAATAGAATGTTAATTATTTCTGAAGTTATGTGGAAATTAGAACGCGCTGACTATGGTACATTTCAAAACAGGATTTGATAAATAGGATATCACTAAACAGTACACCAGTAAAAATGGATTATTAGTATGGATAATATAAGTGTTCAGAGATTTGTCTTCAGTTAAAGTGATGAAAGAGTGTCTTAAATTTAAATTAATAAAACTATGATATATATATATATATATATACATATATAATAATTTTTCGTGTTTCTCATTCAGATCGAAACTGAAGTTGTAAAATTCTTGATAATTTCGCTCTTCGTAACAAATCGTAAAATCGTAATGATTATCTGGTTATTTACCAGAAGAACTTTAAATTCAAACTCAAATATCGTATTTATGCGTCAAATAAAAGAACCAAAATTGAAATTATGAAGAATTTAAAATGTATTGCGTACAATTCGCTAATGCTTAAAGTACATGTTGCTTTCTATATATAGAAAATAATCAATCATGTAATTAACAATTCAGTCGCTATAGCCTGATGAGATTGACTGGAAAATAATTAAATTTTTCGTGTTTCTCATTCAGATCGAAACTGAAGTTGTAAAATTCTTGATAATTTCGCTCTTCGTAATATATATATATATATATATATATATATATATATATATATATATATATATATATATATATATATATATATATATATATATATATATATATATATATATATATATATATATATATATATATATATATGATATATACTATAGATATCCTTTTTGGTGTATAAATTTGCGGCTAAGGCGCTATTTCGGAACATTTAAATAATTGTATCTATATGTACATGTAAAAATGAATTCTTGATCCAGGGCAGACTTCCGGATTGGAGCATGTCACTAATTTCATATAACCCCTTTCCTAAAGTCATTCCCGTCAAAAAATCTTAAAAAAATTGAAATTTGAGAAAAAATTTGTACCACAGCCCCTAGACCCCGGGGTCCAGCCCCTTTAAAAGTATCATGGGCTTGTTCCTGAACATGCAACATATACATGGTAAAAATTTCATGGCGATCGGTAAAGCGGCTAAGGCGTTATTTCAGAACAATCAAATAATTGTATCTTTAAATGAATTTTTGATCCAGGGGCGGACCCCCCGAATTCGAACATGTCTCTTATTTCATATAACCCCTTTCCAAAACTCAATCTCGTAAAAAAATTTAAATTTTTGAAAAAATTTGTACCATGGCCCTAGACCTCGGGGTCCAGCCCCTTTCACAATATCGTAAGATTGGTCCTGAACATGCAACATTTGCATGGTAAACATTTCATGGCGATCGGTTGAGCGACTGAGAAGTAATTTTGAAATAATCAAATATTTAAATTAATTTTTGATCCAGGGCTGGGCCCCTCGGATTCAAACATGTCAGCAATTTCATATAACCAGCCCCATAAACTCATTTTCGTGGAAAAATTTAAAGAAAACTAAAATTTTCGAAAAAATTTGTACCGCAGCCCCTAGACCCCGGGGTCCAGCCCCTTCCAAAATAACGTAAGGTTGGTTCTGGATATGCAACTTGTACATGGTAAAAATTTCATGGCGATCGGTTGAGCGGCTGAGACGCCCATTCGGAACAAACAAACAGGAATTCATTTTTATATATATAGATAGATAGATTAAATCCGTGATATACGCCACAGGATCAAAATATATTAAAAATGGAAATCTACCATCTTTATAGTAACTATGATGAGCAATAACTCGCAACTGTGAAACTCTACTCAAATTTGGAATACAAATTGTGTCGCAATAAAATCAATTTACATTTCAATCGCACATGCAGAAGATTAAAAATCATTCCAAAGTACATACACGTCACTTAAAAGCAGATCAGCGGCAGCACTATCTGCAAAACGAAACTGCGAAAATATTTGGCTATCAAAAATATTTATTCTAAAATTAACACCCTGACGCTGAAGACGTACAAGACTCAACTACTCCTTAGTAAAATGTTTCACCCACTCGAGTATCACAACATCATCCAACAAGTAGGAATGAATGTAGAAAAGGCTATGAAGAAGAAAAGAAAATGCATCAAAATGAAGCTTAAAAAACTAAAATCTACTAAAAATGCCTTATAGTAATTTTGTAATCTTTTCTACTTCACTCATGTCCACCTAAAATATTAAGTTCCGGAGTTTTTAGTTGCATACATCCAATATTTTAATAGTTCCTTATACCGAAGCATTTTATTTTTTTTTCAAAATGTTTAATAATTTTCTGGAACTATAGAATTTTTGCATTTATACATTTTTTAATTCTACAAATCGGATGAAGCTGGAGGAATATTTTGGGTTGGCAGAAATTTTTTTTAAATTGTGGGACACGGATATGTATTACTATTGATAAGATGCGCGGGACATCTGAGATCCTTGAACAGGAATGCCCAAAATGCTTAGCTGTAAATTCTTTATTATTGAATACAATTTTTGGGAGAATTTTATTTTTCCTATTTTGGGGGCCGCAGCATGAACAATTTTGAGAATGCCTCTATACCACACGAACACAAATAAAATAAATAACAACACACAGTAACAATATTTTATACTATACATGGTGTACATATACAAAACTCCCGGTAAGTAAACTCCCATGTACACAACAAAATCGCAGTACTGGTAACCTAATTGGTCGAGAAATGTGAAAATCTGGAACAAATTTTTTTTTGTTTTCGGGATTACAATACTCACCCAATATAACTTCGTTATAGTGGGAAAAGTAAAAAAAAAATTGGATATAAATATTTAATTCTTTTTTAGAATTAAGGAGGATTTATATTATCAGTTCCTACACGTATCGTGTCAGACATCATCAATTTGTACTATACGTACGTTTTAATTCAGGCATTTCCGTCGTATGATTATTGTATATATTCGTATCTTTTGGATATGTATAAATAATAGACTATAGTAGAAAGCATGATTTAATAAATCCCAGGTTAGCTCGAAATATGTAAACAAATGGCCATGTTTTTTTTTTTGACGTCACCCAATTCTTTTACGTATAAATTACAACAACACATAAAAAAACGAAAAGTAAAAAAAGAATAACTTACATATTTATCGGAATTGCATGACGTCACGAATACGTGGTTTGAAAAATCGAGCTAACCTGGGTAATATATTGAATCATGGGCATGCGTCTGGTCACCAACCAAGCTAGACAAGCCAGAAGAGATCCATGAGATCATTCGGGCAAGTAATCCAGATCTTCCAACGAAAGGCTGGAAGATTGTCAAACAGGAGGAGGCTAAAGGGGGCTTCAGAATGGCAATCATTCTAATCAATAAGGAGTCCCTTACTCCCCTCTCTTCGGTTTCGGGTCGATCACTCCGAACGTTTTCGGACGGACGGACCCAGCGGGAGACGGTCGAGCAAGCACATGAGGGTCAAGATAGTGACGTAGAGTTGCTATTGGAGGAAGGCAGCCTGCTCTTGCTTGGATCCGATGGGGACACCTTGTCGGAATCTGAACGAAGGGTGGCTGGAGATGACGTTCAAAGCAGCGACGCGTTAACTACGGGGTGTGAAACGTTCCCTGGGGGAAGAAAGCATTAGCTTGAAACAGGGAATGAATGAAGAGGTAAGTGAGATAATCCACGATGATTAACGTTGTGCAGATTAATCTTCACCATACAAAGGCTGCTTCGGCGGCTCTGAGAGGACCTATTGTTAATCTAGGAACCTTGGATTAACTAAAACAGGATCTGCGGCCTTAAGGTGAAAGGGTATACAATTTTGTACTCAAGTAGCTCTGAGAAGATGAGATCTTGCATCTTAGTGAAAAATACTTTAAAAACTTTTCTACTTTCTCAATACAGTAGTTGTGACGTTACCGCGATCAGTGTGGAGGTTGGCAGAGATAAGTTCTGACTGGTTTCAGCCTATATGGATCGAGAGAAGGAGATCCCGCCGGATAACCTGGAGGACTTTGATCCGAGTAGCAAGGTAAAGAAGGATTGGTGTGGTACTGGCAAACGCGCATCACACAATTTGGAGGAGCACTGATATTATTGAGAGGGGTGAGTTATTTTTTAATTATTTATAAAATACTAACCTTTCAGTCTGTAATGTTGGGCAAGAACCAACATTTGTCGTTAGTAATCGGCAGGAGGTTCTAGATGTAACCTTCGCCTCGGATACTATTCTTCAGTTGATTAGGGGATGGAGAGTGGTGAAGGTGCACTCATTCTCTGATCACCAATATACAGCATATAACCTCAACGTTCACCCGGTTACCCAGAAGCCCTTCAGGAATCCTAGAAGGACAAACTGGGAGAAATATGCGGAGGTGTTGGAGGAATTATTGCCGTCAGAGGTCCAGGGACTTTCGGAGACAGTGGAAGAATTGGATTGCATCGTGGACATTGTCACAAAAGCCTGCAATCTTTCCTTTAATGTTGCTTGTCCCCTGATAAAGCCAAGGGGCAGGCAGACAGAAACCGTCATGGTGGTCCATGGAGCTGGAGACCTATCGGAAGGCGTGTAGGATAGCCTTTAATAAAACAAAAACACGAGGCAGGTTCGGGACTGGGACTCCTATTAGGAGGACCTTAGAAAGTACAAAAAAGAATTGAGGAAGGCACAAAGGGGATCTTGGAGACTCTCCGATCACCTCATGAGGTTTCAGTTTGTATTTTTTTATTTAAATTAGGATCCTTTTGCATCTTTAAATGAAAAAATTAATATTTTTGCACAAACTATGGTTTTTAATCAATATATAAGCATATGCAGTGATTCACATATTTGATCAAATGCTTTGCAATAAAAACAAAACGTTGATTTCATAAAATTAATATTTATTATTAAAAGTTTGTTTATAAGCTTAGTAAAAAAGGATTCTTAAGAAATATAAATTTATAACTTTTAAATGATTTCATTCAATGGAACTTAAAAAAAGAAAGAACAAAATATAGAACTCACTTGATCAGATTTTTGAGTTTTCGTTTTAGTATTTGGTGTGGCCTCCACGTGCCTTCAAAACGCTTGTATCCATCGTGGCATACTATAAATTAATTTACGACACACCTCCGATGGAATTTGACTCTACTCTATGGCAACCCTCATACAAATTTTTAGGTGAAGTTATGGGTACGCTTCTACTTTTCGCTTCAGATGCTGCCACAAGTGTTTAATAGGGTTCAAATTCAGCAATTGTGGGGGCCAATCCAAGAGTTTGAACCCATTATCCCGTATACACGTTTTCACGATCCGAGCAGTATGCTTCGGATCATTATCTTGTTGGAATATAATGGCCGAAGCGTTCTTGCCTCAGTTCTCCAAGCTTCCAATGAGGCTTTTCTGCAATACCTCTAAGTAGTCCTTTACTGTCACTCTTCCTAGTACTATGACTATCTGGCACAACCCAACGCCTTCCGACCTCATACAGCCCCATAACAAAACATTGCCCTCGCCGAATTTCACGATTTGCTTCACCATATGCTTCAGAAGCGGCTCTCCTTGCTTTCGCCAGGTCCATTCTCTGCCATCCGATCCCAAACGTTTAATTATGAGTTCTTCGGAGAAAACCACACCAGCCCAGTCATCAATTGTATAATTTTTATATTTTTTTGCGAAAGCCAATCATAATTTCCTGTGCCGTTTTGTTAACAGGGTTTTTTTTTAATTTGGCTCGCCCTTTCATGCCGACATTTCTGAGCGTCCGGCGAACAGTCTGCGCGGACACTTAAATTTTCATCTCGAAGGAGTGTCCTTTGGATAGAAATAGTATTTACTTCTGCCCCTGTTGCAATAGCCCGCATAATTTTGCGTCGCAATTTCATAAATTTTTAAATTTTTACTTCATAAATTGCATAGTCTCTTACTTAACTCACTTTTTAGAATGAAGGGACTAATTGCTAACAAATAATAAAAAAAAAATTAACTAAACAGTTATTGATCTAACGGTAAATGACAAAAACAATTGCAAACTAGTAAACATTTGGTCAAATATGGGAGTCACTGTATATGTGTATTTAAATTTGACGGTTGAATTCTTTTGATATTACAGGTCGTATATAAATATTAATGGCAAATTATTAGGCGGTAGTATAGATATAGGAAATGAAATGCTTTATGACAAGGAAGTGGGATATCGGTCACAAAATATAGTTGACGTTAATTCTGATTTTATAGTATTGCTTGTGTTTAATTTTTTTTTTGTATATTTTTTGACTGAATCAAAAGAAATTTTGAACATTGTGGATGTAAACGGAGGATTCTCAATGATTTTCAACAGTAGGGGAGAGTCTCCGGTTGTGGGCACAGCTTTGTTTTTGACCCATAATTTTCCTTTGAGTCCATATTATGAGGAGATATGAATATCAATGGAAAGCTAGAGGCATTAGCTTACTGTTTGCTAAAGTAACTACATTGATTCCGTCAACTAGAAAAATTTTACGACCAATTTTGTGAAGTCATCTTTTTTGGCAAAAAAAAATCGTAACCGGTTATGGACACCCTTCGAAAATTCGCTGAAAATGGGAGTAGTTTAAGGAACATGAACCTAATTTGAAAGAATTTCGAGGTTTATTAAATTTAAAGGCCTTCAGTGGCAAACATAACAAAAAAAATTTTTAGAAAATTATTCATCTTCAGTCAACTTCGATGGCAGAGGCTTCAAACAGATAATGCAAAGTCGATATCATCATCAGATGATGGAGAGTTCTTTTTTATATTATGTCGGCATAAACGATGATATCTGAAAGTTTTTCAGTCAAACAGACGCTTTAAATGAAAAAAGAGGGTGCCTACAACCGGTTACATTTAAGTGCCCACAACCAGAAATTACGACCATTCTCGGAGTAACCAAAAAAAAATGTGATGCGTCATGATTTTGATATAAATCGATGTGGCATCCCAAATCACAACGTAAATACTGTAGAAATATCGATAACACTCACCTGTTTGAGATTATTCACTTTGATTTATCGCACTTTTAAAACATTGGAAAATTACAATTGCGTTGATTTTTACGAACTTTTTTTTTAATGTGATCGCAGCAAATCGATATTATAGCTAGAAAACTGCATACTATCAAAATACAAGTACGACAACAGTCAGATCAGTCATATTTGCCTTCTGTCAAAAGTTACGCAGGGGTGCTGACAACCAGAAAGTACCCACAACCGGAGACTCTCCCCTATAATAGAGATGTACAACTGGATCTGGACCTAATTGGCGAATGCGATTTTAATTGCTGTTCAACACGTTTATTCTAAATATAATCTAACATTAGTTGTGAGTATATGCCCCGGTGGCACAATTGTTGGCATGCTTGCTTTAAGCTCCGGAGGTCTCGGGTTCGGTTCGAAAAGCATATATGAAGTAATGAAAGCCACTAAATCTATAGTCGGGCCTGTTAAAATAGGTGTGTTCCATACCTACATAATTTCATAAGAAATTAAAAATAAATTTGCTATAGGTAGTCGGGAACTTTTCTAACAAAAATGTAACAACTTCCCAAAACCTATAGACGATAAGTGACTTAGGGCATGTGTGTTCTACCCCAATATGTAAGTTCATACGAAATTGTAGGCGATAAGTGAGTTTGAGCAGGTGTGTTGCGTCCTTTCATGTACCATAAATTAATATGAAAAATGACTTCAAAAAAGTTTGTCTATCTGACCCAAATATCACACCCCAGTAGGCACATAGTTTTATTGGTAGTCGGGGATCCGCTCTAACCAAAAAATATATCATAACAACTTCCAAAAGTTTAGGCATAAGTAACTTAGGACTGGCATGTTCCGACGCTATATGTAAGATCATGCGACATTTCATTAATAAAAATTCGTCAGTTTGGCCCAAATATACATTTATCGAGTCGTTTATGTTGAAAATATAAGCGCCTGATTTATACCTTTAAGTAAATAAATTATCGACAGGTTTATTTTGATTTTCAAAACGTATTTAATTTGTATTTTATAGTCCGATTTACATAAGTGACGTTCATACTTCATTAATATTATTACTTTGTTATAAATGTTAAGTTATGACTTTGTTTGTTTTATAATGTATGTATTACTTTTAATTATCTATCACCACACGTGAAAATATACGCGTACAAAAATTGAATGATTTTCTTCAAAAACCAAAAACACAACTAAAAATTTTAAAACAGATGAACCAAATAAATTATAATACTAGAAGGACCATCGCTATATTTTTCTATAGTAAAGTAAGTAGCGGTCAGAGATATAGGCAGATTTATCGATAATGCAGAATTATTTGATACGTAAAAAATTAGTACAGGGAGACATTCAAAGATGTCAGCTTTAAGAATTTTGAATTTTTGGTACCTAAATAAAAAATTAAATTAATCTTTTCTATAATTCATGTCTATCAACTATTTATGGTGTTTTGTTATTTATCGGTTATTTTAAGTTTTTGTTGTGCGCAAACAGTGACCGTTGCATATAATTCGATAATTTTCAATCCAATTATTTGTTTGGAACATATACTTAAACAAAAAAAAAACAATTTTTGATTTTGGATCAAAATTTTGATCCAAGTAGATGTTTTTAGTGCTTGTTGTTTCACGAAACATCCGGATCAGATCAAACGTCAAGAAATATGGCTTGATGGCTCCTAAAAAGTGCACGAAGTATCAATCTATAATTACAGGAAACCGGTTTATATATCCTGGGAGTTCTTGTGAAGGTGCCTGCAACGAACACTTTCATTTAAATTGTGAAGATATACCAGTAGATCTACTTGACCGTATTTGAAGTGAACCAATAGCTTGGATTTGTAACTATTGTAAAGTTTCAAAGCGTAGAACTACTTTTATTGGAACGGAAAATACAATGGATACCACTTTTGTTAACTCATCTTGCCTACCTGAGATTTTAGAAAGTTAATCAATCTGCGCACTAGATTGATTAATGTGGAAAATTCCCAGCAATATGTGTCTGACTCTTTTGATAGTTTTACCCAAATATTTTGAGCGAAGAGAACACGGTGCTAAAGAAGAAGGTCAAAGAATTAGAAACGGAAATGTCTCTTTATGATTCAAAATTTAATAAAATTGAACCACTATTGGATAAAGAAATGGTCAACAGTTTGTTTCGGGTTCTTGACATCAAAATTGATGATAGTATGTATTATCCAACCAAACCATCATATGTTGTGAACACAAGCACATCCAAGAAACCCATATTAATAATTTAAACTAATAATAATGTTGTGCTAAAAAATAACATTTCACTAAAATATAAAAAAAAACATTAAATAAAAAATATTTACGGACATCGGACCTTGGGATTAAGAGGCCAAAATCGCACATAGCTGAAAACATTCATATGTATAATGAATCATTTGTCACCGCTCCAAACCAAATTACATATATGCGGAAGCTAAACAAATTAAACATAAATTTAATTTCAAATATATGTGGTGCAAGGAACGGTGGTATTAACTCGATGAGCGACATCTTAAATATTGAACGAACATTTCTGGGCCCACTTGGTACTACAGTTCATGAGGCTAATGATGTTTATTGATGAGATGACTTAAATTCAGTATTATTATGGTCTTGGAACTTTTAAAGTAATATTTTTTGTTCTAGTTTTATGTTTATGTGCTTACATTTTATTATTACAAATTTTTATATCCAATGTCATTGTCGGGTGTTTCAGATTTTTTTTTTGTGTTGTATTTGATTGTAAATATTGAACTTGAAGGGTCGGTAACGTTAGTAATTTTTATTTACAATTTTATTTTACCGATATTGAATATTGTTAAATTTAGATTAGTGAATTTCTACAATTTAGTTGTTCGTGGAATGAATGATGTTAATAAATTTGACAATGTATTAGAGTTCGTTGATAATTTATAGTCAGATCGGTGGTCGGCTATGGCTTGCATTATATATCAGAAATGATATAGAGTATTGTGTAGTGAACAAAGATAATGGTTTATACCCGTTTCAATACATACAAATCAGGCTTTCTAGAATGTTTGGTATTATATGGTTTGTGTAATTCTGATAACGTACTACTTGGTGATATGAATATTCCGGATAACAAAACAGATGATTTTGTAATTGAATACAATATAAATCTAATAATGACTTATGGGTTGATTACCACAAATACGGATGTTACTCAATCTACATACTAATGGGAATTTATTAGATCATATATATAGTTTTATAAATATCAAAAATGTTTTTAATTCTACCATATATTCCAACATTATTGATCACAATTTTCTGTTCTCAAATTTTTGCTTTACGGATAAATACATTAAGATAAAATTTGAAAAAAAAAACCGACGAGCTTAAAAACGAAACAAATTTAGTTGTACAGCTTAGGTTAGGGTGGCTGTTCTAAGGGACCGGCACAGACACAAAAACGGTCCGTATAAATTGTACAGTTTATGTGAATCCAAAATATCGAAAATAAAAATTAGAAAATAGTAAAAAGTAAAAAATCAACAATCATGACTCAATCTAAAATTTATTTGTAGATTATGATTATGACAATAACAGGCTCAGGTTAAAGTTTGACGCTCTGTGAGCTAACAGATGTTAAACTGAAACTGCACTAGAGTATACCTGTACGCCAGGCGAATAGAGGTGTTATATTTTCGTGTGCCGTTTTATAAATAAAAAGCAGATATTTATATTGAATATATTTTAAAATAATAGCCGCATTACTTGGCGCATACAGATCAAAGTTTACATTGAAAACACCAACAAAAATTTAAATTTTTGTTATTGTTTTCAATGTAAACTTTGATCTGGGCCCTACTGCACCAACTACTTATCACTTATTACTTATCAACTTATCATAATTTTTGATAATTTTCTGTTGTACCAAATTGAAATTTGATAAGTATTTTATTGAGTTATAATAAGCCATAAGCACTCACTTATCAAAATTAAGTTGCACCAATTCGCGAAATGATAAATGATAAGTAATATATTGATAAGCGATAAGTTTGAGGTTTTTGATAAGTTTTTCGTAGTTCTGTTGCACCAAAAATTTTAAGTTATCAATAATCGACTACTTAACTGATAATTATTCAAAATATCAAAAAGAAAAATTTCACTACTCAAATAAATTGATAAGAGCTACAAATTGTAGTGGCATGACGGAAGTCTGTTAAAAACTATCATTGTGATATACGATTATGATAAAATTTGACATGGGCGGTGGGAATGGGTGATTTTTGGATAAAATTCTGGAATGTGGCCAATTAAAGTGGAACTTCGCTGTTTCTTGATCGATTATGATGAAATTTGACGTGGGCGGTGAGATAAAGTTCTGGAATATGGCCAATTAGGAAGGAACTTGGCTATTTCCTATCCGATATTGAAGAAATTCAGGATTTCCAATGGAAATGGGATTCTTAAATGATTTTTAGAGGAAGTTCTGAAATATGGCCAGTTAGGAAGGAACTTGGCTATTTCTTATCCGATTTTGATGAAATTGAGGGTAGGGGAGAAAAAAACAAGAAATTTTGCTTGTATATTACTTTCGTTTGCATTAATTTTTTTTCTTTATTATTTCTTTTGTTTTTAGTTTATTTTCTAGAATTGCCAGAATACGGAAAGATGGATTAAAAGCCAAATCAGATACGTATATTTAATTACGGGACCAGATTCTTTGTTGATGTTCTTGTTTTTAGGTTAGAATCATGGAACTGGACATGAAACCCCAGTGATTAACAAAAAAAAATAGTTTCATCGGTACCAGTGGAATAAAAAAACGGAACAAATCCACTTTCATACACAACTTCGGATTTTTATGAAAATTGGCACAATGAAATTAGATTTATCCCTGATAATTTTGGTATAATTTTTTTTTTCAGGACGTGATTGGTTCACGAGATATTTAGATTTTAAAAATCCCAATTTATTACATGTCTTGGTGTCTACTAAATAATTTTATTGTGTTTTGAAATTTTTATTGTTTTTTTAATATTAGTGGTATATGGTGCCGAATAGCCAAATTAAAAAAATATTGGGTTTATAATATTTTTCAAGAGGAATAAAGGTATGGCAATTGTTTTTATAGAAATATGAAAATTATGATTTCATTTGCAAATATAGAGTTACTCGTATCAAGATTTCAATACATTCTCAGTTTAAAAAAATATTAATAGAATCACAGCAAGTGTAATAAATATAGCAGTGTTTTTAAAATTATTTTAATTCGTTTGATGCCTTAGAGGATATACCCAAACCCCCGCTTCCCCATACTTTATGCAAATTTCAAAATTTCTGGATTGTTGAAAATGTTAGAGGTCCTTAAAATATGTGTTTTTTAATTAATATGACATAATTAAATTGAGAAATCCTCAAAACCGCTTACTATTGGCCCTCTCCCTCTTTGCACAAAGAAGACAAATAATTACCAGAATTTATCAAAATCTTTTTGAGGGTAATTTTTCCATTTCACATACTAAAATAACGAACTCCCCAAAGCCGCTTAGCATTGGCCCCTTTCCAAAAAGGTGACAAATAATTGCCAGAATTTTTCACTTTTGTTTTACTTTTTCCATTTCACATACTAAAATAACGAACTCCCCAAAGCCGCTTAGCATTGGCCCCTTTCCACAAAGGTGACAAATAATTGCCACAATTTTTCACTTTTCTTTTACTTTTTCCATTTCACATACTAAAATAACGAACTCCCCAAAGCCGCTTAGCATTGGCCCCTTTTCACGAAGGTGACAAATAATTGCCACAATTTTTCACTTTTGTTTTACTTTTTCCATTTCACATACTAAAATAACGAACTCCCCAAAGCCGCTTAGCATTGGCCCCTTTCCAAAAAGGTGACAAATAATTGCCAGAATTTTTCACTTTTGTTTTACTTTTTCCATTTCACATACTAAAATAACGAACTCCCCAAAGCCGCTTAGCATTGGCCCCTTTCCACAAAGGTGACAAATAATTGCCACAATTTTTCACTTTTGTTTTACTTTTTCCATTTCACATACTAAAATAACGAACTCCCCAAAGCCGCTTAGCATTGGCCCCTTTCCACAAAGGTGACAAATATTTGCCACAATTTTTCACTTTTCTTTTACTTTTTCCATTTCACATACTAAAATAACGAACTCCCCAAAGCCGCTTAGCATTGGCCCCTTTCCACAAAGGTGACAAAATATTGCCACAATTTTTCACTTTTGTTTTACTTTTTCCATTTCACATACTAAAATAACGAACTCCCCAAAGCCGCTTAGCATTGGCCCCTTTCCACAAAGATGACAAATATTTGCCACAATTTTTCACTTTTGTTTTACTTTTTCCATTTCACATACTAAAATAACGAACTCCCTAAAGCCGCTTAGCATTAGCCCCTTTCCACAAAGAAGACAAAACAAAAAAATAAAATAAATCAAACAAACAATACAAACTTGTTTAATTATATTTTACTGTTAAATAAAATTGGTTAAATTTTTTTTCTTCTGCTGTACAACAATAGATGTCACTAACTCAAATAAAATATTGTAAATGCGTTTGTCAACCATCAACAAAGTTAGCGAAGGCACCAATTTTATATGGTAAATTTGGACTTTTAAAATCAAATATTTCGTGAACCAATCACGTCCTGAAAAAAAATTATACCAAAATTATCAGGGATAAATCTAATTTCATTGTGTCAATTTTCATAAAAATCCGAAGTTGTGTATGAAAGTGGACTTAAGCCAAAAAAAACTACAACAATGTACAGTAAAGTGAAGAAGTAAAAGAAAACTAATTAACGATGAAAACTAAAATAAATTTGAAATTAAAACGGAAAATGTTTGGATAATTTGGATTAGTAAAGTTTGCCGCCCCGGTGGCACAGTGGTTAGCATGCTTTCTTAAGCTCCGGAGGTCCCGGGTTCGATTCCCGGCGGGTGCTGAAAAAATCACGGCTGGTTTAAGGGTAGGATCAATGAATTAATCATTCATTATCTGTTAAAAAAAATGATTACGAAACTTCAGTATGAAGCGGCCAAATCCCTCTATGGGATGTAGCTCCAGCGGAAAAAAAAAAAAGTTTTGGGGCGATGCACCGCATCGTAACAACTTCTCGAAATTCCATGATTGTTCCGGTAAAAATAGTCTAGACACATTAGAATAGTTTTATCATGGAAAATTCCATAGTAGAACTTTCCGCTATCAATTAATTTATTCTACTCTATCATAGGTGTCACCGTAACAATATGTTAAATAGCCAATCAGCTACTGCCTACTGCCAACATATACATTTATAATAATGTAACCAATTAAATTTAAGAATTTTTTTTGTGATTCTATAATCTAGAATTAACTAAGGCCCGAATTTATAGTTGTAACTATTGCTATTACTATAGCAACGATTTTCGGAAATCATTTTAAAATCTTGTCAAAAATTCGATACGAATTTCCAATTTACTTTCTTGTTTTGGATATTTTGTAGCAATGCTTAAGCCCGTTGCACATTGCAGCTAAGCTAAGCGAGAAATGTAGTTTTCGTTAGCTTAGTTAGCTCGCCTAGCTCACCCCTTTGCTCTTTTCAGCTGATAACTAGCCTTATACACACACACATTGTTCAGTTTATATCTTCTCATTAAAATTTTTTATTTTCAACCGGGGGATAAGAATTTAGCTCACATCGCTTAGCTTAGCTTAGCTCAAATGTACAACGGGCCTTAAAGTGATGGATTTTGATCACTATAACCGTTGATACATTATAAACAAATCTTGTAGTGAGGTTTATAAATACGAAAACTGTTACTATAACAGTAGTTATAGTTGTAGTAACGACTATAAATTCGGGCCTAAGAAAATTTTTGTCAGTCAGTATTTAACACGTTGGAAAACAAAGCAGAAAAAATTTAAAATTCTAAAATCAAAATTTACAAAGAGGAATCAAATATTATTATTATTGTTGAAGGGCCATGTGAGCGTTGTTCAGCCACTGCGACCTAAAATATCTTTTGTGCTTCCTCCCTGCTTAATTATCCGTCTAGTTAATATTCAGACTCTACATAAACCTAATAATACTGCCGGCCGGTACCTATATGTTTACTATATCATGTACTTCTGCTAGAAAAGCGGTAGCATTGGGACGCAAACGCAATCACGCAAGGACTTCGAGAGGGCAGTCCCACTCCCGTATATTCCTACTTCTGCCCCGTCTTCCGTTTCGACTTTTCTCTTACGAGTTGCTGGGAATGTAAAGTAGGTCACCCAGCTGATGTTCATATTTCAAAATTCCAGTACTGAATTCTCTGCATTCCTTTGTCCGCTGTTAAAACTTTTGATATGCCCTGAATATCAAATACTAATTTAAATTAAAATTATTTCCAATTTCTGAAGACTTGTTATTCTTCAATAGTATGATTTCAAGCCACTTTCAATAGTAATCTGTTAATACAAGACAACCTACAGGTCCCCTTTACATTAAGTCATATGCGATTTTTTGGAAAGGTAAATCCGGTAGTTCATGGAGTTTTAAAGACTGCAGGAATATATGAACTGCTTCTACGCATTCTTTAAATTCCTTACATGGTCATTTTTTAGATAAGCATGCGATAATTGGTGCGCTTTGACTAGCACATATTTGCTATCATTTTTATTGAGGAATTCACTAAATTGATTTCATTTTTCAAAATGCTTACTAATGGTTTAGTTCGTATTTATTTCAACTTCTCGGAAGTAGATATAATAATGGAATTTTGCACGGAAATAGAATAGCTAGACGCTCTTTTTCCATCTGAGCATATTTTTGCACTGTCTCATTTAAGCTTATCGATGCGTAAGCTACAGGTATTTTCGTTGCAGTTGGTAACACGCAACCAACTCTATATAATTTTGTTGCATCAGTTTATTTAATACGGATTTCTGACCCTCAAAAGGTATAATATTGGTGTATTTGTGATCATTCCTTTCAATAGGCTTATTGTGTCAGTGTGTATATTTGTAAATTATAATTATTATATCATAAAACAGACTCTGAGATGCAAGATGCAACTCCAAAGATGGCAAAATAATTTTTCTGTTTACGAATGTGTACATTAAAATCAATATAGTTTCTAAGTAAACTACATTTTAATATAAATGTCGCAAGAAAAACTAGGAACTAATAAAAATATTCTTAGAAGTTTTATTAATACGAAAGTTAATTAATTATATTGTAGAATTAAACTCGTTTTTTTAATTGAATTACATACATACATTGTAGTGTACTTACCGTTAAAAAGTAGTTTGCAATTATGTAATACATTTTTTTTTTTGTGTTTTGTGTAATATTTGTCCTCATCCCTGAGTCGTTTATTGTGAATTGGAAAATCGTTAACGCAATAAGTATTATAATTGATGGCCGTCAACATTTGATTACCGCATTGAATTAATAGAGATACATATTTTATACAATATATACAATGATAAATTTTTTCACAATGGAAAATGTTAAGTTATGTTAACCTTCTGACCCTCAATTGATGTTTTGTTTATCACAAAGTAATTTATAAAATGTTTGAGATCTACAATTTGTAGAGATGTAAAGACAGTAAAATATTTGCATACAAGTAATACAAAAGCGGATCGCATCCTTGAATATTTTCCCTTCACATCAAATAATTTTTATATAACGAGAGCTATAGAGGCAATTAAATTTCAAAGTCAGATCTTATCCTTAAAAATATAAAGGGATTAAACCTCATTAGGTGATCAGAACTTCGATCTTCAAAATTACCTAAGTCTACTCCCAACCTGAATTTCTTAATACCCTTGACAGACTGCGATTTATTAAATTCGATTTAGCTAAACCTAAACTGTTATTGTTTTCATAATATTTGTCTAACTAATACACTCACATTACATCGGTTTAGTCACTCAACTCAAAATAAATCTAGCTAAGGCTAATTTCGAAAATTCACTAAATTGGATCTATTAAATCATAGTCTGTCTAGGGCCTAAGTCAGTCTTCAGCTCAACCTCCAAAAACAATATTTGTGTAAAATTTGGTTCAAATTGGTCAAGGCGTGTGGATTTGTCTAAATATCTTTGCACTTATACACTTTTTATAATGGCCAATTAGGATAAAACTTATCAATTTCATAACTGATTTTAGTGCAATTTGACATCCGTGATAAAATTGTGATCCTAAAATGATTTTTGGATAAACTTAATATGGCCAAGAGGGATGGAACCGATTATCACGAAATTTGGCATGTGCGTTGCAAATGAGATTCTAAAATTGTTTTTGAATGAAGTACTGGAATATAGCGAAATACGATTGAACTTGCCCATTTCTCATACGATTATGATGAAATTCGATATGTGTGTTCGAAATAGGATTCTAAAATGATTTTTGGATGAAATTCTGGCATATGGCCAAATAGGATAGAACTTGGCGGCTATTACTTAGTCAATTATGACAAAATTCAAGATTTGCGATGGAAAGGTGATTCTAAAATGATACTGCTAATTCCGCGGCTCTACACTACCATTAGTAGTTTCAATTCTTCAGTGTGTGTCCGCCACACACTTCATAATTTTAAGCATGGCCAAACTTACAGCTCTGACAGTAAATTCTCAGGAAACACACACCACATGGCAAAAAATAAACTTGGCCTCAGCTAAGAAAACGGACTTTTAATTTAAGAAAATGTACTTTTTCTTGATTTAAAAGCTAATTTTCTTATTTCTTTCGAGTTTTTCTTCATTTCAAGAAACACAATTCTTACATGAAGAAAAACTCGATAGAAATAAGAAAATTAGCTTTTAAATCAAGAAATAGTACATTTTCTTAAATTAAAAGTCCGTTTTCTTAGCTGAGGACCAGTTTATTTGTTTCCGTGCAACGTTTAAAACGAAGGATTGGCGCTCGACCGTTAAGCAATTGAAATAGACGTTTACGCTGGCTCAAAAAAACTTCAATAGCTGCATGATTTACAGAAACCTCATCAGACAACAATTTAAAAGCCATATTGACATATTCCTCACAATCTCATCCAAAAATAATTTTTGTGTCACATTTCCTTCTAGTAGTTGGAAACGTCAAAATTCATCATAATCGGTTTAAAATAGCTAAGGTACGTCCTAATTGCCCATATTCGAGAATTTATTCTTAAAATCATTTAAGAGTGCAGTTTCCAACCCATTTATCGAGTTTCCTCCAAATCGGTTAAGAAATAGGGAAGCTTCATCATACTTTGCCATATTCCAGAATTGTATCTAAAAATAATTTGAGGATCCCATTTCAATTGGAAATACTGAATTTCATCAAAATCGGATAAGATATAGAATCCCAATAAAATTTTTATAAAAAAAATCACAAATCCTCAGTTTAACTGCTCACTAAACTCTAATCCAACCCCCACTCAGCCCTAATTCAACCCGCAAACGGGTTCAACTCAACCCTCAGCATATATGTATAAACAAATCGTAAATATTTATATAAACAGGTGTTTTGGATCAAATCGTATGGCAGGTACCCCACCCTCGTGACCTGCAGTCTGCTAGAAGAAACAGATTAGAAACAGATTAGCGAAAAAAAAATCCAAATCGGACAAGCCGTTCTCGAGATACCATGGGTACGAACATCCAGGCAGACGGACGGAATTTTTTTTCTTTTTTGCTTTTTCAGACTCAGGGAATTTCAAACCGTCGAGAAAAGTGGTTTTGTACCAATCAAATTGTTCGTTATTTTTGACAGGATTTCAATACTTTGTTCTTTTTAGACCGAAGTAATTGATCTGTTTTTAAGTTAACAAAAGTGGTGGTATGTTATATAACAAATTATGCTGTAAAGACGAATACATGTAGACAATTGAGAAATAGTTGTACATGTACCTCAAAATAATATACATAAGCTGGACAACACTGGATGTTGTAAGACGGCTGACGGAAAAAAGAAAACAGCATAATATTATTTATTGTTAATAAAAAGTGAGGTTGAATTAATAATAAAGTATTTTTTATTAAGCTATAAAAATAGTAATGAAACAAGACACAATATTGCACTGATTTTTTACGGCATTAGTCATTTCAAGTGACTACACTGTCTAGCACAGATATTCCTCACATGAAATATATCATGACACGAAAAGTAATTTGAATTGACAATCGTCGTAAAAAATCAGTGCAATACAATGTTTTTCATAAACCATATAGGGTTTAAGGTGATGTGAATGGCAACGTTCAAGCCAAACAAATAAATTAAAACACAAAAAAAAAAAAAAAAAAAAAATATAGGGTTTATAGAAGGCTCGGATGTTACTTGACACGACAAACGGTGCAACTAAGTGAATTCGCCTTTTAACGCAAAGTGGCTGACATCTGGTGAACGGTTTTACAACTTTTACCGGTCAACCGGTAAATAAATGCATAATTAGACATGTTTCTCAGTGAATTTATTTCAAAATAATCGTGTTTTTGCAATTAAAAAATTAAATTCATTTAGATAGCTAATTAATTTATCAATAATATTTGAATTTAAATATAAATGCGGTACATAAATAACCGGTTACCACCAGTGGCTCGTAAAAATCGTAGCGCCTCATGCGGCGCTTTAAAGGCGAATAGGGTCCAATTTAGTTTTTTCCTTTCAAAACGTTACTTTGATTTTATAAATTTTCATTCAGTTCATCTTTTTCTGATTTTTCCGTTCTTTTTCACCAAAAAAAAGTTGAATGTGGCAGTAAATAGTATTGAATATTACTTTTTGAGAATTCCTTCTCATTTTAATATAATCAAATCATACTAAACCGGATTTTTTAGCGTACATATTTTCATCTTTTGGAAAAGAACGAAAAGATTGAATGTAAATCAGCTATTAGTTATGAAATAACCCAAGTATAACAAAGCTGAAAACTTGAATCAGTTTTCCGAATATTGGTACAAAAAATCGGAAAATGATGAAATTTGGTTTCCAACTCTCGACACATATAACGTTGGAGTGCAAACATAATTTTTTTTTTATTTGTATGAACGACGTTATTATGGTTGTTGTGATTTTTTCTTGTTTGTTACGATTATTTTTGTTACCATGTTACCAATAAGATATTGTTACGTTTTTGCCTTGTTAATCAAGGTTCGTATCACTGGATTGTGAATAAAACGCAACACTTCAATTTATCACTAACAAGTTTATTTATTAACACCAAAAATTAACATAACACAATTTATTAACAAAAATTCACAAAATCAATTATTATACTTTTTGCACAATTCCACTGCTCACAGGGCCGCCTTAACCATTGTGCTAACTGTGCTAAGCACAGGGGCGCTAGCTAAAAGGGGCGCCGTTCGTTTCCAAAACAGAATGTAAAAAAATTCTTACAAAATAAATTTCGAAAACATTTTTGTTTTTAATTTTTTTAGTTTAAGTTATAATTGGACATGTATTTCTATTTCAATGGTGCCATTTTCACGCTTAATGTGATATATTTTCAACGTTTTAATATCACTGCTTATGAAAAATCAACTTTTTTATTTGTATGCGCTATCAATTAACTTGTTCTATTCTATCATAGGTGTCACCGTGACAATATGTACAAATACAAAACTTAAAATTATTGACGATTGTAAAAGTAAAGAAAGCGCCTCTCGAGGGCAATAGTTAAAATGATGCACCTGATAAAATGACATTTGTCACAAATGCGACGAAAGAAAATTTAGCAATGCGGTAATTAAAAATTGTTTTTATAGTCCAAAATTGGAATTATTTACAATTATTAGCAATCCGGTGAGTAAAAATTGTGGTTACAGATCAAAAATGGAATTATTTACAACAATTTCGAACGTCAAATTATCAAGTAGCTCAGTTTAAAAATATTCAACTAGGTGGAATCCGTGATGCTCCAATCGTCAATAGATCGTGATATTTGTTCATTTTGGTACCGCAATTGTCGCTAGTGTGAATTATCTTTTCCATAACAAATGAGATAATTTACACTAGCGCACCTAGCGTAATTGGTGGCGAAGTTGATGTCTAGTACAAGTGCTAAACATGATCTATAGATCGTGATATTTGTTCATTTTAGTACCGCAATTGTCGCTAGTGTGAATTATCTTTTCCATAACAAATGAGATAATTTACACTAGCGCAACTAGCGTAAATGATGGCGAAGTTGATGTTTAGTATAAGTGCTAAACATGATCTATAGATAGTGTAAATTATCTCATTTGTTATGGAAAAGATAATTCTCACTAGCGACAATTGCGGTACTAAAATGAACAAATATCACGATCTATAGATTGTGTTTTAGTACATCAGTTCAACCTTTATTCCACTCGGCAGCGACGTTACGGGGTCAAAATTTTTGTTTAAATTTTTTTTATATGTAGTTTGGCCCAAAACAGCTCTAACAAAAAATTAAAAAAATGAATGGAATTTACCTCGACGCGAATAATAATCAAATGATATTTGTTAACAAAAGAAGGATTTGTTTATTTTTAACATAAAATAAACGGATCGCTGTTACAATTGTTAGTAAAACGAAATATAAAATCATAAATTATTTAAGTTTTGTATGGTAAATTTTTATGTTAAAAGAACCATTTGAAGTGCCTGGAATAACAAATTTCACAAAAACAATGATCAGCAACGAGCTCCTAATAGAAATGGAGAAGAAAAATTTAAATTCTTGAACAAAAACAAACATAAAGCATCTGACATAACCTCACAAAACTCAAATAATGTTCGGTGTTTAAACATCGAATGCTTGTAAACCAAAGGCTTTTCTATTTATTTTATGTTAAAAATATAATAATTATTCTTTTGTTAATCAATTATTTTAATTTGCATTTCGTATCATAATAATTTTCATTGATTTTTTTTAAAATTTTAATAGAGCTGTTTTGGGCCAAACTCCATATTGACGATTGGAGCATCACGGATTCCACCTTGTGGAACATTTTTAAACTGAGCTACCTGATAATTTGACGTTCGAAATTGTTGTAAATAATTCCAATTTTGATCTGTAAACACAATTTTTACTTACCGAATTGCTAATAATTGTAAATAATTCCAATTTTGGACTATAAAAACAATTTTTAATTACCGCATTGCTAAATTTTCTTTCGTCGCATTTGTGAGAAATGTCATTTTATCAGGTGCATCATTTTAACTATTGTCCTCGAGAGGCGCCTTCTTTACTTTTACAATCGTCAATAAAAAACTGTAAACAAAATACAGAACTAATTGACCCCACGTTCATATACCCTGGTGGTAAGTAGACATACTAATCACACAATCTATAGATTGTGTGATTAGTATGTCTACTTACCACCAGAGTATATGAACGTTGGGTCAATGCGTTTTGTTTACATTTTTTTTATATGGAGTTTGATCAAAAACAGCTCTATTAAAATTGAAAAATAATTAAAGAAAATTACTTTAATACGAAGTGAAAGCTAAAATAATTGATTAACAAAAGAATAATTATTATATTTTTAACATAAAATAATTATAAAATCTTTTGGTTTACAAGAATTTGATGTTTAAACATCGAACATTATTTGTCTTTTGTGAGGTTATGTCAGATGCTTTATGTTTGTTTTTGTTCAAGAATTTAAATTTTTCTTCAACATTTCTATTAGGAGCTCCTTGCTGATCATTGTTTTTGTGAAATTTGTTATTCCAGGCAGCTCATATGGTTCTTTTAACATAAAATTTACCATACAAAACTTAACTAATTGATGATTTTATATTTCGATTTTCTAACAATTAAAACGGCGACCCGTTTATTTTATGTTAAAAATAAACAAATCCTTCTTTTGTTAACAAATATCATTTGATTATTATTCGCGTCGAGGTAAATTTCATTCATTTTTTTAAACTTTTATTAGAGCTGTTTTGGGCTAAAATCCATATAAAAAAAATGTAAACAAAAATTTTGACCCCGTAACGTCGCGACGTCTTGTGAAATAAAGGTTGAACTGTTGTACTAAAACACAATCTATACTAGCACAAATTAATATTGTTACGGTGACACCTAGGGAAGAAATTATTAATAGCACAAATTTACTGTACTACAATGGAATTTTCCATGGTAAAACTGTCCTAAATGTGTCTAGACTATTTTTACCGGAACAATTTCAAGAAGTTTTGGTTTGAGCTTTGGGCATATAAGGAGCGAACTAATTCGAATCAGAACATAAGTTTTTGGTAAGCGATAAAGTGAAGATTAAAAATGAAATTAAAAAGTGATTTATAAAGTGTTTTAGTGTGAAATAAAAGTTATAAGTGAACAGGGAATTGTGCAAAAAGTATAATAATTGATTTTGTGAATGTTTGTTAATAAATTGTGTTGTGTTAATTTTTGGTGTTAATAAATAAACTTGTTAGTGATAAATTGAAGTGTTGTGTTTTATTTACAATCCAGTGATACGAACCTTGATTAATAAGGCAAAAACGTAACAATTGGTGATAGCGGTGGGATTGTGAATAATAAAACAAAGAAAATGATTCTCTCCGAATTAAAAGTTCCAGAATTAAAGAAGGAACTAGAGAAACGGGGTTTGTCCACTGATGCTGCTAAAGCAGCTTTACAAGTGCGACTACGTGAGGCCATGGAGAGAGAAGGGTTAAATGCTGACCAACATTATTTTGGCATGGAAGTAATGGATGCGGCAACCGTAGAGAAGACGGGAGATAAACAACCGTCGGTCGAAACAACACAACTACAATCTGGAAGTTTCGATTGTCGCAGTTAATGGCTACTATGAACAAAATGATTGGGCAGATGGGTATAATGAAACACCAAATGGAACAACATAATGAATGTCAAATGGAGAAAATGGGGCAGTTAACCAAAATGCAACAAAATGCAAGGTAACCAAAGAACAACAAAATCAGTCAAACCAAGAAATGAAACAACCAGGAGAGGAAATTATAGACCAAATTATAGATGGTTAGAAGAGAATGGACGAGAAACTTCTCGAACTAGCTACTAACTATTGATTGACGGCATTCGAGATCCAGAGACATGCAAAGCGGTGATGTTGTCACCTAAAGCAACCTTCGCGTAAACCATCGCTTGTGCGTTGATCAATGAGACTGCACAAGCCATCCGTCAATGAAAATACGCCGATTGGAAATCGACACCAACATAAATACCGAGCGGTCGGCACCAATATATCGAGACGGAAGCAGCAAAATTAGGTGTTGAGCATATGATGACTGCTGGGAAATAAGAAGGAAAGAGTCAGCTTAAAGGCGACATTAATCATCATTAATCTGGATACGGGAGCAAATCGCACGATTATCTGTAAAGATCTGATCTGTGGAGGTATACAACTAGCTAATGGATTGAAGTTACAAACGGCAACTGGAGATAGTTCAATAATAAAAGGCAAAAAGATCGTAAAAATAAACATCGAGAGAACTATTTTCCAACACGAAGTGCTGATTGCAGATGTTGTGGATGAAGTCATTTTCGGGATGGACTTCATGAGGGCAAATGACTTCGTGGTGGATGTTGGACGAGTAGTACAGTCAAACTTGGATATAAAAAATCGGGATATAACGAAAGCCTTGTTATAAGGAACTTATATAAAATCCCAAACTTCGATAAATACGTCGAACTTGGTTATAACGAACCTCAATGCACTAAAAATTTTGTTCGTTATAAGGAAGAAACGTTAGATCAAGAGATCAATTTACCTACATTTGTATGTATTGTACATATTTCTCGAAGTTTGGGATTTTATATAAGTTCCTTATAACAAGACTTTCGTTATTATCACGATTCTGTATATCCAAGCTTATATACAAATGTAGGTAAATTGATCTCTTGATCTAACGTTTCTTCCTTAAAACGAACAAAATGTTTAGTCCCTTGAGGTTCGTTATAACCAAGTTCGACTAACTTACGATAACGTCAATTTGCCTTTCAATCTAGCAGTGCAGGAGCAACTACCAGGCGAATTCTTATTGATCATCGGGAGAAGCTGCCACCGAACTCGGAGACGATCGTGTAAGGTTCTGGGTCACCTAGGTTGTAGGTTGTAGAAGCTAACGAATAGAAGAGTGGAGCCAAAGAAGTTACAATCGGGAAAGCCCTAGTTAAACCGGACAACGACTATAGAGTACCAATTAGGACTCTAAATCCCTCAGATAAGACAAGAACAGTAAAATGTGAACAGAAAAGTCGAATTGAAAAAACTGACATACAAGGGCAGAAAGAAATGGTAGAACAACTCATTCAAAAGTGGACCGAATATCTTACCGTGGCACAGAAAAATTCTGCACATCAACTACTCAAACGGTACATGTCCATATTCTGCGGAAGGACTTCACTTCAATGGTAAAGAACAGAATTGATACAGGAACAGAGATGCCGATTCATCAACCACCCAGAAGGTTACCATTGGCAAAACAAGAAGAAGCCAATCGGCTGGTAACATTATATGCAGGCGGCAGGAGTAATCGAACCATCTAACAGCCCAAGGAGCTCACCGGTAGTCTTGGTAGAGAAGGAGGACGGTAGCATGAGATTCTGCGTTGATTACCGAAAACTCAATGCTGTGACGAAAAAAGATAGCTACCCACTGCCAAGGATCGATGACATGTTAGACACATTATCGGGTGCTCGAATATTTTCAGCATAGATCTACAAAGTAGCTATTGGCAGGTGGAATAATGTTATGCCGTTCGGATTATGTAATGCGCCCTGCAACTTTTGAATGATTAATGGAACGCGTGTTAAAGGGATTACATTGGAAGACGTGCATACATTTGGACGACATCATCATTATGGGCAAGGATTTCGACGAGCATTTAAGGAACTCGACAGAGGTTTTCGATCGGATAGAGGCTGCGCCGAAGTAAAATATTTAGGTCATTTGGTAACGACCAAAATGGAATTCACACACGCAAGTGCTGCTTGAGGAGGAGTGTACTGACGAAATGATCATGAAAGAGCAATTAGATGACACGGATTTGTCAGTTATCATTGAACGGAAGGAAAAGAAATACCGGCCCACTTGGAGCGAGATCGCGGACAAAACTTCCATTGTTAAGAGTTATTGGGCTCAATGGGATAGCCTCCAAATAGAGAATGGGTGTTTAAAACGAATGTGGGAAAGCACGGATGGCAAAGTGAAACAATTGTTGCTAGTGTTTGTCTTACCGAAGAGAAGGATTGCACGGAAGAGCAAGTGGGGCCACCTAGGAGTTAATAAAACACTGGCCAAGATACGTCAACGATTCTACTGGGCAGGATGTAGATAATCTGTAATAGAATGGTGCCAAAAATGTGACCAATGTGCGGCGGTGAATGGACCGGCACGTAAAAGTCGTGGAACCATGAAACAATATAACGTAGGAGCACCATTCGAGAGAATTGCAATGGATGTAGCGTGGCCATTTCTCACCACTGAAAGCGGCAATAAATACGCGCTAGTAATAATGGATTATTTCAGTTTACTCCATTCCCGATCAGGAAACGACAACAATAGCTGATGCCGTGGTCAACAACTGGATTAGTCGATTTGGAGTACCGATGGAGATTCATACCGATCAAGGAACCGATTTCCCCGATTCAATAATTCTTGATGCTTACTGGTACAAAACTACAAATACCACAAGAACACAAATAAAATAAATGACAACACACAGTAACAATATTTTGTAATATACAAACTTCCTGTGAGTAAGCTCCCATGTACACAACAAAATCGCAGTACAGGTTACCCCTTACACAATTGTACCCATCACGCAGCTGCCTAATACATGACCAGAACAGCTCACGTGATGCGCACCCTACTGGAAGGTTATGGAGCTGGTAAATTCATCTACTCAACTTTGGTCCTGCCCCCTCCAACAGACGCCGAACCACCAACTGACTGTCAAGCATTAACTTTATCTTCAACTATTTTGTTAACCACCAGTAAAAATTTGAAGACATTCACTTACTAACAAGTAAAATTTAAGTAAAAGAAAGTATGAATTTACATTTCTGTATTCACATTACTACATTACTCATAAAAGAGCTACATGAAAAATTCTGGAGTTGGATTCTTGTATTTTATTTTAAACAAACGCCTTAATGTTGATGTAACATAGATTAATCTCGCCTAAATGTTGGTGCCGAATGAAAATATATTAAGTAAATTGATTATTTATTGATTTCTAAATGTTTACCAATTGAATATTAGGTATTTATAATAAAAAGCTATAAATGTGATTAATTATATGATTAATTCGTAGCGAATGTATGGGTCGAATTAATCAAAACTAATTAGTTCAGCAGTGGCTATACTTTCATTTGAAGTCCCATTAGAGTCTGGTTCACCTGATGATTGCGATGATGATGTAGCCGGTGCTATCGGCGGTGGTGGAGCTTGTTGCTGCGGAGGAGCGGGAGGTTGACTTGGTGGGGGTTGTGGAACTGGTTGAGATTGCTGTTGAGGCGGCTGCGATATTGGTTGTTGAACGGTTTGCATTTGCGATTGGGATGGTGGAGCCGACGACACAACTACAGGCTGAGATAGTTGTTGTTGTTGCTCAGGTGCCGTGGTATGAGGAGGTGGTTGGGGTTGAACTGCAGGAATGGAATGTCCGGTAAACTGATGTTGTTGCATTGGTAATCCTGGCTGCTGCTGCTGCTGCTGTAGCATTTGTGTAGATGGTTGCATGCCACCTTGCGGCCCACCTTGTAGTTGTTGCTGCGCAACCATACCCGGTTGAGGTGGTTGCTGAAGTATACCGGATTGCGAAGAAGGCGGCATCATCATTCCAGATGGATGTTGCATCATTGATGGCACAAACATTTGTGGTTGACCACCTGGACCCGGTACGAACCGTGGCAAATTACCTTGTTGATTATAATTGTAATTGCCGTACATACCACCGCTAGGTATTTGATGTAATGGTGAACCATGATTTTGCGGACCTGGCATTTGAGGGGGACCTTGAGCCATACCTGGAACTCCCATAAATGGAAAACTTTGCGCACTAATACGATACTGCGCTTTCTGCTGCTCCTGTCTCATCTGCATTTCACGCTCTTGGTCTTGAATACGCTGCAATGCAATCTGCCGCTGATACTGTAAATACTCCTGCTTCTTCTTGCGCATAATCTCCAACTTTTGTGCCATCTGGAATTGTCTCAATCGTTCTTGTTCTTCAGCCTGGCGACGCAGCTTCTCTTGGTGCTCTTGGCGCAAGACATCGAGAGCAGCACGCGAATCCTTAATTTGATTTAATTTATCCTGAAGCTGCTCATACCATAAACGCTTATCGTCCATATCTTTAGTGTAATTCAACAACTTTGAGTGGAGCGATGTAATAGTCATAAATAGGGTTTGAACCGAACTATCAGTCGAAATGCTGCGCCCTCGTGACGAATTAGACTTCATGCGATTAACAAAAATCTCCAGCTGTCCTTTCATTGCCGCCGTAAACTCATCTATTTCCAAATCTTCTGGGAATTCTTTGATATTTCCATTTGCTGCCTGATTTGATTGTTGTGACATTGGGCTAGGAGCCGAAGGACTAGCTGGAGAATCAGTTGTTTTACGATTTTCCCAATAACCACGATTCAAATAGCGAGCCAATTCTGGATCGTTAATTTCTTCCACTGGACTTGGGCTCTTTTGTTTCACGACAGGTTCTGGGCTTGTTGATTTTGGTGTAAATGTTTTCGCAACGTAAGGAGTGTGCCCTTTAGTTTTATGCTCGGCTTCTGATTGACTCAACGCTAAGGCAAGTTGTAATTCCTCTTCTTCCAGGAGCTCCTGTTCCGATCGGCGGGGTGGACCTTGATTTTGTTGCGCCAACGAGCTTGCCAAGTATTCAACGGGTAAATCACTTTCCGCCGCCGCTCCTGTTCGTGGACGAGCGATACTTGTAGTGGCGGTGGCTGGTCGTTGTAATATAGTATAACATGAATCGCATACCCGAACCTCTTTCTCGATACCATATTTAGGAATTGTAGAGGTTTTGGTCGTGCATTTTCCACAGAATACTTGCCCACAATTACGGCAATGATGTTTTCTGTTGGTGATTGAAAACGATACGCGACATCGATGACAAACACCACCGTCAGCCCATTCAGGTGCCGTATCAGACGAAAACATTGCATCCGATTCTTTAAGCTCTGGAAATTTATGTCCTTCAGCTTTCAGTATATTCATTGTATCCTGTGGATGAATTTGATTAAATATAAATATATACTGAAAACTGTACAATGTTTAGTCGATTTTCTATTAGAGAAAATCGTTAATTGGATTAGTGTTAAAATGATACCTTAATCGCAGAATATTTTGGGGTGGAACGAAAAGCAAATGCCCAAGTTTGTATTAATTCCAGCATTTTGGCCCGCACATTATCGTGTTTCGTTTGGTTAATGAGGGTGGTAAAAAACTCACAGTTGGCTGCGCTTGCGATTTCATCATGAATTGGACTTCCTGAAAGAAAAAAATTAATCATAAACGAATATGACTCATCGTTGTTATCATGTCGCTAGATCGTACCACAATTCTTTACAACACTTTCGAGAACGCAACAAGCGTAAAACGCAGTATGTGGATTAGGCGATTGCATTTTCTTTTTGATTGACGCAACGGCGGTCTTTGGTCTGAAAATGTAAGAAATCTCATTAGCATTGATTAGGAAAGGTGGGGGAGGGGGTCAAGGTATACATACACGACATCATTTTGCCGTATATCATCACAAATTTTCATCGTAGTAGGCCAATCAATATCCAATCGTAGGTGGCTGGTGGCCGTATCTATGCAAAACACAAAGTTAAAAAATTGTCGAAGAAAATGGAAGACATCTTGGGATCGACTTACCTAGATTTTTTTCAAAACCAGAACGAATCATACTATCAATTGTGATAATTATCGATGTATACACAAATTTTTATTTAAGAAATTTACTAATAAAATAGAAATTTACAACTTTTTTAAATTAATTTTTTTCTTTTGATTTTTATAGAACAATGAACCAAATGACTACTAAATTTTTTGACATTCACACGTCACTTTGTGTCAGGGTTGAACATAGACATAAAAACAGGAGACGAAACTAAATTGTTTCCATGTTTTGCCCAAATAAAATTTTCTGTTTCATGTATAAGTAGTTGGAGAGGGATGATTATATATCTTTTATGTTTTATGCTCTTTCTTTTATGTAAACAAACCATTTAGTTTTTATTCTTGTTAATAAGAGGTTGTGCGTAGTTTCGTGAAAATTCAAAATTATCAAATAAAACAAAACAATTAAATAGAATAATGTATGATATAATTAATTATTATTTGTGAAAAACAATTTATGAAAAATGAAGTTTGAAAAAGTCGTAACAATACTCGCAACAAATTATCGGAAATTTTATATCATCGGGAAGTTTTATTTTGGTTTACATAAAATGAAATTAAAATTGTGATGTAAATATTGTAATTTGTGCTAAAAAACGTGCACTTTTAATTTTAATTAAAACACATTATTATAAAAAAAAATTGTTGTTGTTGGGTTATTTGGAAATTTACGATTTGTTTACAACTATTTTTACCAGGTCCGCACTAAGGGATTGTTTACACCAAGCGCGAGTAGCGAATTGCGAGTAACCATTTTTCAGAAAATTTTGATATAAAATACACATAAACACAATGGATTTTTCGATTTATAATATAATTACGATTACTTTGTTCAAAATAAACTAAATTGAGCCCTAAAAATTCTTTAAAATAAGAAAAATTACTAAATTCGTACAAAGATGAAATATTCGCGCATTCGCTAAAAAATAAAATTACGTTCCACTCGCGTTCTAAATAGTTTTTATTCGTACGAGTATAATATACTCGTACGAATAAAAACTATTTAGAACGCGAGTGGAACGTAATTTTATTTTTTAGCGAATGCGCGAATATTTCATCTTTGTACGAATTTAGTAATTTTTCTTATTTTAAAGAATTTTTAGGGCTCAATTTAGTTTATTTTGAACAAAGTAATCGTAATTATATTATAAATCGAAAAATCCATTGTGTTTATGTGTATTTTATATCAAAATTTTCTGAAAAATGGTTACTCGCAATTCGCTACTCGCGCTTGGTGTAAACAATCCCTTAGTGCGGACCTGGTAAAAATAGTTGTAAACAAATCGTAAATTTCCAAATAACCCAACAACAACAATTTTTTTTTATAATAATGTGTTTTAATTAAAATTAAAAGTGCACGTTTTTTAGCACAAATTACAATATTTACATCACAATTTTAATTTCATTTTATGTAAACCAAAATAAAACTTCCCGATGATATAAAATTTCCGATAATTTGTTGCGAGTATTGTTACGACTTTTTCAAACTTCATTTTTCATAAATTGTTTTTCACAAATAATAATTAATTATATCATACATTATTCTATTTAATTGTTTTGTTTTATTTGATAATTTTGAATTTTCACGAAACTACGCACAACCTCTTATTAACAAGAATAAAAACTAAATGGTTTGTTTACATAAAAGAAAGAGCATAAAACATAAAAGATATATAATCATCCCTCTCCAACTACTTATACATGAAACAGAAAATTTTATTTGGGCAAAACATGGAAACAATTTAGTTTCGTCTCCTGTTTTTATGTCTATGTTCAACCCTGACACAAAGTGACGTGTGAATGTCAAAAAATTTAGTAGTCATTTGGTTCATTGTTCTATAAAAATCAAAAGAAAAAAATTAATTTAAAAAAGTTGTAAATTTCTATTTTATTAGTAAATTTCTTAAATAAAAATTTGTGTATACATCGATAATTATCACAATTGATAGTATGATTCGTTCTGGTTTTGAAAAAAATCTAGGTAAGTCGATCCCAAGATGTCTTCCATTTTCTTCGACAATTTTTTAACTTTGTGTTTTGCATAGATACGGCCACCAGCCACCTACGATTGGATATTGATTGGCCTACTACGATGAAAATTTGTGATGATATACGGCAAAATGATGTCGTGTATGTATACCTTGACCCCCTCCCCCACCTTTCCTAATCAATGCTAATGAGATTTCTTACATTTTCAGACCAAAGACCGCCGTTGCGTCAATCAAAAAGAAAATGCAATCGCCTAATCCACATACTGCGTTTTACGCTTGTTGCGTTCTCGAAAGTGTTGTAAAGAATTGTGGTACGATCTAGCGACATGATAACAACGATGAGTCATATTCGTTTATGATTAATTTTTTTCTTTCAGGAAGTCCAATTCATGATGAAATCGCAAGCGCAGCCAACTGTGAGTTTTTTACCACCCTCATTAACCAAACGAAACACGATAATGTGCGGGCCAAAATGCTGGAATTAATACAAACTTGGGCATTTGCTTTTCGTTCCACCCCAAAATATTCTGCGATTAAGGTATCATTTTAACACTAATCCAATTAACGATTTTCTCTAATAGAAAATCGACTAAACATTGTACAGTTTTCAGTATATATTTATATTTAATCAAATTCATCCACAGGATACAATGAATATACTGAAAGCTGAAGGACATAAATTTCCAGAGCTTAAAGAATCGGATGCAATGTTTTCGTCTGATACGGCACCTGAATGGGCTGACGGTGGTGTTTGTCATCGATGTCGCGTATCGTTTTTAATCACCAACAGAAAACATCATTGCCGTAATTGTGGGCAAGTATTCTGTGGAAAATGCACGACCAAAACCTCTACAATTCCTAAATATGGTATCGAGAAAGAGGTTCGGGTATGCGATTCATGTTATACTATATTACAACGACCAGCCACCGCCACTACAAGTATCGCTCGTCCACGAACAGGAGCGGCGGCGGAAAGTGATTTACCCGTTGAATACTTGGCAAGCTCGTTGGCGCAACAAAATCAAGGTCCACCCCGCCGATCGGAACAGGAGCTCCTGGAAGAAGAGGAATTACAACTTGCCTTAGCGTTGAGTCAATCAGAAGCCGAGCATAAAACTAAAGGGCACACTCCTTACGTTGCGAAAACATTTACACCAAAATCAACAAGCCCAGAACCTGTCGTGAAACAAAAGAGCCCAAGTCCAGTGGAAGAAATTAACGATCCAGAATTGGCTCGCTATTTGAATCGTGGTTATTGGGAAAATCGTAAAACAACTGATTCTCCAGCTAGTCCTTCGGCTCCTAGCCCAATGTCACAACAATCAAATCAGGCAGCAAATGGAAATATCAAAGAATTCCCAGAAGATTTGGAAATAGATGAGTTTACGGCGGCAATGAAAGGACAGCTGGAGATTTTTGTTAATCGCATGAAGTCTAATTAAATTGACATTCGTACGAGTATTTTTTTATAAATCATTTCAAATACGATCAAAGTGATTTTTAAAGATTAAAATAATATTATTTATATCGAATTATGTATTATAAACTTTGTTAAAACGAATATTATAAAAAAAACAGGTTTTGGAAAAAATTACCGTATTATTACAAATATTTGATCATGGATGGTATTAATTTTGACATATAAATTTGCTCGCGTTTAGTGTGAATCAAATTTGCGAATTCGTGTTTGGAATTTATTCGCAACTCGCAGTTCGCGTTTGGTGTGAGTAGTCTCTAAAAGTGTAAAATAATAGCGGGTTTCTAGAAGTTATTTTTAATAATAACATTTAAGTACTTTTCATACCAAGCGCCTCGGCTTTGAGCTTCGAAAATGAAAATTCTTTATTTCAATTTTGAATTATGAAAATTAGTTTCATTTGATTGATATCGTTTAATTTTATAGTAATAAATTCATTTTGTTGAAAAATAATTTATTTTTAAGTGATAATTTAATAAAAAAATAAAATATATTGCAATGAAGTTATCTACGAGGCCAAGGCAATGCGTTCCACACTCGACTGCGACATTTTAAAGTAGTACAAAGCGAAGTGCTTTGTCAACATAACCTACAAATCACATTTTTGTCACAACTGTTTTATATTTACCGAAAAATCTAGCTCATATGTAGCTTAAAAAATTCATAATATCTCGTTTCTTGCTATAATTCACCTGTAAAATGGACCTAAATAAAATATTTGATATCAACCGAATGTTCAAAGCCGACGCCACCGGTATGAAAGGGTCTCAGCTTCGTATGTGTGGTAACTAAAAATTTCGAGGCGAGGCGCCTGGTATGAAAAGTACTTTAAGTACTTTTCATACCAGGGCCCGAATTCCGGTTCGATGACAAATGATAATGAGAAATGACTTGATTTTTTATTTCAACTAGTCGGTTGCATTTTTATTTAGAGTAGGCGAAATAAAAAATCAAGTCATTTCTCATTTTCATTTATCATTGAACCGGAATTCGGGTGCAGGCACCTCGGCTTTGAGCTTCAAAAATAAAAATTCTTTATTTCATTTTTCAATTATGTAAATTAGTTTTATTTGATTGATATAGTTTAATTTTATAAATATAAATTCAATTTATTGAGAAATAATTTATTTTTAAGTGATAATTTTAAAAAAATCAAAAGATATTGCAATGAAGTTATCTACAAAGCCAAGGCAATACGTTCCACATTCGACTGCGACATTTTACATAGTGCAAAGCGAAGAGCTTTGTCAACATAACCTTTTACCGAAACATCTAGCTCCAAATAAATTATAATACCCTATAAAGGACATTATGACACTTTTCCATAGTAAACTTGCGGTCAATGATATTGGCAGATTTATCGATAATGCAGTATTATTTAATACGTGAAAACATAGTTCGGGATAACTTCTAAAGATGTCAGCTTTAACAATTTTTAATTTTTGGTAAATAAATCAAAAATAAAATTAATTTTTTTTATAATTCATGTCTAGTTGTAAGTTTTATTCGTGTTTTTTGCTTTTGTTTATATTTTTGTTTCGATACAACAAAAAAAAAATTTAAATAGAACTACTAGTGCCATCTTAAGATTTAATCTATCTATCGCCGTTTTTTGACAGCGAAGACCTTTCTAGGTATTATAATTTATTTGTCTAGCTCATATGTAGCTTACAAATTCATAATATCTCATGTTTTGCTATAATTCATGTGTAAAATGGACCTACAAAAATAATTGATAGTAACTAAATGTGCAAAGCCGACGCCACCGGTATGAAAGGGTCTCAGCTTCACATTTGTGATAACTAAAAATTTCGAGGCGAGGCGTCTGGTATGAAAAGTACTTAATTTTATTAAAAAATTGAACTAAATAATAATTATCCGTGTATTTGCAACTAAAATAAAAACATTTTTTAAACTTTAATTGTTTTATTCTAAGCAACATTTCAATGCATTGAATAAAATTCTAAATATGGCCCTGTTCTATTTTACGCTATCTTTTTTCCCACCGATTTGCTTACACCAGCGATATGTATATAATGTACATGGATAGGGTATAGGATAGGGTACATGGGTAGGAGGAACAAAATTTATGGAGGAACCGAAAAAGTATTTAGTGGGTGACAGAGAAAGAAAAAAACTTCGTCCTTGTCTTTAAATCCGAATTTTCGAATACCAAATTCAAATTTATATTTTGTAGGAGGCGGTAAAGCAAAGTAGCTGTCACCTAGAGACGGAAAAAAAACGTTACAAATTAAAAACATGTCAGATACAATAATAGAAAAGTATGTACATAAATACAATTTTTAAGTACCAAATTTCACTAAAATCGTTTCAGGAATAACCAAGTTCCTTCCTAGTTGGCCATATTCCAAAACTTTATCCAAAAATCATTTTAGAATCCCATTTTCAACGCGCATACCAAATTTCACTAAAATCGGTTAAAAAATAGCCAAGTTCCGTATTAATTAGTCATATTACAGAACTTTATTTAATTTTATTTCGTCTTTTATGGGCGAGTATTACAAAAAAATCTTACGATCGTTAAAGCTGAATTCACCAGATTTGTCCATTGAGCTCGTCAAGAAAATGACAACTTGACGGAGTTAAAAATCGAGTTAAAAATATGTTATCTTGCTTTTTTTTTTAGAAATTTCAGAATTAGCAAAACCTAAAATAAGAATGGAAAAAGAAAAACAATGTTGGTATGCCTGAAATATTGTGTCCAGCGAGATAACATATTTTTAACTCGGTTTTTTAACTCCGTCAAGTTGTCATTTTCTTGGCGAGCTCAATGGACAAATCTGGTGAATTCAGCTTAAGGGTTAACAAGTAACTAATGCAAAATGTGAAAAAAGTCGTTTTTTTTTATTTTGAAGATCACTTGTTCCTTTAATTGTTTTGTAAAACTTTGATCAATCTGTCCGGAAAAACGGTTGGGTGGATGGATCATGAGCTATTAGGAGTACATTAAACTGGAAAAAGCACCTGGCAACATTAGTCTATTCATCAATATTTGTAAAGTAACGGTCGATTTACTAAAACAACCTAAAAAGTCGTTTTTTTGAACTTTTTTAAAATCAGTATTAAGGGTGAAAAAATATTGTTTTCTCAAACAATCATTTAAGGGTCTTGTAGGAAATCTACTCAAGTTTTTAAGGCTGCCCTAAAATTTACTGTGCAATCCGTGGTTGCTGAGATATCGATGATCAAATACAAAAGGATCTTTTTTGATCCAAAGTCAGATATCTCAGCAAAAAGTTGACATAGAGAAACCAGAAAGAAATTAAATTGACGTCTAATTAACAGGCTATCCAGGCTATAGACCTATGCATTGGTTTAACTAAAAAAAAATTCCCGAGCCCGTGGATCTTTACAAAAAAAAAAAAAAAATTCAAAAGTTTTTTTTTCACGCTCTTTCTTATGATTACGTGATAACGGTATCTCACAAAAAATTCCTGCTCAAAAATCTCAAAACTTGAGAATTGAAGCTTTAAAATTCTTTTCTTTTCATCTCTGTACGATCGTTTTTTACAAAGATACAGCTCTTCAAAAAACACTGAAAAAATTGAACAAAATTGTTATTCCTTTAATTTTTTGGAGTAGTGTATTTGCTTTAGGAACTGGAACTCGTCAACAGCAAAGGAAACATAATTGCAAAGCGAAATAGAGAACAATTGTTTTCTTGAAACAAGAGACAAAACTATATCGAATTTGATGCGAAAGTGATGTTACAACATCCTACCGAAGGTTTTTCGACACTTCGAGGATACATTTTTTTTATCTCTCTATAGGGCGAGTTTAATTTGAAGGAAGAGTGAAGGCAGGCCTGGGAGCCACGGAGCTAAGAATTAGAGCCGGAGCTGGGCATTTTTGATAGACCGGAGACGAAACCAGCTTTCCTATCTCGTTTTTTTTTGTTCCAAGTTGGATGATTTTATTGGTGGTATTTTTGAACAAAAACTATTTGACAAAATATTAAATGAAACAAGCAATGTTTACATGGTTTCATGGCCCCGCAGCTCCTGGCTTCAGCTCTGACTTCCCCAGCCCTGTGGAGGGCCTATATTTGTATATACATATCCGTAGCCACAAGGAAAAACCGCATAAGTCATAAATTCGCATTTTTCAGGAAACGTTTTTAAAATTAAGAGTTACTCAAAATCGTATGAGTTTTTAGAATCCTGGTTTTTGTAAACGCTTATTACGTTTATTTTTAGTTGCCGGAATATTATAAAAAATTCATATGATTTGAAATCGATTACGGAGGTTTCAAATTTGAAATACGACCTAATATGGAATAACTCGAGTTATGCCGTTATTCCTTGTGGCCACAGATCCACCTACTTTGGACGCCATCTTTAAAATATAAAATCCGAATTGATTTCCAAATAAATTATAATGGAGTAGATGCTCGAACGTATCGCAAGTTAACAAATTGCGATGGTTAAAGGTGGCACATTTGCGACCTCTTTTTGAGTTTGCGAGAAATGACATTCGCAATATATCTAGCAGGCGCCCGCATGCCAATTAGACTTCAGAACATAAGAGAGATAAAAAAAAAATTATCTTTTTAGTGTAAAGAAGATTGCGTTCTGCAATTATTATTTCTTGTAATTACTATAATTTATCGTTCAATGGTCCGGCTGGCATATACAGTAAAATGTGTAGCCTTTCCGCAGCAAGAATTGAAGAAATAGTCAATTGATCCTTATAGCAGCAAAAAAAAATCATAATTGAAAACCCGCCAAGCGAAATAGAGTAAAACTGTATTCTTGAAAAAAGAGACAAAATTATCGAATTCGATTCGAAACCTAAGTATTTTTATATCCGACAATATTTGTATTTTTCGGACATTTAGCTGAAAACATGAATTTTTTTCCCGAATGTTGGCCAAAAAAATCGGAAAATGATGAAATTTGGTTAACAATTTTTTTTGTTTTCTTCATTTTCCGATTTTTTTGGCCAACTTTCATAGTAAATCTTATAATAAGTCGGACATTATTGCTGAAAAAAGTCGGTGATGAATTCAGTTTTGTTATACTTGGGAAGTGATGTTACAACATCCCACTGCAGATGGTAATATTGAGAGTACCCAATGAGCCCACGAGCAATTTTGCCCAACAAGCGCGATTTTGAGTTCCATCCAGTTCCAGCTTCTCGCGACAAGTTTCTTAACACGTTAATCGCCACAATAATTTCAACAAAGTTTTCCTCTGCGCCATGGTAATTTTATTACATATTTAGCATTTTATAACTAAGTCTATCTTATTTATTTTTCTGTAGTAAGCCTAGCAATTTTCAGGTTTTGCTCAAAGAAGGCTAAGCTTTTGAAAATAAAGCAAATTTATCGTTTGCGTCGGATATCAGTAACCGACGTGGCCTTCTTATGTACTAAATCCCGTATGTCAGACATATTAGTCGTGTTCCAGTCGACCACTTCAAGTACTTATGAGTAGTTAGGTTTGTGTCTTTGCTTAAATTTAACTACTCGTAACTGCTCTTGCATTCTGGCAAGAGCAGTTACGAGTAGTTAAATTTAAGCAAAGACACAAACCTAACTACTCATAAGTACTTGTGAGTGGTCGACTGGAACACGACTAATATATGAGTGACATGGCTCATGGAGAAATTCTTAGTGTCAGAAACATACGACTGACATGGCGATTAACGTGTTAAGTACTTTTCATACCAGGCGCCTCGCCTCGAAATTTTTAGTTACCACAAATGTGAAGCTGAGACCCTTTCATACCGGGGGCGTCGGCTTTGCACATTTAGTTGCTATCAAATATTTTATATAGGTCCATTTTACACGTGAATTATAGCAAGAAATGAGGTATTATGAATTTGTAAGCTACATATGTGCTAGATTTTCCGGTAAATATAAAACAGTTGTACCAAAAATGTGATTTGTAGGTTATGTTGACAAAGCGCTTCGCTTTGTACTACTTTAAAATGTCGCAGTCGAGTATGGAACGCACTGCCTTGGCTTTGTAGATAACTTCATTGCAATATATTTTGATTTTTTTTAAATTATCACTTTAAAAAAATTATTTCTCAACAAATAGAATTTATTTCTATAAAATTAAACGATATCAATCAAATAAAACTAATTTGCATAGTTGAAAAATGAAATAAAGAATTTTTATTTTTGAAGCTCAAAGCCGAGGTGCCTGGTATGAAAAGTACTTTCGTGTTTCTTATAATGGAACTGAAATGGAGCTTATTCTGAACTAAGCTCAGATTGAGAACTGGAAATTCGAGGTAAAAGATTGAGGTAAAAATACTTAGGGTATGAAAATGTTTCAAACTAAAATACATACAAGTTTATAACTAAATTAACATTATTTTGAAAATTGATGCATTTATGAAATGAGCCAAAAGACACACCTTGCCGCCCCGGCGGTGGCACAGTTATTAGCATGCTTGCTTTAAGCCCCGGAGGTCCCGGGTTCGATTCCCGGCGGGTGATGAAAAAATCACGGCTGGTTAATGTAAGGATCAATGAATTAATCACTCATTATCCGTTGTAAAAATGATTACGAAACTTCAATATGAAGCGGCCAAATCCCTCTATGGGATGTAGCGCCAGCGAAAAAAAAAAAAGACACACCTTGGTTGGATTTAGGGTTAATCAATGACATTCCACACAAACAAAATTGGTATAGAGACATCTATTAGAATTTTTTAAACTAAAATCCCTCTGCCGTTAATTTTGTGCGTAACTACTTCTCAACTACACCATCGCTTGGGCATGAGTAGATGCGAGTAGATACAAGTATCGTAGTATTCTCGCTGGAATTCTGACAGTTCTCGCACAGAAAAAAACATGGCGGATAGACAGTAATGCACTATTTCGGGTTAATTGTTTACTTTGTTCTGTTGTATTTGTACTTCAGTTTTTAGGTTAGGTTTCTATTTATATCATTTTATTTTATTATTTATAACATATTACATATATTTTGAATCACAAAATGTTTTTATAATTTTATTTTAAAAGAATCACTTACACTTTTGAAATCGATAATCTAAGAATTAATGCAATTTAACAATTTTTTTATGTTGTTGTGGTTTTGATCGATATGACTGGCATTTGATTATTTATTTTCCTTAGTCCGTGCGAAAATTAAATGTTGGCGTTGTTTCCATAGGCGTGAACATTCTTTTACACCTATTAATTTTCACATGAAATATGATTGTACTAACATATAATCATAAACATTTTGAATGTTTTGTGTATTAAAACTGAATTATAATACATTTGACTGATTATTTATTATTCTATTTAGGTTTATTATCTAAGATAAATGCGAAATAAGAGACATAAATTCAAAAAATTTATAAATTTGTTTTCTACATCACTGGAAGCTGCGCAGAACAAGTAAAACAAATTTTTTTTTTTTAACATCTGAATAGGACTATTGACGATTGGAGCATCACTGATTCCACCTAGTGGAAAATTGTTAAACTCAGCTACCTGATAATTTGACGTTCGAAATTATTGTAGACAATTCCAATTTTGAACAGTAAACACAATTTTAACTTACCGGATTGCTAATAATTGTAAATAATTCCAATTTTGAACTATAAAAACAATTTTTAATTACCGCATTGTTAAATTTTCTTTAGTCGCATTTGCGACAAATGTCATTTTATCAGTTGCATCATTTTAACTTTTTTCGTCGAGAGGCGCTTTCTCTACTTTTACAATCGTCAATACTTGTGGGTAGGCCAATAGAACACAGCAAATTTTATTCTTGAAATAAGAGACATAAACTCTATCGAATTGAAAGTGATGTTACAACACCCCACCCTATGAAGTCTATTAATCATGTCAAACTGTCAAGAAAATACTACTTTCGCGAATAGTGCCATCTGTTAGAAAACATAACTCTAAATGCATAGTATAACTAGATGGCACTACTACTGATAATTTTTCTATAATAATGCTGCCAAATTATCTTATAAAGGTGTTTTTTCGACTATGTTAATGTTTTCTACGATTGAACAAAATATTAATAATCGTAGTAAAAGTGAAAAAGAAAGGTTTGATACGTAGTGGAAACGTGAAGTACTTTCGTTCTACTTTAGTAGTGACAACTAGTGGCAAATGTATTTACCATTATACTACTTTCGTTTGATCTGTCCTCTTTCGGAAAACATGATCCATTGGCATGCGCCAGCAAATAAATTATAATACCTATTGACGATTGTAAAAGTAAAGAAAGCGCCTCTCGACGAAAAAATTAAAATTAAAAATACAAATTATTTTTATAGGAGGTGTTTTCGTTTAGTTCAGTGATCACCACCAGATAGTGTGTAAGGAATTTCATATAAATAATTTTTTACAAATCTTAGTGGAATTAATTTTTATAAGTGCTGGCACTCATATTACTTCATAAAAACCAATAAATTGCCTTTATAAAACAACAAAATTTTATCTTCACACCTTTTACTTGATACTTAGAGTTCAATTTATTTTTAACTAAATTAGAAAAATATTTACAAATTCAAGTTAAAATGTATTTATTACCATTTTGTAAATGACAATCACCTACAAAAATTTAATAAATTAAATAAAACCATTGATTGTTTTAAATTTATTACGGCTTGCATTACATAGGATTCCTGTGTAAAAGTTTGACATTTGAGTTTTTATCCCCGACTTGACCCACACCATGCGTCAAACACTCAAAGTAAAAACACCCCCTATAGGAGGATTTTTCAATTAGTAAGAGAGTTCGCATATAGATGGTGTGTCTGGGATTTAGTATTAAAAAAATTAAGGAAATATTAATAGAACTAATTTGAAATACTGCAGATACAAACGTCTCATCACAAAGACTAATAAATTATCTCTATAAAATAACAATATTCGTTTCTTGACATGTTTTACTTAGAAATACACCTCTAAATTTATTTTAAACAAAATAGAAAAATATCTTCCAATTAAAGTTAAAATGTATTCATTAACACTTTATAAATAAGAACCTCTTATAAAATTCCAATAAATCAAGAAATATCATTCATAAATAACAATTTATTTACACTTGTGTTACATAGGAATTCCTATGTAAATGTTTGACATTTGAGATTTTGTCCCAGGACAACGACCCACCATACAGCAGACACTCGAAATAAAAATTTCTCCTATAGTTCAAATTGGAATTATTTACATTTATTAGGAATCCGGTAAGTAAAAATTGTGTTTAAAGTTCAAAATTGAAATTGTTTACAAATAATTTCGAACGTCAAATTATCAGGTACCTCAGTTTAAAATTTTTCCACTAGGTGGAATCCGTGATGCTCCAATCGTCAATAAAGGACATAACTATAATACTTTTCCATAGTAAACTTGCGGTCAATGATATAGGCAGATTTATCGATAATGCAGTATTATTTAATACGTAAAAACATAGTACGGGATTACTTCTAAAGATGTCAGCTTTAACAATTTTTAATTTTTGGTAAATAAATTAAAAAAAATTAATTTTTTTTATAATTCATGTCTAGTTGTAAGTTTTATTCATGTTTTTTGCTTTTGTTTACATTTTTGTTTCGATACAACAAAAAAAACAAATTACAAAAAAACTACTAGTGCCATCTTTAGATTTAATCCATCTATCGCCGTATTTTGACAGCAATGTCCTTTATTATGTTACTATTGACGATTGTAAAAGTAGAGAAAGCGCCTTTCGAGGTAGAAAGTTAAAATGATGACCCTGATAAAATGACATTTGTCACAAATGCGACGCAAGAAAATTTAGCAATGGGGTAATTAAAAATTGTTTTTATAGTCCAAAATTGGAATTATTTACAATTATTAGCAATCCGGTAAGTAAAAATTGTGTTTACTGTTCAAAATTAGAATTGTTTACAATAATTTCGAACGCCAAATTATCAGGTAGCTCAGTTTAAAAATTGTCCACTAGGTGGAATCAGTGATGCTCCAATCGTCAATTAAGTACTTTTCATACCAGGCGCCTCGGCCATATATTATAGAGTATATATATACGCCATTACGTGGACTAAACGATTTTTTTTCCTCCCGTATTTTTTGACATGATGAAGTTATCCACACAACAATTAACTATGTAGCTTCGCCATTTTGTACACTGTCATGTTTCAAACCACTATAAAACCTCCCGTATTTTCAAATGAAGGTCACAAAAATTAGTCCAAATTTTTCCATAGTAAAAGTAGGTTATGGCGTATATATATTCTCTATAATATATGCCTCGGCTTTGAGCTTCAAAAATAAAAATTCTTTATTTCATTTTTCAATTATGTAAAGGACCCTCTGGCAGCTGTCAACTGTCAATTGTTTAAATCTGACATCAGATTTGAATTCAGCGACCTCAAAACCAAAAACTTATATATTTCAATAATTAAAATATGCTTTTGACATCTATAAATACATAGTATTAAAAATGAATACTTTTGTATGAGATCTGTGGAGCTTTGGAGCTCCGTAGCTGCCAAAATATTGAATTTGGAGCTTTGTGCCCATGGAGACTTTTGTTCAGGATAATAAAATATACAACATATTAAAAATTCAGAAAATTTGACCGAAACCCAATTTCCATAAGATTATTGCGGGGTCCTTTGTTTTATTTGATTGATATCGTTTAATTTTATAGAAATAAATTCAATTTGTTGAGAAATAATTTATTTTTAAGTGATAATTTAAAAAAAATCAAAATATATTGCAATGAAGTTACCTACAAAGCCAAGGCAATGCGTTCCATACTCGACTGCGACATTTTAAAGTAGTGCAAAGCGAAGAGCTTTGTCAACATAACCTAAAAATCACATTTTTGGTCCAACTAACCGAAAAATCTAGCTCAAATGTAGCTTGCAAATTCATAATATCTCATTTCTTGCTAAAATTCACGTGTAAAATGGACCTATATAAAATAATTGAAAGTAACTAAATGTGCAAAGCCGACGCCACCGGTATGAAAGGGTCTCAGTTCACATTTGTGGTAACTAAAAATTTCGAGGCGAGGCGTCTGGTATGAAAAGTACTTAAAGAGCGCTACACACCATCCGACGGTCGGACCGATTTGGTTGGGTTGAATGTAAAATCGGATCGTGTGTATGCATGTCGTCCGACAAAATGAAGGTTGGATATGTCGGATGGAAATTCCATCCAACCGTCCGACCAACCAACTAAATCGGATAGTGTGTAGTGTTGTCGGGCGATATTTTTCTTCAGTCATGTGTAAAATTTCAGAGCGAGAACAACAAAGTAAAATAAACATAGTAATTCAATCGTGTGAATTCGTTTGTGTGACAAAAAATAAATAAAATATTGTCAAAGTCGGATGGTACGTCAGATCGTCTGTAGACAACAACCGATTTGGTTAGACCGACGGTCGGTCCGACCAAATCGGATGGTGTGTAGCGCTCTTAAGGTGCCTTTACACTATGCGATTTGCTTGCAATAATTATTGTACAATAGGGGAAATAAATCGTATACAATTTTCCCCGCAAATTTGATGAGATTTGAATTTTCGTTGTCTACACCGTACAACTAAAAATTGAATGAGCTTCCCAAAAAAATTTAGAATAGTGATTTAATTTTCTACTTATTCAGAATGGAAAACCAAATAAATTTAATGTTCATCGGTTTATGCGCAATTACGATTGCAATTATTAAAAATAGAAAATTAAGCGGCATAAAATTAAAAATAGGACGATGTAGGGAATGAACTGGCTATAAAGACGAGATTTTGGAGAAAAGGATATTCAAAGTCTCGTTTTTAATGAATTAAGATTAAATGGTCCTAAAATGTTTAAACATTTTGCAAGAATAATTCCCTCGTCTTTCGAAATATTATTAAAAAGCGTAAAATCACAAATACAACATCAACAAGACATAATTTTGAGGTTGCTGTCAAAAATATTGTACACACATTTTATGAAAATGCGGTTGGCTGCAATTTCAATGCAATTTACGTGCAGGGGTGACATGTTCTACCATCACTTTCGATTCGTTTTCGATTGTGTTTTGTCTCTTGCAATAAGAACAAAATTGTACACTATTTTCTTCTTTCATTACAATTTTTCTAATGCGACCTCAGCCTTCTGTATGCTTTTCCTTTACTTCACATCGAAAAATATCGCAATCAAAATTTTTTGTGATAACCCGGCCTCTCCACTTGTAATCTACCATTGAGTTATACCATCAATATTTGCTTTTTTGCTAGTGGAGATACCAAATGTTATAAAATACCAAAAAATTATACCAGCAAGTTGTAATAATTTGGCAAAACTCGGATGTTATAATAATTTCATATACAACATATGGACAATTCAAAGTAACGGCAAGTGTAATCCCGCGTGTGTTGAATCTTGATGTTAATAAATTAAGTTTTAATAATAAATATTTTCAAAATATAACGACAAGGAGGAAATTATGAAATTAATTCAATTGTATAGAGACAATTAATGCTTATGGAATATAAATTCCAGTTTATTAGCACCGAATAACATATCGCAGGTTTACCTCACCCGAAGCCTTTTTTAATATTTTTATTTATAGAAATGTTAATGGTAGTGGTATAGTATATGTCAGGTGGAGAGGTAGGGTAAAGAGTGATGAATGAAAGTAGAAATAGAATGTTGTTTTATTTGAGCAAGCTGAGAAAGCTTCAGAAATAGCATAATAGAAAAAGCGAAATAGAGTGCAATTTTGTTCTTACAGCAAGAGACAAAACACAATCGAAAACGAATCGAAAGTGATGGTAGAACATGTCACCCCAGTTTGATTTTCTGACGTTTAAGGCCGCCCGTATGCCGATAGACTTCAGGTTTTTTAACACGCAGTCTACACTAAAAGTTAGTTTTTTTTATCTTTTTAGTAACTTTAATGACCAATGTACCAATTTTGTTTTTTTTTTTGCTTTTGCTCCAAAGAAATATACACAGAATATAATGCCAATAAACAAATTTAAATGAAAATATTTTCACGAAACGCCAAAAATGCGCTAAAAATAAAAATAAAATCAAAATAAAGCAAGACCAAAAAACCAAAATTGGTACATTGGTCATTAAAGTTACTAACTTTTAGTGTAGACTGCGTGTTAAAAAACCTGAGGCTCGGTTCACGAGATTTGTCCAAGCAAGATGACAACTTAACGGAGTTAAAAATATGTTATCTTGCTGGACACAAAATTTCAATCATACCAACTTTTTTTTTTATTTTAGCTTATTCTGATTTAGGTTTTACTTATTTTGACATTTCTCAATAATTTACGTTGTTTTTTGTTATCATCATATGTGTTTACTTGTGTTTATTCATTTATTAAAATTTTGTGTCTACCCAGAAAACAAATATTTAACTCTGTTAAGTTGTCATCTTGCTTATGGACAAATCTCGTGAACCGAGCCTGAAGTCTATCGGCATACGGGCACCTTTACACTACACGATTTCCACCCAGCAAAATATTGTACAACAAATATTGCACGCAAATCGCATAGTGTAAAAGCACCATTAATTTATTTGTACCCAACAAGCCCTTGAGCAATTTTGCCCAACAAACATGGTATTGAGTTCCATCCAGTTCCAGCTTCTCTCGACAAAACTCAAGTGGAGCTTTAAAATAGAACTCATGTGGAGTTTTAAAATTGAACTCAAATGGAATACTGGAAATTCGAAGTAAAAGATTGACTTTTTTTTGCACTAAGTTAATTTTCCTCAAATAATAGCCTATATGAAACGACATACTTAATTGTGTTTAATGGTTTTCGTTTAAATCAAAATTTGAACATTTGGTTAATTTTTGTAGGATTTTGCGCAAATTTTGAATAAAGTTTACTCGATAAGGGTTTCGATTTTAAATTGGAATGTTATCTATTAATATGCAATATTCTGCTAACTCAAATCTTGCTTCTGTTCCTAACGGTATTCGAAGAAAACAACAATTTTAAAATTTTCTCATATATTTTTGGTCACTATATTTTCATTCTGTATGCGGTTATTTTTTTTTTTTTTAATTTTATTTTTAGAATTATTCAATAATTGATTTTCTCTTATTATTTACAAAATTAATTTTTATTAAAAACTAAATAATAATTGTAATTGTTTTCTTTAATTAATCTCTCTAAAATTAATTTATATAATGATAATAACTTTTTATTAATTGTATTTCAATTATTTATAATATAATTTAATTAATGTAGTAATTAAAAAATAAAAATTGGTTTAACATTTAAAGTACCTTTTATACACATTCAATAATAAGTATAAATAATATAATAATAGTTTATAATAATAATATAAATAACAAACAATTATGTTTAAAATAACCATTCAAATGATAAAACGAAATAGTAAAAATATACATAATTAAAGTAATTACAATGTATAACAGGTTAGTTGTAAAATTAAAATCTGCTTTTAGAATATTAACGATTCAAAATCTGTGATTTTGGGTCTTACTCTTAAGCCACAGTTTCAACAATACTCTTCTTAATAATTTCACTTAAATTTTCATTAGTCACATCGTCGTCTGCGACAATCGTTTCATCAAGATCATTACCACTAACGTTAAGAGAATTATCATCTGTGGTGTTACTACTAATATTATTACTAATTACATTAATATCATCACAATTTAGTAATAATAATTTATTTTCATTTTTATTTATAACACTTGTATTGTTATTTTTATTATCTAAATCTGTAGTTTGACCTAGGCTACTGCCACAATTCGCCGCTTCAATTAATGATATAGTCGATTCATTAGCCTTGTTGTCAATTGATGTTGAATCCGCAACCTCTGCCAAACTTCCATCATCAATCGGAATTACGGTGATCGTCGAGTATCGATTACTTTCGAGTAAGTCATTAATGGCATCCATCCGTGGTGAATTTGTATCCGGCGGATGTAAATTTATAAAATCACTATCAGTACTAGACATAATAGCAGTTTTAGTAGTAATGGCATTGCTACCGCTATTCAAATCACTAATGATTAATTCATTACTAGTATCACTATTGGTATTTAAATCGTCAGTAATAAAGCTTCTATTGGTTATGTTAACCGCACTAGTTGTATTTGCATCTGTATCACTACTATTAGCATTATTAGCGATTACATTTATTTCGGGCGTACTACTATTTACAGGGCCTGTTGTAGGCTCCTGTGGACCTATATCGAATGCGGAGTGCAGATAATTTGTGGTTCCCGGATGCGACGTTGGTTGAACATGATGTGTTGCCGTGTGATGATCGTAATTGGCTGGTGTATGAAAACTTTGTGATGAATCGACATAATCCGGTGTCGTGTACGTAGTGTAATGTGTTTGATATACTAGACTATTTTGTGCATGATGATAGTGGCTTTTATCTAATGTATTTGGTGTCGATGGATATTCATCACGATATGCATAATGTAAATCAAGTGATTCCGTGCTTGCTGCCCCAACCGATGCCGTACTAGGACGTGCGGATATATCACCTAATACACTACTTGTACCAACAACGCCTGTCAATTCATTGTGACTATAAACCATGGAATGATGATTATGGTATTCACTAGTCGGAAGTGTTAACCCTAGTATCGGTAGTCTTATGGGTGGCATCCAAGATCGGGTGTTTGGTCCAATACGAGTCACCACAGCACTATCACAATCGTCCGAACTCATTTGCTTCTTTTCCAGTTCAATTCGCATTATTGTGTGTATAAAATGAGTTCGTACACGTCCTGGGTTAAATTCAACTCGGCCAATTACATTACCGCAACCATCGCGTGTACACCCGCATGGAAAGTTTGGTCGATCAACCTGAAAAAGAAATTATTAATTACCTACTACTTAGTCGTTTGATCGATCAAAGCTTAGAAAAATATCAAACTTACTTGACATTTAATCCCCGACTGGCTACAAAAACATGTATCTGGATCACAATATCCACGGCAGGTACAACCACAAATCTCTCGGGAACTACGAATTACCCGACATTCATCCTTCTCAGTTGTATCGATTTTTCGTATCCCAGCCGCCTTAAGCAATGCCCGCCTTTGCCGCGTTGGCACCGGCTGAAGAAATCCATTCGATTCAGCATCTATCTCTGAACCACTATTATCACTAATCTCCTCCTCACTATCACTATCATCGCTCGATGAACTCCTTGGATTTAATTCCTGTAATTGTAACCGATGTGCTCGTCTTTGTTCCGCCGCATGTTCTGACAACGAAAAATTTTTTGAATGTGTATGATGTGCACCCATACCTAAGGTACATCCTCCTTGCGATGGAACACAAGCAAATCCCTGAATCCGCGGAAAATAATAAACCGTGACTCCATTAAAGGTGATGCTCCGTTTTGTTCGCTTTGCCACTGCACCATCGGTTACGTTGTCAATGTCGTTATTATCCGAACGTCGTTTTAAACTACTACGATTAGGTTTGGCTGGGGATGGTGTGGGGGATGATGGTATGCTGAAAATATCACCAGCATTTTTATCATCAAGCATTGATAAATCTTCAGGTGGGGGTTCAGGCCCGATTCCAGAGTCAGATCCATCACTCCGCTCCTCACCCTCATGATTCGTTTCCAGTATGGTACGGTTATCTTTAACAAACGAATCGTCTAATTCTGTCTCACTACATGAATGTTCATCACATCCTGTAAGTCCACATGAAGTATTAAAATTAATAAAACAAAGAAATTAAAATAATTGTTACCTTTTTTAAGTTCATTTACATCAACTAAGATTATTTGCCCTTCGGTCGATCCTTCTTCTATTGACGAATCTAGCTGAGAAAGGCTCACGCCGCTTGTGTCCAGTGCCAGTGGATCGCAATCATCTTTATACAGAATATCGTCATGTTGAATTGACAATTCTATTGGATCAATTAGAATCTCTTGACATGGTCCCATTGCAATATCATTTATTACAGGTATTTCTAAATTATTGATTGCCATTTCCGAAATTTCAGCCTCTCGTTCATGAGGAACTATATCCGCTAAATCGTCGGTCATAACGCCTTCAGATTGTTGGTTATTTATATTCATGTTTGGTGTTAATCTGAAATTATACAACATAAAATATGTACGAAATTAAATTAAATACTTATTTAAATAAAGATATATTTATTTTTTATTTAAAGGAAATTTAATAAATTCGTAAAATTAAATATTTCCAAACATACAATATGCAGTAAAATTTTAAAAGCGAATGTATTTGTCGTACCTACGGCTGTCAAATTGAGATTGTTACCCTGTAAGCAATTTGGATTCCATAAGAACAAAGAGGTTAAACTATAGAGGAGAACCAAAGTTTTTTCCATAGAGGTAAAAACTATGGTGAAGAAATGAACAAACGTCAAGCGTACAAAAATCTGTGCGAAAAAGAGAAAGACTAACTAAAATAAGTCCATATTTAGAATTTTATTCAATGCATTGAATAATTGATTGCGTTGCTTAAAATAAAACAGAGTTTAAAAAATGTTTTTATTTTAGTTGCAAATACACGGATAATTATAATTTAGTTCAATTTTTTCATAAAATTATTTTTATTATTAAAAATAATATTATAACATTATTTTACACTATTAGTGCGCACCTGGTAAAAATAGTTGTAACAAATCGTAAGATTTCTAAGCACCCAACAACAACAAAATTAATTTTTTTTGATAATTATGTAATATATTTAAATTAAAAGTGTTTATTTTATCTCAAATTACAATAATTACATCACAATTTTAATTTCGTTATATACAAACCAGAATAAGACTTATCGACGAAAAGAAATTCCAGGTAATTTGTACCGAGTATTGTTACGACATTTTAAGATTAAACACTTAATTTTTCATAATTTTTTTTAATAGTTTTTCACTAATTTATTATTAAAGGAAATTTTTAATAGTTTATTATTAAAGGATAAGAGTTAAACAATTGTTTTGTTAAATAAGCAAGATAAAACGATCTACCTCACGCAATTTAAGGGGCTAAACGCAGTTTCAAGGCCAAAAAAGTTATTTATTTACGATTTTTTTCTGAAAAGGGATATTATTTAATAAATATAATAAATATCAATAAATGCAGCGGTAACTTTTTATTTTATTTTGGCATTTTTTATTTTTAAAAATATTAATTTACACTGCTCCTGTAGACGGTCTCCTGAAGGTCCTCCAAAAAAAGGTGTCTGGCGGTGAGGAAGATATCTCCGGTTTGGATTATTTGAAATAAAAAAACCAGAAGATTCTATTAGTAGATAGGTAAATCTAGGTATTGATCGAAGGAATAGACGAAATTTTGATTTTTGACAAAATGGCAACTCCGAAAACAAAAAATTCCGATTTTCAACCAACATTTTTTCGTTAAATTGTTTAAAAAAATAGAAATAATTATTGGAAATATTATTCCATCAATCAATACCTGAAAAATATATCTGAGAAGGTTGTGTTAAAATTTCAGGCCGATCGGTTGAGCCGTTTTTGAGAAATCCTGCTCACCGACTTTGAAAACACCGTTTTGAGAAAACCCCATTCAAAGTTTCAAAAAATGTTTATATTTACATCGTTAAATTTTTTTTGTTTCATGCGTGTATCTTCAAGAATATTTGCCGGATCGATTTGAAATTTTCAAAGAATATACTCAAATATATATACATTCCGAAAATGCAATAAAAAAATCATTTTGAAATTTCTAACTGCATATAACCCCATAAAAATATGTAGAATGTCGTTTTCGATTGAATCAAAAAAAGCACTCAGAAGGGGAAAATTTTGCTTTTTTGCTTCTAGTGTATTAAAACGATGTTCTGAGGGTCAAATATTTTTGCTCGAGAACACTTTTCAGAAATCTCGATTTTTTCGTAGATTAACAGAGCATTCACAATGCAAAAACTTTTTACTTTTTACTTACAGGTTTGTATGAATTTCCACCTTGACGAATAAAAATTTTTGCTCGTTATGTTGGAAATTCATACAAACCTGTAAGTCAAAAGTAAAAAGTTTTTGCATTGTGAATGCTGTGTTACCCCTCTTTTTACAAAAATATGTTTGTAGGTTTATTCTGGTTCTGTCATTTGGCTGATTGGCTGCCGTTTTCAGTATGAAAAATTATTATGGCTATTGACCTTTTTCCTCATCTGTCAGATACAGATTATTTGAAACGTCAAACGAGCGCGTAGGACAAGATAAAGTGAAAAGTGTATCAATTTGAAGTAAAAAAGTATTAAATTAGCGAGTATTAGTAATTTTGAAGGTTTTTAATTTATTAATTAAACAAAACAATTATAATTATAACATTTTATATCATAATAAATAAAATATTTTAATAGATAAGTGTTATATTTTGTGAAAATGCCACTAACGTGTAGTGTATTTAAGTGCCAAATGAGAGCAGATAAACACGATGGAATACACTTTTATAGGTTTCCTGTTATTCCAAAAAGGTGCACAAAATACAAAACTCTGGCTGAGGAACGCTAGCGAGCTTGAGTGAAGGCAATTAATCGGAAAGATTTAAAAAAAAACAGCCTTAAGATACTCTACTGTTTGCTCCAGACATTTCATATCCGGAAAATCTGCTGAAAGCCTAAAATAGATGATATTTTAAACCCTGACTGGATTCCAACTCAACATTTGGGTTATAAGAAAAAATCAGCAACCTCTACATCCAGATATGAGCGAATGAAGAAGTTATGAGCGAATGAAGAACCGATTATAGCTATTTCCAAAAAAATTAATGGAAACATGTATTTCGAATATATGGTGAAAATATCTTGCGCAGTTTTCAATTTGAACTCACCAATTTTAGGAGATAATGAATAAAAGACAATACATTATAAATAAGATTATTTAATATAAAACTAAAATTGTATAAAATCACATAATAAATTCATTTAATCAGTTAATTTATAATCAGAAATAAATTTATATAAAATCACATATGCATATAGTTAATTCTCATTTTTTCACATGAATCAATAAAATGCGCTTGTATACTTCATGCAAAGCAAATAATACGGCCTCAATTTGGGAACAACACTCTCCTAATCCTGCCACACAAGTAAAGTGTCCGTTGTGAATGAAGCCCGTGACGTCATGATGGGTCCATACTTTTAATGGTGGTGAATTTAGTGACTGGGAATGAAGTACCTGCTCAAAAAAGTTTTAACATTATTAATTTTAAATATGTAATTTTTTTAAAGAACTTACTTTGCCAAACACAATGTGTGCATTTTGGTGCTTTTTACCGGTTAAATATTGGACCCAACCGCTTTTATATACAATAGTTTGTAGGCCTCTAACGACTTGAACTCTTTTAATTCGTTATTATATATAGTATATGACTTCTTATTTACCAGATACTGGAATATTTCGAAAAACGTCACATTTGTTGGTAGACTTTGCTCATCAAACTTCATCAAGCAAGAGTCACTCTTGAATCCTGAAATTTTCTCCTCGTACCGCTGTCTCTCAGGTCCCGAAAGGCTCATGGCATATTTAGATAATACATACCGAGATCCTCTTGTTATCATCCATTTATAGAAATTTACAAAAAAATAATCAAAACATATAAATTTGTTATAAGAACATAACCTAACACTTTTTAAAAAACACTCTTTTCTACTTACTTTTCAAGAAATTTTTATAAATTTCTATTAATTTTTAATTTTAATAAAGTTTAAAAATAAATCACAGTTTAAAATAAATTAAAAACCACACTAATTAATTAAAAAACACAAAAAAATACATAGCTCAAAATTATACTTTGTCCTACACGTTCACAAAACACCAAATTTTATCTGTCAAAAATTTTTGAGGAAACAGGTCAAATTGACTCGGTCGAATTGTTTAGAAGTGTCATTAAATTAATCTCAACAATTTATATTGTATATGCTGCGAGTCGAGTTGATTTTAATCCTAGTTTAAGTAACTCTCACTATATACAGGGTCGAGTTATTTTCTAACCAACTCTTGGTGTATATACTGCAGAGTTAAAAATATGCAGAGTTCAAATAGGATTAAAACCGAGTTAAAATAAACGAAAAAAAAATTTAACAAAAAATCATTTCAGATTAATTATTCTTTTTGTTGATCACCATATGTGTTGTTTTAATTTTTCCAGCGATATTTTGTCTAAAAAATTGTAATTTTCAAATCCAGATAAAAAAAAATATTTATGCAAATTAATTAATTAAAATCTTAATAAACAAGGGATTTAAAATAAAACATTGAATTTGATTGAAAAAATTAAAAAGAAAATTGTTTATGATATTTAAATATATTTTTTGTATATTGCTTTCAACCTTCAATAACATAATCTGAAATAAATAAATAAAATGGTGTGTATGAATTTTGCATTAATTTTGTTGTTGTTTTTTTAACTCTACTCTACTCTGCGTATATAGTGCATTTTTAGAGTAGAGTTTAACTCGACTCGGCAAATTATTAGGTCGAGTCGAGTTTAATACCACTGACAGACTAGGGATTAGCTAAGCGCGATTAGTGAAACGAGATTAGCTAATCCACCACAAATCCATATGCGTTGACAGACTAGGGATTAGTTTCTTGCAGAGAAATAAAATATTATTATGGTGATTCGCTGAAATATAGCTAGTATATCAGCTGGACTCATTTTTTAATTCAATATTTCTAAGATTTACACATTAAAACACACTAGATTTTCTTTTTCCTCGAAATTTATTCAGCACAAATTTTTTAAGATGTCATTGATTTTATAACTTCTATCGTAAATTCACGCCACTTACATTTTCAGCAATGTTTAAATAATTATTTCACATTGTAGTGCCACTTGCATCAACACTAAACCCAATACAACGAGATGAGCTCGAAAATTTTCAACGATTAGTGTACTAATCTCGATTAGTGACTAATCCTCAAATAAAACGAGATTAGCTAATCTTCAACTTGACACACTACAGCTAATCTCGAAGAAATCACTAATCGCGCTTAGCTAATCCCTAGTCTGCCAAGGGTATAACTCGACTCCGTATATAGTGAGAGTTAAACTAGGATTAAACTCGACTCGACTCGCAGCATATACAATACAATTGCATCGAAAACGAATTTTTGAGATTTTATATTTGTAATTTTCTAGTTTTTTCATATTTTGACAGATAATCCACAAACATAAAAGAGCAATGAGATTTTTTTGTTCGATTGACGCCGAAATTGAGATTGCTTTTCATAAAGGGAAAAAAAATCAATCGAAAACGACATAATTTTAAATTGACCAAATCCGATAAATTGCTATCACGGATTTGAACAACGCCGAATAAAAAAACGCGCCACTTAGTTAGATTGATTATCGACAAACGGTAAGATCGGTTTTTAGGGTAGGTACCAAAAACAAAAATTTAACTGTATAATATAACAGTCATTTTCGATATGATTAAGCTATTTAATTAATTAACTAATAATTAATAATTGTGTTGTTTTATTAAATAGTGACAAATTACAAAACCAAATAAACCGGTTAATGGAAATATAAAACAGGTAATAACGATTCTTATAATTTAATATGGCAGATAAAGATAAATGTTAAGCTATAAAACCTCTATGTAGTTCATGTTTATTTAAGCCAAATCTATACTGTTACAGTATTGTCACAAATTTTTAAACGCTGGAAATTATTGTGATTATATAAGTCTTCAATTTCTTATTGCTTTGCAGTTCATTTTTTGGCTTCGATTTGCTAAAACCAGTTAGTTTCCTTCGGATTGCACGTTTGTGAAACGGACTGGGCGACGAGGCTTTCTCGGTGGCTTATAACTTTTAGAAGTTCAAGATCAGTATCAAAAATAAAGCTCTGGAAGACTGAACCCTTCAATCCCGTATAATAGCCTCTTATCATTCCTTACGGTGTTCCTTCACTTTCCTTTAAAGCCACACTAGACATTTTTAAATACCTGCAAAAAATGCTTTATGAGAAAATCGATGTTGAAGTTTCCAAACTAGGTACTTATACCGATTTCACACCGTAGATAGTATAATAGCAAAATAGTATAATACTATTTTGCTATCCGGTGTGAAACTGATGTTTTGATAGTATAATAGCAAAAATAAAATATAATATTTCGATTTGATAGCTATCAAATTTTAATAGCTATTATATTTTATTTTTTTTATTGTAAAAGGAAAATTTATGACAGTGTATTTTTAATAAATTAGTCTAGGAACATTTTTGTATATTGCGTAATTATACTTTAGTCATTATTTGTTTTTAATTTTCGATTTTTTAATAATATTTTATACGGTGTGAAATCGACTATGGTAGATAGTAAAATAGTATTATACTATTTTGCTATTATTCTACCTACGGTGTGAAACCGGTATAAGTGTATTTTTCAGTTAAAATGGTTACTGTTTTCTTATTACGTGTTTCTCAATTGAAGGGGGCTAAATTTTGCAACACTGATTTCAAATTCGTAATCAACGACCCAAAAAACCCCTGAGTGCAGATTTTGAGATAATTTACTTGAGTTTTTGACTTTTGTCCAGCTTTTTTGGAATCAGCCGCACTGTGCGGTTGGTGGGTCTTAATTTGGGTTTCGCTGTAATTTAGATAGATACTATGAATTGAAGATGGATAAGCCTTTATATACGTAACATTCGAAGTGGCTTGTGCTATAAGACCAGTTTGGACTGAAACGTTTTTCAATGCGTAAGATTATGAAATATTTGCCCATCTCGTCTAATGCTTCTCTTAATGGTTTTTGGTTTGGACAAACCCTTTTGTTTACGATTAATTTATGCATGATATTTTTGTTACTGATACTAATCCCTCGCTCATTAAAAAAATCATTTTAGGTAGCGGTTTCTTTGAAAATGATAGTTATTGTTCTCTAAATCACTGAAAATCGTTGTATTTGAGTCCCAGAATTTATAATGTCCGGTTGATTATCATTTGAATTTTTTAAATTTGGAGCGTTTTAAGTACACCTGATACGTTTTTAAAAAAATCTCTGCAGCTCTAACGTTTCTAAAAGAAAATTCCACCGGAAATCTACCACGCTTGGTTCATTTATAAACTAGGCATTATTTTATAAATGATTGGTAATATACTGTGTTGTATCTACAAAATCAGTGTGACGGAAATAGTTTTTCACTTGTTAATCATTTATTATTAATCAGCATACCAAAGAAAATAAATTAACCGTCGTGCCAAGTCTTGTTATTTGCCATAAAAATAAAAATGTTGGTGTCAGCTTAATGTCATTTGTTAGCAGTCTAAAGCTTTTTATTAATTGTAAAATAATGAGTTGTTTGAACTTGGTTATCATCATGAAATAATTCAACCTATATTTTAAAAACAACAAGCAAGTATATCATGGAAAGCTGGAAATACCAAATTAGTCAAAACGTTTTTTTATTGGTTTAAAGCGCCTTGCGGCAAAAATCACATTATTGTAAAGCAATCTATTCTTATTGAATAAGGAAAAGCAGTTTTACAAATAATACACTAGTACCTTGCTTTACAAAGAAATTAAGGCAATACGACGTTTTGACTAATTTGGTGTGTTTCCAGCCTAATGCGTTTAGGTCAACGACCTTCTATTAGTGAGAGCAGTCATCAGCTGCTGACCCCTACAGCAGTTTTTAGGTTTGAGCAATGAATCTCGCCGCCGCAGGATCAATGAATTAATCACTCATATCCGTTGAAAAAATGATTACGAAACTTCATCATGAAGCGGCCAAATCCCACTATGGGATGTAGCGCCAGCGAAAAAAAAATGGATCTAGAGCAGTAATAAAGGACCACTCAGAATCGGGCCAATTTTTTTTGTTTTTCCAGTGCGAATTTATATAGGTAGAGGGCGAATAAATTAAAATAAGATAAATTTTAATATACCGGAATTGGCTTTGGTCGTTCTTTTCCTAATTGTTGTCATAATTATACTGTCAAAATATCAACACACTGATATGTTGAAGGAAAATCTGTTAATTCAGCTATATTGTCGGATTTTTTAAATATGTACATGTACACTGATAAGAAGACTTGACTCCGTCTTCAATAAGTTATTTTATTATTCTTAACGTATTGTAAGCCGTTTGGATGAAAATTCTTATGTGGTCCGGCATGCTAAAAGTCTTTAATTAATTTATTTATTTATTATACCTACAGTAAATATATACAATCAATAAGTAAACATACAAAAACATAAATTAACAATTATCTTTAGACAGAAATTTAAACAAATCGTTTCTAAACGCATTTCTTACCATTGTTTAAAATCTAAAACATCATAAACTGAATTAAAAAGTCGCAACATTCTCAAGACTGGTTCCAAAAGTGCAAAATTCGTAGAGACAAGATCAATATGTTGCAAACAACGGCCGCGCAAACTCTCTCAATTCTATCTGAATGGTACTTATAAAATGGGGACCAGATCTGAGAAGCGTATTCTAGAACGGAACGATCAAGGGATATATACAATTTTCAGTGTGAACGGGTCGCAAAAGTTCTCACAACTGCGCTTAATGAAACCTAGTAAAATGTAAGCTTTTGTAATAATACAAACAATGTGTTTAGTAAAATTTAAATCATAAGGAAAGGTTATACCTAAGTCGGGCATGAACTCAACTCTATCAACAGCAATATTATATAAAAAATATTGCTGGAATATTGGCGGGCGCATTCGAGAGAATGATAAAATTCTGCATTTACCGACATTCAGCAACAATTTGTTATTAAACGACCAACTGCTAAAGGTATACAAGTCACCTTGCAATTTCACACAATCAGAAACATCATTAATTGGATCAAACATTTTCATATCATTTGCGTAAAGCAGATAATGTGCAAATTCAAAACACTCAACATCATTTACAAATAATGAGAATAAAAGCGGACTAATGTGACTTCCTTGAGGAGCTCCTGAGGTAAAACGAAATGAACGAGAGCTAAAATCGTTAATCTTAACGAATTGGTCACGATCAGAAAGGTATGAATGCAACCTCTTAATAGGGATGAACTGACAATCTAGTTTGCCAAGCTTATCGATGATAATGGAATGGTCAATTTTATCGAAAGCCTTTGAAAAATCGGTGTATTCTACATTTACTTGTTGCCTATGTTCCAGTTTACTATATAATTGTTTATAAAAAGAGACTAGATTAGTGCAGGAGAAATAAACCTTTTTACGTGAAAAAAACAAGAATTTCTGACCATGGATTCTAATAGTTTTAGTATGGCAGAAAGAATAGCGATTCCGCGATAGTTGCTGATTTCACTTCTTTTGCCAGATTTGAAAATCGGACGGATGAAAGATAATTTCCAGAGATCAGGAAAAATTCCAGTACATTGGCTATTAAAGATAATACGTCAGTGGAGGGCCTAGACTTTGCGCAATTCTTGATAAAGATGCGTGGGAAGCCATCCTGTCCTGTCCGTTTCTAACTTGTTGAGATAACCCATCATAGACTTCTGCTTTCGTAAACTTTAAAAAGATAAAATCAGAGCGACCGCGGTTAGTTTTAACTTTTTCTTTTATACCGCGGGCTTTTCATAGAAAGACTCGAAAAATTTGTCAAACAAATTGGATACATCGGAGGGCTGACTGGCGAAAGAGTTCTGAAAAGACATTGGGGTGGAAAATCTAGCAAACTTCTGTTTATAATTTATAAAATTCCAAAATTACTTTTGATAGGAAGTTAATTTGTCTTCGATTTGCAAAATGTAGTTATTGTAAAGGAACCAGTTTAACATTATAACTCCTACTGAGTAGTGTTGAAGCTAGCTTAAAACTTAACACCGTGTAACTTATATAAAGAATTTAACTTATTACGGCTTATATAGTTATTTTCAAAATTATGGCGCCACTTCTATCTTCGGAATTTTGCGTTGTAATTACAGAAATATCAAATAAAAGTAACATTTTCACATTAGCAGATAAAGTTAAATATGTAACCCATTGGAAAGTAGCGTTACTGAGAAAAACAGTGAGAGATTAAATTCAAATAATTAAAATCGAGAGAAAACAAATTTTTAAATTCGGGAAAGTGATTTTTAAGAGTTCCATTACAAATTTAAAGAAAATGCCACTTGGTAAAGAATTGAGTGACTATGAAAAAATTCAAATAAGTGCTTTCTTTAGTTCGGGTTGTGGTTTCTGTGAAATAGGACGTAAAATTGGTCGAAGTTACAAAGTTGTTTCTAATTTTCTAAAAGACCAAGAGAATTATGGAAAAATAAACGCACTGAACGAAAACATAAGCTGTCAAATCGTAATCAAAGGCGCATAATCAATAAAGCGGGCGGGTCGTCAATGAGGTACAAAGCTTTGGGAGCCCTTACTGAAACAAATGGTTCGGTTACAACAGTTTGGAGAGTGTTAAAACGATGTGAACACATAGTCCGCTCAAAATTACAAGCAGCACCTCGCTTGTTACAACGTCACATTGAGGCACGTATGCTCTTTGTAGAAAACAATTTGAGTATTGATTGGTATTTGGTAAGTACCTACTCTTTAGCAAGTAAAAAAACTATTTTTCAATAAGTGGGTAATTTTTTCTGATAAGAAAACGTGGTATCTTGATGGCCTTGACGGATTCGATGGATTTTGGCGGGGCTTAAAGAATCTCAATACTTTTGGTGGTGGAAATTTAATGGTATGGGGAAACATTTCGTAGCTTGATACTAAACGTGTTACTGTTTCTGCTTTAGATTGGTGAGCCTATTCACCGTATCTAAATACAATGGGGAAAAATAAGCAATAGGATAATGTGGCGGACCTTAAAGCATCTATTTTGAAAGAATGGGAAAACTTGGAGATCGATTTGATAAGAAATCACATTACATCAATGAAAAAACGGGTTGTGTAGCAAATACTATTAAAATCCCTTGCGTCATATTCACTGGAGCATGTAATGGATCAAATAATTCTTTCAAAAAATTTGAGTTATACAAACAATATTTATGCATTATTGGTTTAAGGATTGGTAACAAGTTTTAGATCATTAAAACAGAATTTGGGAGTTTAGTGACTTCAGTGAATGAAGTAACTGCGCGTCTTTCGCCCTTCACATTCGTTACACGTATGCAAGAGTGCAACGGAATGAGATGCATTTTTACTCAAGTTTTTCCTTTTACTCGAGTTCGTTTTTTTTATTCGGATTCGATTGAAGTTTTACATTCTAGGCTCTTCGAGTGCCGGGACAAGTCTTTCTAGACTATGGCACAAATTGTTAATTTTTGGTGTTCATATCAAACTTATGAAATATGTAATTAGATTACTACATTAACAGTTCCTTCAAAGGCATATCAATAATACTGTTTAAATTTCATACTTTTTACACTTTCTACCGTAGGCACTTGGCGAAACACACTTAATACACACATTTTTAAATTTTTTTTAACAACACTTGTTAAATTTTGCGAAATATTTAACAAGTGTTTTTAAAAAAAATTTTAAAAATGTGTGTTTAAATTTCGTTAATTATTACAATCATTAGTGACTGAAGTATTTAATGTATTTGGTCTCCTCTAGAGAAGCTCGGCAACACTTTAGATGAGAATGTTTAGTATTATTCAGCGGTCTGAACTCAAATTCTGTTATCAAGTACCCCTAACACTCCGTCGCCATACAGTTCAACCTCCCACGTATAATCTGCAAAAGCGAGGACCTGGTTCAACTTCCGGTTCTCAACTTTTTTACAATATTGTGACTGCATATTCTGTCATTTTACAAAGTTGTATAGGTATTCCCAGGTATTCTAACGTAAACCACATTCTCTCCAGATTGATCGAGTCATATGTTTGTTTGCAATACGGGAACACCTGAACTGGGATTTTGTACAAATGGCGAGAAGCGAGTTTATTTCTCTGTCAAAATAATTTTTACTTCATTGCATTTGTTCGATATCGCTTTTTGTAGAGCAATCTCAGCCAGTTTTATTAAATAGGATCCCTTTTTTTTTCTTCATTTTGTTGATAAAAGGATGGTTTTGACAGAGCAATGCGAATTGAAATAGAATATAATTTTATTCTAGCTATCTGAGATAGCATTAAAAAAATTATTTCTGATAAGCGAATCAAGTTCAAGTTCAGTGTGTAGATAAAACTAGCTTCTCGCCTTTTGCGCAAAACCCCAGTCCTAGTGTACTTCACGATTTTTTTCTTAATATGTACTTAGAAAACCAGAAAACTTAATCAGTGACTGACCGTACATAAGACAGTTATTTGTATGTCGCGGGGAGGAACAGTAAAGAGAACTAAGTCACGATAGTCGATCGAGCGATCTTTCTTCTTAAAGATAGGGCATAAACAGCTACTTTCCATTCAACCGGCATCACTTAGCTTTGCCATACTAACCGAATAATAAACGAACAAGTTTTTTGTTTGTTATAAAAATAAATTGACTAATACTCTTATTCGCTTGGTCGCGTCACTTCATTCGACGTGATAATTGTCGTGTTGCTTCAACTTTAAATTGGTATTCTTTTACTCGATCGAAGTGATAATATAAGAGAATGCGATGTAAACGAATGTTATAATCACTTTAAACGACGATTGTCGTATCGATCGACTAAAAGAATACCAAAATTTGATTGTCGGTACAAGTGACAACTGACACGACTAAAGAGCCAACCAGCGAACCTTTAAGAAATTTAAGGTAACAGTGCGGTATATAGAGGTTACATGTTACTGCCCAGCGAAGCTTTAACCTTCTCCTGTCTATTTAGGTCAAATTGACCCCAATCCGTTTTACAAATTTAAAAAAACGTTTCTTATTATTTAAATGGCGCATGCCTTATAAGATAGCCTCAACTAATATCTTATAAACTCAATACATACAATGAAAAGAGGGCCCAAATTACTGGTAAATATGGTAGTTTTTATTTACTTTCCCTATTAAGATATCCGTGGGGTCAGATTAACCCCTATACACAGACAACTTGATAATAAGCTATACACAGAGTAAAGGTTAAGAAATGTTCGTTCAGTTTCGTTAAAGTGAAGTGTCAACTTAACAAAAGCGAAAATTATCACGCAAAACTGAAGGAAATGTCAAAAACCGAAATTGTCCTTTGTGCAAAGCGTCTTGTTAATAGCTCGTTGTACATTTTAAGTTTAAATTCAAAATTACTTATTTACATTCATATAGGTAAATTGATAACCGAATTATCAAAGATGTAAATTGTAATATCAAATTATTTATTTGCAATTTATTTTCTTACTCCACAAGATCTGGGTCTTTTGTGAATTTAAGGCTTTCTACTATTTGAAATAATTTTAGAAATTGCTCCAATTCCATCATCATTCCGAAATTGTACACAAATTTTATTAAAATATTAAAGCGAGCTACCGCCACTTTAACGCAATGCAATTGACAAGTTGTGTTACAGTTTCGCTAGCCGACCTGTCAAATTTTTCATAAGAAAAAACTTTCGTTAAATTCTGTTACATTTCTTAGTTTCGCTGGTTGGCTCCTAAGAGAATAGGGGTGTACATTTCGGCTGCATACAATTCTTATACGTTTCTAATTGAAGGCTCGTCTACTCTCTAAAACTAATCCTATAACAAGGGAACCTTTTGAACTGTCAAATTCAAAACATTATGAAAACTCTTCTAAGTTGTAGTACTCTGTGAGACATTAATGAAACCCTTTTTCATCGGCAACCAAGTCTTTTATAAGGGTTCCTCTTAAGTTAACCTCAAAAAAAGTTTTTTCAATATTTCTCGGCCGCTATTTCACTTTTTGGGATAAAACAAATTGGCAATTATTCCTCATAAAAAGTACATGTAATCCATAGTAAATTAGATTATGAGGGTTGCATCTTGCATCTATTTTTTTATTTTATTTATTTTTTCTAGAGAAAAATCTACAAATTTGATTGAATTGGGTGGTTTGGCGTCTATTGAAGGGGGGAACAAAGTTGGTAGATTAATCTACCAGCTCCGTAACCTTCCAGTAGGGTGCGCATCACGTAAGCTGTTCTGGTCAAGTATTATGCAGCTGCGTGATGGGTACAATTGTGCAAGGGGTAACCTGATCACAATTCGGAAGTGTACTTACTGCCTTCTCGCGGCAACTGGAACCATTAGACAGAATCTGGCGTTTTGAGACAGGTTAAAGTACGGCGCTAAAGGAGAAAACCTTGACAAAAAACCCTAATCTAAGGTGGAACAGCATATGCCGAAGGATGAATGGCTGATAGGTTAATCAGTCCAAATATGCGGACCCTGGATACCCGGCACCCGCCAGTTTTATTTAGCCTTCCTGTAGTAAAGCTGGGTGACCTATAGGCGACTTTCTATTCCCAGCAACTCGCAACGGCAGAGTAAAATCAAAACGGTAGACGAGGCACGGTTAGGAATATATGGGAGTGGGACTGCCCTCTCGAAGTCCTTGAGGCCCAATGATACCGCTTTTCTAGCAGAAGTAAATGATATAGTAAACATCTAGGAGGGAGAGCAATGAGCCCAGATAGTATGTAACACGTACCGGCCGGCAGTATTATCAGGTTCATTAAGAGCCTGAATATTGACTGGACGGATAATTAAGCAGGGTTTGGAGCACAAAAGATATTTTAGGTCGCAGTGCAAGGTGGCTAAACGCCCACATGGCCCTACAATACTAATTCTAATTCTAACACGCAACAAACTGTTTAGAAAAACCGAATCTGTATACTGTTCGTATACGTTTTACAATGACTGATGGAGTCAAAGACTTTGGAAAAGTCAGTATACACCACTTCAACTTGCTTATGCATTTCAATTTCTTTAATTTTGTTGCTGGTAAATTCAATAAGATTTGTTGATGTTGATCTCTTGGGTATAAAACCATGCTGACACTGTGAGATGAGTCGAGGAACCAAAGAACTGAATGAGTTACAGTTCAAATAATTTGGGTATTGAAGATATTGATGTAATTCCTCTGTAACAAGAGGCATCATTTCTTGCTCTTGTTTTGAAAATTGGTGTTAGTCTGGTTACTTTCCATTTCTTTGGAAATACTGCTAGTTGTAATGATTGATTAAATAGAAGATACAGAGGAATTGCCAACGATGTGACATCTTTCAATAATTAAGCTGGAATGCCATCAGGACCACATCCATCTCCGAATACTTCGAGAGCTCCATGAATATCCTCGGTTTCAATCCTTGGTGTTAGTATGGTTACATTGTTTTCATCATTGTTTAGATTTTCATACTTATCAGTTGCTTATAAATTGATTGAAAAAATTGAAAAAATCTCGGGATGAAATTATCTTTTTTTTCGCCAATTAAGGAGTGGTTTTAAGCCCTAAAAAGAGATTGGTTGCCGATAAAAAAATTAGTTTGTTGAATTTGGCAGTTCAAAAGGTTCCCTTGTAAGTACTATTAAGTCTGCTTTAAGCCCTAGACAGACTATATGGTTTAATAAATTCGATTTAGTGAATTTTCGAGATTACCTGTAGTTAGATTTACGGTATTTATGCTTTATTTTGAGTTTAGTGACTAAAACGATGAAATGGGAGAGTATTAGTTTAACAAATATTATGAAAACAATAATAGTTTAACCGTAATTTAAAACGAGTTTAGCTAAATCGGATTTAATAAATCGCAGTCTGTCAAGGATATTACGACACAATAACGCGGTTTTTATATGGACAAAAGTGGATTCATTTTTTTGACCTTGGTTTATTGAAGATAAGATTTTCGGTGTTAAATTATCGTTCAGTGGCCGAAAATTCCAAATTAACATATATTATTATTATTACTGTAGGGCCATGTGGGCGTTCAAGCCACCATTGCGACGTAAAAGATATTAGTCAGTTATCTTTGAAAAGTATTAAAAGTACTCCTTTTGAGAATTCTGATGTTTTAATTGTACATCAGAGCATCAGTAAAAATTTTAATGTGTTCGTAGCAAACATTAATACATACAGAAATAAACCGTCCTTTATATTTTTAAGTCAAGTTTGGATAAACAAGAATGAATTAGATTTATACAATTTAAATGGTTTTACGCTGTATGGTGCTTGTAATGACAGCTATAGATCCGGTGGAGTGGTCGTTTATTATGATTCTAGAATGTGTTGTTCGCCTTCTGCTTATAACTTAACTTCGGCGGATATTGTTCGGATAATGATGTTTATGTAATTCTGTGTATCTATAGTCTTCATGCGACGTCCCTTGACATAGTTTTACAAGAATTCAGTGATTTTATTCGTAATATTAAGTCAACAAATCTTCTTATTCTTGGTGACATCAACATTGATATTTTTAATTTTCCATCTGATTCTGTTAATTATATGTCTTTGATGTCTTCCTTCGAACTTGAATCGCTCATTAATGTTCCTACTCGTGTGACTAACTCTTCATCTACATGTATCGATCATTTCTTTGCCCGTCTTAGGTCAAATGATCTGATCACCATTTTATTGAGGTTTTATTTAAGATTCTACAATCTCAGACTTATTTTCGATCTGACCGCTGTACCAAGATCAACTTGGGAGTTTCATGCTCTATATTTGAACATATGGATTGGAATTTTCTTCTTGACTGTGATGATTCATCTATGGCTCTAGATCTCTTCCTTAACACAGTCTCGAGTTTATTTGAGCAATGTCGCATATACTCCCAAGTTAAAAAAGTCAGACTTTTACAGCCATGGATTTCTTATGAGCTTGCCTATCGAATTAATAAAAGAAATGTATTGTACAAAAAATTAAAAAAAACAACCGGGTAATTCGAATCTTCAAACAATCTATAATAGTAAATGCAAACAAATTAATGAGGATATCAAAATAGAAAAAGAAGCGTATTACACAAATCGTTTTTCAATCAATCGCGGTGATGTTAAAAAAAACTGGAATCTCGTCAATGAAATTTTAACTAAAAAACCTAAAGCTTGCTCGATTATAAATATTCTGTCGGATAATGGAACTCTTCTAACATCTAGGTCAGACATTTCTAATAAGCTTAATTGCTATTTTACAAAGACTCAAATCGGCTACGATAATTCCGATATTCAAAAATCTGACCGCGGACCACAACCGTAAAGAAAATTATAGGCCTATTGCTCTGCAGCCAGTGATTCTGAAAATGCTTGAAAAAGTAGTCAAAAATAGAGTTACCATATTTTTAGAAAAGTTTTCTATCCTTAGTACACGGATTTCGTCAAGACATGAGTACTGAGACGGCTTTATTGGAGTTCTTGAATAATATTTACAAAGGACTAAATGGTGGTAAAGTTTGTGCGGGTTTGTTTGTTGATGCTACAAAAGCCTTTGACATGGTCGACCATAAACGTCTCCTATCGATTCTCTTTGACATCGGGTTTAGAGGTGTTTCGAACAAATGGTTTGCTTCTTATCTCGAAAACTGAACGGTGAGAGTCAACATAAATGGAACGTTTAGTGACCCTTGAACCTTGAACGTTGGTGTTCCACAAGGTTCTGTGTTGGGCCCTTTGTTGTTTTTAATTTATACCAATTCTATCTTTAGACTAAAACTGTACGGTAATAGCACTGGATTTGCTGACGACTTAGCTCTAGCGTATGTTGCTGAATTTCTGTCTGAGATAGTCTCAATGATTAACTCAGATCTTAGAAAAGACAAAATTTATGTTTTTTAAAATCTGTGGTATCCAAATTTTGCCTAGTAACTTGGTAACAAATCATAATTTTACTAAATGCTCTACCAATAAGTGTCAAACTGAGTGTTTTAAAATAGAGTTAGTTAACACGTTTAAATATCTTGGTATCCATTTGGGCTCCAATCTTAATTGGAAAACTTATGTGACCAACTTAATATTATACACGAATTCCGCTTCCAGGATTTTTTATCTCCTTCGTGATTTATGCCCAGTCTCTGTTTTGATAATGCTGTATTAGGCGCTGGCAATGTCTAAACTGGGATATGGTTTATCAAGTTGGGGTGACTGCCATACAAGTACTTTAAAGCCGTTGTATATTCAGCAGAAAATGATTTTGCGAACTATACTAAAGAAACAAAGACGCGAACCTTCTTGGCCTTTATTTAAGTTTAATAATATCTTGCCGTTGCAACACTTGTATATTTACAAGGTGTTAAAATTTTTTTATAAGCGGAGCGGCCATTGTAGCATAAGGTTCGATGATCGCTATAACCTCCGTGGGAACCATCGTCTTATTCACAATATTCCAAGATTTAATAATGATCATTTCCGCCGCTATATTTTTGATGCAGCACCTATTGTACATTTTTCAATGCATTGCCGGATTTCGTTAGAAGGCTTATCTATACTAAGCCATTTTTAACAGAAGTTAAAAAATGGTTACTTGAAAACTCAGACATTTCTTTTCTGTATCGTATTGTTGTGTAACACAGCTGCAATTCGATTTGTTATTTATTTCAATTGGTATACTTGTATTTAACTGACTAATATTACTATCTTTCAGCTAATTTAAAATATTTATTTTTTCTAACAATTTTTTTGTTTTTTGATGTTTCCGTTGCTTCTATAATATCTAATTTTTTTTTGCGGTGAATTCGAGGCTGTCGTTGTATCGACAAAGAATTCTTCCGTTTTCATATAATTTTATTTGTAATTTTTTGTTTTTTTTTGCTTTTCTCAAATAGCTTAAGTAAATGTATTGCTTTGTAATGAATATGAAATAAAATAATAAATAAATAATTTTGTGCATGGACCCTGCTCAATGAGCTGTCCAGTCAATAATGAGGCTCTTAATGAACCTGATAATACTGCCGGCCGGAATTTGATACATACTATCTGGGCTCATAATTCTCCCTCTTAGATGTTGCCCTCATTCCGCTTCCAGGTCGCAGAAGCGGCATCCATCTGTCGTACTTAGGCCCATTTTCTTAAGGTTTAGTGACGCCGCAGAAGAGCTCTGTTCCAATGAATGGATAGGCAGAACCCTCGCGGACGAGGCCATCAGCTGGCTCGTTTCCCACAATTCCAGTATGACGTGGCATCCAAACAAGTGTTAACTTATTTGAGCTTGCCAAATGCTTAATAACCTTCAGACGATCCCATACCAGCGTTGACTCAATGGTAAAAGACCTAAGAGCTTTTAAGGCCGATTGGCTGTCTGATACTATATAAACCTTTGCATCGTTTAGGCTTTCGCTATGCCTATCCTAGCGCAAAGTTCTATAGCATGCACTTCTGCTTGAAAACGGTAACATTGGTAGCCCCACTCCCGTATATTCCTACCTCCGCCCCGTCTTCCGTTTTTGATCCATCTGTAAACCATACCATTGACCCTCGCTCAAAGGATGGTCCTCCCCGTTTAGCTGGCCTACAGTCGGAACGCATTCCTATAGTAGGGTCTGTGAAATTAACATGTAAAATATAAGGTAAGAGCAAAAATTTTTTGGTCCATGTAATGTCCCTTGTTTTATTATTCTGTGGTATTCAAAGATTTTCGTAGATGCAGATGTCAAATCAAAAATTCATTTTATTTCCACAAAACATTAAAAATGTTTAGTTTCCTTATGTGTAAGCTTATTAGTTTTTTTTTTTTACAATAATGTACTGATGATTTTTTAGAAAAAAATAAACTGCATCTACAAAAAAAGCAGACGACGATTTTTGGGTTTGTTTCTCGGGTTTCAAGTTTTTTGCGAACGTTGAATTTAAATCCGCTATTATTGACAATTATTATTAGTTCCTAAATTAGGCATTAGTAAGTAAAATTCGTGATTTAAAATGATTTGATCAAATGAGTTACTGTTTTTCATTTACATCAACCTTGCCTTCCTTCTATTTAGACATAGTTCTGCAATTCAAACAAATATTACTAAATGAAGGTAGAGTAGTTCAGTGTACACTGGTTGATTGTAATCCGGTCTATTAGGATAAAATGTGGTATATATTTGTATATCTTGACATTTATGATACTTTCTAATCATAATTCTATTATATTTGAAATTTATAAAAATATTTCCTATTTGATAGATCATTAGAACTCGCAAAAGAAAAACAAAATTGTTTGGCTTATCAGGACGCCGAAACAATAGATAAATGCATTGTTTTATCTTATTTTAATAATTAAAGTATTGTATAGCAATTAATAAGACTAAAACACGATAAAATAGTTTTTTTTTTAAAATGTATAAGACATAGGAAAAAATTGATGTTGGGCAATGGCAATGAAGGACATTGATAGAGATGTGAGCATATGCTTAAATTTAATGTCGATACTATTTTTCGTTTGAAGTGATCCTTTTTTAACAATATATATATTGTGCATTATATTATTACGTGGGTAACATTAATCAATATTATCGCAGTTCGTTAAAAAAAAAAATCAAAATAAAACAATAATATAATACGAAAATACCTATAAACCGGCGACATGTTTGCTGTAAATGAAATTTTTCTGTTGTTTAACAAAAAATCTCGAAAAAACTTTTCTCCCAGAGCACAAACACACCAACCAGACACAGTAATTATTATAATTTTCATATGAAAATTTACTATTATTAATCAATAATTTATAAAATATGTTAAGAATTTTAAAATTATTATTGTAACACATACCCGAATATAGTAGCACCATTTGCATTCTTTTGTAAGTATGTTAGAAAAGATTTAAATGGTTTTAACATAATATAATTAATAGTACAATGTCCTAACTCCTAAATTAGTTAACTAATTTGGGTTTTAATTTTTTGATTTTTCCCAAAAAATTTATCTTTACACAGAAGCTTTTTTTTATAATCTAATTTTCAACTTCCACTTTATAATCAAAAGAGCCTATGTTCATCTAAAAATAAAAAAAGAGAAAAAAAAACAAAATTAAAATTAAATTAAAAACCAAAAAAACTTATAATTTACCATTATGTATTTTCTAAATTTTCTATTGAACTTTTATATTAAAAAAAAAAAAACTTAAATAACTTAAGGAAAAATTAATTGAGAAAAAGAAAATGTAATTTTCAATTTAAACTGTAAAATAAAAGTAGAGACGCCAATTTATTTTATTATTTTTTTTTATTTTGTTATAATATGACACTTTAATTTTCTTAACTGTATGTTAATTTTAATATTAAACTTTACATTTTATTACAAATTTTATAAGCACAGAACATTTAAACTTTGCCTATATAGATGTATGCCTACTCGTTTTTAAGTAATTAAATAAACCATTAATTCTATTTGAAAATACACAGGACTGAAATATTTCTGTACTGTGCAAAAACATGCCACACAACACATTGAAATTCTGAAATTTTCAACTTAAAAGTTTTTTTTTTTATATTTTAATTTCGAAACTCTCATCATTCTCTCAAAAATGTATATCCGTAATATTGTACATACATTCAATATAACATCGTACATTTACTAAATATTTCGTTTTTGGATTGGGAAAACACTGCAAGAGCTTTGAAATTTTTGTTCGGAAAGAACTTTTCAATTAAATGCTAGAAGTATTCTGGTTATCACAATTAACCTAAAAAAATTTGATTGAAAATTGTGTTTTGGGAATTTTAAGGGAAATGGAATAATTTCTACATTACATTAAAAATAACCGTTCGACATACACACATTTATTGTTCACATTTCGCTCTTTACACAACACAAATAAAAAATACGAGAAAAACAAAGGCGTCATTTTGAAAACATCTTTTATTATCCAATAATGGGCTTAATTTTGCAGGACAACTTACCATTGACATATTTATTATTTCATATTATGTTGTGAATAGAGAAATTTATCGAAATAATTAAAAAGTACAAAGTTTTTGATATTTTTAACAAAATGATATTGCTCTCCATTGAGCTTTAACTAATAAGTACGCCACTGATATGCGACGACAATAAACAGCAATAAATTCTCTTAATACATTCACAAGATGAAGAGAAAAGATTATAAAAAAATACTTTGTCTGAAATTTCATATATCTTGTCGTACAGTAAACAGTACTAAACACAATACACAACAAAACGAAGACCGTAAACGAATCGAAACATTCACGATACATGACGTATAGCATAGCAATTGTATTTATATAGATTTTGAAGGAAATCTCTTCTAACTCTTGTCTTTCGGCTCAGAGAGGTAGTTTTGTTCAATAACTAACTTTTCATATTGGGTATATTTCTAGTTTTGTATTTACGTGAATACCATGCATTTCTCAATACAATACTGTTTTATGAAAATATAGTTTTTCTATAACTAAAACAACAGGGTATTTCAAAATAAATAATTTAATATCACAAAATTACAAATGGCTTTAAAAATCATCCAATATAAAACTAAACACATTCAGTATCATTTATCCCGTCTCATGTATGATACGAATACTTCACACCACATAACGAAATTCATAAAATATTCAATGATAAAAATTCAATACAGAGAGAATTCTGCTAATTTTTTTTTTTTTTTTTTTATAAACCCCAAGCTACAGTTCAACCAAATAAATCCAAGTCTTTGACTAATCGAAGTTTAAAATCCATGATGGAGTCAAACCTTTTCACAAAATTTGACAGCTTAACTGTACAATAAAATTATTTCATTTTAATTTTTTGTTATAAGCGCGCATTTAGGATTTTACAATATATTTATTTATGTTTTCCCACTGATGAAACACAACACATAAAATTATTAACCAAAAACAATTACCTTTTTTATTTTATGTACAATATACACTATACTAGTACATAATTATGAGCAAAGTTAAGAATGATACATTATTTCTTATTTCTTGGAAACGTTTTTAAACTAAGTATAAATTTTTATAATGAAAATTCACTTTGTTTATAACAGAAAACTACAAAACATACATTAAAAACCTTTCAATTTTTATTTTATTAACACGGTATTTTATTAACGTTATTTTTTAATTATAATTTATATTTAATAATAATTTTAAAATCGACAAATCTGTCATATAACAGGACGATAACTAAAATTTGTAAGAAAATTTAAAGCATGAAAAATAAACTTTACAATGTTTCTATATTTTTTGTACAGTAAAACTTCTACAATACGAACCTTCCAGCAAAAATTGATATTTTCAATTGGGGTACAATTATAAAAGTTAATTTTCGAAAACCTTTTATCAGCTAACTCTGTCCAATAGCATTTTGTTATTCAGCGGGTAATTTCTTAAGAAGTGTTTTTGTTGGTTCCAAACCACAAACAGTTAAGCTCATTAATACTTATTATATTATGTAATGATGTCTGTTTTTTATTTTAGGCTTCTAATAATATCAAAATTAATACATAAATAGATGCTAGTTTTTGCAATATGACAGAGAACAGAATTCTTTGCACGGGCAAATTAATTGTACATATTAAATATTTTACTAAAGAAGTAATCTGTTCCTCAAAAAAAATGAGAGGTGGTCTTCTGTGGAGGTTTTACTGTAATTAATATTTTCGTAATTCGTCAGAAAGAGCAGAAAGCTTTGGAGTACAAAATTATTATAATGTAACAACGTGCAAGTATTTATAGTTGATGTTTTTGAGTACATTTGCATTTTTATTTTTAAAGTAAAATTTTATATTTCAGATCATTCGTTCGGTTAAAAATTAAGGTAAGTAAATTATAAGTTTATAAAAAGGTAAAGGGAGTTTAATAATTTATTAATTATTCAAACTTAATAAAGTACATAATATGGTTTTTTACTAATTTAAAATCTTTCAACTGAAAGCATGTATTACTTTATAATATATGCTGAAAGTATGTACATACTAAAACGAAAACTGGATATTTTGGTTCTGGAAACAAATTTTAAGTGAATAGAAACGTGAAGGATATTGAACATTTGATATAGAACTGTCTGATGTCGTTTTCTATAGACCAAAAATAGTAATTTGAATTGAAAAAAAAACCGATAGACTTAACCCTATTGTACTAATGTCGCGTATTTTTCTATGGACGCAAAAAAACTGACCTAGATATAAAAAACAATCCGAGGACAATTTATACTATGAAGAGTTCAGTTTTTTAAATCTAGGTTCGATTTCTTTAAATTAATAGAACACTACGTAATACCAACAAAAACACTCATCTCCAGTTTGCCGTCATTTTGAAAACCATTACAGATAACTTTCGTTTTGATCAATTTTGATTTATTTTAACAGATAACTAACTTAAAAACTTGCCTAAATTTATAAAAAAACATCCGGAGGTTTCTTGCTCGACTGAAGCTAAAATCGAGATTGATTTTTGAAAGAGGAGGACCCTTTCTTGGTAAATTCTTTTCCCCAATTTTTAATAGTCGTAATTTCACTGTAGTTTCATTTCACTTGAAAATTGATATGCCTGAAGACAAACCAAGATATAGTCTTATAAATACATAAGATAATTTTGTGGTTAAGTTTTTATTTAGATATCAATGTATAATTCAGCAATGTGCTGAATATTAAGTAATATGGCGGATTTGCTAGATGTATTGAGAATGCCATTTCTAGCAAACTCAAAAAGGGGTCACAAATCCGCTTTCTTTAATTATCGCAATTTGTTAACTTGCGATACGTACGAGCATCTACCCCAATATTTATTTTCACGGTCTAAGGAAAATAAATAACCCAATGTCATTCATATCATCATCGAAATCATTTTTTAATTTATTTGTTAAATTACATTAATTTTTAGGTTATCGAATTAATTAATCATTTCAAAAGTGTAAGGGTTTTAATTTTATCCCAAAACTCATATTCCATTTAAATACAAATACAACATAAAAATATACCGTGTATCCGCCATATTTTTTCTGCGCGAGAACTGTCAGAATTCCAGCGAGATTTGAATACTACAATACATTACTGCAACTACAAATATATCAGGCAAATTAGAATCGTTTTATAAAAATAATATTATTAATTGAAATAATAACATGATTTAAATTATACGAAATTACTCAAATAAAAACGCTTAGAAAAAATTAAAATATAGAACAAAATAATTGCGTCCTTTCATTTTGTTTTAGGCGTATCTAGTATGTCATTAACAAAAATCAAGTGACAATTATCGTATAAAGTTATTTTATACTTAAGAAACGAATGTAGTCAGTAGTCACATAAAATAACGTGAGATGGCTGAGAATTGGGGTGTTGATCACTGGTATACTTTCGAAGACGGGCTACATTCTTGTACATGAAGCAAAACAACTTGATTAGCAGAAATGCTAGTGACAATTTTGGAAATAAGATATTACATTCTCGATGCTTCTAGCAAATCTGCCATATTATTTTTATTCAGCGCGATGCTGAATTAAATTTGACATTAGAGTTTTGCATAACGACATAACAACACAAAACTGGATAGCTTGAAAAAACTAAAAGCCAACTACACAGAAGAGGAAATTAATATTTTAATTAATATCCTGGATAAAAATCGAGAGCTGATAAACTGTAAGCGCCCTTTTATATTCCTTATCGTACTTTATAGTATAAATGATATACGGTTAAGAAAAAATAAATACTGCTTTGAAATACTTCACTATTCTAAATTTTTAGATGACTGGTGATTGTGGTCCTCCACCAAAACATAAATATTAGAAGAAAGGTATTGGATCTTATCGTGATACAATTGAGGTAATATTAAAAAAATAAAGAATATCCGTTTGATATTGATTCTAGTTGAATAGATCGAGTCAGAAACTCAGATACAAATTATTGATACGCCAAATGAGCCACCAATTCTAGAGGTAAACATTTTATCGTTAGTGCTGCCAGAAACTCTAGCTGATGCTTCAGTTCACGAGCCCCCCAGTATTGTTACTCAAACATAAAAGCAAACCCGAGAAATGAGAGTTAAAAAACAGTTTAACAAACAGATCAATATGAATGAAATTTATGATTTGAATAAATTTTCAAATTTGAAAAAATAAAATTTGCTGGGTCAGAAGCAAAACTAAAAGGAGTTGCTCCTAGAGGATATTTCTACAAAATTGAGCTGCGGTGGTCAAAATCAAAATACACCTTTTACCCGGAATACTTAGATGCGTAAAACATATAAATATTCCGTTTTTTTGATAAACAACGTACTTGTACATAATATGAATTTACAGACGATTTTATTCAAAAATGAAAAACACAAGACTGAATTTAATAAAAGAAATATTTATGTTAAATTGTTGCTTAATTTCTTCTATTTTGAAAATTATAATTCAAAAGCACACTCCTACCTATTTAACAATCAAAGAATTATAACCGAATTTTTGAAGCAAATGTGGTTAATTTTTTTATAAATGTCACTCAACCTAACCTAAAAATACATTAATGATTGAGTTAACATTTAAAAACTTGATAGCAAGATTTTGTGCTATTTTGATTGCTAATAGCTATCAAAAATTGTTGAGAATGTGAAAACTCGATTTCAGCTAGCAAAGTTGCTAATTTGCTTGCAATGTGGTATCGAGAATGTAGCCCTAAGAGTTAAATATTCGATTGGCTAGCAAGAAAACCACATTTCTAAAGCATCTAGCCTTAAGAGTGTAAAAATAGTTTGCAATTATTTTCTACAATGAAATATCTTCGATAGCGGAAAATACCTATGAATCCAAGAAACTTCAAACAAAGGAAGTTTTGCAGGAGAACAAACTTTTTACAAATATGGATTAAAATCGGCGAACTAAAGTCAATGAAGTTAAATCAAATTTGAATGACATTTAAAATTATTATATTGGTCAAATCAATAAATAAATTTACGTGTGCACTCACCACTTAGAAGCTGACAGAAAATACTATGATGTTGACAGACAAGTCGAACAGAATAAATTATTGCTGTGCAAGGTGGCGTTAGTCGTGTTTAGTACATAATTCAGTTGTATTTAAATATTATAAATTTTGAACGTAGAGCTATGTCTTTGTATTTGATTTCTAAGTGGTGGTAATCGCTCAGAAACGATGTCCAAAAAAATGTTATAAACTAAACGCTTAAACTTTTGAACAAATATAGGTAATGAAAAGCAAAATATACCAACTGGTAGGCAAAGAAATCCGATTAGCTTAAATAAGCGCATGAAACTGCTGCGACCGTCAAGGCCAGGCGAATCGGACAAAGCGCGCTTCGGTGGCTACTTAGGCATAATTAACTCCATGAAATCTAAACTAATTTGGATATTAAGGTGTCGATCGAATGAGCTCGACATGATCTAATGAATGAAGGTAAATAATTAATGGCCCGATTCATATTGGACCATCAACTCTCAAATATTAGACGGCATTTTTTTCAACGTTTTTATTGCTTCGAAATTCAAACGATTAGAGAATTCGAAAGTGGAAATAATCACATAACAGCTCAAAATGACATCGTAAGGTGAAACAAATTACCTCACGATCAAAGCCGCGGCTTATAAGACAAGGCAGAGAGAGCTTTAGATATTATAAAAAAAGTGTTCCATTAGAACCGTTTGAAATGAACGTAAATTGTGACGTAACAAATTTAGGGAATATTAGAACTGCAATTTCCTTCCGATACAAACCCCATAGCTTAAACTACTGTGCTAAGTTCCGTTATTTCAATAGGGTTTTTAGATGCTTGAATAATATTTTCATTTTTATGCTTTTCAATATAATTAAATATACAAGATAAAATACTCGGAGGATGATAAATTATTCTTACGCTCCATTTAGTAGTTTTAATTCCTTTGATAAAATATCAGTAAGATAGGTCATATTCATTGTTGTTTAATTTTCAATTAGCACTTATATTAATTATAACAGATTAAATGTTACTACACTACGACTATGTACTATTTATACAGCTTTAGTTTATATTTTGGCAACAATTTTTTAGTAGAAACCAATTCTTATTGATTAGAATTACAGATAATAAAACTAAGTAAATTTTTCTAATTTCCTACTAAATAATTGGTATTTTTAAAAGACCTATCATTGGACAATTTTATTATTCTTAAAAAGTTTTAAGATACATTCATTACTAAATAACCGTATAAAGACGTTTTTTGTGATAAACCCTGTTTGAGTGACAGCCATAGTTTATAGTTTGCAAAGAGGTGTAGACCATGAAGAAAAACCTATACATAGAAATGAAAAATAATGCGATCGATACAAATGAGATCACATCCAAATTCTTATTTATTCTTAAACTTTTCAGTAACATGTAACGAACAAGTTTACGTTCTGTATTTACAATTTCGTATCAGTAGAATAATGATAAAATTAGCTACGTGATTGGTACATGCCAAAATAATTTTTGCGTTATTTAATTTAGCGCTATTTGGCAAAAAATACATGGTGTGTTAATTAAATAATTCGACTGCTATCGTCACACCGATTACCATTATATCACTGTAAATATTAAATATATTTATACTCGTATTTAAGCCGTGTGTTTGTGTAGTTTGAGTACGTCAAACATTATATTCTGTATTTTGACATTATAAAATCACATACAACAGGTTTAGTTATTTTGAATGAAAATTAAAAATCAATAAAATGGCAGATTATATAAATAAATTTATTTCGTTCTGATTTATCATCATCAAAATTGCATATGTATGCTATGTAGTATTTAGTTGTTTGAAGGAAAATCCCCAAAAAATTTTAAATACATTTTCTTTGTGCGACGTATTAGTTTAGTTTGCTTAATATACATGTATCATTTTTATGTTGGAGTCTTGGAGTATAGGTATATATGTATATACAAAATATACAATTAATTTTTAACCCTATCAGTACTCAAATTTTGTTTCAAAACTAAATTGTATGATTAGCTGCTGTTTAAGGTGCGGTCGATTGACTAACTTGTATGACTGAGGTGTAGAGGCTCGGTACGTTCTAGTAGAGACGACGTATTTATCATAGATTTCTCATTTTACTAAAAACATGAAAAACAAACTCCTGATGTTTCCAATGTTATCGTTGTATTGCGTATACGTATTATATACGCAACGCATTTTAAAATTATTCCTTTATAACATACAGCAATGCAAAGATAACATTTGAACTGATCCGCTCGAAACGCGATATTTCAAACCGCGATATGGTACAAAACGCGATATTCCAAAACGCAATGTGGTACAAAACGCGAATGTTACAAATCGCGATATTTCACAACGCGATATTTAAAAACGCGATGTGTAAGCAAATGCATATTTTTGGTGAACTAAAGATAAATTTAATTCAATTTTTCTTCACCTATTGGAATTTTTTTTCAGTTATCAGAATTTGCTTTCGGGAGCGTATCGAAATCTTAATTCTCAAAATCTTACTTTTCGACGAATCTTACTTTGATATTCATATTAATAGTATATTGTGTAACGTGTAGGAAAAACGATATATTTCCGGACGAGTATGGAAGTTGCTGGGACGAGGCGTCAGCCGAGTTCCAGCAACCATAAGAGTCCGGGAATTATAGTTTTTCCACGAGTTGCACATACGATTTTTTCTCTAATCGGCAGTATATCAGATTATCCATTTTATTCATTATATTCTTTAAAATACGCAAAATTTTCCAATTTATATTTTCAATAGATTTCACTATCAAAGTTACCTTAGAATTATAACAATCGCGTGCGATTATACATTATATCATGTATTTCTTAAAAACAGATGATAATCAGTACTAGAAAGTTTTCTCTGCCTAGGCAAGGAATACTTTCCAGTACTGTTTTTAGTAAGTTGCCTAGCAACGATGTAGTGTCGGGGAATACTTCATTTTGCTGACAGATAACAAACCAGAAAACTGTCGTATTTTATCCGATTTGAGAAAAATATTTTTTCGTGTACTTAATGGCAAAGAGTGTCATTTCTTGGCTGAAAACAGTAAAGAAAACTGCTACTTTTCTCCTTAGCAACACATTTCTTCACTATAAACACTTTTCTTCATAGAAACGCTTTTTTTCCAAATAATTTTTGGATTTTTGACTTTTATTTATTTATTAAAACGATTTATTTGTTTTTTAACTTATTTTTATTTTGTATATGCCCCTACGTTTCGACGGTATATTCCGTCATCTTCAGGGGGAAAATTAATTATAAACAAAATTTTTTCCATTCCGATTTTTTTTTCAAATTTTACAGTAATGTCTAAAGTGTCTACGTTTATGGCCAAAAATAAATTTTATATAATACAAAGTTTAAATTTAGAAATAAGATTACATGAAAATTCAATTTAAAATAATATTATCATAATAATTTAACAAAAATTTGGAAACTTCTTGTATATTTAATAAATTTTGCGAATTTTGAATTTTTTTTATATGTATACTTTCCAAAATGAGTCTTTTAGTAAGATTCTCCTCCTTATCCAAAATTGTCGCATCCTCTATAGATAAAGAGTGGCCAGTTTGTCGTAAATGATTTGAGATTGCGCTGTGCGATTGGCTAAAGGTTTTTGTGGAATCATAAATATGTTGGTATAACCTCTTTTTTAAATATTGTTTGGTTTGACCAACATATTCTCTTCCACAAGAACACTTCAACTTATATACCAAGTTAGATTGCGACTCTAAGGGAATTTTGTCTTTTAATTTTGTAAATAAAATTGTATCTAAACTATTAAACGGTCTACCAACAAGTCTTATATCATAATTATTTAATAAAAATTTAATTTTTTCGTATAAATTTTTTATGTAAGGGATCGAAATAAAAAGTTGACGATTATTTTCAACGTGTAAATTTTGATTTCCGTGCGAATTTTGTGAGTTATTTGTCGAAATGGTATTTTTATCGATAGCCTTTCTAATATTTCTGGCAATAACGTTCTTTGGGTAGCCATTTGAAACCAATACGTTCGTTAAAATTTTGAAATTCTCAGAATGAAATTCTCCATCCGATAATCTCAAAACTTTTTCCGCCAATAAAAACACCGTATTGTTTTTGTATGAAGATGGAAGCCACGATTCGTAATTTAGGTATCGACCCGACCAACTTTTCTTATGATACCAGTTCGTTTTTAAACTTCCATCTTCATTACGTATTACCAAAACATCAAGAAAGGCTAAACGACCTTCATCTTCAATTTCACAAGTAAATTTGATTCGCGGAGTAAAAGTATTGAATAATTCGAGAAAATAATCAACCTCTGAATTTGGAATGGCCGTAAAAATATCATCCACATACCTAAAGAAGAAAATAGGTTTAACGGAAGATGTTTTCAACACTTCAGTCTCAATATACTCCATCAACAAGTTAGCCACTGTTGGACTGACTGGTGATCCCATTGGAGAGCCAAAAACTTGTTTAAAACATCTTCCGTTAAAACTAAATTCTGTGTGATTCAAAACAAATTTTAATCCTTCCAAAAAGTTATTCAAATCTAAATTAGTATTGCTTTTCAATTTTATGTCATTCCAAAATGTTTTTACCAAATTTAATACCAACACCGAGTCTACGTTGGTAAACAAAGATTCAACGTCCAAAGATATTAAGATATAATTTTGAGGTAGAACTATATTTTGAATTTTATGTCTAAAATCTTCCGCGTTTTTTATCGATGAAAAATTATTTCCAACAAAACAATTTAGAATATTAGACAAAAATTTAGATAAATTGTACAGCGGTGATCCTAAATAACTTACAATTGGTCTCAGTGGACAACCATCCTTGTGGATTTTTGGTAAACCATACATCCGAGGATTGGTACCATTGTAATTTTTTAAGTTTTTTGCCACTACACTGTCAATTTTCCCTAAACGTTCCCAACAGCTTATGATTAAATTTAAATTTTTTTGAATTGAAGAAATGCCAAATTTTCTAATTTCACAATATGTATTGTTGTCTGACAAGAGTAAGTTCATTTTCTCCAAATATGCAGTTTTGTTCATGAGAACCGTTGTGTTACCCTTGTCAGCTTTCAATACATAAATTTCGCTGTTTTCTTTCAAAAAACTCTTTGCCCTAAATGAATCCCGAATTTTTTGCGCTTCTTCAATTTCTAAAAAATTTTTGTTCGAAATGTTACTGCACTTAAAATTTGTTAGAATATTTATAACTCTATTTCTAATATTACTATGAGTTTCCTCATCTAATTTTGAGATGCCACTCTCTATATCCGCAACAATTTTATTGTAAGGAACAGAATCCTTCCTAAAAGGTAAGCAAAATTTATTACCTAAACTAAGAATTTTGGCCACATCTAGAGGAATTCCTTGACCCGTCAAATTTATGCACCATTCCTTCCCCGAAACAATATCTCCATTTTCCATCGCTCGGATGGTCGCTGTTTCACCTCCCGTAGCAATCACTGCTTCCACAGGCAGTAAACTTGTTACAGCTGGTGACGGTGAAATCCGCTTGGCCCGCATAATATTTGCAAACTTTTGAATATGTGTCTGTTTTATTTTTTCAAACAGTGCACAATACCTTTGTTGGGCGTTTTCAAAAAAATCTCCACACACGTTTTCAGGAAAAATCCTTTTTATTTCGACCGTTAATTTTTCCCGTTCCAAATTAATTTTTTTAATGTTTTTAAAAACTTGAACTATTTCACTATTGATAACCGAAAAAATGAATTTATCTTCAAAAATTTTAAATTTCTTATAAGGAATTTGGAAAATGTTTTTTAACTGTCTGTTTTTCGGACAAACGTGTAATTTTCTGCACCGTAAGAGAAATATTTTTTTATTAATTAATTTGGCTAATGCCAAATCTTTTCTAAATAACACTTTCATTTTTCCCACATTATCACCAAAAATTGTTCTTACGTTTTGAAAAAAATTCCGATTATTATTGGTTGTTTCCATTTTTCAACAACTGGATTACAATATATTGTTTTCTTTTATTAAGTTTTTATTTTAATTATTAAAACGATTTATTTGTTTTTTAACTTATTTTTATTTTGTATATGCCCCTACGTTTCGACGGTATATTCCGTCATCTTCAGGGGGAAAATTAATTATAAACAAAATTTTTTCCATTCCGATTTTTTTTCAAATTTTACAGTAATGTCTAAAGTGTCTACGTTTATGGCCAAAAATAAATTTTATATAATACAAAGTTTAAATTTAGAAATAAGATTACATGAAAATTCAATTTAAAATAATATTATCATAATAATTTAACAAAAATTTGGAAACTTCTTGTATATTTAATAAATTTTGCGAATTTTGAATTTTTTTTATATGTATACTTTCCAAAATGAGTCTTTTAGTAAGATTCTCCTCCTTATCCAAAATTGTCGCATCCTCTATAGATAAAGAGTGGCCAGTTTGTCGTAAATGATTTGAGATTGCGCTGTGCGATTGGCTAAAGGTTTTTGTGGAATCATAAATATGTTGGTATAACCTCTTTTTTAAATATTGTTTGGTTTGACCAACATATTCTCTTCCACAAGAACACTTCAACTTATATACCAAGTTAGATTGCGACTCTAAGGGAATTTTGTCTTTTAATTTTGTAAATAAAATTTTATTTATTTATTTTATTTTTTTATTTATTTGCTTACTGCGATTGTTATGTACACGCTATGCATACATACTTTGATCCAAACTGGATCTACCTTTTCTAATTTTACTTGATTTGTCGTCAAATACACGAAAAAATAGTATGTCCGACACGTAAGAAAAGTGGTTTTCCATGCTCGTAAAATTGTTAATCCACTCGCTCGCTAGCACTCGCTCGTAAATTAAACAATTTTACTCGCTGGAAAACTATCACTTTTCTTTACTTGTAGAACAATCTACTATATATTGATTGTGGATTATTTCACTATTTATAATTATATTAAATAAAATAAATTATGTTTTTAATTGTATTTTATTAATTTTATTTTTAGATTCCTTATTGTGAAATTTGATTTGATTTTTTATCTTGCGACCAAGATCGATTTCGATATTAAAATATCATCGTCAGTTGGTAATTACTTTTTTTATACTACAAATATAACGGCTATTTTTTCTTCTTTATGTACAGAAAAAACATTCATACTCCATGTTTACGTTGATCAGAATTTTTTTGAAATAATACACTTTAGTTGAACAGCTTACATTGATTTACGAATTTTGTAGAATCAAATCGTATAACTTGTTGGTTGTGGTGTTAATTTTGGTATTCAACAAATATCTGTTGTTTCTGTTTTTGTAAATTTCAATTTCTTCCAAACGATCCATTGCATCCCCTTTTTTCAATCTAAACAATATTTCCATATTCGAATCCAAATTTATGTAGTTGTGTTGTGTTTCATTTATGTGCTATGCGAAATTCGAATCGGTTCTGATCTTTCCTATACCTGTTATATGCTCTTTAAACCTTTGTTTAAACGATCTACCAGTTTGACCAATATAGAATGATGGGCAATCAGAACAAGTTAATTTATAAATACCGGTATCTAAAATTGTGTTGTCCTTAAGTTGAATTTTTTGTTCTAAAGAATTTCGGTTTTTGAACGCAATTTTATAGCCATAACTTTGGAATATTTTTTGTAAATAGTGAAATAATCCACAATCAATATAAATATTTTAATATGAATATCAATTTAAATGAACCAATCCCATGTGTGTATAGGTAATTACTTAAATACGTTATACAAATTAAAATGCAACAAAATAAATTTACATTTCAATAAAACGTGTCGAAGAAAGAACGTAATACCTAAAATTAAGGTCAGAATCAACTGTAAATCAAAAGCAGCTACCAAGACGAAGAGTAAAGCAGAAAAATTATGGCTTTCTAACGAAATAAAAGTTATATATACTAGAATTAATAGGCTAACCATAAAACTTTACTATTTACATTTACAAATGGCGAAAATCTTCCACTACCTAGAATATCTGGAAGTTTTGGAAGAAGTCAACATAAAAGTGCAAAGGAAATTAATACCAAAAAGAACCAAAGTAAATAAAAAATTGGTAACGCTAATACAAAATAAAATTAATAACACGCAAACTATTTCAAATCCAACAACGGCCGCACACGAATTTTATCATCGAATCGAAAACCATACCAGTATCCTATTTGACGCCAAAGAAACGGAACTATTGAACAAAGGATTGAAGTATAGTACAACTCCAAATAACGATAGGAAGAGCCAAAATAAACATCTAATGGACATCGAAAATGTCATTACCAAAACTAACATAGAACAACAGGCAGACATAAGGACGATGGTGGTGAACAAAATGCAAAACACGAATCAATCTGTACGTAATGATAATAATGGTAACAACGAAAATAAAACGATACTCGGCTTAAAGAAGAAAATAACGGACAATAACGCCATAGTCACCAAAGCTGATAAGGGAAACACCATTGTGATTTTGAATACGGATACTTACAACAACAAAATAGAAGAATTCATAAGTAAAAACAACATACAGAGACTTGATGAAGATCCTACTGAAAGATATAATAAAAGTATAAAAGACGTAATTACGAAATCAAAACACTTATTGAACAGCAGAGAGTTACGATTGTCTAAGATGATTAAACCAACAGCACCAGTAATCCGAGGGATGCCAAAAATACACAAACCCGACATGCCTTTAAGACCAGTCGTGAATTTTACATCGGCTCCGACGTACAAAATCGCGAAATTGGTAAACAAATGGATGTTTAGTAATATCAAAATCGATAACGACCACTCAGTAAAAAATAATGTGGAACTGGTGAATAAAATAGAGGGAATACAAATACCAGCCAATGCTAAATTTGCCTCATTTGATATACGAATATGTACTCCAATATACCAATTAACGAAACTTTGGAAATCACTAGAAAAATACTAGTAAACAACAATGTAGATGATCGGATCATAGAAGAGTTAATCAAATTACTAGAAGAAATTACCAGTCAAAATTATTTCAAATTTCAGAATAAATTTTACATTCAGACTGATGGTCTCCCTATGGGTAGCCCTTTATCAGGTACTTTGGCCAATATTTATCTAAACCATTTCGAAAATAGTTACGTTTTAAACAACAAAAATAAGTTTTACAAAGATGTTAAATACTGGCACAGATATGTAGATGACATTCTGGTTTTATATTCAGGTACTTCCAGACAGTTAGATAATTTTCTAAATTTCTTGAATGGTGTTCATCAAAAAATTAAATTCACTTTGGAAATTAAGGAAAACAAAAATATAAATTTTTTGGATTTAAACATAGAAAATTCTTTTAATCAACATACATAAATTTAAAATTTATCGAAAACCTACGCAGACCAGTCATACCATCCATGCAAATTCCAATCACCCATATGCTCACAAAATTGCAGCTTACAACCGTTTGATTCGAAGATTGAATAGTATTAAGATGTCCGAACAGGATTATAATGATGAACTGAGGGTTATCAGATTAATCGCTAGCCAGAACGGTTATCAACCTGATAAAATTGATAGCATGAATGCGGCATATCGGAGCAAAATTGAATATCAACAGATTACCACGTTGAATTTCGGCGATGGTGGACAGGATACCAGGTATATCAGCGTAGAATACGATCAAAATTCCAGTAAACATTTACAAAAAATATTCCAAAGTTATGGCTATAAAATTGCGTTCAAAAACCGAAATTCTTTAGAACAAAAAATTCAACTTAAGGACAACACAATTTTAGATACCGGTATTTATAAATTAACTTGTTCTGATTGCCCATCATTCTATATTTTCAAACTGGTAGATCGTTTAAACAAAGGTTTAAAGAGCATATAACAGGTATAGGAAAGATCAGAACCGATTCGAATTTCGCACAGCACATAAATGAAACACAACACAACTACATAAATTTGGATTCGAATATGGAAATATTGTTTAGATTGAAAAAAGGGGATGCAATGGATCGTTTGGAAGAAATCGAAATTTACAAAAACAAAAACAACAGATATTTGTTGAATACCAAAATTAACACCACAACCAACAAGTTATACGATTTGATTCTACAAAATTCGTATATCAATGTAAGCTGTTCAACTAAAGTTATTATTTCAAAAAAATTCTGATCAACGTAAACACGGAGTATGAATGTTTTTTCTGTATATTAAGGCATTGCCCCATGCAAAACGGAAAACCGGAATTTGAAACCGTCAAACCCAATTTTTGGCTAAGATGCTTAACTTTACAATATGAAAACTATTAACAAATAGTTCTAATCTATAAGTTCCATTTTATTCTAAGAAAATTTTATTAAAATTGATTTAATTTCATTGAAAAAGCCTCAATTTTATGTTTTGCCGTCCGTCAAGCAAAAATCCGTCCGTCAAAATATAAAATTGGAGTTTTTTGAATGAAATTAAATCAATTTTAATAAATTTTTTTACGAATAAGGTAGAACTTATAGATTCAAACTATTTTTTAATAATTTTCATGTTGAAAAACAAACAATTTTGTCAATAATTGGATTTGACGGTTTGAAATGCCGGTTTGCGGTTTGTGCATGGGGCAATGCCTTAAAGAAGAAAAAATAGCCGTTATATTTGTAGTATATAAAAAGTAATTACCAACTGACGATGATATTTTAATATCGAAATCGATCTTGGTCGCAAGATAAAAAATCAAATCAAATTTCACAATAAGGAATCTAAAAATAAAATTAATAAAATACAATTAAAAATATAATTTATTTTATTTAATATAATTATAATCTTACTTTCTTGAAATCTAAGATTTCGATACGCTCCCATTTCCCTTATCCCAGTTTTGAATTTTATTTTACTTTAAATTAAACTTTTCCTTCACCAAAGGGGCGGCGCTTGACTTTTCCCATGAAAATCCCCATTTTTGAAGAAAGTAGATTCGTCAAAAAGTAATATTTTGAAAAGTAAGATTTAGTACCCAACCCTTTTCTTTCGCTTAACAGAATTGCCCGTCACTTAAAAAAATTAAATTTATTCTTCTAATAGAAATCAATTTCTATGTAAATCTAATTTTAATCTTTTATTAAATAAATTTTTTTGCTAATAGATGGAACAAATTTTCTACGAACATCAACAATTAGCAATTTTATTTTATGTTTAGATTTTTATTTTATGTTTGTAATGATTGTTTTTATTCTCTTCTTTGCGGATTATTTTGTTTACGAAGATATGTTGGGAAATCCAGATTTTAATTTTAATTTTTGTTGTTCTTTTACCGAACTACAGCATAGCATAGGGGTCGGCAACCTACGGCCCGCCGGCTAAAATTCTCCGGCCCGCGGATCCCAACCGAAACATCATACATATACGGCCCGCAGACAAATTATGTGAAACTTAAAATTAGCTTGGAAAAACAAAGTTTGGTGTTCCATAACCAAAACACAGAAGCTGAAAACAATACACGTGCTAGCTACGCAGTATCGAAGATGATAGAAGAAATAATGAAGCCTTTCACTGACGGGGAATTCATAAAAAATTGTTTGATGACCGAAGAAGAGATTGTATGTCCCGAGCAAAGGAATTTGTTTTCAAATATTAGTTTTTCTGCAAGAACCGTTACACGACGAAATCGAAGAAATGTCAGCGAATCTAAAAATATCTTTAAAAGAGCACTGCAAAAATTTTCAGTTTTTTTCGATAGCCGTTGATGAAAGTACAGATACCACGGATACAGCACAGCTTACAGTATTTATTTGTGGAGTAAATCCAAATTTCGAAATTATTGAAGAATTGGCTCAACTCTTACGTATGAAGGGTACTACCACAGGAGTTGACATTCTTAAAGCACTGCTGCAGTGCACAACCGACCTAAATCTGGACCTATCACAGCTAGTGTACATAACAACTGACGGAGCGCCGGAAATGGTTGGCGAAAAAAAAGGAGTCATTGCTCTGCTCCAAAAGCACCTGGAAGACCTCGGAATAAAACAAGCCTTAAGAAAAGTTCACTGCATGATCCACCAAGAAGCATTGTGCGCGAAGTCCTCAAATTTGAAGGACGGTATGGAAGTTTCTGTGAAAGCAGTAAACTTAATCTTATCTTGGGGATTGAACCACCGCCAATTTCAGCAACTTTTATTGGAAGCCGAAAATCAATACGGTGAGCTGCTATACTTCTGTAATGTTCGCTTCAGTCGAGGCGCAATGCTAGGAAGAGTGTATGCTCTGCGGGAAGAAATAGTAAAAACTCAAGTTCAAGTGAATTTCGCGACCCCGAATGGCTTTTACGCCTTGCTTTTTTGGTAGATTTAACATCGCATTTAAAAAATTTGAACTGTAGCTTCAAGGCAAAAATCAGCTAATACACGACATGTGGAGATACATCCTCGCATTTGAAACCAATCTTCAACTGTGGGAAAGTCAATTTGAAAAATCAAACTACGCCCATTTTCCAACTCTCCAGAACACCAATCATCAAAGCACCAGCATATTTGTAAATGTAATAAAGGACTTGAGAACAACGTTTTCATCTCGTTTGGCTGATATTCGTGCAGCAGCATCGATATAAAACTCTTCGGTACTCCGTCTCATGTGGAAGTGAACTCTGTACCAGAAAATGCCCAAATGGAACTGATTGAGCTATAATGAAATGATCTGTTACGAAATAAATTTCAAGATTCATCTTTACTAGATTTCTATACAAAATATCTGCTGGAAGCTAGGATTTATCCAAACTTAATAAATCATGCAAAACAAATGGCATCGATTTTCAGTACATATACTTCTGAACAATTTTATTCAAAAATGAAATACACAAAGAACAAGTTGAGATCCAAAATGACGGATGGTTATGTACAAGATGTACCTATTGCTTCTGAGCTCTTCGAACCTTCCACTTAACATTGATACACTTTCGAACGCCAAACAACATCAAATGTCGAACTAATTGAAACCAAAATAAATATAATTATAATCCTATCTCTATTTTTATTTTTATTACCTTCATTTATAAATTTTGAATGCGGCCGGTGATAGGCTCACATTCATCATCATGAATAAAGTTGCCGGCCTCTGGTATTACAGATGTTTTTTTGCACTTATATTTTCGGTTAGTAACCGCTTTCCAGTTTTGTGGTTACTTGAAAAAAACAACTGTTGAAGTACAACAGAATGTAAAATTAATTTATTACCTGAGTATTATTTTAGAAATAAAAACAATCATGAATTTCTGATGTTAAGGTTTTCCATCTTCGTTGTAATGAATAATTTAGGAAAATATAAACGAAAATTGTCGGAAATCTTATAAATTTCTAAAAAGAATGAAGTTTGATTCTGAACTTTGTTCAATTTTGAGTGAAAGGTGAAAATTACTCAATTATTAAATAGAAGATTTTGGAGCCATAATAATTTAGTAAATGTAAAAAACAAAGGGTATGAAATAAAATTCTTAATAAAATTTCAAAAAATCAGTTTTATTTTTTGTAAGTTTACAATTTTAAGTTTGCAAACTTATTTTAGGATCCCTTTTCCAAAATATTTGTCGGATTTCATCTTAATCGGTTTACAACTGGACAGGTTTTAAAATATGCCATTTTGAAATATGCCATAATGTACCGTATGTCGTAGGTAGGCTTGCCACCATTTAAAAAGTTCAGTGGAGGACATTCAACAAAAAACATTTTGTTTAATTTGAACTTCAGTTTAACGAAATTTTTACTATAACGAAATTTTCATTCGCCAAAATGCAAACTTTGGTACAGAACAGTACTATGGCCAACCAAATGATTTATAAGGAAGTAAACTAAGAAAATTTTACATTTTCATAAATATATTGCAACGAAATTATACAATATAGCGAGAGTTAATGAAATAGTTCGACTCCGACTCCGTTGTAATAAAATTTGACTATCAGACCACACAATAATAAACAACTGGTATTCTGTGATCAGACTCCGACTACGACTCCAACTGCTACATGTAATTAATCGCTCGTTTTTTCATCATTAGAAAATAATTTAAACATAACAAAAATTTCGGTTGATTTTTACCACTTTCTCTAAGCCATCAAAAAATTTAGTTCATAATTTTTGTAATTCGAAGCCGTTTCGATTTCTATGGTCATCTAGAAATTTTTCGAATTCATGTTTTTCTTCTAGTTCTTCAACTGGATTTTCTTGGTGACTGTGGGCTTTTCAGTAATATCTAAAAATCGATTTAAAAAAATTGCCAAATTACATAGCGCCGGCTTGCCTCTATTTTGTTGATCATCTCTTAATAATACTCTAACCTTGGAGTCGAAATAATTTCTAAAAACTTCTCGAGTTTTGTTTACTCTTCAGGATAAGGTACTTCAGGATTTTGGTAATGTGAGTACGCAAACTCGTGCAAACTGCATATTTACATGAAGTTTTGGAAATATCATATTTCATATTTCTAGTATAAAAATCTAGACGCAATTTTAAATAGTTCCTGTAAAGTGTGCAAATAATCAGTGAAACTCCCGAAAGCAATTGAATTTTTTAACTCCTTCAAAATGGCTTAAAAAGGAATCTAAAGTTATTTTTTAATGTGGAGGACATTTTTGCCTCCCGGGAGGATGGAGGAAACTTCTTTCAAAAGGAGGACTGTCCTCCACAAAGGAGGACGGGTGGCAAGCCTAGTCGTAGGGTACTATATGCCGTTTAAATCCTAATTGATTAAGAAATAGCCAAGTTATATAATTCTATATCTGGCTATATTCCAGAACATAGTCAAAAAATCATTTTAAAATGCCATTTCCACCGCACATGATAAATTTCTTCATGATCGGTTAAGAAATGAAAAAGTTTCATCCCAATCGGCCAAATTCCAGAAATTTGTTAAAAAAAAATTAAAAAATTACCGCGTTTTGAAATATAGCGTTTTGAAATATCACGTTTTGTACCACATCGCGTTTTGAAATATTGCGTTTTGAATTATCGTGTTTTGTACAATACTATATCGTGTTTCGTACCAGATCGCGTTTTGTACCATATCGCGTTTCATACCGTATCGCGTATTGAAATATCGCGTTTTGTACCGTATCAAGTATTGAAATATCGCGTTTTGAAATATCGAATTTTGTACCATATCGTGTTTTGTACCATACCACGTTTTGAAATATCGCGTTTTCAAATATCGCATTTCAAATGAGACCTAAAGATTATTTAACTCCAAACTAAACTGAAATAATGGGCCTGATTCAATGCAAATTTTCTATTTTTCTTTTCTTCTATTCTTCTAGTATTTCAAAGAAAACTCGATAATTTCGCCTAACTCAATGTAACTGCTTAATTAAATTCAAACTAAACTCGCAAAATACAATATTAATATTATTAACTATCGAAATTCTTAAATAATCCCAAAAAATCTTTAAAATCTTGAGTAATACCAAATAACACTCAAAAAAACCTCCAATATGCTTGAAAATCTCAGAAATTTCGATTTATCTGGAGTAGATAACAAGGCGCAACATAACGTCGAAATTCGAGAAACTCGAATAATGCCTATTAAAACAACTCTACTGTATAAAATTAAACTTTATTTAAAAAATAAGAAATAAAAGTTACGAAAATTTGTTTGAAATCCCGACAAAACATGACGGCAGGTCGTGACAGTTTTTCACAGAATTTAATAAAAAATTCACTAAAAATTTTAATTAAATAAAAGGCGAGTAGAGTAACTACCACAACAACGTCAAGCAAGATTTGCTATGGTGGTTAATACAAATTTGGGTGACCGCATGGAAACACGCAGAAGTAAAGTTAAGAAGAGATGATGGAATAAAATCAAGCCCTCTCCCCGAACCACCGGTGAAAAAATAGGCTAGAAAAAAGTAGTAGTGTAGAAATAATTAGAGTAAAATAATTACATATAATTAATTTAAGTTTCAGAAACCTGACAGCTTTTCAGAAGTTGCGGTTACCAGAGCACGCTACGTTAGGAGGTTTGTTGCTTTTAGAAATTTGTCATAAAAAATAAAATAAAAACTAATGAAAAAATATACTAAATATTAACTACTTAGGTGACTGGAACCCGGTCAATTTTTATAATTATTAAATATGTATACTTTTCCTATCCTTTCCATTTTGGACCAAAGTTTGTAGATTATCTACAAGCTCCGTAACCTTCCTTACGCCTATTAAGTGTATGTACTGCCTCCTCGCGGTAACTGTAACCATTAGGCAGAATGTGGCCTTTTGCGACAGGCTAAAGTACGGCGCTAAAGGAGAAAACCTTGACAAAAAATCCTAATCTAAGGTGGAACAGCATATGCCGAAGGATGAATGGCTAAGGTTAATCAGTCCATATATGGGGACTCTGGATACCAGGCACCCTCCAATTTTATTTAACCTTCCTGTAGTAAAGCTGGGTGACCTACAGGTGACTTTTTATTCCCAGCAGCTCGCAAGAATAAAATCAAAACGGTAGACGAGGCATGGATAGGAATACACGGGAGTGGGTCTGCCCTCTCGAAGTTCTTGAGTCCCAATGCTACCGCTTTTCTACCGCAGAAATAAATGTTATTACATCTAGGAGGGAGAGCAATGAGCCCAGATAGTATGAATCACGTACCGGTCGGCATTGACTGGACGGCTAATTAAGCAGAGCTTGATGCACAAAAGATCTTTTAGGTCGCAGTACGAGATGGCTTGAATGCCCACATGGCCCTCAAGCAGTGTTGCGAAACGTTACCTGTAACGGAACGAAATACCGGTATACCGGATTTTTTTCAAGTAACGTTAACAATACCAATATCCAAATTTTTTAAACCGTGGTATTTTTACCATAACAAAAAAAAAATATTTTGGTATTTCGTTACATTATGGTAAATTATAAATTCGAATTTTTAAATCATTAACTATGATAAAAAAAAAAATTAAAATTTTTCAATAAGTAATGTAAAAGTTGTCAAGATAACAAGGTTACCACAGTCATACCGGGTTGTCACACTGGAAATTTAGTAACACATCTGAAGAGACGACAATCCGGTTGTTTTTTCTTAGAGCAAGTTAAATAAAATAAAAAGTTAATGTTTTGTAACGTTATACCATAACGTAACGAAATAATATTTTGTTACAATACCGGAAAACGGAACGATACCAAAATTTTTTATTGGAGTGTAACGAAACGTGTAACGTTATACATATTTTTTCGTTTCGCAACACTGCCCTCAAGTAATAATAATTATAATCCTTCCCATTTTAGCGAAATAATAATCGCAACAATTCTTTGTTTTACTGGAAATTTCGTTGAAACTAATCCCAAAGCCTGAATCTGAAATCGAAATGTGTTGATGGATAATTTTCGACAATTCGAATTATTATTTTTTTCACTTTTCAACTGCAGGAGGCGTGTTCATTTCTATATTATGATAAATTTCAAATATTACGCCTATTGGGCATTTCCACACCAGTATTTTTAACAACCGTATTCACCCTCATTTCTTTACCTCTCTGCCTACAAACCTAAATTTGTGGTGGGGATTTGTAATGCACTTTTGCATTATGAAATTTCTGGTATTCTCGTGTTGTTACACACTAATACAAATGTAAAATTAAATAAATAAAAAAATTGAATGTGCATTGGCACGTGTTTTTCTACTGTTTAACGCACAAAATGAAATAATTGTCTCGAACAAAGCAATCCAAAATTGAAGTAAATTTACACATGCATAAAGAAGAGTACCAACAGTGTGAATACAGAATGCTGTTGTTACCGTGTTGTTAAAAATACTTGTGTGGATAGGTCCATAGGCATTATGTACGAATGGGTGCTACAATTGAAATGTTTCAAAAACTTTGAAAATTTGCTAACTTCTGAGACCCGAATAAAACGCGTACCTAGGCATTATTTACGAGGTAAGACTGTAGGGGCGTACATAAGCTGGTAAATTAGTATCGTTAAACTTCGAACTACTTTAGTTGTTGTAATGAACAATGATTTAATGCGAGCAAGACTATGTATTAATGGGCGTGGAAGTTGTTAAAAATAAACAATTTGCAGAATAAACAAAGCAGTTAAAAATATCAAAATTATTTAAATTTCTTATTGTAGCAAGATTTATGCCCCACCTTATACATTAAATGCTGTTAGTGATTAGGGCTATTAATCAATTTTGTTATAATACGAATTAATTGAAATCAGTCCGTGCACCATCAACATATTAAACCAAATTAAAATGGAATCTTTTGATTTTTTCTTCAGCTCAATCGAAATTATAATCTTCAATATAATCTTCTTTTAACCCAATTCGGTTTCCCAATCTTTCAATACTTGACTTGTAAAGCGATTTTTCAAATACTTCAAAATATGCGTTTGCTACTTCATCATCGTGTATTACTTCATCATCGTGTATTCGTGTATTACTTCATCATTCGACGAAAATCTCTTTCACTACAGCAGTGGCGTAGCCTGAAATTCGTCGAGGGGGGAGGGGGAAAAGGCGGGAGTTCTTAAATAAAAAATAATTTATATAAGGAAATAATGCATTCAAATTTATTTGAATTCAATTTTTTATTAGTTTTTTTATAATTTTATATTGATTCGTCGTGACACTAAGGCCAATTCATTGAGAACACAGTTAACCGCATCTCTGTGAATTTTTAATTATGCCAACCCATTTAGCCGCTTCCAACCGATCGTGTTTCATACGTAATTCTTAAGGCGCCTGAACGTCTTGGAATTCTCCAATTGGAGAGATTATCCAGGTTAACGGTACTAGTAAAAATCTGGCAAATATTTTGTGCAAATTTTGTTATTATAGGTAGAAGCGTTCAACCGGTAGATACCTGACCGTCTTTTAAACATTTTAATTAATTTCGCTTTGGTAATCTAATTTCGACTTAATCTGGAAAAAAGGTCTACAAAGATCTATAAAAATCACGGCGAATATTATGCCGCTTTGTATTTTGTTTCATGTCAAGAATCAAAAATAGGTTACATGTATTGTACCTACGGTGGCAGTCAAAAATAAGTTGACAAAGCATTTTTAATTAAAAAACTTGGGTTTAATTCCGTATATTAATTTAAATATAAAAACATGAAAATGATAGAAAAAATTTCATTTGTAATACTTATAAAATTTGCAAAAATTTGAACTTCCGAAAGGTACCAGTCATAAATAAGTTAACATTGGGTTAATAACCACAGTGACCATAATTGTTATAACACATTTTACTCAAACGTGTTGGTAAATTAATTGCGTATTTTCGACACTCTTCTGGAGTAATTTTATACCATTCATCGACAAGGGTTTGGCGTAATTCACGTAAATTAGCTGGTGCTCTATCACTCACTCGTTTCTTCAACAAAGCCCATACATTTTCAATCGGCGAAAGCTCAGGGCTTTGCGGAGGCCATTCTAAAATATTTCAAAACCTTTTTGCCTTGTGAATGGGGGCATTATCCTGTTGAAAAAGAAAATCCTCCCCTATTAATCGTTGTCCTTCTGGAATGGCAATATCTTTTAATATTGTCAAGTACACATCGGCATTTACTTTTCCCTCTAGTACCACTAGTTTTCCTACTCCATATACTGACATACAGCCCCATACCATCAAACTTTTTCCTAGTGATTTCATTGTCGGTTTTGAGCAAGTGTAAGAAAATTCTTCACCTTTTCCACGCCAAACATTCATTCTACCGTGACTATATGATATGCGTATCATGCTCTCGTCAGTCCATAATATTTTTTCCCAAAATTCAGGTGCTTTTAGGACATGCTGATTGTAACACATTATTCTCTTTTGTTTGTTAATTTTGTTGCTTCCAAACTGCACGTCCACGTAAGCCACTTTCATAAATTCTACGCCTAATGGTGCTGTCAGATAGTAACGTTTTGCCTTCTAATGCTAATTTTGCCCTAATTTTAGGTGCGGATAGTAATCTGTTACCTTTACAAAGTTCTTTAATTCGCTTATCTACCCTCCCGTTTGTTATTTTGGGTCGTCCTGGACGATGGCTAGGTGAATATGATCTTATGTTTTACAAATTTTGTATGTGCAAACTTGGCTTTTGTTAAACAATTTCCCAATTTTTTTATAAGTTTTGCCTTCTAACCTTAACTTCACTATAATACGTCATTCTTCCATAGTTAACTGAGAGAATTTGCTCATTTTAACTAAATTATGGTATAATATTTATTAAAATAAATATTAATTACAATTTAATAAATTAAGCTGCAATTATCGTTCAAAAATACTTACAAATTATAAAAATAATTATTAATCAGCTAAATTTTAATCCTAATGTTCCAATTAGAGCGTTAAAATGAAACTAATAGATGAAGTAGGTTTTGTTAACTTATTTTTGGTCGGCCCGTTTTGGAAGATGAGTCGTAAAAACAAAACTAAAAATATTTAAACAAAGGTTTTTCACACACAAGTGTATAATATTTAGTGTTATGTACATAGTCAGAATAGAATTCAATGCGAAGCTAATTCCGGAAATTAATTATAAAAACCGTTTGTTAACTTATTTTTGACCGCCATTGTATAATAGGTAATGATCATTTGCCTTATTCGAATTATAAATTATGTTGTGTGGATCAACACATCACCATGTAATGATTTTATATTATGTGAAACTCCGGGGGGGGGGGGGGGGTTCAACACCCCTTCACAACGCCGATGCGTGCCGCCATCCTTTTAATGTTAAAAACAGTAAATAGTGGCTAGGTACCAAATCTAGAGAATAGAGTGGATGGGGAAGCAATTTAAAGTGTAATTTTTTTTTTTTTTTTTTTTTTTTTTTTTCATTTTATTTTATTACGACTGAGACTGCGCTCATCTAGCAATTTTTCTTTCAAATACAAATTTTTATATATCTAGTAAAATTCACGTTTGTTGGGGTGTAACCCACTGGTTAGCCCCATAATCAATTAAACCTATTTACTAATTTTAGTTTGGTAAGTTCACTAGGTCAAGTGGCCTCGTTCTTTGGAGTCTTCTTTCAACGACAGGGTTATCTATCATATGGCGAATATAGGGGTTTCCATGTTCCTGGAGCCTTATTTCGTGTTTTGCGGCATGCATTTTTATTTCCTCTTTGATGTATTCCATCCGTAGGTCCCTGTGAAGGTCTTCATTTCTTGCGTACCACGGAGCATTGACGATGCTACGAAGAACCTTGTTTTGAAACGTCTGTATCATTTTGGCGTTTGTTTGCTTGGTACATCCAAACAAACGCCAAAATGATACAGACGTTTCAAAACAAGGTTCTTCGTAGCATCGTCAATGCTCCGTGGTACGCAAGAAATGAAGACGAGAAATGAAAGTGTAATTGATGCAATTTTGCCAAGAAAGTGAATTTTCCTCCTCACCAAATGTGTTTGTTTTGCCTTGATTGTATAGTTCAATTTGTTCAAATTGTCCAATAACGCACTATAATACTCACCAGTAGTTGTTTTTCCTTTTTCTAGATAATCAATGAGCAATGTTCCATGTGGGCCTAAAAATAGTGGCCTTAACTTCCCAGCTGATTGTTTTATTTTTAGTGGCTTTGAATGAATATTTCATCAACTCTTATTACCCCTCTAGTTATGCATATAACCGCCTAAAGACGGACTTTACGTTATCTTGAATTGTGTAACTTTACGTTATCATGAATATTTTTTTTCTTTAGTTTTTACATGAGTTATTCTCTTTTCTCTCACTCTCGTCATAACGGTTTGGTTTTTGTTGTTGTACTATGCACATTTTGTTCAACAACTACGAGTTGAAGTCAAAGTTTTGATAGAAAGTGATTAAAAATTCATTAGAGGGTTTTAATCTACGCAAATAGTCCTTCTTATTATGACATGTCCAAACATTGCTGTGATCTGTGAAGTGGTTACTCGTTCGTGTTTTTGCTCGATTGTGAGCAAAGACGGCATCCATCTTGCTTTAAGTTTTTTCATATGAACATATGCCCATGCAATTATCTATACGTTTTGATCTTTTCGAAATTACTTCGGTCTAAAAAGACCAAAGTATTGAAATCCTGTCAAAAATGACGAAACATTTTGTTGGTCCAAAATCACTTTTCTCGAGGTTTTGAAAGTCCCTGAGTCTGTAAAAGCAAAAAAAAAAAACATGTCCGTTCGTCTGTCTGGATGTCTGTACCCATGGTATCTCGAGAATGGCTTGTCCGATTTGTAATTTTTTTAGCAAATCTGTTTTTATGGTCAAGGCGGAGATTTGAAAAGATTTTAGAGACTGTACGTCAAGAACTCAAGAGGGTGGGGTACCTGCCATACAATTGACCTAAAACACCTGTTTATATAAATATTTACGATTTTTTTATATATGCTGGTTTGAGGATTGAGTTTGTCGTAGTGTTTGCGGTTGAGTTGAGTTCCATTTGCGGGTTGAATTAGGGCTGAGTTGGGGTTGGATTAGGATTTAGTGAGCAGTTAAACTGAGGTTTTCTGTTTTTTTTTTATAAAAAATTTATTGGGATTCTATATCTTATCCGATTTTGATGAAATTCATTATTTCCAATGGAAATGGATTCTCAAATTATTTTTAGATGAATTTCTGGAATATGGCCAAGTAGGATGTAACTTGCCTATTTCTCACTCGATTGTTATGAAATTTGACATGTGTGTTGGAAATTGGATTCTAACATATTTTTTAGATGAAGTTCTGGAATATGGCCAAGTAATATGGGATCTGTGTTGAAAATGGAATTCTAAAATGATTTTTGGATAAACTTCTGGAATATGGCAAAGTATGATGGAACTTGCCTATTTCTCAACCGATTATTATGAAATTTGACATGTGTTTTGGAATTGGGATTCTAATATGTTGTTTGGATGAAGTTCTGGAATATGGCCAAGTTTGATAGAATTTGCTTATTTCTTAACAGATTATGATGAAATTCGACATGTGCGTTGAAAATGGGATTCTAAAATAATTTTTGGAAAAAATTCTGGAATATAGCTAATAGAGTTGGAATTTGCCTACTTCTTAACCGGTTTTAGTAAAAGATGACAACCGCGATGAAAATGGGATTTTAAAATAATTTTTGAATACAGTTCTGGAATATGGCTAAGTATGATGGAACTTGGTTATTCCTTAACCGATTATGTACATATTATGAAATTTGATGTATGCCTTGGAAATGGGATTTTAAAATGATTTTTAGATATAATTCTGGAGTATGGCCAAGTATGATGGAACCTCCATATTTCTTAACCGATTTGGAGGAAATTCAACAAATGGGTTGGTAACTGCATTCTTAAATGATTTTAAAATTAAATTCTGGAATATGGGCAATTAGGATATACCTTAGCTATTTTTAACCGATTATGATTAATTTTGACATTTTCAACTAATAGAAGGAAGTGTGACACAAAAATTATTTTTGGTGAGGTGGCCATATTTAAGAACTTCATCCAAAAACCATTTTAGAATGCCATTTCCATCATCATAGGCAAGTTCCATCCTACTTGGCCATATCAAGTTTATCCAAAGATCATTTTAGAATCCCATTTCTATCGCGGATGTCAAATTCCACTAAGATCCGTTATGAAATAGATACATTTTACACTGATAGGCAATTGTTAAACCTGTATGCATATATACAAGATATTTAAACAAATCCACATGACTTAACCAATTTGAACCAAACTTTACACAAATATTGTTTATGGAGGTTGAGCTGAAGACTGACATAAGAGATTCACTTTGGGATTGATTTAGTAGTAGACTTAATTTTGAAGGCCGAAGTTCTGATCACGTAATAAAGTTTCAGCCCTTTATTTTAGTAATTATAAGTCCATTACAACGCTATGTGTCAATACAGAGAACTTCTCAGCCAATTTAGTATATTTAATAACTACCTTAAAGGCTTACGTCGAGCCGACTTATTTGACTTATTCAATATGTCGGCTTGGAACAAGTCATTTGGTGGTCTAATTCAAATCGGGGCTTAGTTCAACATAATTATACATTTGAGAGGAATTTTGTGATCCATAATTAATATTAAAATGAAAAAAACATCAACGTTATGTGTTTTTAAGCATCGAATTGATCTACAGCCTAAATGGATAATAGGGTTTTCATTAGTCGATTGTTGTTTGTCTTATTTTAACTATGGATTTTATCCCCCATTTACGTTTACTGTTTTGATGGCTAATTTTCATAAAATGTAAACAAGACCAATTCTGTTAATTGGTCTCCGTTTTGGTAGTGGAAGTTTAGATTAAGGTCCGAATATAGCTTGTTTCATTTAATTTTTCGAAGGGATGGTAGTAAATTGCGTACGTCACTGAATTGTAATCCCCAAAAAAGAACTAATGTTTATTCCAAAATTTTCTCAACCGCCAAATTTTTATATTTCTGCTAGTCCTAAGTTGGTGGATACGCAAATTATCTTGTACTGCTTATCTTACAAGTCAATACTTACGATAGTTTAGTAGGAATATTAAAATTTTGCTATTACTTGGTATGACAAAGTATTCCACTATGGGAAAATTTAAATTCTTCATAGGATTGAGACGAATAATAAATAAAACTCAGTTTTAATATATGTTACACATCACAAAATTTAAAAAATTTCCTTTTATTATTAAATTTAAATAATTAAATAAAATTTGGCACACCGTTATTAATTCAAAATAAATACCTATGTAATGTATATAATACTATTGACTAGAAGTACATAACTCATGTGTGTAAATATTGCTTTGACTACTCTCTTATCAATTTATATATAATATTTTATATACGTATTATGAACTCAGAAAAGCTTATCAAAAACAAAAAATATAAAAAAAAAAAATTCGTTAAATAATAATGAAATTTATGTAAAATATTTTTGTTAAAATATCAATTTGTATTTGATTGAGCAGCTGCTGCTGCTCCTGCACTTGATGTTGATGTCGATGTTGGCGTTTCGGTATGAGGCCCTGCCAGTAATTGTTGGAGTTTGGCGGCAGCTGGAAATGAACCTAAATCTAATGGGGCGGCTCCTGTTGTGCTTTGAATATAGGCAAGCAATCTGCGGAAAAGAGATTTATGTAATTCATTTTTACCTTATCTGCTTACTTTTAACCATTAATTATACCGTCTCAGTTCATCAATTGCATTTTGTTGCATTAAGATATAGTTTTTTGCTAGTAGTAATGTTGCTATTTTCGATAATTTCCTCACTGACGGTGAATGTGCGTACGGAATTACGCTTCGTAATTCATCCAATGCATCATTTAAATCATGCATTCGGCGACGTTCTCTGGTAAAAAAATAGTTTAATAATTTTATTTCCGCATGTGTATAAGAACTGATAAACATTTTTATCTGTCGCTATCAAAAGCAAATACAAATTTTTATATATTTTAAGCCTTAGATTTTAATTTACAGCCGATTACGGTTAGATATACGAGTTTATTAATAATATATTTTTAACTATCACATAAATTATTAAGCTGTATGTCGAAATTTTAGATAGGATTGGTGCAAAAATAGTTACACATTTTAATATAATTAGTTATAAATCGCTAGAGTATAAGGCAATTAAAGCTCAAAATCCGTTAAAAATGGTTTTCCATTAAACAGAACTACGATGTCTTTTACACACCAGCACAAAATTAGTAATTTCAGCTAAAGGATATTTCACAATAAAATAATTAGAAACAATTTGAAAATATCCTTCACATACTAAACATTACATTTTTTGCACTAACCTTGCATTTATATTTAATCGAACCGTTTTTCCTTGACGATTTTTTGTCTTCCCAGTACCCGCACCTAGAGCTTGGTTACCACTATTTAACGTTGGATTTCTAAAATTTAAATAAAAATCAAATATGTAAATATTATTTAATAAAAACAAAAAACACAAACACACCTTGAGCTTGATGTTCCTAGCCGATTATTTTCATCTGTATGCATATGAATTGCTGCACTAGCGTGTCCACCTTGGGCATAAAATCCACCCAGGCCGACAGTTCCGAGTGGCGTACGACGTCCTGGGACACTTTGCGATGGACTATTAGTCGGTTCCGGATGACTAGACGAAGAGGGTTGGCTTGGTACAAAATGTATATTAAACGGATTGTGTGATGCTTCCATTTTCGGTTGCTTGTTAATTTTATTGTTAAATCAGAAAGAATAAATTTAATAAAATAATATTCGATGTACATAAAATTTTTACAACATCTACAAATGGCTTGGAACTTTTCACCAACAACAATTTCTATATATTTATTTTGACATTCCTTTTAATCCTCAAAGAAAAAAGTGCTTTTTTCGTTTAGTTACTAGAGTTAAATTTAAGATGTCTCTTTATATTGTATTTTGCACATATGTTTTTTGTAAACATGGAGAATATTTTTCACAACTATTCATGAATTTATTTTATCAAAATTAATTTACCAATCTTCGTTATCTTCACTGAGAGTATTTTTTAATCACAAATTATTGAATGTAAGCCAAGCAAATTAAAATTTTAAACAAAACACTAAAGCTGCAGTGTAACTGTCAAGCAGCTCCTTTTTTTTTAATAATGGTACTACAACAATACTGCCACCATAATCATCCTTGTTACTCTACTAGTTAGCATTCCGATTTTTTACAATACAATTAAATCTCACCCTAATTTTTATTCATAATCTTAAATATGAGTATTATATTTTGAGGGGAAAAATAATGGTTTGTCCTTCACACATCCTTATTTCCTTAGACCAAAAGATGAAACAAAACAACCTATTGAAACTATTTTATGCTCAACTGTTCGATATGTACTCATATTTATGTATATGTAAAATCAAATACACCGTCAGTTTAATGTATTATGTACAAATATGTATGTATTTATTAAAAAGGATATAGTTTGGTTTGTTTCCCAACTAAATATATTTTATTTAAATATAATTGAGCTATTCTCCGTCGTAATGTTTGTGTCTCTAGTTGTAATGGTAATATTTTTTTGTTTTTATTTTCAAATTTTTATTTATTATCTAAAAATGAACGGCTGTGATGTGAAGTTTATAACAAAAAAATGTATATGTATTGTTATTGCACTGTAAAATTTGATTCTTATAAGAATTTTGAATAAAACAGAAAATTTTGAGTAAAGCAAATTTACAACAAATACAAATTTAAAATGTAAACGCCACAATAAACAAGTGATTAGCACTTGCCTATAGAGAACGAAATGGCCAAAATGCTCAAAAGAGATGGGAAAGATACTTCTCTTCTTACAAATTCATTGAGATACGAGTATTTTAGTATGTTGAGTGTTTTATAAATTGGACAATAATAAGACATCGTCGAGTTTGTACCAGAATGTCACCATATACACATGATAAGTACTTGCCTGGTGTACGAATTCAAAGATATTTTTCTCTATTATACCAAAAAGCACGTATCTCAGAAAATGGCCCATATAGTGACTATAAAGTTCAGTTTACACGATGCGATTTATATGCAATGTTTTTGCGGTATGGACATCGGATGTGTAAACGTCAAAAAATTAGATTTCATGAAAATTGCAGCAACCAATTTTACTGCAATTCGCATAAAACCTGTTTTTTGACGTTTACACTATCCGATGTCCATACCGCAAAAATATTGTACAACAAATGTTGCATATAAATCGCATCGTATAAAATGAACTTCAAAGTTGGAAGGGGCATACATTTAGGAATTCAAATCACTAATTGACATAGTAAAATGATCCGTGGGCTCTTGCAAACATTTTTTGAAAATTATAATAACATACCGACAAACTGCATCGACACCTTTCCTACTATTCGAAACGTGTTGTTCTCTAGCCTTTACACAATCATTCATGCTCGTTCATACAACCATTCATATGGAGCGCTCAAGCCGATGGGAACCATTTCAATCATGACAGAGAACCCGTTTATAGGGATCTTCTTTCATATCCAAGAGAAACGAAACGTCTGGTTTGGCAGGAGCGGTCGGTAATTAATAAATAATAATTATAAGTTAATAATTATTAATGATTAAAGACGTCCTTGTTCCATGTGAAATTCGTTGATTTATTAATTTTCAAAAATGGGGTTCAAGCGCCCTACGGCTCATATCAAAACTATATGATTCAACCTCTGAGATTCATGCTATTCGGTATAATATATAATAATGTAATGAACTAATGACCAATACTAACTGCAACCGAGGGGTGATGGTAATTAACAATCCCTTTAAGAAACACTCTTTCATCTAATATAGTTAATGTTTGTTCAATTTGCGATAATTTAATGCTATACAATTCTTTTAATGCTAACATTTCCAACAGCAATAAATTGTTTGATAGTACGGCCAAATGAAGCACGTGAACGAATCCTATCCGGAAAACGTTGAGCGTAAATAGCAACAGCATTTTCAAGATTTCTGCCAGCTTCTCCATAAACCAGAACCATTTCAATTTTCTCTGGCACAGTTAAACGGTCCATTCTAAAGTATTTTATCGTTTATTTTGCAATTACGAAAAACATGAAGATAAGAAATAACACAAACGTTAAATGTGATTTATAAAACTGAATAAATTGTTTTGATGACGAATTTCGAGTATTTCCAATAAAACGTGATGTTTTTTATTTCAAACGTATTGCAGAATCGAATGCGTGTGTTCTAAGAAGAAGAAATTGAAAAAATTGAATTTCGTCGATTACAACGCCATCTATTATGAACCGAACAAAATATTTCATTCAAATCATACGTACTTTTAGTCGTAGAATCCGTATCTGCAATAAAAAATATGGCTTCCTATCTTAGTTTAAAAGTTACCCCGCCCCACCTACAAAGCGGGGGGTGGGGGTCTTTTTTTTTGCACTAATGTATTTCCCCCGCGGTATGATTAAATTTTGATTATGGACATTTTTTCCGTAGAGTGGCTATTTTTCGAGATATTTGATCGTCTCAGTTTAAAAGAAACACCCGGTATACTGTAGAGTTACACAGTGGTTCCACAAGTGATTTTAATTTTTTTATTTTAATGCGTGTTTGGCACTTATTGCAGTTTGTGTGCGGCAAACGTATTCTATTTTGAATTGATTTAAACTCAGAATCAGAAAATTCAAAATAATCAATAATATGTTTTTAATCGTACCACAACTGCTCGTACAAAAATATTCCACATAAAGTGAAGGACTACTCAGCAGATATTTTAAAAGGTCTAGAATATTGCAAACTGCCGAGAAGGAAGTTTTAGGATATTATTATTAAGCTAATATATATCTTTACAAATATTTTGATAATATAATTATGTTATATAAAAATGTCTAAATTATCCATCCACAATATCGCATCGTCAGTCATCTGATGAATTTCCTCCAGTCCGTCTTTAAATCTTCTAAATATGCATTCTTGATAAATGTGAGCAATATTTTGTATAGGATGTCCACAATCACAGGCAGCTGAAATTTAATGGTTGTAACGATTTAATTCAGAATTTGTCACCCCGTGATTTGTTCTAAATCTATTGACTAAGGTCCAACGATATCTTAAATTTGTAAATCCAGGGACAACTAATGTTGGATCTTCGATTAGATACTTGTTGACAAACTCTGATTCATTGAAAAGTGCTTTCCAGTTGTTATTGATGTCATAATTGGTTAAGTCTCCCAACTAAGCAATTTTTGTCCAAAAAGGTTTTCTAGACTTCAAACGGTTTTCTATTTTTCCATCGATGTCGAAATGAATAGGAAGGTTTAAATTTCTTGTAATTTTTAAATGTTCTTTGTATAATGCTAACTGTCTTCTAAGGTGAGGTGGTTCAATAATGGACAATATCGGCAACCATGCTAATGGTGTTGTTTTAATTGTACCCGAAATAATTCGCATGCAACTATTGAGTTTTGTATTTACATGATTTGTATGGACACTTTGTTCCCAGACAGGTGAGCAATATTCAGCCGTTGAATACACCAGTGACATTGCTGATATACGTAACGTTTAGCGTTTGCACCCCATCGAGTTCCAGATAGTTTTTGGATAATGTTCACTCTTGATTTATCGTTTGTCCAAGTTTTAAACAATGACTTCTAAAAGTTAAAGCTCGATCCAAAGTAACTCCCAAACACATCGGTTTCTGATTAAATTTGATTAAAATTCCATCCATGTAAACATTTAACCGAGTATGTTTATTTGATAAATGAAAAAATACAACTGCGGTTTTGCTGGGATTCACCTTCAGACGTCAATTCTTGTAATAATCATTTAGTAAATCCAAATCCGATGTGTTGTAAGGAAATTGGTAAGCTATTGCCAAATCCTCAGCGTAAAGAAACTTTCTAGATTTTTTTTCTGGCAAATCAGATGTATATACATTGAACAAAGCAGGAGCGAGAACTAAACCTTGAGGCAATCCATTATTCACACAACGAATTATACTTTTCTGATTTCCCAAATGTACATCAAATTTTCGATTCGATAACAGAGCAGAGATCATGTTTAAAGTTTTTGAGCATTTTAAAATCTTACTTAATTTCAACATCAATCCTAGATCCACGAACGCAACAGCCGTTTGTAATTTGTCTTGGAATCCTGCTTCAATATGTGTTACCAAAGACAAAACTTAATCACAACAGTTTCTTCCTGGACGAAAACCGGCTTGATAATTTTGGAATATTTTCTTCAAGTGTTGGAAAAATTCTGTTATAAATGATTTTTTCGAAAATTTTGTAACCAATGCACAGCAAAGATATCGGTCTATAATTTTCAGGTAGATGTTTGTCCTTTCCAAGTTTTAAAATGGCACGAACTTTTGATAAATTCTAAATCGGAGGAATTTTGCCACGATTATAACAATCAGAATAAAATTTCGCCAACCAATTACGGGCGTTTTATGATAAATTAATAAAAAATTCGGGAAACACCTCATCCACTCCACTAGCTTTTCTTGGTTTTAGATATGTTAGTACCCTGTTAATTTCATCTAAAGATACTGGTGAAGCCAATGGAGAATCCGTAATTAACTTCCTTGTTTCGAATTTTATCTTTGGGTATACGAAATTTTGAGTTTTTGACTAATCTTGACGCAACATCCTTCGGATGTACTGTTGTAATGTTAATGTTAACCTCATTCTTATTACTAGAATCACCACTTTTCTTTAATAGTTCCCATGCTTTTCTGCTTGAACGTGAAAAATCCATTGTTTCAACTAAATTTATCCATTTCGCAGTACGCTCCTGATTTAATTCATTGATTAATTGATCTGCACATTCTTTAGATTCGTACTCTTGATACAACATCCATAATCTTTACATTCATCGGACCAATTTGGAATGTAAGTATGTTCTTCGAAACCCTCTTGAAATAAATCGTTTGGCCGCCGCTATTAGGAGTCCCACAAATCTATTATAATTTTCAATAACCGGAGGAATCCATCTGATGTTCGAATCTATCGCTTTGGCAAATTCTGTCCAATTACCTTTTTTAGAGTTCCATCTCGGTTTCGGCAATGATTTTATTATTTTATCTAGAAAAACACATCGATATTGACTTCTTGGAAATTTATTACTTACAGTTCTTACAGCAGACAATACATTGAACGAATCATCTGTTGAAACAAAACATAGATCCGGGTTATATCCTCTGTTCCATCTACCAGAATGAAATGTTGGTTTATCTTTAGCATCAAATAATAGTGTAAACGGTTTCTGTTTGCCCAATCAAGTATAAATTCTCCATTCAAATCATCTTGGTTGTAACCCCACATACAATGATGACTATTGAAATCGCCTATATATACTGCGGGATGATTAAATACCGGCAATGGTGTAGACCAAGAAGCGCCAGGAGGTTTATAAGACATAATTTGGTTAGTTTCAGGACATAATTTGGTTTTACTAATTACATCTAGAAAGAAACTCATTAGAATTTCACTTCTTTTTATGTAAATACCACGTTTAATTCCTTGTCTAGTTAAGTTATTTATAAACATTAAATAGTCAACCGAAGATCCAAATAATTGTTTGTAAAATTCAATATCGGTTGTTACCGCATACACATTTTGGGTTATTGAATCGAACGCACAAGTTGCACTTACGCTTATTCGTGCCTTCTCCTCGGTTACGTAAACAAAACCGGCTCGGGTTTTTCAATTTTTGTATTTTTTAACCTTTGCTCTTGAATAAGTTTTTTAAAGGTTTTTCTTAAAGTTTGTTTTGGAAGTAAATTTTGCTTCGTGTACCTTTTGAGTACTCGTTGACCCATATGCTTTGGATACTGATATGTTTTTTTTTCGCCAGTACTCCCTCCAGATCAAGTAGATTAGGTGAGATATTTATTCTTTTTTTAAATCTTTGTCTTATTTTTGAATTTTTGGAGTTGGAAGTAAAATAGTTGAGTAGTCAATTCTGGTCAGATTGCAATCAATTATTTTTTAATGGGACAATTTAAACGGGCATACAAGAAAAATTTTTTGGCGACAAACATTAGCATCAAAAATAATAAATTGGCATCACAAATAATATTTTGGCACCACATATGAAAAAACAAACAAATATTTTTGAAGGACATTATTAAATACTGTGGCGACAAACATTAACATCAAAATTAATAAATTGGCAACAAATATAATATTTTGGAACAAAAAATAATAATTTTTAGTAGTAAAAAAAAAAAAAAAAAAATCGAGACAAAAAATTAAATTTAATCGATACAAATTATTTAATATTTGATGGGGGATCGATATAAAATATTGCAGTGTCATTAATAGATTCTATATAATCCGCTCCTACGTGCGGCACGCAGTGCGACATGTTTGCCTATCCTGGCTCCTACGTCCCTCGAAGTTTAAATCTAAGGCCCCTCGGAGGGCTAAGCGGGGGGGAGCGAAGCGACCTCCCGCGTGCCCGTGAGAGTTACCGAAGCCGTTAGTCTCTACAATTCTAAGTCTCTACAATTCTAAGTTAAATTAGGGATCTCCATTTTCCAGAATATTTTAAAACTAATTTCAATTTTTTAATTTTTAATTTATTTATTTATAAATTTGTTGCCAGTTAATTATTTTTGTCGCCCAAAATATTTATTTCGATGCCAAAAAATAATTTTTTGTGTACTCTTCCAATAGTGCCAAAAAATTATAAATGTTGCCAAATTATTATATTTTGTTCCAAAAAATTAATTTTATGATGCCAAGAAATTTTTGTTTGTTGCTTATTAATTTGTGCCGTTTCATTATTTTTTTGTATCTCAAATATTAATTTTTTGTGTGCCGGTTTATTGCCTTGCCAGCCTTTTTTAATTAAGCTCACAAATCTTCCCAATTTAAGCTGCTTATTATTGGTATTATGGGTTTTCACTAAGTTGAGCCAATTCTCAACATTAGCGTTGGACAATCTTTCTGGAATTCCCAGTTCCTTTGATAGGTAAGTGGTCCAAAACGGTAAATAAGAAAAATATTTTTTAATTGTAAAAATAATGAAATAAACATTACATTTTGATTTTCAATTTTTTCGACAATCTTATCATGCATTTCCAAATACCTCTGGTAGAAAGGACAGCACATACAATGTTCTCACATTTCGTCTTCTAAAGTGTTTTCTTCTGAATTATTTTCAATGGAATTTATTTTATTCGAAATATTAGCATCACCTGGTGAATACATTTTAATTGAAATTGTTTCAAATAGTTCAAAAGCTTCCGAAACATCTTTTGTCAAAATTGGGCTGCAGAAAATAACGCAGAACACTCTAAAAATTCTGTCAATTTCCTCTATTATATCACAATTGAGAATAATATACCAAATAGGTCTAATATTAAGTTTTTCAGAGCCAGTTTAATATTGTTACACTTTTTTGTAATTGGTTTTCCTAACTTATTGATAAAGTGAGCACAACAAATTACCATTGCCACTTATCTTTTTTCGGTGCCGTTGTTGAAGACATGCAGGAAGCAATACTTACCGTCAGATACTGTACATGAAATTTCATCGTAAAATAACAAAAACAACACACTTCCACATCACAACATTTATTAAAGTAAACAAAACAGTGGTGTTTAAGTCAAACCAACAGCCGCGTGATTCATCTAATGTCGGCGCAATGACGTTCCAGTATACTTGCAAGAATCCAAAAATTGTCAACTAATCTTAAATAGAAATTTGGCTCAATTAAATATTTAACTCACCTGTATATATGAACAGAGGGCCTTTCTGGTCGTCATTGAATTTCTTGTTGGGTCCTAAAAAGTAAACAAAAATACAAAATTAATAACTTGTAATCAAATTTAATTTATAAGTTGGTGTGTCCATACCTGTCAATTATATTTAATTGTGATGACAGTTCATCACTACCATAGGGTGCACTTGTAGAATAAATAATTATTGTAAGCACAATTTATTGTGTGAGTTCGGTAATTCAGCGAACACATTTTAGTACAACATGAGCAATGTGACGTAGGGAAAACAAATATATAAATGAAGAAACAAAATTTTGGATCATTGTGGTAGAAATCTCGATGAAGAAAACTGGTCCTGAAATACATACCATCAAAATTATATTGTTCAGTAAATAAACTTAAATTAATATTTCTGTATAACCAAACAAACCTTGTTTAAATTATTTGTGGTGAAAAAATCGTTTAGTTAAAAGTGAATTGGAAGATTGTGTATCATAAGTCTGATCAGCCAGCAGATATTTTGTTAAATCACTAAACGTGTAACGTGTTGTCGTGAATACAATTTTGGTGTGGAAAACTTATTAAACGTGAGGAAAACATAAATTTCGGAAAATAAGGTTGAAATAAAAACGCCTTGTCCGAACATGGTAGCAGAGCGTAGTTAAACAATTAGTGAAAATCAGTTTTGCATAACGGGACAAAACAGTTAGTGAAAATCAGTCTTGAACAACGGGACAAAACAGTTAGTTTAAAGTGAAACAACGTGGTATCGTATAACAACGTGCAGTGCAGTAACAAGTATATAGTGTGATAGTGCATCCATTGTGAACGTATGATGGAAAAGAAAGTTAAGGGATTAGTTGCTCAACGAATTGCTCTTATCGCAAAAATAAAAAGAATTCATGATTTCTCAGTGACACTCAATGATGATGTAGCAACGGAAGCCGTTAACATTCGACTAACGGAGGCTCGAGAAACTGCCACTCAAATAAAGAGTCTAGATATGGAGCTACTCGCTTTAAAACCAGAAGAAGCGATAGATGCAGTAGAAAGTGAGAATACATATTTCGAGATCGAAGCAACATTTGGATCTTGGTTAAAAGCACATGATGAAGGTCGACCAAGGATTAACTTGAATGAAACGCTGAATACCACCCAACATAACTGTACTCATGACTTGCGTTTACCTAAAAGCAGTGTGCCAATTTTCGAAGGTAACTACATGGAATGGCAGAGTTTTTACGATTTATTCTGCGCAAATATACATGATCGAACAAATTTGACACCAAGTCAAAAATTTCAATTTCTGCGGGGATATCTGAAAGGCGAAGCCATCAATTTAATAAAACATTTACCGCTTACCGATGCTCATTATTTCGAGGCCATTGGCAAATTGCGAGAGCGCTATAGTCGGAAGAAGCAAATAATCAACTCATACATTACAACGTTCTTGGACCAGCCGCCAATGATTTCATCTAATCCTACTTCGCTGAAACAGTTACTAGATACCTCCGATGAGATTCTACGGGGTTTAAGGGCTTTGGGATACAGGGCGGAAGTACGAGACCATTGGATCATCAGGTTGTTATTAAACAAGGTAGACAACGGCACAAGAGAGAAATGGGCGAATGACTCCAGGGATGAAGAATTCCCCACCATACAGCAGTTTTTGGAGTTTCTTCAGAAGAGACTTGACGCACTGGAAGACCTCAAAACATTTCATAGTGGAAACAAAGGTCAAGGCCATAGAAGTTTTCCGGTGCGTGGGCATACATCGTCCACAGATACCACGTGCCCTAGTTGCCATGAGGATAACCACAAATTATATCTCTGTCCTAAGTTCAAGTCTCTGTCAATTGATGATCGACGTAAATTTATTCAGACGGAACGCAGATGTTATAATTGTCTGAACATTAATCACTCAGTATTCAACTGCCTTTCGAAAAAACGCTGTACACTGTGTAAGAAGAAGCACCACACCTTACTTCATACAAATCAAACTGATGCACCCAAATTATCCAATGTTTCGCAGTCCGATGTGTCGAATACCAGTATAAACATTGAAAATACTAATGCTGAAGTCGCAACTAACGTTTCAAATGCTCAAGAGATCAGAAATACAAACAGCACAGTGTTACCAACAGCAGTGGTCAGGTTTTATGGTGATCATGATAAAATCAAAGGTGTGTGTCGTATACTTCTTGATTCAGGATCACAAGTATCTTTTGCCTCAGAGTCTTTTATACGCAAATTTAAATTGTCAATTACACAACGAAAACTGCCAGTAGCCGGGATTGGTAAAGTGAAAGCAGGCAACACGAAAGGGTGTGTCCAATTAAAGTTGGTTAATGACCAAGATGAAATGGTAGCGTCAGTAGATGCACATATTCTGCCTATAGTCACTGCAAGGCTTCCTCAACTTGGTTTTACTCGAGAGGATCACAAATATTTAAGCAACATTAAGCTAGCGGATCCATCGTTTAACGTGCCCGGAGACATAGACATACTGATTGGTGCGGATCAATTTTTTAACATTTTGGAAGAAGGTCAAATACGCAATGAACAAAACCAAGTCATCGCTCAAAATACTAAGTTTGGATGGGTAGTGGCTGGAAAAATGTATTGCGACATACAGTCTCATCCAGTAACGAGTTTATCAACAATAGAGGACATAGATCGGTCATTACGAGCTATGTGGGAAGCCGAGTCGGTACCGAACCAGACTGCATTAAATGATGAGGAAGAAAAATGTGAAAACTTCTACAAGGAGACAACAACCAGAGACTCACAAGGACGATATGTAGTTCGCCTGCCGTTTCGAGAAGCACCATGCAGTTTACCAAACTCGTTGGGATTAGCGATGGGCAGATTACGGTCCATAGAAAACAAATTCATATCCAATCCAGAATTTGAAAGATTATATAAGGCATTCATGACGGAATATCGTGATCTTGGCCACATGCGCTTGCTGAGCAGTAACGAAAGAACGGAACAGGGTTATTACATACCGCATCATGGGATCTTAAAAAACGTAAACAATGAAAAGAAAATTCGGGTAGTATTTGATGCATCGGCGAAGACGTCAAACAACAAGTCGGTAAACAATATTTTACTGGTGGGCCCAACAGTGCAGTCGTCCTTATACTCAATACTATTGAGATTCCGTATACATGAATTTGTATTCACGAGTGATATACAAAAAATGTACCGGCAGATTTTGGTGTCACCAGAAGATCGCAAGTGGCAGCGAATTGTTTGGAGGGAGTCAGCAAATCTTCCTATACAATATTACGAATTAACGACAGTAACGTACGGAACAGGAGCAGCTCCGTTTCTAGCAACGAGGACCATCAACCAAATAGCAATAGAAAACGAACCCCAGTATCCAGTAGCATCACATGAGATTAAAAACAACATTTATGTTGACGATATAATGACCGGGGCTGGCACCAAACCAGAACTACATACATTAAAACAACATATTGAAACGATATTCAGAAGTTGTGGAATGACACTGGGGAAATGGACATCAAATTGTCCCGATATATTAACGGATGTACCATCAACCCACATTGTAGTAAACAACCGATCAATAGATGAACGACCTGATCTAGTGAAGGTGCTTGGGCTGCTGTGGGATCCACAACACGATGTTTTCACATTTGAAATTCAACTGGATGAGAAAATACCATTCACGAAACGGAAGTTGCTAAGTGAGGCCAGCAGAATATTCGATCCCCTTGGTTTGGTCGGCCCGTGCATAGTGCCGATAAAAATTCTATTCCAAGAGTTGTGGAAAACTAAAATAGAGTGGGATGATGAATTACCTGACGACATCAAAACAAAATGGATCAAGCACAGACAAGAGATATCAGAATTAAGAAAAGTTAAGATTCCCAGATGGTACTCAAGCACCAATGGAATGGAATTCGAGATACACTGTTTTTGTGATGCTAGTTCTGCAGCTTATGGAGCAGCAATCTATCTACGAACCATCAATGAACATCATGAATGTAAGGTCGCACTAATTAGCAGTAAGTCGAAGGTTGCACCCATTAAATGTTTGACAATACCGAAACTGGAACTATCCGCTGCGGTATTATTAACGAAAATGTGGAAAGTGATTAAGGAAAGTTTTAAATTTATAAAAATTAGGTCCGTAACTGCTTGGTCAGATTCCACAATCGTGTTAGATTGGTTATCTATGCAGAACAAATCGAAAGATGTGTTTGTACGGAATCGAGTCGCATTAATTTTGGAAACATTTAATAGAAATCAATGGAATCACGTCTCAACAGAAGAAAACCCGGCTGATTTAGTGTCAAGAGGTACCAGTGCTGTTCAGTTAATTCACTCTGGCCTCTGGTGGAACGGACCTGACTGGTTGAGAAATCCTGATCGAATTTGGGAAGGTACGCCCAACGCACCAGAGGAAGTGTACACAACGACAATAAAAAAACAAGGATTATATGAATGTTTGGACGGAGCCTGCGAACGTGTTTCCAGTTTTATCACGATCACTATGGTGATAGCGCGAGTTCAAAAATGGTTTAAAAATAGATCGAGACCCAAGGAGTCAAGGAATTTTCGTATAACAGCAGAGGATACACACGTTGCTGAATTCGTCTTAATAAGAAAAATACAATACGAATATTTCGAAGAGGAAGTAGCACAAATCAAGAAAGATGCACTGGTAAAGAAGAATTCTCCGTTACGCAGCTTAAACCCCTTTATCGATAATCATGGCATATTGAGAGTAGGTGGTCGAATAAGTAATGCTGTGGTAAAATATCAAGTGAAACATCCAATTATATTGCCGCGTGAATCTCCAGTAGTAAAAAAGTTAGTGAGAGATTATCATGTCCTTTATAGACACGCCGGTCCAAATCTCTTAAGTTGCATTTTGAAGCAAAAGTATTATATCTTGGGGGGACGAAATCTTGCACGATACATATATCAACGATGCGTACAGTGCTGCAAAGCCAAGCCAACCACACAACAACAAATTATGGCGGATCTGCCGAATTGTAGAGTTCAATTTGAGAGGCCATTTACCAAACTTGGTGTGGATTATGCTGGGCCTTTCAATGTATATCATGTAAGACGTCGAGGACAAAGACCAAGTAAAATTTATATATGTATTTTCGTGTGTCTCGCGACCAAGGCGGTACATATTGAAGTAGCCAGTGATATGACCGCAAACGCCTTTATAGCTGCGTGGAAAAGAATGACGGCCAGGCGAGGTTGTTGCACCGACTTGTATTCTGATTGCGGATCTAATTTTATTGGAGCTGATAGGCAGCTAAAGGACTGGTACAATATGCTCAAAACAAATTCTAATTTAATTTCAACCTCTCTTTTAAGGAAGAAAGTATCCTGGCATTTTAATCCTCCTAGCGCGCCACATTTTGGGGGTATTTGGGAAGCGGCAGTTAAAGGATTCAAAACGCATTTCAAAAGAGTAGTTGGACAAAACATTCTAACAGTCGAAGAATTTGGCACAGTGGTAGTAGAAATCGAGGGAATCCTGAATTCACGACCACTTTGCAGGGGTGATGATGATGTCGACGTATTAACACCGGCGCACTTTTTGATTGGACATCCGATAACTTCGTTACCAGAACCATCAATCGAGCTTTCAAAAATAAGTTATAGAGATCGATGGCGCATGGTCAAGATGATGATTGAACATTTTTGGACTCGATGGCATCGAGAGTATCTGGTTTCCCTCCAGAACAGGTACAAGTGGCAAGTCACATCCAGAAACCTAGAATGTGATGATATAGTGCTGTTGAAGAATGAACACTTGGGCGTTACAAGGTGGCCAATGGGCCGTGTAGTTGCAGTTCATCCAGGTTCAGATGGTGCAGTTCGAACAGTAACCGTGAAAACACAAGGAGGAAATTTCACGAGACCAATCCACAAGCTATGCAAACTTCCATTGAGTGAATCTAATGATTCACTGGGGGCCGGGATGTTGAAGACATGCAGGAAGCAATACTTACCGTCAGATACTGTACATGAAATTTCATCGTAAAATAACAAAAACAACACACTTCCACATCACAACATTTATTAAAGTAAACAAAACAGTGGTGTTTAAGTCAAACCAACAGCCGCGTGATTCATCTAATGTCGGCGCAATGACGTTCCAGTATACTTGCAAGAATCCAAAAATTGTCAACTAATCTTAAATAGAAATTTGGCTCAATTAAATATTTAACTCACCTGTATATATGAACAGAGGGCCTTTCTGGTCGTCATTGAATTTCTTGTTGGGTCCTAAAAAGTAAACAAAAATACAAAATTAATAACTTGTAATCAAATTTAATTTATAAGTTGGTGTGTCCATACCTGTCAATTATATTTAATTGTGATGACAGTTCATCACTACCATAGGGTGCACTTGTAGAATAAATAATTATTGTAAGCACAATTTATTGTGTGAGTTCGGTAATTCAGCGAACACATTTTAGTACAACATGAGCAATGTGACGTAGGGAAAACAAATATATAAATGAAGAAACAAAATTTTGGATCATTGTGGTAGAAATCTCGATGAAGAAAACTGGTCCTGAAATACATACCATCAAAATTATATTGTTCAGTAAATAAACTTAAATTAATATTTCTGTATAACCAAACAAACCTTGTTTAAATTATTTGTGGTGAAAAAATCGTTTAGTTAAAAGTGAATTGGAAGATTGTGTATCATAAGTCTGATCAGCCAGCAGATATTTTGTTAAATCACTAAACGTGTAACGTGTTGTCGTGAATACAATTTTGGTGTGGAAAACTTATTAAACGTGAGGAAAACATAAATTTCGGAAAATAAGGTTGAAATAAAAACGCCTTGTCCGAACAGCCGTTTTGTTAATTAAAATTTTATAAGTATACTCGAGGTATCCAGAAATATTCATAAAATTAATTGCATGCAATAGTCAAAGCAACCTTGATTATACAAGCCATAATCTAAAAAACGAAGCTTTTTTAAGGGAATTAGAAACGACGAAAAAATCAAAATTTCCATAGTAAAATACATAAAACATATGGGAAATCACTTTTTTTCTTAAGACAAATTTTTCAATGAAAACGTTACAAATTCTTAATTATGATATCTGAAATATTTTCATAAATGTTTGAATTTCAACATATATAAATGTCGTTTAAGTAAATCGTTTTCATTTTCTTGTAATAATTGATTTATTTAAACCAAAATATAAAAAAAAGTTCATAACAACAGCATTCTGGTCAAATTGAAAAGAAAAGCTTACTAGAAATCGTGTGCATTAAGTCAATATACATAGATGGCAGTGGGCAGTAAACATTTTGAAAAATCGTACGAAAAATTGCCACCTGGGGAAATTTGAGTTCAAAAATGGTAGGAAAAGCAAAACAAATTCACAAAATATTAAGAACGTGTGATAATTTTGTGATTAAACAATTTTTTTTCGTAGTTTTCTGTATAAATCTGAGACATCTAAAGTACACTAGTAAAACTAAAGATACATTTAGCAAGTATTATTTTAATTCGTCAGAGCCAACTTTGATGTATTTTTCAAAATGAAAGTTCGAAAAATATATTTTAGAAATAATTTAATTTTAATATTTCTGCAATTAGTAGTATTTACTTAATACCAATAAACCCTGCATGTATATTGCTGCTAAAGGTATGTAGAACACTTTTGTATAAAAATGTTGTAACATTTTTGCTTTTTTCATTGCAAAACTTGAAGCTAAAAAACACCATTTTTACTATGGATTCCTATGGAAATCAGTGAAAAGTTATACCACTAAAAAAGCTTCTAAAAAATACGTCATAATGATTATGGCTCTATACTCTAGAAGGCTCTGCAATAGTGCAATTATAAAAGCCCAAGACCAATCTACTACAAAGCATTTTGAAATCAATTAAAAATTTCGCTTGTGTTTTGGAGTCATGCTGGCTAGAAATCATTTCAGCAGTTGGCACAATAATATTATTTATTTTTGTAATGCACGCATAGTATAATAATCGCTTTAATTCATGAGGGCAGTATGTCGGATTTCTCACCACATTGCCTGTAGCATCCATATGTACAATACTACAGTAGGTTTGTATTTTTTGATAAGATTTAGTTGACTTTCGTGAATCATAATCAAATTAAGCGGGTAAGGAAAATAAAATATATATTTATTTTCTTGTTGCTCAATGATCGCTTTTCGTAAATTTCTTTTATATCGCAGTTTTGTACAAGGTCATCCTTTTTAAGAACTTAAACCTAATTTTGCGTAATACGCCACTTGGTGCAATTATTTGAGTATTGCCTTTTCGTGCTAAATTTAAATCAGCATTTTTGAGCATTTGTAGCTCATAATTATGTGGAGATTTATTGCTAAGCTGTCCCGAATGAAAATCAACATCTTCGCCGGTTACAAAAACAGAAAGTGTATTTTTATAATCTAGAACAAATTTGTATTTTTGGTCGTGCTCTGGATATTTACACTTGCCACAAATCACCACGTACCGTTTTATTAAATTTTTATTGTTAATTGTTCCGAACGAAATACTACAGGTCTTCTTAAATTTTACTATGGAGTTATTTATCGCAGAACGAATATCCTCTTTAGATTTGGGCGAAACATCTATTTGCGCTTTACAATTTAGTCTCCATTCAATATTATTGTTGTCAATTAGAGTAAGTTTTACCGGTAAACATATTGTTGACGATAAAATGGTCGATTCCATTTCGTTATCACCCTTAACAATTTCATTTACATCCGTATCTTTGAAAGATAATTGATCGGTGCCTGCAATTTATCAATTTCAACTTCATTAGTACGAGGTTCTTTTGACGAAGTAGAGAAATTTCATAATTATTATTAGCCACATAATTATCACATTTTAAAATTCTTGAAACTGCAACGTTAATTCTCGTCTCGTTTTTTAAATTCAATTTTAAGACCATTCGACTAGAAATTTTCTTTAAAATATTCGCCGATAACAAGTTAACTGAAGTAATAATACTCATTTCTTGTATGATATGCTTTAGACATTCTTTATCAATGCTTTTCTTAACTTTATAGTTATGTTTATTAGCTTTAATAACTACAGGTTTCTTTTTAGCTTTTAATACAATATAAATAAAGCCAAAAAAATGTTTTTAAATTATTTTATTGGGTGTGTAAATTAATTCTTAGACTCGACATTTAGATGTCGCTACGTGAGATTGCGTATAGTTTGACAAGCAATTCCAATTGCTTTTTGTAGCTGTCACAATTGTCAATCTAATTCAGAGCAGAAAGTATTATTTTTCATATTACGTCATTTTTTTGTAATCGATTTAAAATGGATCGTGATAAGTTGTTTTTTCGAGGGGTTCTTCTTTTGCAATTGGAAAGATTCGGTCCCACATCAACTATCCGAAAATCAATTGAGGGCACGAATTGAAGCATGCAAAAAAAATCTTGCTGAGTACAAAAAACATGATGAAAAGTGGGTATATTACGACAACCCCAAACGTAAAGCAGCTTACGTCGATCCAGGCCAAGCAGGACCATCGCAGCCAAAACGAGATATTCATTGCGATAAGGTTATGCTGAGTATTTGGTGGGACCAGAAAGGTGTGGTGTATTATGAGCCAACTGGACAATTTAGCACGTGCATTAAACGAAAAACGGCCAGCAATAGCGAACAAAAGCTATAAAGTTTTGTTTCATGATGACAATGCCAGACCACATCGTGCAAAAACCGCTCAAAACAAGGTAGAGCAACTCGGTTGGGATCGGCTTGAACAACCTGCGTATTCTCCAGACCTTGCACCTTCCGACTATCATTTGTTTCGATCAATGCAAATAGGCCTAGCTAACGTACGCTTCCGAAATGCCGGAGAAGTGCGAAGTTGGATCGATGGCTGGATAGCTGGGAAAGTTGAAGGCTTCTTCAAACTAGGAATCCACAAACTTTCCAGGAGATGGCAGGAAGTCATAGCTAACGATGGCGAATATATTGGATAAAATGTACTGTATCGTTATCTTTTAATAAACATTTCTTTTTTATACAAAAAGTCTAAAAATTAATTCACACACCCAATATTAAAAATTAAGTAAACTGTAAATACACAAATTAAAAATCTACAACAAAAGAGAAATTAACCACAGCGATGTGTGACAGATTACTCTTAGATTTACTATATTACATTATGTACAAGCTGAAAATTAATAGATGTTAGGTGAGATTAGATTAGATATCCGCGAGTTCCAGGTCCCATGAATGGAGGATTTTGCGGAGGAATTCTACCTCAGAATGTTTTGTCCTATCCACGAACTTTGCCTGGAGGCGCCGGCCAAAGTTGTATAGGGTTTCGAGGTTTGCCCGCTCCTCAAGTTCGGATGTAGGGGTGCATTTGAAGGATGGAGGTTTCGACCAATCGTCGAACGCGAAGCGAAGGGAGTTTGCCTGTACTGAGGAGAGACTTTTCAATGGGTGTTGAACAAGTCTCCCATCCAAGCGTAGGTAAGGATAGGTCTGATGTAGGCTTTATAGAGTCTCAACTAGTTTTGAAGGGAGAGGTCACTATTTCGGTTGGGGGACGTCCTTTAATGATGTCACGCTTTTTAAATAAAATGTTGGCTCCGGGAATTCTAGTCAAAAACATTTCAGTCAAAAAACAAAAGGCATTTCAGTCATAAAATTTCCCATACAAATATTATGACTAAAACTCCTTTCAAAAAGGAACTTCAGTCCAAAAAAAAGGTATTTCGGTCAGAAAATAGTTTGACTGAAGTACCCTTTGTGTTTTTGGACTGAACGACCTTCTTGAAAAGTATTTTAGCCACAAATTTTTGGACTGGAATACCTTTTGTCTGGTTAGTTTTTTTGACTGAAATGCCTTCGTAGTCCTATATATTGGCTTTGGCGCCCCAGTCAAAAGCATTTCAGTCAAAAACAGAAAGGAGTTTCAGTCAAAAATTAAAAGGCAACTCAGTCAAAATAGAAGACATTTATGCCTTTTCAGAAGGAAGTTCAATCAAAAAACAAAAAAGGCATTCAAGTCAAAACATTTTTTATTGGAATTTCTTTTGATTTAGTGACTGATCGTTCGATGTTGAAAGGCCGAATGGGTCCGAAGGCCGAATGCCGAAATGCCGAAAGGCCGAATGTCGAATGGCCGAATGTGTCGAAAAGCCGAATGTTGAAAAACCGAATGGGTCGAAAGGTCGAATGTGTCGAAACCGAAAGGCCGAATATGTCAAATGCCGAATGTCAAAAGGCCGAATTTTCATTAAATTTTCCTTCACTTAATTAATTGAAATGAATATTTAAAACCATTGAATTTATTTCTTGATGTAGAATAATTTAAATAAATTGAAAATACTTGCTAATAAGTCCTGTGCATGTAGCATAATTAATGTGATCAAATTTTGTCGAAAAAACAAATTTATTTATTTATTTTTTTTATTATAAGTACATAATTAATTAATGGGATCACTACAATTTTAAAATCCAGAATAGTTGAAAAGAAAAAATCCAGAAAAAAAATTCCGAAAAAATCTAGAAATTACGGTGAAAAGCAATCCAGAAAAAATATTTTGGTTAATTGGGGAACCTCCTCCAGTGGCTCTATTCTGGTAATTTCTGGGAAATAGATATTTTAAATTGTGTTGCAGTATTACTCCCTTTTCCCGAAAGTGTATTCTGGTGTCAGGGGAAAAAATTGATTAGGAAAAAATTATTCCCAATTACAGCAGTTTTGACGTTTGTTCTTCCATACCTGTTTTATGAAAGAATTGATGGGGAATACATTTTTTAACGAAAATATTTGTTGATATTAATAAATAATCATATTAATATTGCTTGTAAGGGTCCTTCGCGGATCTTTAGTTATTTTAATGTGATTCCATAGAGAACACGTACAACTAAATTTATTTCCCCTGTATATTTATTTCCCAATTGCCAGAATGCACTTTTGGAAATGGCGAATAAAAAGTTGGAAAAATTTATCTGGGGAATAACTGCTGTAAAACAAAATATTCCATATTCCCCGCGAATTACCAGAATAGGGCCACAGATATTAATTTTTTTTTGCTTTAAAAATTCATTTAGTATCTGAAGAATATATTTCCAAAATTTCAAGCCCAACAGAAAGTCCTAAAGGTCCCTAGGTAGTCACCGAAGTGATGCGAAGTAATGTGTTCTCTTCAAGAACGAAAACTTCAATCGAGTTTTTCTTGAAACATGTTGGTTTGCGCGCCGGCGTCGTGGAATGTAACTCAAAAACTAATGGACCAATCAACTTGAAATTTTGTACACATATTCTTTAGCTTATCGGCCTTTGCACAAATCTAAAATTTCGTATAAGTTGTTTAATAAAATATTGGTTTTAACGAATTGTTTAAAAAAAACGTGTTTTTTTTTTACTTTTTGTCCTCAAATTTTCAATTTTATTTTTATTTTTTACTACATTTAGGTTCATGCAAAGCGGAATGAATTATTTTAATGAAAAAAATTTATTTCGTTGATTTTAGTTAACTACTACAAGGACCAGGGCGTTCCACGGCGCAAACTCTAGTAGCCAAGTTCGAGCACCTCTAGCGCCGCCATTTTGTTTTTTTTCACTCATAAATAAAAATTTGTGTATTCATTTGAACGTCAATATTATTATGCAATTCGTTTCATTGCAATAAATGCTCTCAATTTTTTTGTAAAAAAAAATTGAAAAACCAGTTGTTTGGAGGAGGTGCCCCCCTTAAAATAAATGAAAAAAAAAAATCAATTTTATTGCCATTTTTAGGGAATCGGGATTTTTGGCTGCAAGACAAAATCTTGTTTTGCCGTTCAATCTTGTATTTTGAATTCTTACCGTGTAAAATTTTTACCGTATAAATTGTTTTTCAAAATAATTATTTTGATTATTTTATAGTGAAATTAGGAATATTTAGTGAACTGGTTTTTCTGGGATTGATATAAAATATTGCATTTTAAAATCTTGCAATTACAAAATCTGGCCAAAATAGAGCAATTGTCCATACGATACGTATCCACGATCAATAATTCATACGATCAATTGTATCCAAGATCAATTGTTTCTACGATCAATTGTATCTACGATCAACTATTCACGCTCAATGGTAATACGATCAATTGTTTACGATGCGACTAATAAAATAAACCAAACAAAAGGTATTCCAGTCCAAAAATTTGTGACTAAAGTCCTTTTCAAGAAGGTCGTTCAGTCCAAAAACACAAAGGGTATTTCAGTCAAACTATTTTCTGACCGAAACACCTTTTTTTTGGACTGAAGTTCCTTTTTGAAAGGAGTTTTAGTCATAATATTTGTATGGGAAATTTTATGACTGAAATGCCTTTTGTTTTTTGACTGAATTGTTTTGACTGAATTTCTCAAGAACAATTTTGCCTGGAATTCCTTTTTAATTGTTTGACTGAATTACCTTTTCAAAAGGTATTTCAGTCACAAATGCAAAAGGAATTTCAGTCAAAAAAGTTTTGACTTGAATGCCTTTTTAGTTTTTTGATTAAACTTCCTTCTGAAAAGGCATTTCAGTCTAAAACTATTTTGACTGAGTTGCCTTTTAATTTTTGACTGAAATTCCTTTCTGTTTTTGACTGAAATGTTTTTGACTGAAATTCCCGGAGCCTAAAATGTTGTGCAATTGCACAGTGTCTCCTTAGTAAATATTAATGGTTTGTATTTTTTCGAGTCATGACGTGACTAAAGGGGGGACGGGGCTTAGTAAAATGTGATGAACTGTGACATAGGGGGAAGGGGGAGTTAAAAATTGTTAAAAATTGCGTGACATCATTAAAGGACGTCCCCTTGAGGAATCGATAGAGCATGTGGCGGGCAGTAGGGTAAAGTGGGGTAGATTCGCCACTTTTTAGTAAAATCTCGCTAGAAAAATTATTATTGAATTTTTTTTAAATCGGTAAACGGTAATAAATACTTCCATATTTTCTGAACCAATTGTGAATGTAAGGATTTTTCCTTATTATTACAAAACATTTTTTTCTAATTTCTGCTGGAACTCCATAGAAAGGTGAAAGTGCCCCGGCCCGGGGTACTTTCGCCAAATGAAGGGGCACTTTCGTCAACTTAACTATTTTAGTAGAATCGTTAGTAATACACATTATAAATAAAATAATTTTTTTAAATAAATAAAATAAAAACATATTTATTCAATAAAATATTAAATTTAAACTTAAACGTATAGGAGGATGCTCTGGTGTTGGCAGCTTCATATAAGCATAATTTCTATAAATTAATGAAATGTCTTCTTTGGTTGGTTCAACAAATAGTTGACTTCTAGCATGTTTGCGCAAGAAGCTTTCGATGTAGGAGTTATTAGCTTCCACTTCGGTTAATTGACCCACGTTTATTTTATAAATGTGGCACGCTCGACAGTATCAAGGGCATTTGTCAAAGACAAAACTGCCCGTAACAACTGGGCGAATGTGTCCCAAGTAGCAAAAAAAAAAAAATACTAAATAAAGAAATTTAATTAATTAGTTTTTATTGATTAATTCACACACTAACACTTTAAAGATAACTAATTTATCTAACTATATTCAATGAAACACTAAACCAAACTAAAAAAATGCTTAATAAAAAATCTTACGTTATACATACCAAATATTACGCAATACTGGGGAAAACACGATTATACGTGTATTTTAGTTGCGTTTTCAATGATGACTGTCAAAGTACAGAGAAACATTTGAAATAATAATGACATGATTCAGTAATTTTTTCAGATTTTTTAAACGCTGTGAAGGTAGCTAAACATAGCTTGACGAAAGTGCCCCGATGGCGAAACTACCCCACTTTACCCTAAACGCTTTTTTCTTTATGTGTTTCAATTGAAGCAGTGGTGATAGCCTCCTATCAAGAATGACTCCCAGATATTTTACTTGAGGTTTGTATTCGAAGACGTTACTCTCAAACGAAATGGGATTGGCTTTGGACATTTTGGAGTGTTTATTGTGATGGAAGTGGATGATTTCGGTTTTACCGGCATTGATTTTGATCTTCCACTTCGTCGCATATTCCGAGTACCCTTCAAGATATATGGCGATCCTTTCGCTCGACTTGCGAGAGCTGGTCGAGGAAGTGAATATAGGCGTATCGTCGGCGTATATTTGAAATTTTGTTGCCTTGTTGTCGGGCTTCGGAATATCGTGGTAGTAGAAGGAGTAGAGGTGCGGGTTAAGTATTGATCCCTGAGCAACCCCCGCAGCTACTGGTTTAATACTGGAATTGTAGTTGTTCAGCGAGGCATAGAATTTCCGATTGCTGAGGTAGGCATGTATAAGTTTGATTAGGTAGTTGGGGAAGTGGCCTTCTATCATTTTGTAGATAACCCCTTCGTGCCAGACGGTGTCGAAGACTTTTTCTATATCAATAAAGGCGGCGATGGTCGATCGACCGAACCGTTTAGCGTTTTTGATGCTATTTTTAAGCCTTGAGATAGCTTGAATTGAAGAGTGTCCGGCACGGAATCCGAATTGTTCATCAGGAGTGTAGGGTTGGAGCAGCGGAAGTAATCTATTGAGAATGACTATTTCTGTTATTTTGCTTATTCCGTTTAGGAGTGAAATGGGGCGAGTGTTTTCTATTCTACAGTATTGGATGGCTTTCCTGGCTTAGGAATAGGGATGACTTTGCCGATCTTCCAGCAGTCTGGAGAGTACCCAGTGTTTATTATTCCGTTAAGGATATCGGTTAATTGAATGACTGCTTTCTCGGGGAGGTTTTTCAGCGCTTTATTAGGAATATTGTCATCGCCAGGAGCTTTTCTCTTATTGAGGTGATGAGGAATGTTGAATATTTCATCTTTATCGACCGTCGTAATGATTGGGTCGTGCGGTTGGGAGTTAAGAAAATTTGCGACGTTATTATTGACTAACAACTCGAATTGGGGATCTTTCAATGCCTCGTTCTGAGAATGGACTTTCTTGTAGTGGGAAGCGATTTGATCAGAAATTTGTTTAGGATCAATGATAGAATTGGACCATGCAGAATCTGAGTAATTGGATTGAGTACCGGTGTGAAGTTTTTAACACTTTTTTTTAAACACATTTTACGCAAGTGTACATTTGTTTAACAGTGTAATTCAAGTTATTAAACACATTTTTTAACACTTTTTTTAACACATTTTGTTTAACACATTTTATTTAACACAATTTTTTAACATATTTTACGCAAGTGTACAATTGTTTGATAGAGTAACTCAAGATAAAATTAATATATGAGAAACAAGATCCTACCATATGCTAAATAACACAAATCTCAGAGATTGGCTCGCATAGTCACTATATAGAATAGAAAGAGGATACTTTAGGCTTTCCAAATCTGTACGTGGTATTCCATAATTTAGGGTTGGGCTCTGATGCCAAATTTTCAAATATTACCAAAACGATCGAATATATGGAAAATCATGATACTAAACTTTGCTAAATAACACAAATCTCAGAGATTGGCTCGCATAGTCACTATATAGAATAGAAAGAGGATACTTTAGGCTTTCCAAATCTGTACGTGGTCTTCCATAATTTAGGGTTGGGCTCTGATGACAAATTTTCAAATATTACCAAAACGAATGAAAAATTATGATTCTACATTTTGCTAAATAACACCAATCTCAGAGAACAAAATTGAGAAGGAAGCGTAGAAGTAATCCTACTCCTAATTTAATGCCAACATTTTATTTGCCCCTTGAGAAGGTTTTTCACTTCAATCAGTTGTCACTCACTAATTTACAAACCTCAATAGATTTCGAGAGCTCAAATTGTCCGATATGCCAAGGATGTAGAACGAAACAATATTTTTCAAATTACGGTATTGTTATTGTCGATGTCAAACCAAACAATAATATTTACAACATTAAAATAAGGGATATTGGTCAACGTGTAATCTTATTAAATGATGAATTTCAATTAAAAGGAATAATACATTTTGAACAGCTGAATGTAAAAAATATGCCTGGCCACTTTCGTTCTTACATCAAGCGATGTAATAATACGTGGGAACTGCATGACGATATGTTGCAATTTCTAATGGAAGTAAATTCGGCAACAAAAATAAATCCGTCAATTTTGATTTACTCCAAATATTAAATAAAATCAGGTGGCTCTTCGTACTAATCAGTAATTATTGATAATTAACAGCCGGTCGAGATATTGATAATAATTTAACAGCGATATAGTAAACTATAGTACTAATATAGTATTTTCATTAACATCTTTCGAATCATATACAGTTTTTGTATGAGCCAATCCCTCCAAGATCACAGCCTTATCGCTGCGGAGTGGTTTGCGCATAGTAAAGAAGGAGTTGGCAATACCAGACAGGGTTACCCATACTGGAATGGCAACTCTGGAGCTATCTGACAAACCGTAGTCACCTTATTATTAAATACAGATTATCATTTCGAACGTGCTCAAATTTTCGATCATATTATGCTTCCTTCTCAATTTTGTTTTCTGAGATTGGTGTTATTTAGCAAAATGTAGAATCATTTTTTTCATTTTTGATCGTTTTGGTAATATTTGAAAATTTGTCATCAGAGCCCAACCCTAAATTTTAGAATACCACGTACAGATTTAGAAAGCCTAAAGTATCCTCTTTCTATTCTATATAGTGACTATGCGAGCCAATCTCTGAGATTTGTGTTATTTAGCATATGGTAGGATACTCTATCAATCAATTGTACACTTGCGTAAAATATGTTAAAAAATTGTATTAAATAAAATGTGTTAAAAAAGCGTGAAAAAATGTGTTTAATAACTTGAATTACACTGTTAAACAAATGTACACTTGCGTAAAATGTGTTTAAACAAGTTTAAAAACTTCACACCGGTGGATTGAGTTTCTTGCCATTGAGCTTCCGAATTTCGTTAAAAATATCGGGGGTGTTTTCGGGTACTTCTTTCAATCTTCTTTTGAAGCTTGCATTTTTCAGTTCGCTGAATCAACAGGAAATCAGCTTCGAGAGGAGATTGATTTCAGTTTTTGAGACGGATCCTGGATATTTGTAATGGAGACGGTTCAAGCGGTTGCGTTGCTTGATTCGGGATTGGAGTTGGTGTGTTAGTTTAGCGTTATATTTACTCAAATTAAGTGGGATAATTTTGTCAATGGCCAGCTGAATTGTTTTGGTAAGAGTGGAAGCCCTTTCCTTAATTTCAGCAATGGTGACAGGGACAGGATGCTCATCTGAGAGGCTACGATGGATATGGACTTTGAATTTCGCCCAATCAGCTTGGGCGAAGTTCCGGTGGTTTATTTTTGGTTGGACTCGGGTTTAGAACGGGGCTTATTCTTGGATAATATCAAGTCGAGTATTGAATTTCCCCTAGGAAAAGTGGGGTCGCTCGGGGCGTTTAGTTGCAGATTAGAATTTAAGCATAGCTTAAAGTGTGATCGACCATTCTGGTTGCTGTTTGGACAGTTCCAGGCTTCGTGTCGCAAGTTGAAGTCTCCAGCCAGTATGGTTTGGTTGCCTGTGTTTAGGAGAATTACGATATTTGGTTTATTGATCTTCCTGACTTAGGTCGAACAAAACGTGATATATCGATTCGGGGTCCCTACGTTTAGTAGAGTTGCCTCAGTGTCATTTGAGAAGAATGTTTGGGCTTGAAAATGAGGGATACTATTTTCTATCAGAATGGCAGTGCCTCCGGTTTTATTTTTAGTCCCGTCACACCTAAAGATGGTGTACTCCGGTACAAAGAATCTGTGTCGCTGGTTTAGGTGGGTATCGCACAGAAGCACTAGATTGGGTTTGTAACGAGACAATATTTCCTCAAGCTCTTTGCGTCGGTCTAGTGTGACTAGACTGTTGGCGTTCAGAGTAATGCAGGTCAGTTGTTCAATCATGGGTGGTTGGGTAGGGAGGCTACGAATCTCATGTAGGCAAAGCGTTTTTCAACTATGTTGGATTTGGGGATGCGGTCATATTCCGTGAAGAATTGCTCGCACTTGACTTTGAGGTCAAAAAGGTTGGTTCCGAATAGTTCCTCACACTCCTCTAACAAGCGATCGGCACTATTCTTAGGAGCAGGAAATGGTTGAGAATTGAATGATTTGCTACTAGTTACACTGTCATATGAGATACCTTCTCTCCGCAATCCGAGTCCAGAGGGGATTCGGGCCGGACCTGGATTACGCGGGTTAGTTTTGGAAATAAATCTCTGTCTCACCTGACATTTGCCGTAGTTGGCGGGATGTTGCTCTCCATAGTTCACGCATTCGGCCGGTTTTTTTAATTCCACGGAGTTTGCGCATTCACCAGGCTGGTGGCACTCCTTACACTTGACACACAGACGTAGTAGCATCCATAGTTGGTTTCTGTGTGTCGAAATCTCTGACAGTGACGACACTGAGTCACCTGAGCTCGGCCTCTTTTCTTCTCCCAGGTGACTCGGTAATAGCTCATTTCTCTTATTGAGATTAGTTTCTCAATTGGTGTGTTCTTGTCGATGATGATTTGAAACAACGGCATCGGCACATTTTTTGATGAACTTTCCGATATTTTCCTTCGGAAAGTCATCACAGAAACTTTGGCTAAAATAAAACGCAGAAAACATTTCGCTTTTATACCCTTGCTCAAAATTTCAATTTTAGTTTTTATAGTTTTACTTTGTTTATGTATTAGTTTTTGTTTTACAATATTATTAATTCTCGCTCTACAATAGGTGATGACAAAGATGTCTTGCGATGAAGTGGGACCAAACGATGTTACGCATTTTTTTTCAAGAAAATCTTTGGCGCTAACAGGGTGTTCTATGATAAAATTTGGTGTAAAAAAATTAAAATCTGCCGTTGATTTGTTCCTAAGCTGTCCTAACTATTTATAAGCATTTATCAGCATTGCCAATGGTGTCTTGCGATGAAGTGCGACCAAACGATGATACGCAGTTTTTTTCAAAAAAATCTCTTGGCACTAACAGGGTGTTCTACATCCGATGCATTAGTAATTGTGATGAGGAAAATTTAAGGTAACGTTTATGTTTATTGCCATGTAAAATCAATGAAAATTACTTTTTTGGAATTTTTTTCTCTTATTTAATTGAGTTATAAATAACGTTTCATTTGATATAAATTTCATAAAAAAATTCATAACTGTAATGCAAATAAATTCAATTAAACTTGATGCATAAGTATTTGTGATTTGAAGAAAAATTTAAAAATAATTAGTAAATCAATTAAATTTAAAATTATTTTTGACTAATTAAATAGTGCTTTAGTCACTTATAATTTGGGGACCATTGGAACATTTTTATTACGTCTCTATCCCGCCTCGGAAGTGGCCCAAAAATTTGTTCATATAATCGCATCGAATCTTATCCCACACGGTTTTTATAGCATCCTTTTGTAAATTTTTGATCTTGCTATAGATTGCGAATATCCTCCGCTTTCATTTAAACCCCCGCAAGGATAAATCGGAACTCTGCCTTGGCCTAGGCAACTAATTATGTTCAATATTTTTATTTAATTTCGAAGCAATGATACTTCTTGTGTATGAGAGCGTTATTGTGCTGAAGAGCAAATTTAGGGCCGACTAAATTTTCAACAAATAAGAATGCTAAATCATTCAATAAACCGAAATTTTACATTGGTCTTGCAGATTTGTAGCTTATAGAACAAAGAACACATTGGCAAACCGAATATGATTTCCTGTAAGGAAACAAAATGTAAAAGTAATTATGTTGGATTGCCAATTGAACTCTGGAGAACCTTGAAATGCCCAAATTAGTGTGTTTTGGTGTTAATTAGAAAATATGAAACAAAAATTTTGATATTACAGAGAATATCAAATATGGTGGGTACTTCTTCAGTTAGCATCTCTTGCGGAAGAAATAAAAGGTTATGTGGCTGTATAAATTACAGCACTTCAAGGTCAATGTTCAATTTCGGTTTATTGAAGGAGGCACTATTCTCAGATGTTGAAAAACAGTCTGGCCTGAAAATTTCCTATTCAGCGCAATAATGCTGCCATACACAAGAAGAACAATTTGCCACAAAATTATATAAAATTTTTGAACATAATTAGTTGCCTAGGCCAAGGCAGAGTTTCGATTTATCCTTGCGGGGGTTTAAATGAAAGCGGAAGATATTCGCAATCTAGCAAGACCAAAAATTTGCAATAGGATGCTAATAAAACCGTGTGGGATAAGATTCGATGCGATTATATGAACAAATTTTTGGGCCACTTCCGGGACGTGATGGAGACGTAACAAAAATGTTCCAATTGTTCACAAATTATAAGTGACTTAATCACTATTTAATTATTCAAAAATAATTTTAAATTTAATTGATTTACTAATTATTTTTAAATTTTTCTTCAAATCACAAATACTTATGCATCAAGTTTAATTGAATTTATTTGCATTACAGTTATGAATTTTTTTATGAAATTTATATCAAATGAAACTTTATTTATAACTCAATCAAATAAGAGAAAAAAAATTCCAAAAAAGTAATTTTCATTGATTTTACATGGCAACAAACATAAACGTTACCTTAAATTTTCCTCATCACAATTACTATTGCATCGGATAGTATGATGACATTTGGTGTAAAAAAATTAAAATCGGCGGTGGTATTTTGGTGTAAAAGGACTAAACCGTTGAAGCTGCTCAAATAATCGCTTGGCTTATATTCGATGAGCTAATGCCGCTTTCAAATATGATCTCTGCCCAATCCGTTATTTTTAAGCATATCATTCTGCGAGGTTTTCGATTGAATTTATTTCCACAGATAAATCCTTGTTTTGGGCATGTTATAAATATTTTACCTTTAGAATACAATTGTCATTGTATGTATGTATGTCTTTCAATTCCCATGGCAATAATTTTCAACTTCAGTAAACTTTATGTAGATATAAAATGATTTTATATATTTTTTTTATATTGTTGTTTAGTTTCAGCGGAAAAAGGATAATGACAAGACAGTAAACATAAATGAATAAAAAAAGGTGCTTTAAAACTTGAAATACATTCGAGATAAAAACAAGTTTAGTATAATAAAAGTTTATGTTTTGATAGAGGATATGTATATGATTTTGTTTTATTATCCAGTAGTGAGCAATAGGCGAAATGTAATTACAATTCCACGCCATCTAATTTAAAATAGTGTACTTTAATAATATACATTTACTTCAAATTGATACGAGATTTATATAACGTTTTGTTGGCATTTTCAGTATGAATTTTAGGGTGATTTATGTTCGAGATAGATGAGAGGGTGAAAATTGTACGTCGTTTACTTTTGAAACGGAGGGAAGTTTTTTTTTTTTTTTGCGTGTGTGTAACAAAAATTATGAATTAGTTGTAGGTCAATGGATTTTAATTCATAACAGTATGTATAGGTATAAGTCGTCTTGTTCGTTAGAATTTTCTTTAAATGGAACAAAAAATAAAAGTTTTAATCTTAACACGTGCCGCTATTGTATCTACAATATATAGTAACACAGCTATGATATTTGTATATACAGTGCTGTATAAGATAAAAGTCATTAATGGTCATTAAAGTAGGATGAATCATGACATGATTAATATTTTGAGATGATTCAATTCTTAATTCCTAGATTTTTTTATGTATAATAATCTATTAAAAAATTATGTGACTTGAATTTTCTTTCGGATTTTAGTTTTTTTGTTTTTGTTTGCTTGCTTTATATGCTATCGTCTATTTTTGTGTTCAATCATTGAATAATACATACGAGTATTTATGTAAGTATTTTATGTGTATATTCACATCACAACAACAAAAAAAAAACAAAATTGAAAAATCATTAATAGCCGGAGGATTTAGCAAACCAAAAACTACATCTAATTAATACACAGAATCTCCACAGAAAAGTGAAAATGGAACGAAAAGAAAAATGGAAAATCATTAGTAAATTCATGTAGTACATTATTTGAAATAAAACAACTTTGTTTTTTTATATTCAGTAGTTGGTTTGTTGCAAAGTTTTCAACTCCCTTAATAGATTATACTTTAATTTAGGTTTACATTTTATGTGTGAGAGATAGATAAGAGGTTAGGGTTGGGTTTGTGGGGCAAATACTGCTTCAAGGCATCGATTGATTTGAAGGAAACCAATTCATCGAAAAAATAAACCGAAATAATTTTGCCTTAACAGGCTGTATCGTTAATAATCTGTTCTGTACAGAATTGCAATAGCTTCGAATTTAGTTAAATTGAAATCAAATATGGTTAAATTCTTGAATTAAATAAAGTAGATCTACATTGGCTAGAGAGAAATTTTTCTGTTTACTTTTCTTCAATTCTGAGGGCTATCATGATCTGACAATAAAAAATGAATAATTGCATGTTTCAAAATATTATATTGGTGCCAAGACGCTGGCCAAGAATTCGACAACTGCATTAAAAAACTTATATCACAATGTCGTTGGCCCATTGAGCCGCTTAATAATGCTTTTCTTACACAGTTATGTTAGAATTGTAATTAGAAGTTTGGATTAACGAATCTATAGCATTATCAAAATATTTTTGCTTAGACAAGGTAACCAATATTTTATTGTATTTAACTTCGGCGAAATGTTTAATAAGGTTAAGTCTTTTTTATTCTAATGATAACCTTACATTTTTGGATATTTGGGATTTTTAGTTTGGAAATGTTAACGATTTTGATTTTAAATTAGCTTAAGTTTTTGTTACGTTTAGTTAGGTTAGGTTTGGTTTAGGTGGCGGTCCACTAGGTCCAGGCATAGACACGAAACGGTCCGTAGCCGTACCGCAACTTACAAATTTTCCTCCAACTCATTGAAACCACTTTGAGCTTGCTACGAAGCGCTGGATACTCCTGACATCCATCCTGCTGAGTTCCGTCTGGTCGTTGAAGAGGGGTGCCCGGAGAAACTTTAGTCTGTCTCGTGCCAGACGAGGACAGGTGCAAAGAAGATAAAGTACTGTCTCTTTCTCCTCTTCGTCCTCGCAACGACGACAGTAGTCATGTGAGAAGAAACCAAGTCTACTCGCATGTCTGCACATGAGATAGTGCCCCGTAATCACTCCGACAACCACACTGATCTGACCCCGCTAAAGGGAGATCAGCTGTTTGGATCTCGCCAAGTTCAAATTTGGTCAGACCTACCGAGTTATTACACATGAGGTACTATTTGACCGTCTGTCATTCGTCAACTTACTAGCTTCCTCCTGAAGCAGCAGTTTACATACCGCAACAGGCATTTCAATACCTATTTGCTGTTCGAGATGTGGTCCGTTGCACCACGTCGAGCCAGTTCATCGGCTTTTATATTCCCTGTACTAATGAAATATCCTGGCACCCTTATGATATGAATTTTGAACTGATCTGTCATCTCGTTAAGAGATGAGGACAGTTTTGGACTACTTTCGACGTCAGGATGTGTGATTGAAGCGCTTTAATGGCAGCCTGACTATCCGTATATATGCGAATATCACAAGTCGATATTACATTATACCTCAACCAGTCCACGACTTCCTTTATTGCAGTTACTTCAGCTTGAAAAATGCTACAGTAGTCGGGGAGACAGAAGGATAGATTTAACATAATTTCCTCGCAGAAAACCCCAGCCCCGACTTTTCCATTCCGTTTTGAACCATCAGTGAAGTAGTTTAAACCTCCTGGTTCCAAAACTGCATCCATCGTCCAGTCCTCTCTGGATGGGATAGTAGTTCGAAACTTTATCAAGATATCTAGAGAAGTCAGAAATATCGGAGTCTCCAGTGCCTTAGTGGATGTGCTCCTCAGTGCACCACTGATCCACAGAGAGATTGTTCTCTGAACTTTTGTCAACAACTTTTGGTTGACAGTTTTGTCTAGACTAGGCCACCAGACTTATACCCCATACAGAAGAATGGGTCTGACTACTGCAGCGTATAGCCAAAGGACCATGTGGGGCTCCAGCCTCCAACCTTTCCAAATGGCATTTTTGCAAGAGTACAGCGCTACCGTAGCTTTACTTACTCTTTCCATAATATTAGGTTTCCAGTTTAATTTACTGTCCAAATCGAGACCCAGAAATTTGCTTCAACAATAAAATTTAAAGTGGGAGGATCGATATGAGGAAGTTTATATTTCCTAGAGAAGAGAACCAATTCGGTTTTGTGTGGATTCACATTCAAACCACAACCGTTGGCCTATAATGAAAGAATGCCCAGAGTATTTTGCTCACTCAGTGAGCATTCAGCTCACTTAGTGTGCCGGGGTATTTATCACGGGTACCAATAGCGAAGTCATCCGCATAGGCAACCACCTTGAAGCCACTATCCTCCAGTCTCAGCAACAGATCATTTATGACCAAGTTCCAATGCAGTGGGGACAATATGCCACCCTGCGGCGTGCTTCTGTATGCAAATCTTCTGGCGGAGGATTTCCCCAGACTGGCATTTATGATCCTGCCTCTTAGCATTTGATCTATCCAATCCTTGAGAGATTCGTCCACTCCTAGATTTGAAAGTGCTCGGGTTATAGCCCCTGTAAGCACGTTGTTAAAGGCTCCCTCAATGTCCAAAAAGGTTTCCATCGCGTAGTCTCCATATTCGAAAGATTTTTCAATAAAATTTGTAAGAGAATGAAGAGCAGCCTCTACAGATCTCCCCTTGCAATAGGCATGTTGAGATTTAGACAGCTTCGCCGGCACATATGTGCCTCTAATATGAGCTTCAATTTGTCTTTCCAGTATTTTGAAAAAGAAAGAAGACAAGCTAATCGGTCTAAGGTCTTTTGGATTGCAGTGTGAGCATTTTTCCGTCTTAGGTATAAAAACAACTTCCGTTTCCGTCCATTTACTAGGAATGTGACATAGTTCCAGCGATTCCGCACTATTTGTGGTCCATGCTTCATCCGGCCTTTGAAGAAAGCTTGGGATGGAAGGGCTAGTACTTTACGCAGCCTGGACATCTCTGAAGACTTCTGAATTTTGCCACAGTATAGTCTCCAAGATCTGTTCTTGGCACTGCTTAATTGATATTTGTAAATTTTGGGGACTTCCTTATAGGAGTCCCAGTCTACAGCGGTTTTTGTGTTCCTTGCTGTTTTAAAGTGTCTTTTGCATCGTTGACGTGTTTGTTGAATCTCCTTGAACCACCAGGGTGGCCGAGGTTAGTTCGTCCACTAAGCCATCGAGTTCTACCGTAGTTTTTGGAGGTTTAGGTACCGGCACTGGTATTGAATTACCCAGAATAACCAAATTGAAGATAACAGTGATTAGAAGAGGAGTGGTCTTCCGACACTTTCCAGTTTAATAGACTAGTCGCCAAAAAGTTTGAGATAAGTGTAATATCTAATACCTCCTCTCTATTTCTAGTTATAAAAGTCGGCTTATTGCTTATGTTACATATATGAAGGTTAGTACTTAGAATGTAATCAAGGAGTAACTCACCTCGTTTATTTGTGCCCGTACTTCACCAGATTGTGTGATGAGAATTTGCATCACTCCCCAGGATGACTCCAACCTTGCGCTTTTGAGCCTCCAAAATTACCTTACCTAGAGTGACTGGTGGAATGTTCACTTCATCGTAAGCTAGGTAGGCTGATATTAGCCAGAGGTTTCGTTTATTGACATCAATGCTGACCGCTGCCACATCTCCATTGCTGAAATTTGATAGCAGAAAACAACTTATATTATTTTTAACGAGAATGCACCACGACCAAACCATACCTTCTTTTTTCGTGTGCATTAATCTATAACAGGGTGTCTTGAGTCCAAGTACTCGGTCATCAGCGATCCAATGTTCTCGGATCAAGACAATATCCGTCCCTTCCATTCCAATTTTTAAAAGGAGAGCAGCTGATGCTGCCTTTGAGTGGTGTAGGTTGATCTGTAAGAATATCACCATTCTTAGACCTCCGTCTCTACCACTGTATCATCAGAGTCCTCCTGATATGAAGTTCTCTGAGATCCTCCTTAATGACTCCAAGGACATTGTCATCTCCGTATCTGTGGAGATAGTTTCCGCCTGGCTGTTCTCTTCTTCAGGGCGTTCAGATGAGCTTTCAGCAGCTTCCTCAGACTTCGGAGCCTCCGGCTTGTTCGCGTCTTTCTTGTAGATTTTTAGTGTGACTGCACTGAAACCATAACTTACGATACCATTGGATTTTTCCAGTGCAGTCAGTGACTCTCAGTCAACCAAAAGACGGTCGCCTATAGTCCACAGCAAAACGAAGCAGCTGAACGCGCAGGGAACATGCGCAGGGAATTCCAATAAAGTTATGGACTGAGGCTGTGCATACCGTAGTACTTATACTAAACAGAACCGGAACGAGTAAAGAGAAAGGCATGACACCGTACAAGCTCTAGATGGGCATTTGGGCAACGATGCTAACATAACCAAACTAAGAATATTCGGTCAAGAAGTGTTTAACTATATTTCGAAGGAAAAAAGGCATAAATGGGAAGCAAAAGCGGAAAAGGGTTATTTTGTGGGATATGATAACCACACTAAATGTTACCGAATATGGCTGCCAAGCGAAAACCGAATCAGAATTGCTCGAAATGTGTGATTTACTAAGAATACGATAGAATTACCTAATCTGCGAGATCGAGCCAGATTGAGGCGGCCAGCGTAGTTCACAGATTTAGCCGAATGCTCAGAATTCATAACTGGCTATTTTGACCCTACCACATACGAAGAAACCTTCTGAATGGAGAAAGGAAATGGATGAGGAAATTGAATCGCTCATACAAAATCAAACATGGTATCTAACCGATCTGGGAAAGGGTGATTCAATTATTGACAATACATGGGCGTTTAAAATTAAACGTTAATTGAAGCATTAATCGCTACAAGGCTCGACTTGTGGCTCGTGGATTCAAACAACAGCATAGTCTGAATTACTACTGATTCTTTCGGTTTCTGTTTCGAAACGAATGAAACTTCACCAGTTCGACGTCAATACTGTTTTTCTATATGGAGAGCTTGAAGAGAATATCTACATGCAGCAGCCCATTGGCTATGAAGATGGCACAATCAAGTTTGTAAACTTTGCCGAAGTATCTATGGACTAAAACAAGCATCGAGGTGTTGGTACAAGTTGTTTAAAGATGTATTACAAAAATTTAACTTGACGGCAACAGAAGCAGATCCATGTGTATTTTTTAATTACCAGGAAGACTCCCTAATAATTCTGGCCATTTACATAGACGATGGACTTATAGCTTCGACAAACTCAAAATTGGCAGAGTCACTGTTGAAAGAATTAAACAGGGAATTCAATATCACTTTCAGTGAGGCTAAGTATTTCATTGGAAGTGTTAGACCGATTCAACATGATGGATGCAAATCCTGTAGATATTCCTGCAGATCGCCACCATCAAATGTCTGCATCAATGCATCCCAATGGAGACGATCAAATAAGGAAGGCACCATATGGCAATTGGGAGCCTCATGTACTTATCGACAGGTACCAGACCTGATATCACTTTTGCAGTCAATAGTTCCGGTCAATATTTAGAAAAGACTTCAAAATTCACTGGAATGCAGTGAAACGGATTTTAAAATATTTAAAGGAAATACTACCACTACGATATGGCCTACTCTTCAAACGTGAAGAAGATTTGCAGCTGACAGCATATAACGATGCTGATTACGCAGGCGATGTATGTATTTGTAATATTATTAATGAACATTTTAGTTTTATTTTACAGCCTCAACCATATCATCCAAAAATACGAACGAAAAGAATAACAACGTTCGAAACTACTTGACATCACTGAATGTAACGACCACATAGTTTTCTATGTTAGAAGTAAGAACTGTGATACAGAGAGAGTTAAATCCTAAACAGGCGCCAGGATATGATCTTATCACAGGATTTTTTTTTTCAAGAGTTGACAGATAAGAGTATTCGATTTATAACCTACTTATTCAACGCTATATACTAGTGTTAGAGAAGAAGCTGATTCTGGATCATCAGTTTGGATTTAGGCCAGAGCACTCAATAATAGAACACTCAATATATCCACCTCGGCAAACGGCTAACATGGCATAAACATATAAGGGCAAAAAGAAAGCAATTGGGAACGAAACTGCCAAAAATATGTTGGCTGGTAGGCAGAAAATGAAGTTAAACGATTGAAAATACACTGTTGATCTATAAAATGGTAAAAAAACCTATCTGGGTAGCTACTCGAACTTGGACATTCTTCAGTGGTTCCAGTGTAAATTTCTAAGAATCATAGTAGATGCACCATGGTTCGTATCAAACGATAAAATTCACAGAGATCTTAAGGTCGCAACAATACGGGAAGAAATTGAAGAAGTTCTGAATTGTATGCTCCAGCTCGAGGTTCGAAAGGGATCGGGTTATGATGGTTTTCCGCCAATTCTGTTTAGGTGTTATGCTGAAAGTTTAATCCTCTCAATTACCTTCATATTTAATTAAAGCCTTCGTCGCGGGGTTTTCTCCGATCCTTGGAAAATTTCTTGTATTCATCCAATCTTCAAGGCGGGTAGAAGAAATGATGTGAGTAATTACCGTGGGATCGCTATTCTCCCCGTCTTACCCAAGCTGTTTGAGTATATGGTTCATAAAATCTTGCAATTTCATTCTAAGAATTTCATTTTGTTCGGCACAAAATGGATTTTATCCCGGTAGGTCTACAGTAACTAACTTGGTCTTTTGCGGTGATTTATTTGATAGTTTAAATTCCAGACAGCAGCTTGACGTTATTTATACTGATTTTGTCAATGATTTTGATATGATTCATCACTCTATTATTATTAGTAAATTAGAGAGTCTAAATTGTCAGCTCATTCCTATTAAATGGTTGCGTTCCTACCTTTCTGATCGTTGATATTCCGTTACGTTCTTGGGTTCTTATTCCCAATTGTATCGTGTTCATGGTAGTCACATCAGCCCATTGTTGTTTTCATGGTTTATCAACGATGTTGTTCAATGCTTTGAGTTTGCTAACTGTCTCCTCTTCGCTGATGACATGAACATTTTCGAACGGGTTGCTAGTATATCTGATTGCGTAAAGTTGCAGGAGGACTTAAATAGATTTTGCAATTGGTCAATTAACAATGTATTGACTCTGAATGTGAGCAAATGTAAGTCTCTTTCCTTTAATCGTATCCGCTCACCCAGTTTTCACCAATATCAGTTGTACAATGTAGACGTTGACCGAGTCGAGTTCATTTCCGATCTTGGTGTGAGTTTTGCATCCGACGCTACATTTACCAGACATGTTAACACCATTATTTCAAAGTGGTATATTATGTTGGGCTTTATTAAACGAAACTGCAGTGATTTTATAGACCCGATAACTTTGACTTCACTGTATGTCTCATTTGTTCGTTCTATTTTGGAGTATGCATCTCTAGTTTAGGCTCCATCCTACCACTGATGTAATCTTCTTAAACTGCAACGTCTTGACTGTCGCCGGGACGTAGCTTCTGCGTTGTTCGTGTGCGATATCATCAATCCCCGCATCGATTGTACCGAGTTATTTGCACGTCTAAAAATCTATGCTCCCGAACGTCGAATGCATCAACTTGATGGGCCTTTATTCATTGGAACCTATCCTGAGAACATCATGGATGTTCAATTCACTATTTGAAATGTTCGATTTTGACGTGTCGAGAGATTCATTGAAGAATGTTTTATTTAAATTTTTTTTGTATAATTCTAATTAATTGTAGCTACCTAGCCGTAATTGTTTATACCGATTGTAACCACTGTAGGTATCAAATAATAAATAAATAGTATATTCAATGCATTTTCGTGAATTTTGAATTCAGAAAAATATTGTAGGTTGGCCAATTTAAATATGTAGTTTGAGCAGCACTGATCCACAGATGGCACAAAATTGTCTACACACTCGTTATTGTCGTCAACGCCAGCGATATTTTAGTTTCGATCATTTAGTCTAATTTAAAAGTTAGTAGAATAATTTTAAACTGAAAAGGTTACGCTCTAAGGGTGCCTTCAGAGTTTTTCAATTTATTTTCTGAGCGGCTAAGCGAAACAACCAAAAACTTTGGCACCACATTTAAAAATGAGTTCAAACTTTATTTTAGGTTAAAACTCCTTTCAGAAACATAGCCAAACATAAAGCCTATAATACACAAAGGATATGTTCACGCCTCTGCTGTAACATCGTCATCAACAATGTTTTAATCAAGATTGTCATTGTTATTCCAAAATTTTTTTTTTCTATTTTTATATAAAAAAAAAACAGAAAATTTTACTTCTAAATGTTATATTGATGCTGATATTGTTGTTGTTGTTGGTGTTAATATTAATACATTTTTTGCTTTTCTTTGTGTTGTGTGTTATCTAGAAATAACACACTCTCAAAAGAAAGGAAAACTCTAATGGCATTTTTGACATTGACAAAACAGAAAATTTAGAACATTGGAAATTTGCCATGATTTTAAGATGGAAATTAATAATAAAAATGAAAATAAATTTCATTTTATATTATAGTTACACTAGATACACACGTAATCGAAAATACATGAAAATTGCTTGCAGATCTATTAACTAAGAATAACAATTCCTAATTTATCCTAGCTGTAAATAGAGTAGAACCTATTTTCCAAATTTTAATCAATATAGAGATACAGAGCGAGAGAGAGTAGCTTACTGAAAATAAATAAATAACTAAAATTTTAAATCGTTTTAGTGTGTTCACAATTTGGTAAATGTATATATGGTATATTTGCTGCGAGGGATACATCATCATCGTCATGATTTTTCCCAAAAAAAAAAAAAAAAAAAAAATTGCGTGTAAGTGGCATGAGGATTGATTTTTTATTTCACCCTCCGAATTTTATTACAAATTTTATCAAAGAGAGTAGATTTAAATTATATATACATATAGGTACGTACACAGCAAAATACACTCAAGTCAATATACATATATAATACCAGACGAAATAAAAACAAGAAAACTTGATGCCGCATTCTATCAACTAAAACGTTGTGACGTTAGATATATCTTGGTCCTATCAAAGAGGGAGCCACGTTCAAAATGCAAATGAATCACGAGATTAGAAACGATCTCGACAAAACCGATATCATTGTATTCATAAAAATATCCTGGCTTAGACAGTTTGGACACGTTCTTCATCCACAAAATCGGAGTACCAAACAGGCCTTGGAGTCGGTTATAACGAAAGTAGCCTACTTGATAAATGGACGATGTTGAGCGTCATATATTTCTTCAAATTGAAATCTAAGAGCTAATAAGGCAGAGATTCTGTTCTCCCACCTGTTTGATTAACAATAAACCTACCGACACTTCCTATATACCTAGTCCTACCACGACCGGTTGTGGCAGGTAAGATAGACCACGCATTTTCCATAGAAAAGAAATAAAAAAAGAAAAGTGAATATTGAAAAATCTATTTTTTTGTTTTTTGTTAAAATAAATTTTATTTATTTATTTTATGTTATTACAATCTAGTCCTGGACTAATGAGCAATTTGTTTTTGACTTAATTTACTAACTTAATATTAATCTAAAACTTCTTCCCATTGGCGTTCCATAGAGTCTGGTAAATTGAATTAAGCCACTTCTTTGTAGTGGGCTTTACACAGCACAATGCTGTTTAAGCTAACAATTACATCAACTCAAAAGGTTTGGTTCTTTTAAGTCTGCGTATTAAATTCGTGTTGCTTAGAAGCTGAGTATAAGTTCATTTTAAGGTCCCTAATGAGATCATTGTTCCTGACATACCAAGGTGCATCAACGATGTCCCTTAATACCATATTCTGAAATCTTTGGATGATATTTACGTTGCTGTTTGGTATAACCCCAAAGTTGAATACCATACGCCCAAACCGGTTTCAATATTTGCTTATAAAGTAGAAGCTTGTTATATGTTGATAAAGAAGAGTTCCTTCCCATCATCTTTCTGTATTTAAGTTGTAGTTCTTCACTTTTCTTCTTGACATGTCCTTTCCATCGCAGTTTAGCATCCAGGGTCATGCCGAGATACTTAGCTGTGTTCGCATACGGTACTATTTCTTGATTTATGGTAATCGGGATATGTTCGAATCGCCTGTTTGTAAAGTTGATGTGAACTGATTTAGTTTCATTTAGTTTTATTCGCCACCTTTTTGCCCATCTATAAATTTTAGTTATTGCTGATTGTAACTTTTGTGTTGACTCTTCGCTGCTTGTGCCAACAGCTAAGATCGCCGTGTCATCTGAAAAAGCCGCCACTGTATTGTTTTCTAATGCAGGAAGATCATAAGTGTACAGTAGATATAAAACCGGCCCTAATACACTACCCTGTGGAACTCCTGCGCTGATTTCTTTCAATTCAGAGAAAGTATCATCTAAAAATCTATTTATAATAAACTTTCGATTAGAATTTCCTATAAATAATTACATTGTTTATAGGAAATTCTAATCGAAATTTTAAAAACGGTCATTGAACAGCTGTGCTATGTTTAGGTTAATCTCGCTTCGAAATAAATTGTTTATATTCTGTTTTAAGACAACTCATAGTCTGTTAAAAAAAGATATACTGTATTAACTGCTCGTTTGCGCCACTTAACCGGCTCTTGCTACATGCTCAGCTATCATAATGACCACCGCAAAAATCGAACCGAGAGAACATTTAAATTTAATTTTTTTTTTCTATTATAAATATTACGCTGGAACAGTTCAGAAATTCGGCTTCTCTCCTTAGAAATAGCCTTGAAGATTTTCTGTGACAAATGATTGCAAGCAATGCGAAATAGTTTCCGCTAACAATAAGTTCAATTTTTTTTGGGGTTAGATTTTTTTTTAAATTCCCTTAGCGGCGGCAGGTATTCCACAATTGTAGAATAAGTACAGTTGGGCAGTATTTTTGGCCATAATTGTTGCAACACTTCAAAGAGCAGCTTCTCCACATGTAATTTTTATAAAAAGAAGGGGCATAGATCGACAATGTTTTCTTTGAATACGTACCTACATTATATTTACTACAAGAAAGTATCTCAATTTATTTTTTCTATTACCCCCCCCCCCCCCCCCCCCCCGTAAATTAGTTTCTTCACTAACTTCCTTCTTCAGTTCAGTTTGAGAATTTGAGTGGTAAACAACAATATTAAAATGAGTTCCGTGTATAAAAAGCGTTTTGAAATGGTATCTACTCTTAGTTTCCCATCCAAAAGACCGAAAACGAATGTATAATATGTAACGAAAGTCGATGATTCGACCTTCGCTAGCAGAATATCAGCGTAGCGGTCTCTGAGCGGTTTCTAGCCGGCAAGAGCTCAGGGTGTATGGTCGTGGGGATTCCAGAAGCATACGCTGATCTTGAATAACCGCTGTTTGGGAAAGGAATGCAAACGAATAAAAATTACTGAAAACTCACCTCATAATCATCACCCTCGCAAAATGATCTTTTCTTAAGCCATTATTTTTTAATAAAGAACACTCAGAATTAAATATTTACAATTAGGGATTTTCCCAAATAGAATTCCAACGCCTGCTGACTGGCGGCTAAAATATTTCGTATGTGGTTTTATATGGTCAAACATGTGTTTGAATGTTTCATTAAATTATTAATTTCGACTAAATTAATTTTAAAATTTGATATTTATTATTGATCGCAACATACTCATCTTTATTAATCATAAAAAAAAGTAGGGGGACATCCACTAATTTAGACAAGAAACTTGTATTTGTAAACATGATTTTACTTGTTTTTGCATGTAAAAAAAAAAAAAAAGTAGTCAGCGCTGCCCAAGCGTGGGGACAAATGAACTAAAAGCGATTTTGGGAAAGTCCCTCATTAATAAAAATTATAAGTTTTATATTTATACTAGCTGAGTTACCCGGCGTTGCTCGGGAGGTATATAATTCAAATACCTTGATTGTTATGCAAGAATTCTCTCTTTACATCGCTGTATTTGAAAGCATTAGTTGTATTTTCGAATATTTTGTAGAAAATGTCTGGATAACTCAGTAGTTCCGGAGACGTAAGCTAGAAGAGGTTCAGGTGGATCATCCAGAGGAGGCAAATTCACTTTTCCATTTGAACAACACATTCCAGGCGATTCAATGTGAAACTTTAAAGCATGACAATACAAACAAATGTTTTCCATTTGCCCAATTGAAACATTGTAATCATAGTCTTTCTCGTAATTGAATGCTGCTAACTTTAAATCACCTCTAAAAGTTTCTATTAATCGTCCATATCGTAACCGATCGACTTCCAGCCGGGCCTCACGATGTTCAATGGTTTCAGTAGCTCTAGAAGAAGATATCCTGCTTCGAACATTTTCAAGTCGTGTTTCACGCTGTTCAGTTGTTTCATCGGCTCTTGAAGAAGATATCCTGCTTCGAACGTTTGCAAGTCTTGTTTCACACTGTTCAGTTGTTTCATTAGATCTAGAAGAAGACGTACTGCTTCGATCATTTTCAAGTCGTGCTTCACGCTGTTCGCATGATTCAGCCACCCTTGCGGCTCTAATCTTCTTCGACTTTGCAGTTACCTGCCCAATTGATCTTTTTTTCGGTGGCATTTTTAAGCAAAAATGAAACGTGTAGCTAATTAATCAGGAATGACGGGCATTCAAAACAGAAATTAGTATTAATTTATCAAAACGATTTTAATGTTCCCTTCGATACGTTTCACCGCGAACTGTGTTTGAAAATGTCTTTACGGAATTTTTTTTTAAGCAAAATCAAATGTTATCTACAATCAAAAAGTAATCATAGATTAACACGTTTATAAACTGAAAACTTAAATCTAATAAGAATGTATATTCACTTGAAATAATATTTAATACCTGGAAAATAATCACCAACAATTATTTTATTGCAATATAGCTAACTAATCGAGAACAACGGCATCCGAAACACAAATTAATATTAATTTATTCAAAACGATTAAAACTACGTCCACTTCGATACGTTTTACCGCGAACTGTGGTTGAAAATGACATTTCGAAAAACAAAAGAAGTTTTTTCAAACTAAGGCTATTTTACACGTACAATAATTTGAATCCAAGGATGTTTCTTGTAGAAGATGCTATTTTCAAATATAAAACGCTAGTACTTTTCAAAGTGAATCAGTTTATACGTACAATATTTTTTAGTACCTTTCCTAGAATTGATTTTATGAAACAATCATTGATTTATTTAAGTAATAAACTAAATAAAGTAATAAACTATTTGCCTTTAGTATGAAACTACTATTTTCATTAAAAGCCGCCGGTTGCAATAGTGGATTAAAATAGAATGTTAATTATTTCTGAAGTTATGTGGAAATTAGAACTCGCTGACTATGTTACATTTCAAAACTTTAAAAATAGGATATCTCTAAAGAGTAGATGTCAAACCAGTAAAAATGGATTATTAGTATGGATAATATAAGTGTTCAGAGATTTGTCTTCAGTTAAAGTGATGAAAGATTGTCTTAAATTTAAATTAATAAAATTAATTTGAATAATTAAATCAATTATAGTAGAGGTATGATTTGTGTATAACAATCGCACGCTAGATATCCTTTTTGGTGTATAAATTTGCGGCTAAGGCGCTATTTCGGAACATTTAAATAATTGTATCTATACATGTAAAAATGAATTCTTGATCCAGGGCAGACTTCCGGACTGGAGCATGTCACTAATTTCATATAACCCCTTTCCTAAAGCCATTCCCGTCAAAAAATCTAAAAAAAATTGAAATTTAAAAAAAAAATTGTACCACAGCCCCTAGACCCCGGGGTCCAGCCCCTTCAAATGTATCGTGGGCTTGGTCCTGAACATGCAACATATACATGTTAAAAATTTCATGGCGATCGGTAAAGGGGCTAAGGCGTTATTTCAGAACAATCAAATAATTATATCTTTACATGTAAAAATGAATTTTTGATCCAGGGGCGGACCCCCCGAATTCGAACATGTCTCTTATTTCATATAACCCCTTTCCAAAACTCATTCTCGTAAAAAAATTTAAATTTTTGAAAAAAATTGTACCATGGCCCCTAGACCCTGGGGTCCAGCCCCTTTCACAATATCGTAAGATTGGTCCTGAACATGCAACATTTGCATGGTAAACATTTCATGGCGATCGGTTGATCGACTGAGAAGTAATTTTGAAATAATCAAATATTAAAATTAATTTTTGATCCAGGGCTGGGCCCCTCGGATTCGAACATGTCAGTAATTTCATATAACCAGCCCCATAAACTCATTTTCGTGGAAAAATTGAAAGAAAATTAAAATTTTCGAAAAAAATTGTACCGCAGCCCCTAGACCCCGGGGTCCAGCCCCTTCCAAAATATCGTAAGGTTGGTTCTGGATATGCAACTTGTACATGATAAAAATTTCATGGCGATCGGTTGAGCGGCTGAGACGCCCATTCGGAACAAACAAACAAACAAACAGGAATTCATTTTTATAACAATAAAAAAATTACTGATATGCTTCTTAATTATGTATGTATATTGAAAACTAATAATGCCAAATAACTTATAATCTAGTCCGGACTCTTAGCCTAGTAGTATTCATTAAATATGTTTTCCATATTTTTTTTTTTTATTAATGATAAGTAGGCTTCAGATTTTTAGGTAAAAAAATATTTTTTTTGGGAAATCCGAATCAAAAATTTGTTGGATCTTTATTCGATTTGGAAGAAATAAAGGCAAATGAGCCCTATATGTTACCACATAAATTTCAATATTTTCGCTTAATCACATATTTTTACATATTTCAACTTTTTCTATGTTTTAGCACATATTTTATGACTTTTTCCAAATATTTTTTTTTTTTTTTTTTGTAAATTAGCTTAAAATTTGATACAGCAAAGACATTTAAGCCAAAAAATATTTTGTTTAGAAACTAGAAAAGTTTTACTTTTGCCTAAACTGTATAAGTTAAATTAATAAATTGATATCAAACCAAACGTAGAATTAAAACTATTAAGGTTTTTTGATGATCCGAAGTTCTTCTAGAAAAACAAATTTGTGATTGTTTTCTTTGTCCATGAACCCACTAGCAGGAGGGATGATGAACGTTTTATTCAATGAGTTTATATCGACTGAAAATTTGTGAAAATGTAGCTTTATCCTTAAGAATGGCATCGATAATCTGGCTATACAACGCCGGGCCTGAGCCGCCCCAGAATTGTTCAAAGCTGCATTAAAACATACGTAGTCGAAAGGGATGTAAATCGCTTGAATTTTTTATAATACCTATGGTTTTAGATCCATTTAAGTGATTAAACAAATTTAGAAGTAATTTGGCTTGACCAAACCTGTCTTAAAGTGAATGTAAAGTTGCTTTTATTATTGGGTGTTTACATTTAAAATATTTTATACCGCCTGTCATTTTTGCAGTATACATATTTCCAATGCTATTGAAATGTAGAAAAAACTAAAGCCAGTCCCAGATAAATCGACCTGGATCGCGTAAATACACTCAGAGAAAAATACTATACAATTGATATGATTTACTATTATTTTAATAATTTTTCCTATTAATTTTAGTCAATCGTACATATCACTTTAAATTAATAATTTGTAAACTATTATATTAATAATTGGTATCCACTATTATTTTAATAATGTTACCTTATTAGAACAATAACATACAGTATTAGAAAAATAATGGTATATACTATAAACATAAAAGGACAATCGAAATACTATTGTATAAAAGGTGAAAGGTATGTACTATTAGTATAAAGAGAAAACTATTAATTTAATGTGACAAATTACATTGGAAAGTAATGGGATACTATAAAAATAATAGGACAATCTTATTAAAACAGCAATCGTATGTACTATTATTTTAAAAACAGATGAACCTTTCTAGTTATACCTGAAATTTCAAAAATTCAAATAAACCAACAGCTGTTTTGCAAATTTTTTTTATTTATTAATTCATTTTAATAATATTGATACAAAATTTTAAACTAAAATAATATAATGCGAATTATTATACTTATGCTAATTAATTACTTTTCTGTAAATGTTTTAAATTTTTTTTTAGCCTGAATGCTTTGTTTCCGTCATTGAGGAGATGTAAATGAATTGGTGGGCCGTCGAATTCAAGAACACTATGTAAAGAATATGACTCAATGGGTATATGTGCTATGTAAGCCTGATAATGCTCACTGAAATAATTAATAGGCCATTGTCTACATACAAAATAAAGATCTGCGTTATGTAAAACAATTTGTTCAATTTCATAAAGTAGTACGGACTGTGCGCTAGATTTTGTTAAATAAAAGCTTTTTTTATACATTTTGCCTCTAAACTTTACTTTTTGCAAACAACTAGGTTCCGAAAGGTTTATATCCAATAAATTTTGATATATTTCTTTGTACATTAAATTGAGATTGCAAGGACTTAAATCTTTCTTTTCAAAACTTAAATCATTTTCAAAAAAATTGTGTGAAGCTAGTAAATGCGCAAATTTAAGTCCAGCTTTGATAGCAACTGTAAATGAAATGTTAATTCTTGAATTAGTAGCTCTAGCAGCATTTTTGTATTGTTTATGCAATGCTTCAAAGCGCATACACCACAAATGTTTCAAAGGCCCACACATGCGTATTGCAGATGGATAGTGTAACAAAAAATGGAACTTTGGTTTCAATGTTTCATTAAACAGTTCCATGTATAGTGCATTATGTTTCGATACTAAATGTTCCAGAGATTTAATATTAACTTCAGTCACTTGCGGTAGTAAAATTAAATCAACTATTTTAATTAAAACTATTAAAAATTCCCATACTTTGTCACCTTCGGGTATAAGATCTCCTATCATTAATGGTAAATAATTAATAAAAGTCATAGTTTCACGAGCAGTCATTTTTAAATTACATAATTTTAATGCGGACAACTTTAAGGGTGGAGAAATATTACCAATTTCGGTTTCGCCGTAATCAAACATTTGTTTTCGGCTATTTAAAATATCGAGTGTTAAAAATTTAGATTTTTCTATGAAATGTAACAAAATTTTTACAATATCGTATTTACAAACTCCTTCAAAAATGTCATGCATGATGTCAAAATAAAAATTATTTGTTACATGAAAAGATTCAATTTCGTTGAAAACACAGTTTTCCCTTACTCCAGTTAGTTTTTCATTATTAGTTATAACGTCAACTGTATAATTGTCAATATTACGTAATGAGGTTTTATGTTCTATTATGTCCGATTGCATTTCACTCTTACTTCTTTTACAAGCCCTACAATAATAATTTGAATTGAAGCTACAAGGAAATCCTAAATAAGTATTGAGGCCCAAATTATCACCAACCACGAACGCTAAAATGAAATGAATCTGATAAATTTTATTATCTACTTCAATTTCTGTACCAAGAGTTTCTAAATTCTTTATCCGATTAACAAAAAGTTTTATTGAAAAATAATTGCCAAACAAAGATCGGTCTTTCGTTTTAAAAAATCCGGCAGCAAATAAATTGTTTAATTTTGAAAGTTGATGCTTCGGAATGGTGGGAAACGTATAATAAACGCCACAAATGGATTGCTCTTTAGCGTGCGAGCCCAAAGGATTGTCGATGCAAAAATCATCAAAAAATAAAATAAAAGGAACTGTTAACTACCCCTTAAACATATCGTTCTTTTTCTTCCATACATCTCCATGTATTAAATTACCATAACTACCCGGAGTATTTTTGTTTAGGGCGTCAATATTTTCTAAAGTTTGTTGCAATATATTTCCGCATTCAAAATATTTTTTCATTTGAAATTCAAAAGGCATGATGACACCAGTTACTTTATTCGTATCTATTGTAGGGGAATTGTTAATAATAATTTCACAGACTTCTTCGTTAATAATATAATACGAAGGTTTTTTGAACAATCCTCTAGACTCCAATTCTTGAAGCAGTTTGTATTCGGTTTTAATAGATTGAAATGGATGCTTAAACTCATCCAAAATATTTTCGGCAAGTGTCCTATTGTCATAATTTTCTATTAGAGGTAAAAGTTGTTTTGATACAGTTTCAATGAGAGGATTAGTTACTTCAGTTTCTACTTGCTCTATAATGTCAGAAACGTTTTTCCTATTAAAATTGTTATTGTTATGCAAACATAATGCAAAAGTAAGTGCAGTGAAATTGTTTGAAAAACCATTACACACTGTAGTTAATTAAGCATTCTCCGTAGGTTTTATGGTTGGCTTACTCTTGTCATAAATTCGACTTTCCTCAATTATTAAATTATCATTTACATTACTATTTTGTATATTCGTATTGTTTTTACATGTTGTATCTTCAATAAGTATTGTTGTATTGTTAGTTGCATGGCATTTTATACTTTGATACAATTTATATTCATGAACCCTAGTAATATGCCGTTTATAGGAATATAAATTTGGAAACTGCTGAAGGCAGCCTTCTTCGATACATAAAAAAGATTTTAAATGTTTGATAATATGTGAGGATTTAATATGTTCTATTAGAAGTTTGGATGATGAATACATCACAGCCTCATTATGGCACAGAAAGCACTTCATTTCTAAATTAATTGGTTTTCTATTTCATTTACAGATATTTAAAACCGAAATATATTAAAAAGTGAAACGGTGTTGAAAATGTTAAAAATAAAATAAATTAAAGTAGCTACATATTAATATCTAGCTCAACACAACTGATACAAATTTAAAGATCTATTTCACTGTTTAAATATTCTAAAACGCCCGTTACATTTGAATTTTTATCCGTTTTAAAATTATAAAAAAAATGCTCTATAAAATTATATACATTTTTGCCCTCTACGGGGTACTCAAAATTCATAACGTGGAAAAGTTTAAAAATAATGTCCAGACATTTTAAAAAAGAATTAAATTTATATAATATACCGTCATAGTATACGTAAAAATATTGCAACGTTACTTTCTGCTCGCCGATCACAACAATGACAGGCTGGAACGTTAAACCCTTTTCCAAATACTTAAGTTTCAATTCTTCAACTTTTGTCATGTAGTTACTGGGCGAAATACAATAGAGAATGCTGGATTCTTGAGAATCTATTATTGATGGTTTCCATTTAGCCTTTTTGCCACATTTTTTTCCTAGCCCAACTATGGGTGGCTTTAATACGGCATGCATCAGCAAAAATAGTATATAATCGCGCGAATCTAGAACCAACAATTAAAAATTTAATATTGTATCTTTAATAATAATAAATAGTTACAACGGAAACACCATATAAGGAACTTACTTTCATCAATATTGTTTTCTAATTCTTTCGACAGTTGCAGAGAGTTTTTGCCCTTAATGTGTTTTTGGAAATATGGAACAATTTTTTTAACAAATAACGGCCACAGTAAAAAGAGCTGAGACGAATTATTGCTGAATAAAATGTTGTAATCAATGTCGACCTACAGAATCATGAGAAATTTTATGAAAGATTCGAAATTGTTTATACTGAATTAAAAATATTTTACCAATGTATGTCCAAGACTGTGCTTAAAAAGCGGCCACTTTTTTAGTACATTTTGGCCGTCTCCTGTTTTAATGTCATGTTGCCTTATAGCCAATACTTGGGTCCATTTAGTTTCAACGATTGGCCAAGGTTCGTTGTTGTGTTGCAACCATATAATCACTGCCGAATCACTCTCTGTGGTTATAGGTTCTGGTGTGGGTAGGGATTCGATTGATGCCCGGGAAGTACCTGTATGTTATATGTAAATATTAAATAAATTATTGAAATATTCTGCACCCACTTATACCTGGCTGCTCTTCAGTCCGAATTTTCCTCAAATTTCTTATTCTTGTATTGGAATTCACAGCTTTATCATGGAGTTTACCAGTTGGATTTAGCCCATGACCTCGTTTATGCAAGTAATATTCCTGAAAAAGAATCAATTTGTTAAATAAACATCTTTTAAAAATGTAACCTTTTTAACCCGACTAAAAAGCATAAAATCAACTTTTATTAGTAAAAAAATTTTTATTACAAAAAACTTTTGGCTACAAGAAAAGTTCCAGTAAAAACGTTTCATAATTCGCTTTTTGTACCTAGAAGGGTTTATTTTAACAATGATAAGATGGCCAGATGAAAAAGGGAACAATAATTAAGAAGTTACAAAGAAACTTAAAACATTATTTTATGGCTAGATTTGTTCAGATATTATAAAGAAGAGATATTATTCTTTGGAACTTTTTAAATATTGTGCTGTTTTTAATCTGGTCACCTTACAATGATCATCAATCAATAATTTTAACAAAAATGTATCACTGCGGGCCCAAAGAATGAACCAATTTTCATAACAAAGATTGCAGTGAACCTAATGGAATAGTTATAACATAAATATAAAGATTGCCTCACTTTGCATTCTTTTGGAAAGACAGAATGAATTACATTGGTTGCAATCACTAAATCCCGTGTGGTTATTAACTTTCTGTTATTGGAATAAGTATCCACTATAAGCGACGTTAATATATCCTTGTTCACCTCATCAAGTATTTTGTGTTCTTCATAATATTTTAAAACTTCAACACCTATTTCGGAACTATTAAGTAATGCCAAAAGTTTCGCACTGGTAAACACATTTTTTTCACCCTCAAGAAGCGAAGGCGCAGAAACAATGCGTTCCGGTTCAGGTGATGGAACTGTCGATTGTGCTTCAATCCACTCCCTACAAGAGTTTGAAACGGAAACTGTACTGGCCTGCAAAGAAAAAAAATTATATTTTTTTACTAACTATGAGCAAAAATAATACTTGCATCTCTTCTCCATAAATTTAAGTGGAATCGGAACTTCGCTCTTGTTCCCAATAATGGAGCTGGAAATAAATCGCTTAATTCAGAATCGGTGGCAACTATAAGGCTTTCAATGTCAAAATCATGATCTAAAATAAAAATAAAAATAATACTTTTGGTAATTATGGTTATGAAACAAGTGGATAATCATCTTACCAATAATACGCTGGTAAACAGTTTCGTCAAACCCAAATCTACAACAAATTAATTCACGCAATTCGTTTTTAATTTCAATTACAGGTAAATCCGGTTCGCAGGATGGTTCAATTATAAAATCGTTCACGATGGCTTCCATGTTGCTTAATTTTTGCAAATTATTAGATGTTGAAGTTTTAAAATATTAGGATTGAGTGTTGATTCACAAGGACGGATTTTATATCCTATGTATTTTTTATCATTGCAAATTGTTGCTTATTGTTATTACTTTACTGCGGTCGAATTCTCGAGTAAATCCGTTCAATAAGGTAAATACATTTACCTTTTTTTGTACTTTTTATGAATGGTAAACGAAATAAAAAAAGACAAATGTTTCACGTTTAGATTATTTCGTTCACTTGCTACAATAGTGACATAACTCAAAAATAAATATTATTTTAGGGATACACTTTTAAAATATTGAATTATAATAATATTTGACAATAATTCTAAAATACTAATTAATACTATTAATTTGTATGTGTTAAGGAGAAATTTTAATAAAATTAGTAAATAGGTCTATAATTAAGCCAAACATAGAAGATACTAAAAGTACTGTACCACCTTAAATAACATCCGTGTGGTACTCACATACACCAAAAATAATTCAAAAATTACCATTTTGAGTTATGTCGCTATTGAAAGTGAGCGATTTATTCTTTATTGTTATAAGGATTGAACCAGCATAAAACTGAAAAATGCGTAATTCGGGCATTTACTGTAGAATTCGATCGCATTTCCCGACACGTCAAAATAAAAATTTAACAAAATATGTTTGCATTGAATGCGTGTGTAAATTTATTGAAAATTTGCGAACCAATATAAATTAAGATTTTTAACCGTATGGAGAATACTTCAATTTTAATTTTATTAACTTTTAAAGTCACTTGTTTGTTACACAAGATACAGTAAATAAATGAACACTTTAGTATAAAAAAAAACGTGGTAAAACTAATATGGACCGCACGTCTATAATCTATATATTATGTCCGAATCACTTTCAATAGCGCAACTTAATTATACTTTATACAGATTTATAATATTCACCTTAAATTTGTTCACATACACCAGCACTTTGAACTTAATTATTATATTAACACTTTATCGACCGGGTTGTTTTGCTATGAACATGTGGCCTGTTACCGGTGTCATTTTTATAAAATGGGAAAATTCTTGTGTATTTTGAAGTAATTTAGATATTGAAATGAAAATTTAAGAATATATTAAGGAGGTTTTGATTATAATTTATGCATTATTTATTCAATATTATTAGAATCACATATGATTAAAAATTATTATACAAATTCTAAGTAAAATTATACAATAAGAAATCATATCACACCCAAAATAATAACTTAAATTTACAAATTCAATTCAATTCAATTTATTGAATACATCAATTTATTATAATAAAAATAAAAGATAACAAAAATCTGAACCATTCAAAATATATCACTATAATAAAACATGAAGGAATCAACAATTCACGCGACGTTTTATCAACAACTGAACTAAATAGCTTCAATTTTCACAAAATACGAAATTATGTGAAGATAACGGTTATTAAATACGACGCTGCATATTTCCTAGAACATCACATTTGCAGTTTTTAGCGAGAGTCAAAGTGCTTTACATGATTACATATCGCAATATGATTATTTCATATATGACGCCAATTGGCGTTCCCGGTCGTTTAAGTGTTAATTCTATATATAATTTATTTAATTATATTCTGAAAGTGAAAATCCTTGCTTGGTGAACTCCTAATAATTACTGAAACTGTAGAGCAAAATTCGAATAAAAAATAAAACTCGATGCAAAAAAACGGTAAAATGTATGTGAATACTATTGACTTAATAGTATATGATATTTTGATTATGTAATATTAATGTGAATACTATTGATTTAATCAGTTATCAGAGATATCAATAGTATACTTTAATTTTACCGTTTTGTTGTGTCGAGGTAATTTTTTTTATCCGCATACTTTTTCTGCTAATATTATAATGCTCGTTTTCATTAAGTTAATTGAAGTTAATATTCCAAATAATAGATTGATTTAAATCAAAATCTCTGATATAATGATCGATTAAACTTATTTGTATCTGAATATGGAAGTTGTTCCCGAATAAACAAGTTTTTCCAGTTAAAAATTTTGTTAGGACACATTTAAAAATACACACCATACATTTAATTCTACGGGCACTATTCATAAATACTTCCATCATAATATTAGAATAATAGTACAATCTTATAATATACAAAGTATTTCATGTTAATTTAATAGTATTTGTAGTAGTTTCAATTCGTGTTGCAGTTTAAAAATCAACAGTGTATTTCCTATTAAATCAATTGTATAAAACAATGGACAATTATGGTTTTAATATGAAAAAATTATACCATAATATTAATAACTGTACCATTAAGAATTTAATAGTACATTTTTCTCTGAGTGTAGGTCTAAAATACATGTTACGAAACAAATCAAGCGGTATACTTCATTTTGAATAGAATTTTGAACAATCCTGGGGCGGTTCAGGTTCGAATTTGACAAGCAAGGTTGTCGATACAATTCTTAGGGTCAAAAAACGCGTTAGGGGCATATTTGGGTTCTTCAAACAAATACATATATTTCCGCTTTTTTAAAAGTCAAATACCGTTCATCAAATGCCATCAAATCACGTTATTTAATAGTCAATTTTCATATAACGACATTGCAAACAAAAACAGAAACATTGAAATTACTCAAAACCAAAAAAAGGCAGATATGGCCATTTTTTCTTAGCACGGCAGAGTTCTATCAAAAATGAAAAATTCTCGTCCAGCGAGACATTTATCTGATTAGTCCAAAATTTTGAAAATGTATTTAAAAGAATTCTTCGAACTTTAAATGAATCAAACAAGAGTACGTTGACCTAAAAAAACATACAAAATTCAATTCTACCCTTCTCACGGTGCAGTTTACGAGTAGGAGCTATTTTCTTCACCACTCCAGCCCTTTATATTACAGGAGTTAGTTTGCCCCACTTTACAGCCAAAATCTTGTAGATACTTTTTTTTTAATGAGTGAATTAAAATCTTCTTATGATAAGACCGGAGTGAAGTTTCTAACGTTAATTTAAAGTGTAGTTTGACACTAAAAAAAAGTGTAAGAAATAAGTGGTAGAAAAGTGTTGAAAAAATTTACTAACGTTAAAAAATGTAGCTATACACAAAAAATCGTTAAATGACAAATAAAAAAAATCATTTTCGAGAATTTCAATTTAAAATTAATAATGCATAAAAGTTTTGCAAAATTGTCGAAACTTATCAAATTTGGAATTAATCAAAACGAAATTAAGTTATTTTAAATAATTTGATAAACCATTAAAAAGTTTTGAATGCTAAAATGAGGGCGAAAGTACAGCATTAAACAAAAAAACACAAATATCAGAGATGTGCTCAAATACTCACTATATTCAACGGTTTGGGAATACAATAAGCTAGTTAGACGTGCCTATGCCATTCTGTTATGACGGGTTGGGCTCAAATAACAAATTTTTAAAAAATGATAAATTTTCAAAACTTAACAAATTTTTCGAATTTATTTGGAAGCTGTTCTACACTAAGACAATTAACAGAAATCTCAGAGATGTGCTCATATACTCACTATATTCAACGGTTTGGGAATATAATAAGCTAGTTAGACGTGCCTATGCCATTCTGTTATGACGGGTTGGGCTCAAATAACAAATTTTTAAAAAATGATAAATTTTCAAAACTTAACAAATTTTTCGAATTTATTTGGAAGCTGTTCTACACTAAGACAATTAACACAAATCTCAGAGATGTGCTCATATACTCACTATATTCAACGGTTTGGGAATATAATAAGCTAGTTAGACGTGCCTATGCCATTCTGTTATGACGGGTTAGGTTCAAATAACAAATTTTTAAAAAATGATAAATTTTCAAAACTTAACAAATTTTTCGAATTTATTTGGAAGCTGTTCTACACTAAGACAATTAACACAAATCTCAGAGATGTGCTCATATACTCACTATATTCAACGGTTTGGGAATATAATAAGCTAGTTAGACGGGCCTATGCCATTCTGTTATGACGGGTTAGGCTCAAATAACAAATTTTTAAAAAATGATAAATTTTCAAAACTTAACAAATTTTTCGAATTTATTTGGAAGCTGTTCTACACTAAGACAATTAACACAAATCTCAGAAATGTGCTCATATACTCACTATATTCAACGGTTTGGGAATATAATAAGCTAGTAAGACGTGCCTATGCCATTCTGTTATGACGGGTTGGGCTCAAATAACAAATTTTTAAAAAATGATAAATTTTCAAAACTTCACAAATTTTTCGAATTTATTTGGAAGCTGTACTACACTAAGACAATTAACACAAATCTCAGAGATGTGCTCATATACTCACTATATTCAACGGTTTGGGAAGATAATAAGCTAGTTAGACGTGTCTATGCTATTCTGTTATGACGGGTTGGGCTCAAATAACAAATTTTTAAAAAATGATAAATTTTCAAAACTTAACAAATTTTTCGAATTTATTTGGAAGCTGTTCTACACTAAGACAATTAACACAAATCTCAGAGATGTGCTCATATACTCACTATATTCAACGGTTTGGGAATATAATAAGCTAGTTAGACGTGCCTATGCCATTCTGTTATGACGGGTTAGGCTCAAATAACAAATTTTTAAAAAATGATAAATTTTCAAAACTTAACAAATTTTTCGAATTTATTTGGAAGCTGTTCTACACTAAGACAATTAACACAAATCTCAGAGATGTGCTCATATACTCACTATATTCAACGGTTTGGGAATATAATAAGCTAGTTAGACGGGCCTATGCCATTCTGTTATGACGGGTTAGGCTCAAATAACAAATTTTTAAAAAATGATAAATTTTCAAAACTTAACAAATTTTTCGAATTTATTTGGAAGCTGTTCTACACTAAGACAATTAACACAAATCTCAGAAATGTGCTCATATACTCACTATATTCAACGGTTTGGGAATATAATAAGCTAGTTAGACGTGCCTATGCCATTCTGTTATGACGGGTTGGGCTCAAATAACAAATTTTTAAAAAATGATAAATTTTCAAAACTTAACAAATTTTTCTAATTTATTTGGAAGCTGTACTACACTAAGACAATTAACACAAATCTCAGAGATGTGCTCATATACTCACTATATTCAACGGTTTGGGAATATAATAAGCTAGTTAGACGTGCCTATGCCATTCTGTTATGACGGGTTAGGCTCAAATAACAAATTTTTAAAAAATGATAAATTTTCAAAACTTAACAAATTTTTCGAATTTATTTGGAAGCTGTTCTACACTAAGACAATTAACACAAATCTCAGAGATGTGCTCATATACTCACTATATTCAACGGTTTGGGAATATAATAAGCTAGTTAGACGTGCCTATGCCATTCTGTTATGACGGGTTGGGCTCAAATAACAAATTTTTAAAAAATGATAAATTTTCAAAACTTAACAAATTTTTCGAATTTATTTGGAAGCTGTTCTACACTAAGACAATTAACACAAATCTCAGAGATGTGCTCATATACTCACTATATTCAACGGTTTGGGAAGATAATAAGGTAGTTAGACGTGTCTATGCTATTCTGTTATGACGGGTTAGGCTCAAATAACAAATTTTTAAAAAATGATAAATTTTCAAAACTTAACAAATTTTTCGAATTTATTTGGAAGCTGTACTACACTAAGACAATTAACACAAATCTCAGAAATGTGCTCATATACACACTATATTCAACGGTTTGGGAATATAATAAGCGTTTGGGAATATCAAACCGTTGAATATAGTGAGTATATGAGCACATCTCTGAGATTTGTGTTAATTGTCTTAGTGTAGTACAGCTTCCAAATAAATTCGAAAAATTTGTTAAGTTTTGAAAATTTATCATTTTTTAAAAATTTGTTATTTGAGCCCAACCCGTCATAACAGAATGGCATAGGCACGTCTAACTAGCTTATTGTATTCCCAAACCGTTGAATATAGTGAGTAAATGAGCACATCTCTGATATTTGTGTTTTTTTGTTTAATGCTGTACTTTCGCCCTCATTTTAGCATTCAAAACTTTTTAACTTAATTTCGTTTTGATTAATTCCAAATTTGATAAGTTTCGACAATTTTGCAAAACTTTTATGCATTATTAATTTATTTTAAATTGAAATTCTCGAAAATGATTTTTTTTATTTGTCATTTAACGCTTTTTTGTGTAGCTACATTTTTTAACGTTAGTAAATTTTTTCAACACTTTTTCTACCACTTATTTCTTACACATTTTTTTAGTGTCAAACTACACTTTAAATTAACGTTAGAAACTTCACTCCGGTTATGATAAGTACCAGTTTTGGCTTTCTTTTCAAAATTTGACCACAAATTTTTCATTTTAACCCTTAACTGGTATTGATGGGTCAATTGACCCAAACCGGATTTTATTTTTGAAATAACACCGTTATTTTGGTTTTGTTTTATTCTATCATTTGTGACTTTTCTATTTAGTGCATTTAGCATTGTGAACCTGCGTAGCATTCGGTTGTGTATTTTATTAGTTCGGTATTAGTTAAATTGTACATGGATGGGTCAATTGACCCATGAATACCAGTTATAAGTATTTTTTTGACTATGAAACTTTCCTGAATTTTCGTACTTTTATTTTGAATTTGTATGTGATAATATTTTTTTAATAAAATAATGGAGTACCTTATTAGTTTTTAGAAAAACAAAACAAATGACTAATAATGTGTTTTCACTTAAAAAATTGGAAAATTAAAATCCGGGCCAATTGGCCCATGTGTACCAGTTATGATACAAAAAAAAGTCGATACCAGCTAAGGGTTAAACACATATTTTTACCACATATTTTTGTAATTTTAGTTACATACTAAATACCACCGAAACGTCGGAGATTTAAAAAATAAAAAAATAAGTTTAAAACCAAATAAATATAATTTTCACAGGCCTAGATATTTTTCGAAAATCATTTGCTTTTGTCGCTTTTCGATTTCATATCCACTTGTCCCGGATTTCATCTTTTGATTAATTTATAATTTCTCGAGATTATTCGAGTTTAGCGTGCGTGGGATAAGGTGATTTGCGTTATGTTCGAGACATAACTGGTTGTTCTGGATGGACTGATCGATGTATCCTTCTACGACCGTTGTAGATTTCAAACAACGTGCCGTTTCAAAGATGTAATGTATTCACTACTGTCAATCAGAATTGTTGCAGAACATCTGCAGAAACAGTGACCGGTATACAGTCGTGGATTTGGAAGGTTGAAGTAAGAAGCAATCTACATACTTTCCCAAATTTCCAAGTTTATTGATACCGACTTTTTGTACGGTACATTTCCCTCTATGGTAATTCAAAAAGAAACTGCAATGCGTAATATTTTTCGGGCGCAGGTTTACGAATTTTTAAAAATGTCGTAAAATTGTCCCGTTACAGTAAATTTTCGTACAGGTTTTGTTTTGGTTTTCGGAAAGTCCACCAAAACTGCTGAATCCTATTCAAATCATTGCAATCTGTAGTTTTCATATTGTACAGCTCATCCCTGCGACACGCACCCATAACTCCCATAGCGACCTATATACAAAAAGTTTTTATTAATTATATTTTATTTTAATTATATTAAGATCGACATATCGACATCTGGAGCTGCTTTTATAAATTTGTGAATTTCCTTTGATGTCAAAATGTTCGATTTTTTCGGTTGATATCCATTTGATTTTCACTTTAAAAACGCTCTTAATTTTTTGTACGTAGCAATATCTACATTGTGGTTTATATTAAAAGTTGTTCTTAGTATGGAATATTGAGTCCATAAAGTCGAAGGTTTGAATTTGTTTGCGAGCTCACCAAAATTGGCCAAAATAATATTTTAGGAAAATGATGTCGTGGTTTGCTTTTTATGCCAATCAATAAACAAATTATATGTACTTATATATTTTTCTTTCGATATTTTTGGTATCAAATCGGAACATAAACTATTGGCAGCTTCTTTAACATTGGGTGGTGTACAGTCAAATTCATTTTCACTATCCATAATTAAAATAATTATGCAGTTTTAATCTAAACGATTCCGCGTTACTTTTAATAATGATCTGAATTTTCAGATTTTTGTTTGACACACAGGAAACCGTGTGTGGAATGAAAAATCGTATAGAATGTGCTACCGTTTTCTAACCACAAAACGACTCATAAGGGACACATTTCGATATAGGTATAGAAAAAAGAAGAATACTGCTTGTATTCAGTAAAATTATTAAATTTAATCTTAATTTATAAATCATCACTACACGATCCTTTAAACATTTAGCACACATTTAAATCTTAAAAAGATCACTTCTGTCGCACATACGAGTAGTATGGCTGTACGCTTTTTTCATTTTTAACGGGGTTTACTATTTACTGTACATTTAATATAAGTTCATAATAACTGCCTTTATCTAAATAGCACAAAAAACTTAAGTGTGGTTGGTGGTTTGGGATATTTGTGTTCCTATTTAATTATACGAGAGCAACATAGGATGAACATATTATTTACAAACATACTTGCTTTGTATTTAACTATGAATGTAAATATTGCAACCAATATACCACAATTTAAATCTAGGAGGCATTGATCCGACAGTTCGTAAGATAGTTTATTTCATACTATACCGAAAATTAATGTTTACGTGATTGATTTCAGTCCGGGAAATGAATCATTACGTTACAGAAAAAAAGTGTCCGATAAACGAGCTATTACCGTACAGAAAAATATAAAGCCAAACAAAAAAAAATAACTAGGGTAACTTGATAATTTGAAAATCATTTGAATTGATTTTCTTTAAATTTCAAACTCATGTTTTTACTTTAAAATTTAATTTTAAATGAAAAAATATAAAGCTTCTGCAACCTCACGAGGTGATCAGAACTTCGGTCTTTGGTATCTTTAATGGGGATAGCATTCACCTGTGTCATAAAGTTGGAAAGTTGGTGTGACAGTTTTGACAGTATTGATTTTTATTTTAACCAACATATATTTACTTATACAACAACAGCCAAACAGGTCAAAAGCTTCAGTAACATGGGTACAGATATCCAATTTAACACGAAAAATCGTATTTTAGAACATTATACCGAAAGTAGTATACAAAATTATACTGATATTTCTAACCGTGTAACCGAGCATATTTCAGAACTTCATCCAAAAATCATTTTAGAATCTCAATTACAACGTACATGTCAAATTTTATAATAATCGGGTAAGGAATAACCACGTTCCATCAGACTTGGCCATATTCCAGAGCTTTATCCAAAAATCATTCCAGATTCCCATTTCCATCACACATGTCAAATTTCATAATAATCCGTTGAGAAATAGCCAAGTTCCATCATACTTGGCCATATTCTAGAACGTCATCCAAATCAACATTTTATAATCCCATTTCCAACACACATATGTCAAATTTCATAATAATCGGTTGAGAAATAGGCAAGTCCCATCATACTTGGCCATATTCCAGAACTTCATCCAAAAGTCATTTAAGAATCCAATTTCCAATACACATGTCGAATTTCATCATAATCGGTTAAGAAATGGGCAAGTTCCATCATACTTGGCCATATTCCAGAACGTCATCCAAATCGACATTTTAGAATCCCATTTCCAACACACATGTCAAATTTCATAATAATCAGTTGAGAAATAGCCAAGTTCCATCATATTTGGCTATATTCCAGAACTTCATCCAGAAATCATTTTGGAATCCCAGAACTTCATCCAAAAATTTAGAATCCCATTTCCAATGCACAAGTCGAATTTAATCGTAATCGGGCAAGTTCCATCATACTTGGCCAATTGGCCATATTGCAGAACTTTATCCAAAACAATTTTAGAATCCCATTTTCAACGCACATATTGTGATGAAAAATAGTCAAGTTCCATCATTCTTGACCATATTCCAGAACTTCATCCAAAAATCATTTTAGAATTTCATTTCCGACGCACATGTCGAATTTTATCTTAATCGGTTGAAAAATAGGCAATTTCCATCATACTTGACCATATTCCAGAACTATATCCAAAAATCCTTTTAGATTCTCATTTCCGACACACATATCAAATTTCATAATAATCAGTTGATATAAAAAATTTGTTAACTGCTCACTACATCCTAATCCAACCCCAACTCAATTCCAATTCTACTTCAACTCAACCTGCAAATTGACCCCTAACTTGACGTTCAAATCAATTCCTAATTCAATGCCCAATTCAATAATCAAACCAGCATATATTATATAAAATAATCGTAAATATTTATAAAAGCAGGTATTTTTGATCAATTCGAGTGGCACGTACCCCACCCTCTTGACGTACAGTCTCCGAAAGCTTTTCAAATCTCCGCCTTGACCATAGAAACGGGATAAGCCGTTCTCGAGATACCACTGGTATAGCCATCCAGACAGATGGACGGACATTTTTGTTGTTGTTGCTTTTTCAGACTCAGGGACTTTCAAAACGTCGAGAAAAGTGGTTTTGGACCAACCAAATTTTTCGTCATTTTTGAAAGGATTTCAATACTTTGGTCTTTTTAGATCGAAGTGTCTCATGTAGTATGAAATAAAACGTTGTACGTTACACGTACGTTAAATGATCGTTACAGCACTCGTTGAAAATTCTAAAATTAACGTTGAATAAACGTCGAACTCGTACTGTAACAACTCATTTAACGCCCTTGTGATATAAATAACTATTGTTGTTGTATTGCAATGTGTGAAATGTGTCTCGATGTCGATCAATTTTCGTCATGTTTTGTTTTCCGAATATAAAATTTATGTTACACGACCGTTACAGAATTTCATTTCAATATTTTTCTGTTTTTTTCCATTCATACTCTGCCTAAAGAAGTATACCACTTCAAAAATAAATTTAACTCTTAACGAACGAACGATTTTTTTACTCGTCTATAAGACGATATAAAATTAGAAGAAAGACTGGATTAGAAGAAGTTTTGGAATATGGCTAACTATAATACAATGGAACTCGGCTATTCCTTAACCGATTGTGATGCAATTCGACATGTCCGAGGGAAATGGAATTCTAAAATGATTTTTGAAGAAAGTTCTGGAATATGGCCAACGATCTTAGTGAAATTGGGCATGCGAGATAGAAATGGGATTCTTAAATCATTTTTAGATGAAGTTATTGAATATGACCAATTAGGATGGAACTTGGCTATTCCTTATCCGATTTTAATGAAATTTGACATGCGCGATGGAAATGGAATTCAAAAAATATTTTTGGACAAAGTTCTGCAATATGGCCGACTAGGATAGAACTTGGCTATTCTTTAACCGATTTTAGTGAAATTGGGCAGGCGAGATGGAAATGGGATTATAATATAATTTTCAGATGTAGTTCTGGTGGAGGAGAGACTAGAGTGGAACATAGTTATTCCTTAACCAGTTTTAGCGAAATTGGGTGTTAGGAGGAGAAAGTGGCACTGAAATTAATTTTTGGAATATGGCTAACTAGGATAGCTATTCTAAGCTAAGAACCTTAGTATTTGCTATTCCTTAACCGAATTTACTGAAATTTGACACGAGCGATGGAAATGGGAATATAATATGATTTTCAGATGTAGTTCTGCTATATGACCAACTAGAGTGGGACATTGCTATTTCTTAACTAGTTTTAGTGAAATACAGGAGTTACACACAAAAAAATATCGCGGTGTGAATGGTATTTTATCCGAAAAAAACTTTATTTTTTATCCAATAGTACCATATTAACTCCGCAAGATCGGGTACAAATTTTAAAATATCCAAAAGGATCGAACAGTATACTTTTGCACCGTTTGGAATAAACGCAAAAGTTGCCAACAGCGGATTTTTTTAAAAGGTACTTCCCAGAGATTATTTTCGTTCTATCGGAGTAAATGCGGCTGATTCATGTATACTTTCTCACTCAGCCCACCGTACAGAAATGCCGTTTTCACATCGAATTTACAAATTTTCATCTTATCCGCCGCTGCAAGTGATAAAGTGTGTCTTACCACTGCACTGAACGTCTCCTCGTATTCTATTCCATATTCCTGAGTGCATCCTCTAACAACCAGCCTGGCCTTGTAACGGTGGATGCTGCCATCAGTGTTGTACTTGATCTTATATTCCCACCTGCTCTCGATGACCTATTGATTCTTCGGTGGCCGCGTCAATATCCATTTTCATTTTTGTTTAACGAGTCTTACTCTTCGTCCATCGCCGCACTCCAGTTGTCTTTCACTTTGCTTCATTGTAAGTTGATGGTTCACTTGCCATTGACAGCATTGCCGAAGCCATTTCCACTCTGTTGCAATTTTTCTCCACGCAGCAGTCACAATTTTGTTTCTTCGTTTTTCCCCGATCACGCAAGCATTCATCGACGATGTTCTCCTCATTTAGCGAACATCATCCAGCCTTGATCTTCGATGACGATGCGTTGTCTTCATCCACTGCATCCTCGAAATTGCTGACTTCTTCGACGTCATCTTCCTCGCATTTGTCTTTGTTGATTTCGTATCCTTTTCCACTATCTGCTTTCCCTTCGTGTCTGCCTCCACAAACTGCACATCTCTAGCCAATTCAATTTTCTTTGACTCGGGATTTCAAATGCGATAGGCTTTAATGTTTTCATCATATCCAACAAAAATTCATTTTATTGTCTTTGGATCAAGTTTTTGTGTTTACATATACTTCCAAATCAAAAACCTTCAAATGATTAAAAACAATTGGCTTGCCGTACCATAATTTAAATGGTATTTTTTCAGTATTTTTCCAGTTCTGCTTAATACCAAAACCGTCCCAGAATTGTTTATCCATCTGCTACGCATGTATTTACGACCGTGCAGCCTCCTCAACCACCATTCGATTCTCTCTCTCTGCTGATCCGTTTTGCTCCGGCGTATATGGTACCGTTCATTGATGCCTGATACTATTTGCTTTCAAAAAACTTTTTACATCAGAATTCACCAATTCGGTGCCGTTGTCAGCTCTGATGATCTTTACACTGTGACCATGTTGCTTCTCCGCAGACTTCACAAAGTTTTTATTTTCTCACAAACTTGTGACTTATTTTTCAAGCAATAAATAAATCGGAAATGTGAGTAATCGTCCTTAATTAAAAGAAAATACATGGAGCCGTCGAGCAATTCCGTTTGAAAAGGTCCCCACGCGTCCGCGTGAACAATTTCGCCACATTTGTTCGATTTCTTCTGGCTGCTTTTGAAGCTCTCACGATACTGCTTCTCCATCAGACATCCTTCACAGAGTTATTGTTCGTCGATGTATTCAATGTCGTTTTTCTTTAGAAACTATCGCAGATAGTTCACCTTCTGATGTCCCAATCTTTCATGCCAGCCTCTTAATCCATTCTGCTTCATCGCCACGTTAAAATATATGGTCCGCATCAATGGAAAGTAGTAGAAGTAATCATGATACCAAAACCTGATAAACCATCTAACGATAAAAAATCATACAGGCCAATTTCTCTGCTGCCAATTATGTCAAAACTCTTTGAAAAATTATTACTAAAGAGACTTAAACCAATAATTGAGGACAGACAACTAATTCCTCCACATCAATTTGGATTCAGAGAAAAATCATTCTACAATTAAACAGGTCCATAGTAAAAAAGTATGCTCAAGCATATTATTGGACGTCGCGCAAGCATTCGATAAAGTTTGGCCAGTGGTCTGGAATAAAAGCTGCCTAGAGATCTGCCGAGACAATTCTATGCCATACTAAAATCTTATTTATCCAATAGACTCTTTCGAATGAAATATGAGGATGAATACTCTGAGCTAAAGAAAATCTCTGCCGGTGTTCCATAGGCGAGTGTCTTAGGACCAATCCTGTTTTTACTATATACAAGGGACATACCAACCACAAATGCAGGAACCATAGCTATACCTTTACGGATGACACAGCAATTAAGGCAATTGGAAGTAATGTCGCTGATGCAACGAGCAAACTCCAAAAGATGACTAATGCGGTTTGTAACTGGACAAAGCGTTGGCGAGTCAAGCTTAATGATGCAAAATTCACGCATATTAACTTTACATGTCAAAAGGCTTACCATCTACATATAGAAATTAACTCGCGACACGTGCCTTATGCAAATACAGCTAAATACCTTGGCATGACCCCCGATGCCAAGCTCACGTGGAGAGAGCATGTCTTAAAGAAAAAAGAAGGTGGCTTATAGGTAGAGGCTCTGAGCTTACAATTCACAATAAGCTGCTGCTATATCGGCAAATTTTGAAGCCTATATGGACCTACGGTATACAACTCTGGAGATGTACCAAGCAAATAAACGTCAAAATGATACAGACTTTCCAAAACAAGGTCCTTCGTAGCATCGTCAATGCTCCGTAGTACAGAAGAAATGAAGACCTTCACAGGGACCTATGGATGGAATTCATCAAAGATGAAATAAAAATGCATGCTGCAAAACACGAAATAAGGCTCCAGGAATATGGAAACCACTATATTCGCCAAATGATAGTTAACCCTGTCGTTGAAAGAAGACTCCATAGAACGGGGCCACTTGATCTTGTGAACTTACCAAACTAAAATTAGTAAATAGGTTTAATTTATAATGGGACTAACCAGTGGGTTACACCTCAATAAAAGAGAATTTTACTAGAAATATAAAAATTTGTATTTGAAAGAAAAATTGCTAAATGAGCGGCGAGCGCAGTCTCAGTCGTAATAAAATAAAAAAATAAAAACAAATTGTGATGCTATTCCGTCAGATGTTGCGCAAAATTTGATTTTATATGTGTTTTCCCTACTTCCTTCATATATTCGATAAATTTCGTTTTGAAATTTGTTTGGTACTCTCTTTGCGTATTGTGTGTATTGATACGTTTTCCAATTTTATTGGAAGTTTTATGTGCTACTTCTTGAATCAATTTGTCGTTTATTGGAAAAATTTTATTTTGCGTTTTCAAGTTCGAGTTTGAAAAGGTATATCCTTGAAATTTATATAAATATTTGAAGGTAAGTCAGTGTATTCGTCATATAAAAACATTAACATATTTATATGATAGTGTAATGGAGGTACGAGTATATATTAGTATTTTTCTGATGAAATATTTTTCTAATGATATTTAGCTTCATGAAGCTAAATACTACATACATATTTGTTTTGACAGCGGCTCAAAATGGCGAAAAATTCGACTGGAGTATTACGAACGAAAAATTGAAAATAAGTGAATTTTAATTATTACTTATGATCATTTATAGTTAATTATTACCAGGGCTGCATATTATTAGGACTGGTACTTCTGTGGATTTTTTCCACTTTCTTCGAGCCATCAAAAAAATAAATCTTGAATTTTTGTAATCGGAAGTCGTTTCGATTTCTCATGGTCATCTAGAAATGTTTAAAATTCTTCTTTCGCTTCTACTTCTTCCAAAGGATTTTCTTGGTGGTTAATAGATGAAAATTACGGCTGGTCGCTGTAACTGGGAACTTTTCGGTAGTATTAAAAATCATTTTAAACGATTGCCAAATTACTTAGCGCCGGTTTGCCTCTATTTTTTCGATCATCACTTAATAATGCTCTAACCTTGGGGTCGGCATAAATTCCCGTAAATAATATCTCGTTATAAAGTAGAACAATTTCTCTATATGTTAACGATGTTTTATTTGTGTTGTGAGGATTTTTGAGATTTTTCCTAAGTGAAACATTACGCTACGCCATCCTTTATAAAATTGACCGGAGTCAGATACATATATGTATACTAATTGGAGTCTTTTTGAACTAAGGGTAAAAACACAGAATGCGGAGTCGGTCAGTATTTTTCCGACTCCAACTCCGACTCGGACTCCACTAAAACACTCCGACTCCTCGACTCCGACTCCCGATTCCGACTCCGACTCCGCAGCCCTGATTATTACGTTGTAAAATTAAAATTTTTGTACATTATGTGCTTAATTCTACAAAACTAAACGCATCATTTTTTAAGTTAAGCTTTTGTTATTAAATGTCCATTCCATTTTTGGTTTAATATGAAGGAAAATGTTACTTGTAGACATAGTGTAATACAGCAAAATTATTTGTAGTATTTGTCTTATCGTAGTTTTGTGTCAGAAAAATATTATTACTTTTCTATGACATGTAAATGTGACAATATAATACAGGCCTATGGCATGGTAATTCCTGTATATTTAAAAACAAAAATTATTTATGTATTGTTAGAGCCATGTAGACTTGAAGAAGATAATAAATTAATAGTATTAATTTTATTGGCTGCTAAGCCCTAAGACTAGAGGATATAGTCCAGAACTTCATCCAAAAATCATTTTAGAATCCCATTTTCATCGCGCATATCAAATTTCAGTAAAATCATTTTAGAATCCAATTTCCATCGCGCATGAAAAGTTTCACTAAATTTGGTTAAGATATAGTCACGTTCCATCATAATTGGCCACATTCCAAAAATTCACCCAAAAATCATTTCAGGATCCCTTTTCCAAAGGCATGTCAAATTGCATGTCCAGCTTGTTCGGAAACCGGTTAATCACCATGCCCTACTTCAAAATTGTTTTGTCCTCTCAGCGAGGCCTCACGTCTGTTAAGGGTTAAATTATTTTCTTATCCAATCGAGAAAAAAAAATATTTGCCAATCAGGCGTTTTTAAAATTGGCTTAATTTTGTAATATTTCCTAATTTAGCAGCATATCCATCCAAAAACCAATGTAACCTAAACGTCAGTTTATTAACCGACGCCAAAACCAATAAACGCAAATCCGATTGGGTGATAAGTTAAAATTTGATGAGCATTTAATATCTGCAAATAGTTATATCGATGGTTATCCTTGACATTACAAATATTGCGTTGAGTGTATTTAGTAGGTACAGATGTGGTTGCTATCGTAACATTAAAAAATAGATTATTTTACACTGTTCAGTGTAGGAATGATGATGATGATGATGAAAAGTAAAATTCATTCAATTAAATTTAATTGACGCCATTTTGAATGTACCATTGTGTTTTGCTCTGTACGATGGGAGAATTGTGTTGCCGCACTTAAACATAAAATGGTGGCTTGTTGATAGTTATATCAAATTCGCCATTTTATATATTTTTTTTTTTGATTTTTATGTTCATAGTTTTTGAACTAGAATGTGCCAATCAATATAAATTTAGTGTAAAAGCTTTTTTGAAGAAAAGCTTTTTTCTAATATTAAATTTTGTTTGTTGCATATAAAGCTTTTTTGTATATTTGAGTATATGTGTGGGTATTTTGTTTAGCAGAAACGAGAGATACAAAAGTTATATGGATGGATTTGTTTTTGTATTTTATATGTATAAAATAAACGGAAAAATTCTGAATCGAGAAGGATACGATGTAATACATAAAAATGAGAATCTAATGATGAAATGTTATTGGGATGAGATTTTTGGGAGTTTTATTTTTTGTACTGTGATATAAAACTCCAGGGGCTGATGTTTTTAGCCTCGGTCAAGGGCAATACAAGGTGAATATATATACAATTTTCTTTTATATTCGGTTATTATTCGTTTGGTTTTTCGTTTTTTTTTTTTATGTTTGTTTGTGTATATAAAGACTACATGTTTCTCTGTGAATCTGTATAACAATGGAAATTATATATTATGGTGATCAGACAAAGATTTGTTACAAGGCGCAGCAGCTATCGATTCCAATTAGGTTTAATACATTTTTTTCCATCAAATATAGACGACTAATTAAGTATAACAAATAACAATTCTGTGAAAAGCTTTGGTTTTCGATTTTCCTTTATAATCCTTGAAAATCATAATTTTTGTTTTAGGTTTTGAGTTTCTCGAGTACGCATAACAATCCCTTTCAATTATAAACAAAAATTCTAATATTGATTTAATAAATTTTAACATCCTTAGGCAAATCTATTGACCCAGCTTGAGCTGAGATTTAATAATTACAATAAAGGTATGTGCTTGCGAAATTACAACAAAACCAAGCTATATTCTATACTCTAACACAATGTAAAACACCAAAATATATTAAATATACAACTTTTGCGTCCTGGTTTTGATGTTACTTAAGAATGTTATCAATTATTGAGGTGAAAATTAATAAAAAAAAAGAAGAGCAAAACAATAGAAAAGAAATATCAATCAAATGCAGACACCACACAAGAAAAGAGGGTACATTTATATATTTAATAACAAAAAATTGCTAGTCAACCTTTGTGTCATCTCATGCTGGGTGTGCCAATCAAACAACAAATTTCAAATTACCGCAAATAGCCTGTGGACCATAATTAGTTTTCTTTGAATTAGAAACATCTATGTATGTATAGGTATTTATACATATATTTTGCACAGTATATAGTTAAATCGAGTGTTGGAAATTAATGGTCTGTAGCTAAAATAACATCAGCCTTAATATTATATGCAGCATCCAGAAAACTTTCCTTTTAGCACAATGAAAATTCGATTAGTTTTTTTCTTTTTGCACACAAAACAAATGTAATAAACATTATTATACAAAAGGCATAACAAACAACAACAGTCTTAATCATTTCATAATGTTTTTGGTATGTGCTAGTGTTTCTGGGAGAGGTGAAATTCTGTATATATGTATATAATAAATACGTACATATTTTTTGGTACTTTTCAGATTGTTAACTATCAACAGCATTTTTTTTTATTTTGTTCAACAAATACACAGCAACAAAGAAAATGGAAAATCAAATTAAAAATTACAACAAATATAGTAATGTGTGTATATGTGTGTATGGATGTATGGTTTTCGGGGGGGTTTTAAATAAAAACGGAAAATGAGAAAAATCATTAAATACACAAAAAAAAATATTTTTGGTACGTTGTGTTGTTAAGATGACTGTACCCAATATTTTGCTCATCTCGTTTCCTGCTCCTTTACTATATTTATCTCGTTCCATCTTGTGCGGAACTCAAATATCGGAAAAATTGTTTCTGTATATAATCACCATTTTTCATTCCCTCTTATCCCCCTCTCCTCACTGTCTATATACTTTTATATATACCAAAAAAAAAATGACGTCACATTGGAAAATCAAAGAGAGAAAAAAATGAAAAGCAAAAACCCAGAACGTTGCCAAGACAACGGCCTGGGATTTTTCAGCTCTTTTATATATTAAAATTTGTAGTTAGGTGTGTATAATAATACATATATATATGTATGTATATGTATAGGCAAAATAAAATAAAAATATCTCATCTCTGTAGTACATCCAAGTGAGGCCATCATGTTTTCCTTTTCATGCTCTTACCAGTGCATGTACCAAAAGAAAAACAAGAATTTTTCCATAAAACAAGATGAATTTTCCGAGCTCGTTTTTATTTTAAATATATCTTATTTCTTAACTAATATTATACAGTACGATTTTTTTATGTAAATGTGTATATATAGGTATTTCACCTCATCACCGTTCAACCGCGCGTGCACACCCACCCATTCTTGGTATTTTGTTTGTCCCGAACAATATCCCTTCATGCAAAGTAACAGAATATACACATTTTGTTGGAAAATAACACAATAATACAAAAAAAAAAGGATTTAAAATTTAATTTAACCTTTTTGTTGTTTTATTTTATTTTATTTCATTTTTTCCATCATCTCTAATTTATTATTATTTTATTCAAATAGTTTTACATTTTCTATGTTGTTGTATGTATATTGTGTGTTACATGATTGTTTCAATGCTGCGCTTTTGTTATTGTCCTATGTGTAGTATTTTCCAAATATGTACATACAATATAATGAGATGAGAATTACCATAAAGTTGAAGAAGAATATATTTTGCACAACTCATACAAACACATCCCTACACACGAAGTGAGTTCTTCATGATTTTTGATCGATGGAGACGCCTTCCTTTTTGTTGTTGTTTTTGGTATTTTCCTGTTTTTATAATCATTAGGTTGAATTTATTTTTAGTTTTCATGTTGTTGCATTAGTTTTTGCCATTGTGGATGATTTTTTTTTTTTTTTTTCGAAATTGTGTGTTATGATGAGAGAAATGTGCATCTGTTGATGATTGTATCGTTAATTAATGGGAGGTATACGGGAGGTAGCCACAATGTTCAGAATTGATTTTATTTTTAGTCGTTTATATGGTTTTATTGTAACGACGACGATTATGACAAGGATTTTAAAATGGAATGAGATGTGGGAACTAGGTTTTAGTAGTAATTGTTTATTATGTTTGGGATTTTTCACTTATTTTGAAAAGCATTTAATGATATTTTATTTTTTGTGATTATGTGTCAGATTAACAATTTAGGTACTATGTACTAACTTTTTTCTAGTATATATACAATATAATGAATGAACAATGGAGATAAGCACATAATTTTCGAAGTTTATAATCTTTATCTTAGCTTTTATTTTTGTAAGGATTTACTTAGTATTTTGAATAGTAAAAGTTTAAGACATAAAGTCGTGCCAATTTTCATTGAAATCAAAATAGAATGTTCCTAACTTTGTTGAAGAGGAGTCAGGTTTTATAGGTGAAGAAACCTATAATCCTTATAAACTCTTTTGCCCAGAACCTGCCAGATGCTCCAAAATAATTACTAATGCTAATATAAAAATGGTGGCCAGAACACAAGGCTCGTTTCATGTGCCTTAACTGCATACAACTTCAGCAAGTGCTAACACTGCCTCTTCGAGCGGCCACTAGAAACTACTCTGTTAAAAGGGTAGGCTAAAGTGGGAGGGCTGTGATCCTTCTATAGGAGGTTGACGTTCATAGTTGAAATTTTTTGTGATAAGCGATGTTATTAGCATCGCATATTGATCCAACTTAAATTTACATCACTTTATGAAGCCTTGCTTCGAAACTGGTTTAAATATTCTGATATATTGTGTTGTTGAATAATGGCATCTTTATTTCAAAAATTAGCCGTTCTTTATTTGTCTAACTTTAGCTGTCATAATCTGGTAGAAGGTTATCATGTTATTTTCTCCATATATGGTGGCATCAGCTGGGATTATTTCATGTAATTTTTGTAATTCTGCGCTGAGTTGATTAGGCTTGAGAATGAACGTGTTTATCTTACTATAGTGAATGTCTATGACTACGTCAATTAGCTGCTGTTGTATTGAATCAAAGTTTACCATTTCCAATGATAGATGAGTCCATAAAGCCATGAACCTTTGTACTGCTATATGCTCGTTCTCGTTTGTTTGTATGTATTTAAGTTGTATAAAGCCACTGTTTGTTTATCTATTTCTTGTAGTTGATTGTTTACTGTGTTGTGGTTTCTTATCATATATTAATAAAATATATTTTGAGAATTTTCAATTAATTAACTTGATTTTATTTTTTATAATTTTGTATATTAATTTTTAAATAGTTTTAGGATAATTTTTATTTATAATTTATTTATTTTATACACTTTTTGTTTTATAATTGGTACTTATCAGCTTTGTACTCGATCTCTCACTGACTACTGATCCAATACCAAGCTTACATTACAATTTTTATTACAAAGATAATTCTTAATTCATAACAATGAAGTTGTATTGTACCAAATCAGGTGTATACAACACCTTACCCCATAATAGAAAAATAAATTTATTTATTTTTTGTTATAATTATACAAAGTGATATTAATTACATCTAGTAACTTAAATATAAAATTCGATGTTATTTAGTAAATATTTCAAAACAATATAATATAATGAATAATGAATATAAGTATAGCAAAAACATAAAATAATTAAGAATTATAATAGTATAATAATAGTAAAGAAATATTCATAATTAATATTTTTATTTTGTATTTTTTTTTATCTTAACAATTATTTAGTGTAAATTTGTAAAACATTTTTTATTTTAGATTTTTTTACGATTTGTGTTTTTTTTTTTTACAAACTAAACATACATAAAATAATATCCAATTTTTAAATTTGAATTTTTTTTATTTTTAATCAATAAAATGTTTTAAACGATTGTTATGGACTACTTTTATTTGTTTGCCTATGCGAATAGAAGAATTAACACGGCTGTTGATTCCTGTAATTTCATAAGGACCCGTCCAAAGTGGCTCGAGTTTCCCTTTTGATTTTATGTTTCTTAAGAGTATTCTTTCACCAACATTAAATTCAACACTATTACTTGTCTTATCGTAATAAAATTTGGACTTTTCTTTAGTTGTAATTAAATTTTGTCTTGCCATTTCATTCGAGCTTGCGAGCTTCATACGTAAATTTTGCAAGTAATTATCAGGATTATAAAAAATTCTAGAATTATGTCTAAGTGAAGAAGGTATATTGGGCTTGAATCCATGTACTATCTCAAATAGCATCAAATTAGTTGAAGAGTGCGGTGTCGAATTGTAGGTAAACATGGCAAATGGTAACCAATGATCCCAATTATTAGGGTCTTTATCAGAATAGTTTCGTAGATATTCAACAAGAGTACGATGAGACCTCTCCAACGCACTGTTTGTCTGTGGGTGGTAAGCCGTAGATTGGAGTTTCTTGATTTTCAGTAACTTGCAAATGTTGTGGAAAAGTTCACTTACAAAATTTGTACCTTGATCCGTGAGAATGATTGATGGTGCGCCAAATCTACATACAAAATGTTCAACCAACGCTTTGGCAATTGTTTCAGTTACTTGGTTTTCAATTGGAATTGCCAAAGAAAATTTTGATAAATCGTCCTGCATAGTGAGTATATAACGATTTCCATCATTTGATTCGTTTAATGGGCCTACAACGTCCAAAAATATTTTTTCAAAGGGTCGTTTTGAGGTTGTTGTTACGACCATCGGGAGTTTATTTATTCTTGATATTTTATTTTTCTGACACTGTTCGCATTTTTGTACAAATTTATTAATTCTTGTTAGCATTTTAGGGAAATAGTAGTACGATTTAATTCTCTTATATGTGCGTTGTGTGCCTTGATGTCCTCCAAGCGGGCAATTGTGAAATTCGTTGATTATGTTAATAATATCGTCGTCATTGTCGAGAAAAATAATAGAAGTTTCTGAACTCACGGGTCGATGTAAACTTGTATCGGATGTAGGTTCAAAATTTAAGTTCGTAGGATTACAAGATTGGTTAGGATTCGATGACGAATCATTACTTTTTGTCTGCGAGCGAGTTATAATGTTAATGTTGTTACTCTGATCGGCAGGTTGGAATTCAATTCTGCTCAGGGTATCAGCATTAGTGTTATATTTACCAGGTTTGTAAATGATATTAAAATCGAAGTCGTCTAGCTCTATCCTCCAGCGTATTAACCGGGATGACAAGTTCTTTGCTTTGTTAAGCCACACTAGGGGTATGTGATCCGTTATTATGGTAAATTTAACGCCATACAAATACGGACGGAAACGTTTTACAGCAAAAACAATTGCGAGCAACTCTTTCTCGATAGTGGAATAGTTTTTCTCAGATTTGTTAAGTACCCGGCTAGCATAAGCTACGGGCAAATCATCATCATCGTTATCCCGCTGTGAAAGAATGGCCCCAAGTGCTGTATCGCTAGCATCAGTGGTGACGAAAAATTGTTTTTTAAAATTGGGGTATTGTAAGATGGGAGGTTCGATTAACTTTTCCTTTAGCTTCTGAAAACTCTCTTCGCAAAAGGCATCCCAACTGAATCGTGCATTCTTTTTAAGTGAAGCATTCAATGGGTTTGCTAGTTCAGAAAATTTATGGATAAATCGCCGATAATACCCTATTAAACCCAGAAAAGATTTTATTTCTTTTTGATTTTTTGGAGTTGGGTAATTTTGAACGACTTCTACTTTCGAAGGATCTGGTTTTATTCCGCGGTTAGAAATTATATGCCCTAAGTAACAAATTTCTTTACGAACAAAGTGACATTTTTTCGGCTGCAGTTTTAAGTTAAATTTACGAAAAGTTTGGAAAACTTCAATTAGCTTTTTATTATGGTCCATAAGATTGTAACCGTAGATTACCACATCGTCCAAGTACACAAAGCATTTCAGCCCGTTTAAACCTGACAGAACGTTATTCATTATACGCTGAAATGTTGCGGGTGCACTCTTCAGACCAAAAGGCATTCTTGTAAAATGGTAGTGTCCGATTTGGGTGCTAAATGCAGTTTTCTCTTTATCGTTGTCACTAAGTGGAATTTGATGATATCCTTCTGCCAAATCCAGAGTTGTAAAATAAACGGCATCAGCCAACTGTTCCAGAATCTCAGTTATGTTTGGCAAGGGAAAAACATCATTTATGGTTACGTCATTTAAGCGACGAAAATCTACAACGACGCGCCAACGTTTGCATCCATCGCTTCATTTTTTTGGAACGATAGGTAAAGGAGAGTTAAATGGACTGTTACTGTTTTCAATTATCCCAGTTTCAAGCATTTTGGCAACTTGAGAATTAATTTCAGATTTGGTTGAATGGGGAAGACGATATGGTTTAATATGTATTGGCTGGGCATCGGGTTTTAATTGAATATGATGGTGTCCAGCATTTGTAATGGAAAGTTGGTCCCCGGGTAAATGAAATATATCGTTGAACTCTCGACAAACTTTAATTATGGACGATTTTTCTTCATGGTTCATGTGATTTGTATCAATTTCATTTTCTAACATTTTTAATCTATTTTGCAAATCATTTGACCAAGGATTTAATGTATAAATATAATAATTTTCTAATATTCTTGGTTTAATGTATAGATCATCTAAATTGACTGGATAATCGTTCGTAATTATTACACTTACTGTAGCAAATGAGTTGATGGTTCGAATGATTGCATTAGCTAGATAAACGCCTGGTTTGAGCATTTGAGAAGGACATAAAAACTCGTAGTCACGTTCGGTTTTAAATCTCGATATTAACGATTTTCTCTGCTCGACTTGGTATTACGATTTCGGGATTATTGGAACAAATATTTATATCAATGAATTTAGTGTTATCTATATTTATAGGTAATTGTAACAAGTTTCTTGAGTAATCTATTTTACACTTATTTTTTCGAAGGTAATCACTTCCAATAATACCAGCACAATTTATAGGAAATTCGTTTGGTACAATATGGAAATCATGTGATGTTATTTGATTCGGAATATAAATTTTAGAAGTACAAACTGCAAGGGTTTCAATAGATTCTGCAGTAATGCCTTTGACAGTTAATTTTAAGTTAGGGAAACAAGGAGTGTCCGGTTTGATTAATCCTTTCTTGATAACACTAATATCCGCTCCTGTATCAACTGAAAAGAATTGAGGTTCGTGTAAAATCTCAAGGTTAAGTTTTACAAATTTTATATTGTCATTATGGAAGTTAATTCTGAAACGAAATATTTTACTTGCTTTGGCGTCGTTTACAAAATTGTTTGTATAATTTTGGTCAATAGGAGAAGCTGGATGTAGACTTAAAGATTCTGAACTTTCACTCCTACATCCTTCGTTTCTCGGTGAAGTTCGATTGAGTTTTCCGCTTGATGTAATTCAGAAGTCGATGGATTTTTCCCAATATTTTGGTTCCTCGTTTGATTTGACCTTTGACGAGTTCGGCAAACGCTGATGTAATGACCGAATTTTTTGCAATATGCACACGGATAAACGATTTGATTAACTCGTGGAGAAACATTATTATTAGAAAAATTTGGAGTTTGTGAAAAAGTTCGTGTAGAAATTGGCCTATTGTTGTTGTAGGTTGAATTCGATGAATTATTTCGGAATTGTACAAAATTGGAATTACGATTAAAACAATGCGAAGCTATGTGTCCAGTTTTAGAGCAAATTCGGCATTTGATTGGTTGATTTTTTAGAAACGAAAATTGATTAGCTTTAGGTGTATGAGATCGATTTAAAATTTCTTCTTCGATACTTTTGGCAATTGCATCTTTTAAATTTGTGAATCTACATGCCTTGATTAAAATTTTTAAAGGATCTTTAAGGCCGTCTTCAAATGCGCGTAGAGCTGTTTTATTATTTATATTTTTGATATTCTCATCAAGAATCCCTTTCTCGGACGTAGCAGAAATGCATGAAGTGTTAAGGTCAGCGAGGAGGTTTTCGATGCGAATTCCAAAATCTTTAACACTTTCATCGAAACGTTGACGAGCTTGTACAAGATCTACCTGTATATTTTCTAATGCCCTAACGGATAAAAATTTTTGTTTAAGCTCTTTTTGTAATTCAGCCCACGTGGTATATGATCCAGTTACTACAATTTTGTTATACGCACTATCGATTAACTTAATTTGGACTAATTCTAAAAACTGTGAGATGTTCTCTGCGGTTTTTAAGGTCTTTATGAATGAGATTGCAACATTGCAAAAATGGTATTTTGTTAAAAAAGTTTCTATCGATTAATCGGTAGTTTAACAGCACAATACGGTACAATTGACGTTATTGAACTGACATTAGATAGAGTTTTATTATCTAACTTTGGTTCAGAATTACTATTGTTACTTTCTTTTTTTACAACTTTAATACTTCTATATCGCAAGAGTTTATAATTTTTAGAATTTTCATTCATTTGTTTTGGAAAATATCGATTAAAATTTGGATATTATATTTATATAGATCGAATAATTTAAAATGGTCATTCTCATTATAATATTATAATCAAAATAAGTAAAACTAGAGAATCGATAAAAAATAACTATAGAAATATTGATAATAAGTTATTATATGTAACAGATTTAAATGTAATTTATAATATTAATTTAATGAAATAATAATTATAAATATGTAATAATAAGCAATATCAAATTAAATAATAATAAAGAAATAATAAGTTGAATAATTTAGTTCGTAATATTTTAATGAATTTATGATTTCTATTTTTTAACTTTTTTCTCTTTAATGAAAGCTAATAAAACTTACGGTTGTACGTTGTTGTACGAGTACCAATATGATTTGTCACCAAGGTCTTGATGATCAGGTGATAAAATTTGTTTGTAAGATGATCGGCTGATGTATATACAATTTTTTTTTTTTTAATTTTGAGGATCGGCTTGATGAACAGTGAAATGCATTTATTGATAATAAGCAGGCAAGTACGAATTTGCGATTAGTTGGTTGATTGATGATAAACGGTTGATATGATCGTCTAACCTTGATCAGTATAACGTGTTCTCAAAGTTGGTTGAGATTTGATTTATTTTACTCGTATAATTTCCGATTAAAATAAATACATGTCGTACGTATTTATTTGTAATTTATGCTTGTTCGGATTTCAGGTACAAGCAAGATCGATTTTAATTGGTATGTACTAGTATAATTTGAATAGCATAGCACTAATATTCCGTATAATATAAACGATTGAACATATTTCGATAATCCATCAATGATCATAAATAATTAGATTGTATTTATGAAAAAAAATTGGCAATTGTCTATTTAATTAACACTGGCACAACATGAGATGTTCTCAAGGACGCATTTGTATTTTATGTTTGGCGTCTCTTATTAACGGAGAACTGAACTATAGCTGATACGTTGTTTTTATGTGTGATGCAATTTTCTATTTAATTATCACTGTCACAACACGTAATGTTCTCAAGAACACATATGTGTTTTATTTTAAGCGTCTATGAATTAACGGATAACTGAACTTTAACTGTTCCGTTGTAACGTTTTTTTAATTATATGTGCATGCTAGTATTATTACGTTTCGTATTAAGTAGGTACTTAATAAAGTTAAAATGTTAGTAGTGCACTATGAATTATATACAATATCACGATATTTTATTAATAAATTAAGAAAAAAAAAACGCGAGTTCTTTCACAAGATGGTAGAGTATGATTTTTGTACCGCTACCATCCCTCCGCTGCCACCAAAAATTGTTGTGGTTTCTTATATTAATAAAATATCTTTTGAGAATTTTCAATTAATTAACTTGATTTTATTTTTTATAATTTTGTATATTAATTTTTAAATAGTTTTAGGATAATTTTTATTTATAATTTATTTATTTTATACACTTTTTGTTTTATAATTGGTACTTATCAGCTTTGTACTCGATCTCTCACTGACTACTGATCCAATACCAAACCAAGCTTACATTACAATTTTTATTACAAAGATAATTCTTAATTCATAACAATGAAGTTGTATTGTACCAAATCAGGTGTATACAACAACTGCTATCCAGTTCTTTTTGATCATATTCACTATTGATTCCATTATTGAAATTTGTTCTTTTTTAAGGAAGTGATTTCGTTATCATACCGTTGTGCGTCGTCTTGGTCGAGAATTCCAAATATTTGATTTGTGAGAGTTCCAACCACGTACGTGCGTTGGAGTCAGGGCCGACTCTACAGTGGATTCAAGAGATGCAAAACATCCGGGCGCCTTTAATAAAGGGCGCAAAAACATATACACATACACAAATGCTTTTTATAAAAAAGTAACATTTCGTTGGTTGTTTTCGAGTAATTTTTTGATAAATGCCTTTTCTGTAGAAGTAAACAAACGCGAAAAAACCACAATAAATACTCATAACCAAGTTTCGTTGGAACTGATTATGTGTGTTGGGTTGAAAATGCAAAATGTGCATGTTGGGTTGATCAAAATATCTCAAATTTAACTTTGAATTATATTGTTAAATATACGAATTAAATTAAACTTTATTTTATAAAATTTGTTTTTTTTATTTTCTTAAAATCAATTTTAAATAAAACATTAGGCATTTTCGGAAATAGACCAACGTAACTTCAAAGTAAGTTTCGAACATTAAAGTTACCCATCTATTTACGAACGATCAAAGTAATTTCAGTTCATGATTTCATGTAACAAACGCAATCGAAATTCTTTCTTCCTTTTAGGTAGGTATGTGAAAGGTAAATTGAGTAACTTTGTTACCAACATTATATAAATTAAAACTTACTCTGAAGTTACTTTGATCTATTTCCAGAAATGTCTATTATTATTCGTTACTACACCCAGGCGCTTTAATTAAGTTTTGCATTGGGGCACTACTGACCCAAGAGCCGGCCCTGGTTGGAGTATTTCATTGTTGAGATTTACGTTGGAAAGTTGTTGTTTCATTTGCGATATTACGGGCTTGCAAAGATGTCGTAGCTGCAACCATCCCTTAGCATCGCTACAGGTTTGAGTCATCCTCTCAACAGCAGCTTTGTATACTTCAGCCTCTAAGAATATTGCCGATAAATTAAAGTAAGATATAATAGTCCATTGTTGGTGAGATAGCTGAGTTATCCCAATGTTTTCAAAATATATTCCCATTGTAGAATTTAAAGTTGTAATATTAAAACTTGTCTCTTTAAAAGTTGCTGAACATATCCCGAGTACACTTATTAATGGAATCATATAGTTAATAGCATCAATTTGGATTGATAACCAGGTCTAATTTTCCTTGTTTTCTTTTAAGATTGAAGAATGGTTTGTATTTTTTCTGCAGCTATTTTCACCACATCGTCTACTTGTCCTCGCAACCATATCCTCGGTTGTTTTCTCCCTTCATGTGTTTCTGTTGACTTACGTTTCCTAGCGTTGTCATGGCTACACGTGGTTAATATTACGGTAGTGGTCTCGATAGTCAATTCTGTGTCTTGTTCTTGTATGGTGTTTTAAATTGGGAGAGGTGCTAATTTTGTCACTGGCCTTTTTATTTTTGGACCAATTTCCATCGAGTCAATGAGTTTATGTTGTCGTCTGTAACTCTGACTTCAGACTGGGTTATGGTTGCATCTCCAATTAAAAAGTGGCCTGGAGTTAAAACGGTTGAATCACTTAAATCATTGGTCATTGGTGAAATTGGCCTTGAGTTAAGGCAAGCCTCTATTTTACAAGTTAATGTTGTTAATTCTTCGAACGACAAGGTTGCCTTTCCTAAGACTCTTTTTAAATGATATTTTACTGATTTTACTGGGGCCTCCCACAATCCTCCAAAATGCGGTGCTCCCGGTGGAATAAAATGCCATTTTGTACCATGTTCCACTATTTACTTTTTTGTAATTCCATTGTCTTACTAGCACCAACAAAATCGTTTTTAATGTTCGTTGTTTTGGCTGGTGCTACTAACCTTTTCTCTGGAACGTTTTCAAATTTTTCAGATGAATTATGAATTGATTGGTGATGATTTGCCTCATAATGATCCTGGCAATTTTGTTCTTGTTCTGTTCTTCTGTCTGGTTTTACTTTTTCTATTTCTCAGAATGATTTTAGTCTGTTGTCAAGTTCCGTTTTTGTTATCATGCACTGAACCCTTGACGGCTCATTATAGTTTGTTGGTCCACATATTATCCATCCTAGTTCTGTTTTTTATGCTACTGGTTCTCCTCCTGCACTTTTTACCACATCATTCATTACTATCGCTGGGTAGTAATCTGCACCCAATAATATGTCGATCCTATTAAGCATATTGTACTCTGGATCTGCCCATAACAAATTACTAATGTGTGGCCATTTCCAGGCATTGAAACTGTATTCTGGTAGATATCCCACTAGTTTATACTTTTACTAGTTTTTTACTGCGCTTACTTGTGTTTTGAATTTCGACGGGAATCTGGGCTCAATGTCGAATGTGATCCGTCGCTCTGAAACTGCAGCTGTACCTCCTCCTACCCCTTTAAATTCTAGCGTTTTCTTGCTCTGTTTATTTAGTTTTTTAGCTGCATTATGAGTTGTGAATGATGCTTGGGAACCTGGATCAATGAGCAATCAAAGCAGTTGTGGGTGACTTCCATTAGTTGGAACTTTTACTAATACTGTGCTTAGTATCACCTGAGCCGTTCTTGTTGTACTATCTACCATGTGTGTTTCCACAACTGGTATGACACGTTGTGTTATTGGGAATTGTCTAGGTGAATTTGTTTGTTAGCGTTCAATTGTGTTAGTTGCCCTTCTTTGGTGTGGAGAAGAGTGTGGTGTTTTCCTTTGCATACCAAATATTTGCCTTCTGTCAAACATATTTTTGAGTAATTATATTTTCCTAAACATGTTCGAGATAGATTGTCCATGGTGCATATTTTGTTACGATTTATCGTTGACATCTCCAAAAATGAATTGCATGTTTCAATCTTATGTGATCCTTTACAATTGATGCATCTGTTTGTTGTTGCTTCTAGCGTTATCATGGCTTTTTGTGGATGTAATCAGCTGGTTGGTAAGAGTTGCCGATTCGACTTACTTCCTAGTGCTTCTAGTGATTGGAATCTTTTTTCCAAAAACAACAAAAAGTGATTCAAATTTTTTTGGGTCGTCTAAAGTTGTCTCATGGGCTCTGATGGATTCGTTGTCCAATTTCTTCTGAAGTATGTGTATTATCAGGGCATCGTATTTTTCTTCACTATTCAAAATATTATTAATGTTGTGAATGGCTTCACTTGTAGTGTATTGTTCTGATTTCTGTTGCGGTCTCTGTCATCATATTTTAGCGGCTGGACCTGCTAAATGACTTTTTAAGAAGTTTATCCTGTAAGTGTTCGTAAGCACTTGGTTTGTGTGTAAGAGTTTTTCGAATATATCCACGAAACCTTTCCATCTCAAGATGTCCCCATAAAAATGTGGAATTCCTATGAGTTGAGTTTTAATTGTTGATGATTCTCAATCTCCATTGTAATTTTAATCACAATGTCATCATGCACCTGCCTAATGTTGTCATAGTAATTCTCCACGAAATATTTTGAGTTGACTTCATCTTCTTCTGAAAGCTCTATGTTTATTTTGTCGTCGAGGTCCATGATTTGTTCCATCATCCTTTCCATATGTTTCAAAACAAGTTTTAGTACTTGATTTGATTTATTTTGTGCTAATGCATCTTTAGCTGTGTTTATTTCTCTGTATAGGGCTCTCATCTTTATGTTTTGTAGCTTCATCATCTGTTTGAATTCTTTTTCTTGGTGGTTGCCACGGAAGTTGTACTGTTATTAGAAGAGCTTTGTCTCTCTTTCGGTGTTGGTTTATCGCTATCCTCTGTACTTAACATTGTTAAGGATATTTTGCGAGTGTTCCGCTGATGTTGTTGGTGTCGGTGTAAGTGGTGGCCCATTGTTTAATCGTTTTCGCATATCATCGATTAGGAGGTCGTAAGTCTCCGCTATCTTCTTTCGTGATTTGAAGTAAGGATGATTATGCTTTAACGGTGGTTGCATTTGTCGGATGATATCATCCGTTGCGACATATTCTCAGTACAATGCTTTTAAAGCGGGTATTTCTATCTCTAAATATGTCTTCGTTTTCCGAATATTTCTGTCTTTATTGTAGTTCGTGTGCATCTTAACTATCTTTCCGCCTATTACTTCTAAATGCATTGCTGGATATGACGTTGTTGGCTGCCTGTTGTTTGACGGCTTGAACTTGTAGGTGCTGCTTGCTTGTTGATTTGAAGATCTCAACTCCGTAGATTGCCTGTTGTTTGTTGGCTTGATAGATGTTGGTTGCTTGATGGCTCGCACTTGCAGATCGTAAATTACATAAATTGCCTGTTGTGCTGGCTTGGTTGATGCCAGTTGTTTGTTCGGCTCGAACTTGTACATAGTAAACTTCGTAATTTGCCTGTTGGTTGTTGGTTTGGTTGATGCCCCGGGGGTTGTTGTTTGGCGTGTATTTCTCTATTGGTACCAGTTTTTTTAGTGGCTTCGAAGGACCATGTACAAATCAAGATTATTAATTCTTAAGTTGTAAATTTAAGATAGTCTTGATTTACAAAAATAACTAAATAGACCTCGTGGGTGGGGTCTATTTTGTTTGGGTTGAGAATAAAAGACTAATTGTTGATTTTAGTGGTATTTATTCTTTTATTATATCTTTTATCGCTTATCGTTGATCAGGGCGATAGAAGATGTTTACTTGAGTCAATTATTTTTTGAAATATTTTAAATCAAAAAAATTTCTGATTTATATACAATTTTTTATACATTAAATTAAACTAACAACAAACAACTAAAACTGCTGATTTTAGTATGTATAAACAAAATAAAAGGTACAATCAATTTAAACTGCTTATAATGGTTCTGATGCGTTCATGAATTGTTTTAATTTGATTCCTTGGGTAGCAATTTTGCTTTAGTAAATACAGTGGTATCGAGATGAAGCTTCGGTGCTGTCGGCTACGCGCTCTGGTAGTTTGTTGATGCTTTGAAGAATCGTTATCTCCTGAACATGTAGCAATTTGTTTGGTCGGATTTGGTGAATTTTTCGAGTTTTTCCGTAGTGTATGTCAACCTCGATTTTAGTTAGGCTCGTTTATTTTGCATAGAGTACTTGAATGAGTTTGGCTAAACCAGATTTATTAGACCGTTGTCTATTTAGAATATTAGGTTATTAGACTTTAAATTCTAGCTTAGTGTTAAAGCTTGTAACGAATAGCCGACCTTGCGACCATTCGTTAACAGTTGCCTAGCAGTCACCACCTGCAGCATTATGCCGGCAATTGCACAGTCTGGGGTGTGGGGTTGTGGTGGTGCCCTTCCTGGGTCAAAATTGCGGCCTTAGTGAAAACATACCAAAAAAAACCTACACACACTCACATTTACATGCCGTTACGTTCACCAATCGATCTTTTCTCCGTCAGTTTGTTTTATTTTACCACCTCAACCACGACACACACGCCACATCATTCGAGCGGTAAATCCACACACAAACATCAAACAGATGCGACATCTGACCTATGCACATTGAATTGCATAATCATTATCGCCGCCTCAAACCAAGGGGGAAATTATCAAAGATGCACACCATTGATTGTGCTATAATGCATTTTTAACCCATTGGCAGTCGTGAAGACCCACACCTCTGAGATGTCTCATAGGCCGGGTTTAACGAAAAACAACCAACAATTTTGTATCGTGAATTCAAATCTAAGTTACTGGATTGGACGTGTAATTGAAATTGATCTAAATTGAAGGAAATTGTCCACTTAAGGTGAATTTACGTCTACATATCTTTGGCGTGATAAATGCCTAGATTTTTACCTGTATTATCCTCTAATTGGTAGGCTACAGTGCCTGTTCTTACTTTGATGACCGCAGGAACAAACTTAGGTGCTAATTTGGCCGAGAAACTATTAGTAGCGCAACTTTGCGAGAATGTCCTAAGATAGATCTTCTGACCAACAGCAAATTCACGAGATACACCTCTTGAATTGTAAATTCGATCATTTTTCAAATGTGCGTTGCGAAGATGTTTAAGTACTGAGTGACGTACTGATTCCATACGAGAAGATTTGGCTGTTATATGGGTATGATTATCCTGTTCATATAACCCAATATGCGCCGCAATTCGTAGTCTTGTGCATGCCCAATAAATTGTTGTCCAAAAACAAGATAGTATGGTGAGAATGCAGTTGAACTATGCACAACATTTCTCAGAACTGAAGCTATATCTGGTAAGAAGCGATTCCACTCCACATGATTTTCACCTAGGTATGATCTAATACCAGCCAATACAGTGCGATTGGTTCTCTCTGAAGTATTGCATTGAGGTGCGTGTGCGGGACTTTTTATATGTTTGATTCCGTATCCCGTCAATAGATTATTGAACAAGTGAGACAGGAATTGCTTTCCATTATCTGAAATATTGAATTCAGGAACCGAATAAACGCTAAAGACTTCATTTCTTAGGAAGTCACACATCGTGGCTGATGACGCTTCTCTCATTGGTTTTAGGAGAGCAAACCTAGAAAAATGGTCCAATACAATGAGAATATAACATTGCGAGAACGTGGATAAGGGCCTAAAAAGTCGAGGTAAAGTTGCTGAAATGGTCGGATACTTTCATGGTACTCACCCATGTTTGGTCTCGTTCTAACATAGTTCTGAACATCCTTTGCCATTTCAGCCCAGAAAAAATATTGCTTCAATAGTTCCATGGTTTTAGCAATGCCCATGTGTCCTCCAGTTATGTGTGTATGCGCTTTTCCGAGGAGCGCTGGAATTGCACTTATAGGTACAACCAATTTCCAATGTGGCAGTTCCATCCAACATCTGGAGTGCGGCAAGGAGACCCAATAGCTCAAACTCTTTTCAACCTATCATTAGAGTATGTCATTCGTCAGCTCAATATGGCGCAGCGTAGCTGCCTGTATTATAAATCAACCCAGCTATTAGCATACGCTGACGATATTTGCATTCTGGGTCGCAACATCATATCCCTAAAAGAAGTCCTCCTCCCATTGGAATTAACAGCCCAACAAATAGGCCTTCAGATAAATGAAGCAAAGACCAAATACATGGTGACCGCGAGAAGGCAGACTCGTGGGGACTTCATTTCGGGAGACACTCAATATGAAAAGGTGAATGAGTTCAAATATATAGGATCACTGATCACTGAGCATAACTCCGTTTCTGTGGACATTTCATCGAGGATCGCAGCAGGCTACCGAGCATTTTACGCCAATATAAAAATTTTCAAGTCTCCTCATATATCGCGCAAAATAAAATTGGACATCTACAAGGCGCTGATAAGACCAGTTATCACCTTTGGTTGTGAGTCTTGGACGCTGACAGCACAAAAAATCCAGAAAATCGCTGTAACTGAGCGTAAGATCATAAGAAGAATTCTCGGTCCCATTAAAGAAGGAGCCACGTACAGAATGCGAATGAATCACGAGATCAGAAATGATCTCGATAAAGTTGACATCATTGGATTCATAAAATCGTCAAGGCTAAGATGGCTTGGGCACGTACTTCGTTCACAAAATCGGACCACCATACAGGCCTTGGAGTCGGCACCAACGAAAGTAGGACCTCGTGGGAGACCACCTACCCGATGGATGGACGACGTTGAAAGGGACCTAAACACACTCGGTCACCGTGTCTGGCGTTCTCTTGTGGCGGATCGAATTATTTGGAGGAGCATCGTTGAGGCGGCCAAATCCCTTCATGGGATGTAGCGCCAGCGGAAGAAGAAGAAGAAGTTCCATTTCCTCACAGTATCTCCATCCGTGTCTTGGACAGATGAGAATTTTTCCATTTTCCACTCTGAAATTAGTTAACACATCCGGCGTATTCTCAATATTCCTTATCCTATCCAAATATTCATCATCTGTAAAATACGGAGAATCCAAGTCGATCCATGGCATACTGCAGGATCCGAAATACCGAGAGTTTCAATACAAAAAGCATCGCAAAAAGCTCGTGATAAGGCGTCTGGTATAACATTGAGAGTACCTTTACAATGTTCAATTTTGAACTTGAAACCTTGTAATTTGAGGCTCCATCTGGCCAATCGCCCAGATAGATTTGACGTGATGATCGTGAAGGGGAGACCTTCAATGTATGGTCGAAAGTGTTTCACTCCAAGAACAACAGCATAACACTCCAACTCAGTGGTCGAATATTTGCGTTGTGTGCCGTTTAATTTTTTTGAAAAATATGCTATCGGATGCTCTACATTGTTGGGTTTCTGAAAAAGAACACATCCCACTACAACAGAGGAAGCATCTACTTGGAGGAAAAAGGGAAGAGAGTAATCGGGATGTATTAAGACCGGTGCAGAAGTGAGACGTTTCTTGAGTTCATCGAATGATATTTGAGCTTGATCGGACCACACAATGGTTTTCTTAGACTTTAATAGACTTTAATTCCGTCAAAGGTGCAGCTATGGTAGAGTAATTTGGAACAAAACGCCTGTACCATCCGCTCATGCCCAAAAATCGGCGTAGCTGTTTTAAGTTGGACGGTTTTGGAATTTTTTCTATAGCACGTACTTTTTCAGGAACTCGAATGCAACCCTCCAACACAAATCGGCTCTTCTCCTCATTAATGGTAAGATTCGCTTGCTTTAACCAACAACCCACAAGACGCAGAAGCTCGATGTGCTCCTCCAAATTACTGGATGTAATTAGCAGGTCGTCGAGATATACGAATATCCGATCGTGATATTGATGAGGGATCACACGATGCATCAAACGACTCATGGTTTGCGGGGCGTCACACAACCCGAAAGGCATAACCGTAAACTGATAAAGAGGCCTACCAGCAACCGTAAACGCAGTTTTAGGTTTAGCATCCCTATCGAGTTGAATTTGCCAGAATGCATCTATAAGATCCACACTGGAAATATATTCGGTGTTTTCCAAACGACTCAGAATTCCCTCGATTAACGGTAGCGGATAGGCATCTCCAACAGTCACCTCGTTTACCTTTCGGGCGTCCAGGCACAAACGAACCTATCCGTTTGATTTAGTTACCAATGTAACTGGAGAGGACCAAGAGCTATTGGATTCTTCTATTACACCGAGCTCAAGCATACGATTAGCTCAGTTTATAGCAGTTTTTGAATCGCAGGTGAAATAACGTAGTGACGCTGTTTGACAGGTCTAGCATTTTGAGTATCGATACTGTGTTTTAATAGACTAGTACGGCCTAAACCTAACTTAACAGAAGATGGGAACTGATATATGATAGCCTCTAGTCTGCCCTGTTGATTTGGGTTTAGATCATGAATTTCCAGTAAGTTATTAGGATCCTCTATATCGAACTCTGACACCATGTTTCCTACTTGTACGTCTGATATGGATATTTCATCAATATGAACTTTTACATCAAATAACTTAAAGAAATCTATGCCTAGATATAAAGGTTGTGATAGATTTGGTGATAGAAATACACGCATTTGTTTGGTTTGATTATTGAACGAAACATTAACAAATATGTAACCCAGTAATCTTTCCTTTGACCCATTCGCAGCCGTAATGAAAGATGAAAAATTATGTAACTTCACATTATTACTATTGAGGAAATTTAGACAATCTTTACCCAGTACACTAACATTTGCACCTGAGTCCAGAAGTCTTCGAATCCTTTGGTTATTTAGGTGAACTTCAAGATAAGGGCGATCATCGTTAGGTATATTTGGTGAAATTATTGAACTAAAAACAGAATGACGGAGGTTTCTGCGAGTCTGAAAAAATGTATACGATCGTTGGAATTTAAGTTTCGTCTTAGAATTAGGTTTTGCGTCATTTGCGTGACAGAATTTTGACTTTATTGATTCCGACGGGGAATTCGGTACAATTCTGGATCTGTGTTTGAAGCAGATTCCGTTGTGTTTGGTTTGGTATTCGGGAGTGGTTGAGACTGAAGAATTGGTTCCCGAATAGACAATTTCTTCCATTGCGTGTTTCCCTGATGTGCAGTTTTATTACTACAACGCGGACATTCTGCAAATGAGATATCTTCAAATCCGCAAAGTGTACAAAACAAATTACGTTCTTTGCTACGATAATATTTGTAAATGTGTCCGTTACACTTGCAGTTCCAACATTTTAACAAGGGACGTTCTGATCGTGTTCCGCCTGGTTTATGATCGAAACGTGAACTCTCGCTTCGATTATTAAATGCGTGAAAAGCATTTATGTCTGGACGTGAACTGTCTGGATGAATATCTCCTTGTGATGTATTCATTAACGGATAGTTCTCACCGCCCAATGCTTGAACTGGTGGATGATAAACTTCCTGTACGTTAAATCTAACTGTTGGTTTGTTCGTAAATATGGGAGTATTGTTACCAACCCTGGCCCATATATCTTCTAAGTTGTTACACTCAAAAGCGAGTTGCCTGATGGTTCGAATGTCTCGGTTTGCGAGCAGTATTTGTAACTGAGGGTCCATGTTATCCTCTAAAGTTGCCAGGATTTCTGAATCCGGAATTTGCGATCTAGCTTGGAGTGCTATTTTGACGACATCATCGTGGAATTCACCGAACTTTTCTTTAGGCTTCTGTCTTCTGTTGTTCATAGGTCGTTTTATATCTCGATCTGAGCGGAATAAGTTGAATCGTTCAATCAGATCCTGTTTTATCTGATTCCAAGAAAGATGATGAAATTGGTGACGTTCGATGTACGTCCAGTACCATTCGGAAGCGGTACCACTCAGAATATTACCGAGATGATCGATTAGATTTTTTTGAGAGACGTTAGAGACTTGTGCTAAGTATTCCAGTCTAAACAAAAATCTGTCGACTGGTAAATCGTGCATAGTGCCACTAAACTTCAAATTCCAGGAGTTTATTATTCGCGAAACTGATGTTTCGTCTGGTCTACCGAATTGGGAATTATCTAATTGGAACGGTCGTGCCTGAGATGACTGGACTATTGGAGTATTAGAAATCTGAGAAATGGGTTCTGGACGAAGATGGTAACGTGTTTGGAAATTTTGAGATGCCGGAATATTTTGGTTGATTTCATAAATTGAAGTAGACGGTATCTGTAATTGAATATGATTAGTTGTAGGTTGAATTCTATTTGGAAATGTCTGATTAGAGGGTAACGGTCTGGAATTATTACTTCCTGATGCTACTGCGGTATTTATGTTTTTCACTGGTGGGTGTGCCGAATTATCAAAGAGATTGTAAATATTCTCCATGTATGGTGAACGTGATAACACATCAGTAAATTCCTTACTTTCGGATTTCGATTCGTTTGAAGTTTGCAAAGTATTCCCGTGGAGATTCATTTGTACGGATCGCTGTTTTAATGGATCTAATTCGAACAAATCAAATGGCGCAGAAATATTTTCCACTATTAGTTGATGATTTGGATTCAAATCTGATCCTGGGATGCAAGACTCAAACGACATAAAATGATCAATACTTTCTTGAGGTCTATTGACTGCTTCAAATTTTGTATTTGTGCTTTTTGAATAATTTGGTGAAGTATCATTGTTAATATCAATGGTATCAATTTTGCTTGTGGATGACATAACTCCATTCCCCACACTATCTTTTAATAATTCAATTACAGCACAATATTTAGCTATTAGATCAGAAATTGATTGGGTTAAATTTTCAATATTTAAATTCTGAAGTCGTTGGAGACGCTCCCGATAATGAATGGCTCTGGACTCTAATACTTCACTATGTTGTGACGTAAGTATGATTGAAGAGCTCAGAGGACTATGAATTCGTTGAATTTTCAGTGAACATGGCTTAAGTTCATAATCAGGGTTATTAAGTGCTTTGATATGCGGTCTCAATGGTATAAGAACGGGGAACGATACTTCAGATTTTAATTTGGCATGTAAAATTTGAATTGAAGCATTAGTCAATGGGATATGACCATATGACGAAACATTCAATATTGAACTCTTCAGGTTCTAAGTGACTCGACTCATAGTAGAATATGACATCCTTTCTTAAATTTTTGAACAAAATACGACCAAGTCGAATAAAAAAAAATAAATAAATAAATAAAGATAATAATAGTTTGAATTTGACTTATAAATTAAGAATAATAATGACTATAATAGATGATCGATGGCAAATAGTGACTGACAAAACAAATAACTAAATATATAAACACAAAAAAAAATTACCATATAATATATAGTATAGTTATATATTATATAAAGAAAAGAAATCAAAATCACACCGCAAACTATACAGGGTGCCCAGTGTACTTCAATTTAAAGCGCAAGATCAATCCAAAATTGCGATATGAGCAAAGAGTGCTCAAGGCAAATTACAACCAAAGAACTTTGACGCCAAGAACTTCAGTTGTTCAACAAACCGAGAATTTGGGGACAAATGTCAGCAGTTTTGCGCAACCTGAGATCTCCTATGCAAACATTCTGAAAGGTGCCGCTTCGAAAGCAAAAGTTAATTTTATTGAAGAAGAAGTCTCAATTCATGCAACCATAAACAAACTAACTGAAACGATCCAAAGTTTCATGATGATTATGGAGAAACAAATGAGCATGATGATGCAAAATATGAACACACTAATGCAAATTATCGTCAAAAACCAAAAATGACTGTCCTTAAAATAGCTATTTGGAATGCGAATGGTCTTTCACAGCATAAAGCTGAGTTACAAGCCTTTCTCATCGAGCACAGTATAGATATCATGCTAATATCAGAAACACGCTTCACAAATAATTTTTTTTTTAAATTAACGGATATTCAGTATACGACACCCAACACCCGGACGGAAAAGCACACGGTGGCACTGCCGTCTTGATAAAAAAAGAATAAAGCATTATGTACACAGCAAGTATGAAAAAGAGCACATCCAAGCAACTAATATTTGCCTAGAAGAATGGTCTGGAAAATGTGTAATATCGGCCGTTTACTGTCCTCCAAAAGATACAATTAAAAAGCAGCAATTTATCGATTATTTTAACCGGCTCAGCAATAAATTCCTTGCGGGTGGCGATTACAATGCTAAACATGTGCAATGGGGATCGAGATTGTCGACACCAAAAGGCAAACAACTTTACGAAGCTATAGAGGAGCAGTCTCTGAATTATTTATCTGCTGGTCACCCCACTTACTACTGGCCCACGGATCAAAAGAAAGTTCCTGATCTAATTGAATTCTGTGTAACTAAAGGCATTCGACGTGCGTATATGAAGGCAACCAATTGCTATGATCGCCGGTAATAGTAACAGTAAATACCGGCGTCCTAAGGATGGAAATTCCGAAACGTCTTACAAACAAGCGAACTAATTGGGATCAATACGGAGACTAGTCGAACAAAATTGTCTACTGAATATTCCTCTTACCACACCAGCAGATATTGATACGGCAGCGGAAAATTTAAAAGATACCCTGGCGTTGTCAGCTGAAAAAACTACACCCGTCATAAGTAGTTTTGAAAAATGTTATAAACTGCCACGTAGCATTCAGGAACTTATCCAGGTAAAGAGAAAAATTTGCCGTCAATGGCAACAAACAAAATCACCGTCATTAAAAAGGGAATTAAATCGATCTATTAAGACTCTTAGATTTGCTTTGCGGGAAGAAGAAGTCCAGAGCGCCCAGAATTATTTAAGTGAACATTCGGCAACCGAAGGAACTGGCTACTCTTTGTGGGAGGCACCAAAAAATTTAAAAAGGCCAATAAACTCGAATCCACAGATCAGACTTCCAACTGGGGATTGGGCGAGAAGCGACGAAGAAAAAGCCAATGCTTTCGCTGCTCATCTAACAACAGTATTCGCACCACATAAGGAAACAAATACTTTCGTGCTACCCGAGCAAATGGATGATGGATTGTCTTTTAAACCTATAAAGTATAATTGGAAGAAAGTTAAGAATACAATTAAAAATTGTATAAGCCCGAAAAAGGCACCTGTTGTGCGATTTTGTTGTGTACATGGGAATTTACTCACAGGGAGTTTTGTATACGTACATGATGTAAAGTATAAAATATTGTTACTGTGTGTTGTCATTAATTTTATTTGTGTTCGTGTAGTATTTGTACCAGTAAGCATCAAAATGATGGAATCGGGTCAAATCGGTTCAAATTTTTGGTGCTTATCTTCGTACGGGAATATTTTTTCCCATGCTTTTTATATTGGGAAAATGGGAGTATTGACATTTTCAATTGTATGTTTTGTGTTTACAATGTATAATAAAATTTTGTTTTAGATTGAGAACAAATTTAAATTTAATGAGGGACTTTCCCAAAATCGATTTTAGTTCATTTGTCCCCACGCTTGGGCAGCGCTGATTACATTTTTTTTTTTTTTACATGCAAAAATAAGTAAAATCATGTTTACAAATACAAGTTTCTTGTCTAAATTAGTGGATGTCCCCCTACTTTTTTTTTATGATTAATAAAATTCAGAATGTTGCGATCAATAATAAATATCAAATTTTAAAATTAATTTAGTCGAAATTAATAATTTAATGAAAAATTCAAACACATGTTTGACCATATAAAACTCCATACAAAATATTTTAGCCGCCAGTCAGCAAGCGTTGAAATTCTATTTGGGAAAATCCCTAATTAAATTAAAATGGTAAGTAATGAATGTGTGTGTACAATATAGTGCATGTAGTACATATTTAGAAATAATTCGGCCGAGTAATATAGTAAAGTATTTATAAATAATTCGGCTGAACTTTTGCTTTTGGCGGCTATTGATTTTTTCCCCATTTAAATTTTAAAAATCTTATCCCCGGAAAAATCCCCGGTGGCACAGTGGTTAGCATACTTGCTTTACGCTCCGGAGGTCCCGGGTTCGATTCCCGGCGGGTGATGAAAAAATCACGGCTGGTTTAAGGGTAAGGGTAGGATCAATAAATGAATCATTCATTATCCGTTAACAAAAATGATTACGAAACTTCAAAATGAAGCGACCAAATCCCTCTATGGGATGTAGCGTCAGCGAAAAAAAAAAAAAAAATCCAAAGAAAAACCGAAGGATCAACCTAAGAACTAAAACATTTTAGTTAAAGGTAATGCTTACAGTTGATGAGTAATTTCCCACGACCAAGGGCAACATTTCGCGTTAATTTGCTGAATATGCGTTGTAAGACGTGATCACGTCAAAACAATATAAATTGCAAAAACAAAACTAAAATGCCTTGAGCAAAATTGAACCTCATACCTTAGCCGCTCTAGTCCTTGTCCTGTACGTTACTACTAAGTCACATCTAACGTAACAAAGTTTATTTATTTTTCATTGTTATACTGTTTTATTGTTTCAAACAAAGCATGTTATAAAGTTTATGATAGGAAAAAATTTGTTTACCAAAAAATTCTTATGGCTTACTACCACTCATAATATAAAAGTTTTTAAATAACTTATAGAAGTGTTCCCATACATTTAGGCGCGCGTACCACTTATTTTCTTGTGTAATTACTGTAATAACTATAAAGCGGAATATTTATTTAAAGTAAAATATTAGGTCATTACATGAATACTAAAAAAATAATAATAAAAATAATAAAAAAGGCCTTCGCCGCTCTAGTCCAGTGCGTTACCACTACACCACAAACAATATAACATTTCAAATTTAATTTGCATTGTTAAATTGTTCTATTGTTTCAAAGCGTTCTACAGTCACAATGTAGTTGACTAGTATTCTTACTTTAATTATAAATATGAAAACTCTGGTGACAAACACAGTAACTATAAAAGGAATTGGAATTGCAATACCATCAACTCAGAAGGAATTCGATAAATTCCAAATTTGAATTTTTTATATAGCTTTTTTGTTGAAAATTGGTAATGGAAATATCACTGTATTCATATTTCAAAACTAAACTGTAGCGAATTAGTATGTTTAATATTTCAATCCACCATTTTCGCAACAGTATCTTCATGTACGAAAGTATTTTTTCGGACTATGTTGATTTGGGAATTGGTTTGGGCGTAGAGTTGAGGGCTGAGTTTGGGGTCAAATTGAGGGTTGCGGTTTATTAAATCGTTCAAAAGAGGATATCGAACACTTTTCGAACCGTATTGGTTTAGGGATTGAGTTGAACCATAGACTATATTAATATTACAGAGACGTCTTAAAACGTACACATTATTTTCTAATTCAGTTTTTGGCACCCGCTATGATATGGATTAGCACCCGATAATTGGCTGTTTTTTTTTATTCGTATTAAGACGTCTCTATAATATTACTTTAGTCTATGGTTGAACTTTCAGTTTGGGATTGAGTTGAGGGTTGGAGTTGGAGATAAATTCGGTTTGGGGTCGAATTGTGAACTTAGTTAGAGGTTAGATTGAGTTAAGTTGTTATAACCATGTATGTACTTTTTCGAATCGAGTTGATTTTGGGATTGTGTGAGATTTTCAGTTGGGAAATTATTTGGTGGTTGAGTTGGAAGTTAGATTTAGTTGACTTGAGATCGGCACAATTTTCCGTGCCAAAATTCTGAACAGCTTATAAGGTTCGAGCCGTTAATATTTTTTATTTAAAATCCACAACTGCAGAATTGGCAAAAAAAAATAGAAATTTAAGTTTTACTTCAATTTATGTTGTAAATTTTAAAACTAAATTTCCACTTTAATTTGCGCTGTACATGTGTTCTAAAGTGTTTTTATTAAAATCAAACCATTGTTACATAAATGAATTGATTCAGCAGTACATTTCAGCATACTTATAATTAAAAATTGAAAATCATCTAATTAATATTTTGCCATCGTCATCGTTTTTATATAAGAATAATTATAGAATGTAACCATCTGTGTCTTAATTTTTAAGAATTCTTCACAAGAATACAAAAAAGCAAAAGAAAACTAATAAATGTTCATGTATATTTTCCATGTTGTTGTTGTAGATAAGTACAATCTTTCATATACAGTACAGTATACTGATTGTGAAATATGTTGTAAATTTTCCGTTTAAATTAAAACCCTATGTGTACAGTAGGAGTAACAAAACCCCATTACTTTTTCTTATTACAATCGTCAGCCTCAAAATGCGTACGACGTTTTGTAACGAGATTTAAAAACGAAAACCTACAACAAAAATTACATTGTATCGAGTACAATGAAGAACGATATAAATAAATTTCCAGGTCATTTCACATCCAAATCAATTTGCTCTTCAATCAAATCAATTAAAAATAAAGATTTTTTTATTCTTATTATTGTATTCGCTTTTGTGTATAATTATTTTATTGATTTTCCAACCATTTTCTCTCTGCTTTCTCAGAAGCATACACACACAGCATTGTGTTTATATAAAAATGCGTTACATGTGCAGACACACAAAAAAGTATAAACCGGAAAAATGATTTTTTTTTTGCTCTTGTATATTCTTGTTAAATTTTAAGTCGACAGATTTTCACAAAATAGAATAACAATAAACCAACCCGAAATATAAAAAAAAAGGAAAATAACAAATTTTTTTTTTGTTTTCTTGAGATACATTTTCCTTTTTTTTTTTGGATCGTTAGAAATTTGAGAAATAAATTAAAAACAAAAGGAAAAATTTCTTTCCTAATTAAATTAATTTAAAAAGCAAAACAGAAAAAATATGAGGTTTTCCAGTTTGTCTTTTTCCATTTTCCGAGAGCGAGCAAGAAAGTTTAAACTTAAAGTGAATCTCGTTGTCATTACTTTTCATTATGGTTCGGTATGTTATTGTTTCTATTTTCTAATGATTTCGTTTTTTTTGGTTTGTCCTATAAGAAGGAGAGAAAATCGTTTTAACGAGGATCAACCGGGAGATAATTTATATATTTTACTCCTCGGTATCGATGTTGTTGTTGTTGTTGTCAGTTATGTTATTGTTTTAAACGAGTTCAAATGCCTGCGAGGTTTGTCACATGCGTTTTATGTTTAAAAGTAAATTAATTCGATATTGGATGATTTATTTACTGTTATACTTGATTTCCTTTTTGTTTTTATCTCTCGGCTATTTATGTTTTGAGCTGGCTTTTTTTTTTTGTAATGAATTTTCAATGCAAAATCCGAAGATGCCCCATTTTAAATCGAGAAATATTGTTCTCGTATACAATACAATAAAACGAAAAAAAAAAAAAAGGCTGAGTGTTTTTTTTTGAATAATGGTCAGAAATATGGTTGGAAACCAAAATTAATATCGAAAAAAAGGATATCATACAATTACTTCTCCGCCTTGGTGTAGCAACGTGCTATGGCACCGAGGACGAGGAGGATGGAAAAAAGGAATTATAATTTATTTGAAACATGGGTTCGTATCGTATATTTTTCATTTGAAACTGGGATTTTTGTTGTATTGTACATATTTGGGTAGTGTGTTCTTGGGTGGATGGAGAAGTACAACTGAACCGTATAGCTACGACGAGGGTAAAGAAACAACATGTATGTGCTTCTTAAAATAGTAAAGGTTGGTTTACTTTTTTTTGTATGTTTTATTTGTATTTTATATGAGTCATAACCTGATGTAATCACATATAAAGGTGAAATTACATTATAATGTTGCGCCATCATTGTTATTTGTTATGAGAAAAGCCTGCAGAATTAGTAAATGTTTGCTATATTTGTTCAGTTTATTTCAAATTAACTGTTTTATTCATCATAACATTTTTAGGTTAAACATAATTAATTTAACCTCTGCATTTTTAATATAATTTTATATATTAAGCCTGGTAAAATCAATTTATAAAGTAAGGGCTTTTTATCTGTTTATCAGTGTGTATTTAATTTATATTCTGTTGTTTGGCAGTAACTCCCACAAAATATGGACATTCAATTAATTTTTGAAATTTTCGCTGCAAAGTGTTTGCTGCTGTTATCGATAGCTAATGTTTCCAGAATAGGGATAATTCAAAATATTTGATTTTTAAAATAAAATTATTCGTTTTAGAAAATATCTCCCAAATTCATAAAAAGTCTTCCCTCTGACATCGCTAAAATTTTTGCTTTGTCAATGAAAGATTCGAATCACTGGATGTAAATAAAGCAACCAATACAAATTTTAACACACACAAATTTATTTAAACAACACAAAAATTAACACAGCATAAACCCCACGTAATTAACACACAATTATTTTACAATAAACACACAATTATTCCAGAATTAATTCAGAAAATCACTAGAATTTACTTAAACAACTTGCTACTGTTCACACTTATAAATTGCGTTATTTAATTATAACTTTTATATCGCAATATTTTATCTTAACTGTATCACGTTTCAAATACTAATAATTTCAAATCGGCTACTTTTGCCTTACTTCGAGAATAATGACGATTTTTTCAGTAAGAATATTCAAGTACAATTTAGCACGTGCAAACCTTTTAGTAATTATCATATCCTAAACTATCGGGGGTCATCGTAATAATACCCTTCACCGAACCCTGCTCGTCCCGGATATGACCCATATCACTTCCTCTGTAAAGAGCTGTGGCGGTCATTACATTCATCGCCACAAAATATTAACGAAATATTTAAAATCAAATTGATACTTTTACTGACCGCAGCGCTGCAAAACGCACAGTAGGCAAAACAATATTCAATACTTAACTTTCAGAGGTTTGCGCATCGGCTATTATTTATTATACCTATCTTAACTGTTATACCTTCAAATTTTAAGCTTCACAGCAAAACTGCGTTCAACTTCATACACAACGGGAAAAAGATAAATATACACGGCTGTCAATTGATGCGCGGATGATATTCTAAAAAATAAAAAGAATAATCTTTTTACGCTTGTCAACAAGACAACTTGTTTCTCGGTTTTTTTAATTCGCGCTTACTAAAATTTAAATATTATTAAAATCAATAGTGGTGGAAAATACTATTAACATTTGTATTCCATTTGTGTGAACTTGTGGTACACAATAAATTATATTTGCAATTGTGTACACACAAACAAAATATTTTTTTTTTTATTTAATTCGTGCGTTGGTTCAATTGGTGACCCCGACGACCGTTTTTACGGTATTAGGATAAAATATTTGGAAGCTTGATACGAATCCTCGTATCAAGCAAAAGGTACGTAATACCGAAAATTGTAGTTTGATACAATTTTAAGACAACGCGCCTTACACATATATTTTTATTTCATCTTTTGGTGTACGGTATTATTTTACCGCCACAATTACAAGCTGCTCAAACGACATTGAGCAAATCAAACAAAACCAAAGGCAACGGGAGCCTGAATACAGTAAAGAACACACCAAGTGTTACATTAAATACGATAAACACAACAAATACGGAAACAAATTTAACCGTTCAAGGTTAAAACACAAATATTTTACAGACATATTAATTATCCAAAGGCAACGGGAGCCGATCAGTGAGGAAATCATACGAGACAAATAACCGTATGAATGCACAGCAAATCCAAAGGCAACGGGAGCCAAGCAGTTAAAACATCCATGCAACATCATCATTTTTTTTTTAAAAATCGCAAGTTTTTAAATTTGATTTAATTTTCATTTAATGATTAATTTATATATATTTGCATTATCAAGGGTATGAAACCCACTAACGTAAAATCATTGTTACAATCATTTTGATCATTTTAAATTCTGTAAATTTTTCACCACTAGCGATCTTTACTTGGTTTCTTCACTTTGTAATTTTTTTTCCTCCATTCGTATTTTTATTTACGCATTTTCGCATTGAAATTTCTTTTTTGAAATATTTCCGCTATTACCTCTTGGCGTCATTATATTAGTTTTATTTGTTGTTGTGTTTTCTCCGAAATTTTCAACGGGCCACCCCAATTAATCGAAGAACGCACGGGCATTCAGGGGTATCCCATCCTATTTTCAAAAAATTCTTAAAGCGCGAAATATTCACTTTCAGTCACGTACTTATTTTTTTTTAAATTGAATTACATTACAATTTCTTCTAAAACGCGGTACTAACTTTTATTTAAAACGAATCATCCATTTTAAAATAATGGTTAACGAAACAAATTCAGGCAAACAAGCGACAGGTTCAGGACAAGACGACGCAACTAAAATGGAAATTGAACATGATGTAAAAACGGTAGAAGCAGCTATGTTGATTAAGCTTCAGCCATTTTGGATGGATAACGCAATCAACTGGTTCAATGCAGCCGAGATAATGTTCACAATCCAAAAAATTACAAGCGATAAAATGAAGTTCGCTCACGTTTTGTCCGCCCTGTCCCCAACAGCGAGTAATACCATTTCCGATATACTCGCAGCGCCACCCACGGAAAACATGTACCTGTCATTAAAGCAAGCTTTGCTAGAACGGCTATCACCCTCAGACGAGCGGAAACTTGAAACGCTCCTGAGTGGGCAGGACATGGGAGACAGGCGCCCGTCTGAAACACTTAGGCACATTAAAACACTAGCCGCAAATAAATTTACTTTAGACATCATTAAGTCGTTATGGATAAGAAAATTGCCGGAGATTATCCGAATAGCTATGTTGGCGCAACACGACACCACACATATTGATGATCTCGCTCGTACCGCGGATAAAATGTACGAGGCAATTTCGCCTGGTGCACAAATATCAGCGATTAGACCACAAATAAGCTCGACGGTACGTCGCCAGCCGGGACATGTCGAACATCGGCCTCCCGCATTGAGCATACACACATTCGAGGAGCGATTAAATCGATTCGAATCAAAAATTAATACACTATTTAACACCAATAGAAGCCGATCTACGGATCGGCGGTCTCCGTCACGTTCCAGAGGCCGTGGTTATCAGTCGCATTCGCGCAGTCCTAGTAATCGACGCCAGCACAACATTTGCTGGTACCACTTAAAACATGGTGCAGCTGCGCACAAGTGTATCAGGCCATGCAAATTCGGTCCAGCAACACAATCCATGAACAACATGGTGGTGGATAAGGATCCAAAAAACTAATTATCCACCGGGTCGAAACGGCCACGAAAAATATCAATCAATCAAGCCGCTTATTCATACACGACTCCGCAAACCACCTGACTTTCTTAATAGACACGGGCGCTGACCTGTCGGTCATCCCAGTAAGATTTTACGCAAAATCTTTATTTTTAACTCAAAAATCACACGATCTAGTTTTATCGGCCGCCAATGGCTCAATTATTAACACCTACGGCACAAAATTGCTACAGGTAAACATCGGACTTAAACGAACATTTACTCACGCTTTCACACTAGCAGCAGTGAGCCGTCCGATCATTGGCGCCAACTTTTTAAGCAAATTTGGCATCCTTGTAGATCTAAAGCGCAAACGGCTGGTTGATTCAATGACACAATTGTCAATCAATGCCGCAATGGTTCGAGTTGCAACTCCTATACCGATCCATTTCGCTATCGACAATGGCTACGGCGCGCTACTTAAGAAGTTTCCTTCCTTAACAGCGGAGCCGAATCACAATTTACCAGTTTGCCATAACGTGGTCCATCACATTGTTACTTCTGGTCATTTACCAGTATCAAGACCACGCAGACTAGATCCAGCGCGTCACAAAGCAGCATTGACGGAATTCCAACACATGGTGGAATTAGGGATTTGCAGGCCATCTGCATCTCCCGTGTCATGTCCGCTTCACTTGGTGAAGAAGAAAGATCATGATTGGAGACCATGTGGGGACTATCGCAAACTAAATATGGTCACAACGCCTGACCGTTATCCGATACCCCACATTCAGAATTTCACCATGCACTTGCATGGTTCCAAAATCTTCTCCAAAATAGATCTTGTCAGAGCTTACCACTTAATTCCCGTCGCTCCTGAAGACGTTTACAAAACGGCGATCACGACCCCATTTGGCCTCTTCGAATTCACCCGAATGCCATTCGGGCTACGCAATGCCGCGCAAACGATTCAGCGATTTATCAACGAAATCGTTCGCGATCTAGACTTCGTCTTCGTCTACATTGACGATATTCTTGTGGCATCTCAAACTGAGGAGCAACACAAACAGCATTTCGAACAACTCTACCAAAAATTATCAGAGTTTGATGTTCATATCAAGAGCGCTAAATGCGTATTTGGCGCAACCACTCTTGATTTCCTCAGCCACAAAATTACACCTAATGGTATTCTGCCGTCTGAAGAACGAGTTAATGCCATTAGAGAATTCCCAGCTCCAACGAATATAAAAAGCATTCAGCGATTTCTCGGCATGGTAAACTACTACCACCGATTTATTCCAAAGCTCGCTGAAATACTCGCTCCAATTCACGCACACTTGGCAGCACTGCTCAAATTGCCCAAGACACCCAAGAACTTCTCTTGGCCTGACGCATGCCACAACGCATTTATGTCAGTTAAAAATGAATTGGTTAAAATAACGCTACTTGCACATCCACTGAGCGACTCAAAGCTCAGCATTGCTACTGATGCATCGGGTACTGCCGTCGGGGCAGTTTTGCAACAGTATAACAAGAAGCGTTGGGACCCACTGGGATTCTTCTCAAAGAAACTATCGGATGCCGAAAAGAAATATTCTGCATTCGATCGGGAATTACTCGCAATCTATCTATCAATCAAACACTTTAGATATTTTGTTGAAGGTCGGGACTTCACAATTTACACCGACCATAAGCCTCTGACTAGAGCAATTCAGTCTAAAACTGAACGCAATCCTAGGCAGTCTCGCCACCTGGATTTTATTAGTCAATTTACCACCGATATCCAGCATGTGCACGGTACTGACAACGTAGTCGCAGACACACTGTCTCGCACCTCCGATAACGAAACGGCCGCAGTCGAGACACACATCGACTTACAAAAAATTGCAAGCACTCAAAACGCCGACCTAGAACTTCAGAATTTATTTTCTGGTTCCGAATGTCATCCTAGTTCCAACATGAAACTAGAGCTTTTGAAATTACCTGGCCTTGAAATCATCTGTGAAACATCTACCGGCAACAATCGCCCGTATATCGCAGAACCACTACGTCGAACTATCTTCGACGCACTACATAACTTATCACATCCTGGAGTCCGTGCCACTCGTAAATTGATTACTGCTCGTTACTTTTGGCCCAGTATAAACAAAGACGTAGGCCACAGGGCTCAGTCTTGTTTATCCTTCCAACGATCTAAAGTTCAACGACATACAAAATCAACTCACGGACAATTTGACATTCCACCTGGTCGATTTGAACATATTTAGACATCGTAGGTCCACTCCCCCCGTCTAATGGATACACCTATTTACTCACCTGTGTCGATCGATTCACCCGCTGGCCCGAAGCATACTGCATGAACGACATGTCAGCTGCAACCATTGCCACTACCTTCGTAAACAACTACGTATCACGATTCGGCGTTCCTCTACACATCACAACTGTTCAAGGAACGCAATTCGAGTCTAAACTATTTACAGAGTTAACGAAACTCCTCGGATCTCATCGGATACGTACAACGGTTTATCACCCGCAAGCCAATGGCATGGTCGAACGTTTCCACCGACAACTCAAAGCTGCGCTCATGGCCAGAGGCAATACAACTCATTGGAGCTCGGAAATCCCAATCGTCCTACTTGGAATCCGAGCAGCAGTAAAAGAAGATCTTAAGTGCTCACCAGCTGAAATGGTCTTTGGACAAACCATCAAGCTACCCGGTGAGCTCTTTGTAGAAAATCCTCTTTCACTTATGCCAACAACCGACACAGTCATCGACCAACTACGGCAAACCATGCAAAACCTGATTTCCTCACAAACTCGCCAAGCAAAACAAACTGATATTTTTGTGCCCAAATCTTTGAGCAACTGCGAATTTGTTTTCGTGAGGACAGACAAGGTTCGCACAGGACTTTCTCCTCCTTACGAAGGCCCTTTTAAGGTCATACGACGCCTTCGTAAGCACTTCGTCGTGTCGATTAAGAATAGAAATCAAAACATTTCCATCGACCAATTGAAACCAGCGTACGGAATCTTACACACACCTGATCAATCATCAGGATCAAAACAAGCAAAAACAGTCCGTATCGCTTTATAGTCATTCTTGTCCTCAACTATGGGACAATCACTCGCAGGGGAGTCCTGTGGCGGTCATTACATTGATCGCCACAAAATATTAACGAAATATTTAAAATCAAATTGATACTTTTATTGACCGCAGCGCTGCAAAACGCACAGTAGGTAAAACTATATTCAATACTTAACTTTCAGAGGTTTGCGCATCGGCTATTATTTATTATACCTATCTTAACTGTCATACCTTCAAATTTTAAGCTTCACAGCAAAACTGCGTCCAACTTCATACACAACGGGAAAAAGATAAATATACACGGCTGTCAATTGGTGCGCGGATGATATTCAAAAAAATAAAAAAAATAATCTTTTTACGCTTGTCAACAAGACAACTTGTTTCTCGGTTTTTTTAATTCGCGCTTACTAAAATTTAAATATTATTAAAATCAATAGTGGTGGAAAATACTATTAAAATTTGTATTCCATTTGTGTGAACTTGTGGTACACAATAAATTATATTTGCAATTGCGTACACATAAACAAAATATTTTTTTTTTATTTAATTCGTGCGTCATACGCCATTTACGAAAGTGAATAAATTTATTGATTGGGATATTCCACCTCAACATTTGGAGCCATCCCAACAGAGCCATACACTTTAAATGCGCCAACTATGGTTTACCTCGCCACTCGCTTGACCATCCCGAACGCCTTGTACAATATATTGTACATCAACTTTCATCGCTTTGTCCAACCGTTATTTTTAATCTTTATCTCATTTCTCTTGTGCTCATCGTTCTCTTATGTATTTACTAGTATCGTACCCGGCTTCGCCAAGGTTTATTTTTAGTATCGTTACCTTAAATAAAACCAAATTCTATGATTTTCAAATAGAATTTGTATTTATTGAACGTTTAAACATTATCATTGAAGTATAGTTTACCAAAGTCAATCCATCAACACCTGTGTATAAACAATATTTTTTGCTGACTTATTTTCATCTGCCAGCACATATAAGTTTTTAGGTGTCTCCGCCCGTGACATTGCTACGTAGAATTGTCCATGACTGAAGCATTCATCCCTTAAATCAATTCCTACCACATTGAGTGACTGGTCTTGGGAATTATTGATCGTTATAGCGAACGAAAGACGAATCGGGAACTGAAGGCATTTGAATTGAAAAGGTAGATCATTGGGAATAACTGGAATTCTGGGAATGAACCCATTTTCCCTTTTAAATTGTCCAACCAAAATTGTTCCCTCAATTATATAAGTGTTCATCGCCTTCACAACCAAATTCGTTCCGTTGCATAGTTTTGGAGGATCCAAACTCTTTAACAACATAATAGGGCTTCCAATCTTGAGTTTGATGGTATGCCACTTGGATTGAGCGTATTTAAGAACTCAACTGGATAACTGGTAGCCTCTTCTTCGTCTACCATCTTATCAATTGAGTAAAATGACTTCGATTCAACTGGCATCATTTCTTGAATGGTGAAATTGATTTCCTCGACTTTAGCATTAATTGGTGCAAGTATTGCTCGTTCTTGAAGCCAACCGTGTTCTACAATGCGTTATGTTGGATTTGGATACACGTGGTCAATCAGAATTTTAATGTGTTGACATGTGTTGCAAAAATCTTTATTCAATTTCAATCTTCTTTTCCGTTGCCAACACTCAGCAGATACCTGGAAAATTGCAGTGAGTCAAATCAATTTGATTGTTTTACCCGCATGTTTGTTTGGAGTTTCATGTTTTTTACAAATCTCCACAATTGAGATGATTTGATATAGGCTTTTATCTCGTCGTACATGTTACATCTAGGAATGACTGGCAGTGTTTGACGAAAATCTCCAGCCAGGATAACTAACAATCCACCCATAATGTTATTATTTTCGCGAATGTCTTGCAGTGATCGATTTAAAGCTTCCAATCCATGTTTATGCATCATTGCTACTTCATCCCATAAAATAGCCTTACATTCTTTTAATACCTCCGTTTTTCCAGTTTCTTTCTTAATTTCGCATACTGGCGTCTCGTTGTGTATCAGGTCAATTGGAAGCGATAGCCTTTTTTGTCAACCAAACGCTGAAAGACTTCATTATAAATTTCTCGTTGCTCTGCATTCATAAGGGTTTTATTTATTTCGACGTATCTGTTCATTTTGTCAGTGTCATATGAAAGCTCACACAACATCTCTCTATTCAAGCTGTCTGTTGTTTTACGTGATGGGCTTGGAATTCCAAATGCTGATAAAAGTTTTTCTGACATATAAATAATTTTGTCTTCGATCATTATCAGTGCTTCGTTGTAGATTTCATCTGTGAAATCTAAGTTCAGATTGGGATTTTCTTGTTGCATACGTCGCAGAATATCTTCAGACATGCAGTCCTTGTATTTTTCCCACAGAGCTTTTGGATTGGACACCTCGTAGCATGAGAGTGAGATAGCAAAAAGAGTTCGAATTTTTGAAGGTGAATCTGATTATTTCGCTTCGTTCAATGACTCATCCCACTAGTTGTCATTTTCTAAGAGCCCCATAGCTAAACATGCAGCGTGGTATGTCTCACATAAATCTCTATTTACGGTCCATAAATCATTAAAACTTGTTGGTCCCTTGATCTTATGAAGAAGCATTCGTATGTAGTAACATTCTAAGTTCCTTAAATGGACTGTATAGAGTAGTTAGTCCCAAGTAAAATATTGCGGTACTTCAAAATATAGCAATGTCGTCTCTTTTGCACAGTTCAAAGAATTCTCTTAAAGTAGTTTTTGGTGGATTTGCTAGGTGGTTTCTAGATTGTTTTCATTAAAGTAAACTCTCTGGCCATTCTCCAAATGTACATCAAGGTGCATCACAGTTGGGTAGCATTCGTAAATTGGAAATCCAAAGGTACGCCATGCAGCTTCATTACTACTTATATTTTGACCTGCTTGATATTCAGCAATTTCATCCACATCATTGTCACGAGATTGAGCGGCAAATACACCTTGATCAGAGCCATTGTGTACATATTTGAGAATGTACTTGATCGATTTCACTGAGTTGCAACACTCAACGTTAATATGGGCATCAAACATCTTCAAAAGTAATGGACTGTAGAGGACAGTCCATCTATTGTCAAGCTCAACTTCTTGAGTTTCCGCCCTGCCCTTAATTTAACGTATGCTGTAAATCCACCATCTTCAGGCTTACGGCGACGGTAGAGCGGATAACCATCAGTCGCTGTTTGCGTTTCGCTTATCAGTGGTCGTGGAAACATCTTTGTACACTTTCCATCCTTCATGCATGGTGGCTTTGGATTCAACGAACCGCACGGACCGTGCACCATGTTTTTCATAACGATATCGTGTAGGTTTTTATCGGTAAGTGGGTTGGGGATTTCAGCTAAGATAAGTTGATCGATTTGATTTGGATTTAATTCTTTGCATAACCATATTAAAATATGAGCGTGTGGCAGACCTCTCTTTTGCCATTCAATTGAGTAATGGTCTATACACATGAATCGCGATTTTCCTCGTACGAGTAAAAATGATTCATCGATTTCTCTTAAATTGCATAGTAAAATTTAAACTAGTCACTTAAAAAATAGTAAGTACACAATTCTGAATGTAATATGATTGACAATTTTTTCAGCAAACGCACATTTCCTAATAAAGCTGCAAAATATGTTTAAATCGCCGCCATATTGGAAAGTTCGCGCGAGAAAACACTATTTTGCAATTATTATTAGGAAATGTGCGTTTGGTAAAAAAATTGTCAATGATATTACATTCGGAATCGTTTACTTACTATTTTTCAAGTGACTAGTAAATATTTTTCCATGTAATTGAAGCGAAATCGGTGAATCATTTTTACTCGTACGAGAAAAATCGCGATTCAATGTGAAAAGGCCATTAAGCTAGTACTTGACAGTTCCGAAGACTTCATCTTTAATAAGTGTATCTACAAATTTAATTACCTTTTGTCGGAAAATTCTTGCAACCAAATCGTGACGGTCCGTTTTTAATTGGCTGTTAATTAAATTTTCCTGCATTTCCTGGCAATTCGGATTGAATGTGTAAGTAATGAAAAGAGATGGCTTACCTCCATGTCGAACGTATGTAATTGCGTCTTGGGCATATTCGTCTATGTTTCGTGGTCCCCAGTGTATGTTGAAGGAAGTATCACCAGCTTCCCGTGATTTGTAGCAACTCCATCATTTGCTACTGCATCCTTTAAGTGAATATACTCATCGACACGAAGTTTTTTTTTTGGTTGAGGCGAATGTAGAGCAGCTGTTCATGTTACATTTTCGTATACATATCCACCAGATACTGATGAAGTAGTTGCCGGTAGAGTCGCAGATGATTTATTTGATTTTGCCTCACCGTTAGACGGTAAGAGTAGTAAGACATGGCTGATATAGTTTTGCTGACAGTATTATTTGTTCCGGGAATAACTTGGCTAATGTTTATTGCATAACCGGCTTCTCCTCTTGGAAACATGAGCGGATATTGCAATGCATCATAAGATATGTGCGTTTCGCTGATTCTCTTAAGCTCATTGCTTCTCATATTCAAGGCAATATATCTGTTTTCGAAGTCGTTTCCAGCAATAATAATAGCAACTTCATTAACTGTTGGTTCATTGAAAACTCTGGTATGTCCTGCGTGTGGTTTTTTATGTCATCTTGTAGATTTTCGTCTAACGGAGTTTTGAATGTAATCACGTAGTGATTGTGTTCATGTAACATCTTCTGAAGTGATATGATTAATTTCTTATCGATCCCAGGTATAATGGAGCAATGACGTTGAGCTTCTGCTTCTTCATCTCCCAAAAAGTAAATCTTCGTGAGGCAACGGAAGGAAAGAACCGCCTCTGTGATACACTTGGCCTTGTAAAAGAAGTCATCTGAAGGCTTGAATTGTATTTCCGTATAAGATTGAGAAACTCCTTTGATTTTTGATGATTCATCAGACTGTTTAATGGCTCTGGTAACTTGTCGTAGTCGGGCAACTTGACTTTTCCATTGGGACAACATAAATCGGGTGTTTCTCCTTTAAATTTGAGTGCTCCACAGAAATTACACTTATTGTCCATCTTACCAAATACCAATAAGAACTTGCGGAAAATTCATGTATTCCAATGACGGATCATAATGAAATGCTTCTTCTTTCAGGTAAGCCAGTTGTTAGCTCTCAATTTTCTTTGTCGCTCCCTTTGTATTTGTAGGCGAACATGAGTTACAGGAGGTGTTTCGATTTGCCGTGACTTGTTGTTCCGTGTCTATTTGCTTCAAGACGGTCGGACTTTTCTTCAAAAGATTCGTTTTGAAGTGTGGCTTGTTTTCTACGTCTGTCTACTTCAATCTCTTTTACTTTCAGAGCTTCTGAAGCATTTTCGTGTGATACTTTTTACTTCCTTCGCATCAATACTGGTTGGATTAAACACGGCACGTCGCTTTCTGGGCATTTTTCGTTTTTTCTTATTTTATTTTCAATAACTTGACTGTTTCCTGCTTCACTAAAATGTGATTTGCATTTGAAAATTTATGTCAAACAAACACAGACATTTCCGTTCACCGTATCACAGTAACCTTTTCTTTTTTTAAAAGGTGCAAGCTATACCTATTACGATTTGCTTTTTTGAAAATTAAAATTAAACGTCAAAATTCAATAATACTCTTAGAAAATCCAAAATGTCCAAGACCACCTTCCTAGCACGCTCCGTCTAGGAGGAATTTAAGGGACGGAAATCAGGACAAACTATATATTACAGTTATATGGGCAATGCCATATGATAGCAGTGCATAGTTGTGTAAAGTATTTTATTTCTGGAAGTAAGTTAATTTTAAATGGCGTTCGAAAGGGTTAAACCAAGTGGTTCTTTCTTGTGATCCCAGTGTTCCAAGAATCAATACTTCAAATACATATATTTTGATTTTTTTGGAACTGAGTTCCAAGTTTGAGTTCCATTTAATTATAAGATTTCCTATGAAAAGTGAAATCTATTTTGTTATACTTGAGGCAAGGTGCCAGTTGCAGCTTCGGTGGCAACTTTCGGTATCCCATAAAGTTCCTCTTTCATCCGGTCTACAAAATTCTGTCATCATAAAGCCGCTAATAAGTGTGATATCTCGCATAGAAATTGCATAGATTGGAATATTTGACAACGGTTCACTTCTTCGGTTGTTAGAGTGGCAAAATGTGCTCGATGAATCTCCACTGCAAGATATTTTGTTAATGTTATGTGGTGTGATAGAGTTGTTATGATAGATGTTAGTAGCTGGGATTAAATCTAGCAAGTTATTATTAGAATATCTTCTAAGTTTTTTAATATTAAGGTCAACTCGATTATGGTCATAAATATTAGATAAACCCTTTCCTCATATGTTCGATATTTATTCAGTTGTATCATTTCCAATCTTAATCTCTATTGATCTCTTATCAGGTTGTTCAATGATATCATTGTGAAGTTAGAAATATGTTTCACCGCTTGATTGTACTATCGATTCGAACAATAAAATCTCGATTTAACGGAGTACGATTTAATGGACCAAATTGTTCCTTTTATTTATTTCTCATTTTTGTGTTATTCGTTGGCTTTTAATTTTCTTAACTAAGCCACACAAATACATACACATATAACCATATGTTTTCTTTGTTGTTTTAGTCCGTTAAATCTAGATGTTACTTCCCTGCAGCAGTCTGTCAAAATTACAAAAGGAAGAGCTCCAACAATCCATCGAATAACGAATTAGTACAATCAAAAATGACCGCGCTCGAGAGCGATGCCGGCAAGAAATTGGAACAGCTTTAAGACACTGTTATCAGCAACGTGAAAGAAAAACTTGAAAAACTTGAAAAACTTCAAAATTAAATAATGGAGCTAAAACAAGAAAAGGATGCCCCTCTTGTGCAGCATGGAGAAGGTAGCGTTCAGTCAAACTCATCAGATAACTACCGAAACGGTAGCCACATGAAACCACTAGTATTCGATGGCGAGTCTTCTTGGCAAATTTCAAAGTACAATTCACGGCAGCAGCCAAGACTAATAAATGGGGCGCGGAGCAATTATCAAGTGGGTTAATTTTGGCATTAAGGGTTAAACCAGCAGCAGATACCATCCAGAGTGTGCCGCAAAGGAACTCCGAGCAACTGATGAATGCGTTGGAGTTACGATACGGAGACTCCCAAATGCAGGAGCTTCATAAGATTCCGTTACAATACCGCAGAGTATCCGGACTAAGGTGCTACAGGTGCAATAAGTTAAGCTAAATTCCACCAGCTTTGCGGGGCAAAAGTTGGCCGGAAAAACAAAAAGCCCCAAGACCATCATCATAGTTACACAGCCAATGCGAAACATCCACAGTCTCGTCGTTGAAGGAACAATAAACAGCAGTCCGAGTACGATTACTCTAGACACCGGATCAAAATCCGTAATAAGATCAGACATAGTAACCAGAGAAGCCATTAATCCAGAGATTCAAGGGGAGTGCGATTTGGCCATAAAGATAGGAAGCCTCAATTTTCATCATACATTTATTGTGGCAAACATTATGGAAGAATGCATCATAGGATTGAATTCCTTGACAGAACTCGAGATATCGCTCGATATGAAGGAATGCTTACAACGATGGCAGAATATTGAAATCCCTCTGGGTACGAAGTTAGAGTCATTCTAAGGGATCCTCTGGATATTGGACCAACGTGCGAAGCCTTAGCTTACACCTGCGTGGATGGGGATCCTGGGAGCATGAAAGTGGGAATATTAGAGCCAACCCCAGGGATATACCGGCAGGATTTTTATATGGAAAAACACTAACATCAATCTGAGCAACCATTCCTGTCCGAATAATGAACGTAACTGAACAAGCTAAACATCTAAAGTCCGGTGTCGTCCTCGGAAGGTTCCAGCCTGCTGCTAGTATCGCTCAATGCAGTATCGAAACCAGTGCTGTTAAGTATAAATGTAATAGCGAGGCATGTGAAAGGCGAACAGTTCGCGAAGCCTATCAGAGTTCGCCAAGGTATTTCCAAGCAGCACGGATGAATACGGCCGAACGGAGGTGGTACAGCACAGATTAAAAACGGGAAATACACCACCAGATCGACAGGCACCCAGAAGACTGCCATTGGCTATACGAGAGCATGCAGGCCGAATGATACAACAGATGTGCCTGGATAAAATCATTGAGCCATCCAACAGTCCATGGAGTTCACCGGTAGTTCTAGTGCAACAGAAAGACGGGTCAATGAGGTTTTGCGTAGACTACGGAAAACTAAATAATGTCAAGAAGAGGGGCAGCTACCCATTATCCAGGATAGATAATACACTAGACACACTGTCAGAATCAATGTTATTCAGTACCGTGGACTTGAAGCATAGATGTTGGCAAGTTGCGATTCAAGAAGAAGATCGAAGGAAAACAGCATGTTCTGCGGGCACCTGTCTATGGCAATTCACCGTTATGCCATTTGGCCTGTGCAATGCACCAGCTACATTCGAGAGACTGATGGAGCAAATTTTGATAGAGCTGCACTGGAAGTTATGTCTCGTTTACCTAGAAGCAGAACGAAGTTGGCTAGTGCCGAGGAATCAGTATGAGATTAGAAGTTTCTTGGGGTTCTGCACATACTACCAGAGATTTGTCGCAAACTTCTCGTATATAGCTGCCAGCCTACATAAACTCACCGAAATAAGCCAGCTTTTCCAGTGGACTGAAGCCTGCCAAACGTTATTCGAGCGGCTAAAAACAGCAGTATGCCAAACACCGATATTGGCATATCCTCGGCCAGGCCGAAGATTAATTTTGGACACGGATTCCCAGCAACGTGGGAATTGGAGGTGTTTTGTCTCAACAACATTGTTGTGAAACACTCTTTATTTATTAAATTTAATTTATAATAAGCTAATTTTCACGATCATACAACTTTGAAGGTGAGTTTATAATTAGTAAGTCGCGTTTGCATAATATTAAATTACAAACAATAAGCGCATAATTGTAAATATTTGTCAAGGCCATTTAAAGTTGTAAAATCGTAAAACAAGCATATTCATCAACATAACATTTTTCCATAATTTCCGCGATTCTTTAAAATTGTATTTTCCGCGTTAAAAATGTTATGTTCCGCGATGATATGTTTCCGCTTAGCTTGTAAGTTTTTCCAGATATATAATGGAAATTCTTACAAGTAAGGGTAATAGTTATAAGATAGTCTGATATAGTTTAATATAGTTACTTGACATAGTTGTAACCTTTGTATAATCTGAAATAGTTTCCGTACATTATAATTGTTACATTATAAAATATTTTACCACAGTTCAAAGTTTGCTAGTAAGATAAGTGTAAAGAAAGATATTTATAAATATAAACCAAAATAAAAGTAAAACAAGACGTATCATTTAAATCTCTGTATAAAAAATAATAATCTGAATAAAGTGAATAGTGAGTGTTAGTTAATATAAATCTGGGTAAGTGAAATTATAATTAAGAAAAATATATAGAAATATAATATTGGCGCTGCCGACAGGATAGTTCCGCTCGAGAACATTTGTTTTAAGTAATTCAAAATTCATTCGAAATATTTCATTCCACCCGTTCCAACATTCCTGGAAATTGTTAAGAAAAAAATGGCTGCCCAAATTCAAGAATTAGTCGAAAAACGTGTGCCATTGTTTTATGGGCAAGTGGACGTAGATCCAAGCGATGTCCATTTTTTTATTGATGCCTGTAAAAAGGTTGAAAAGACAATGGTTGGTAAGCCAGAACAGCTTGCTTTACTTTTAGATGAAGTTCTTTTCCGGCTCCGTGGAAGGGCATATACTATGTTTAAAGATACTCAAATAGAAGATCTTAAAGACTTCTATAGTAATTTAACGAAGAAATTTTTGCCCGCCCACACAGTAGAGTCATTACAAGACAAACTAAGAAACGCCAGACAGGGAAAGTCGGAGAGTTGTGCAGACTTCGGTAGTCGAGTACAAGGTTATGCACTAGATTACCAAGCAGGAGTCCGTACCAAATTTGGTGAGGCGAATGCACTCCCGAAAGTCCTTATAGCCACACTAGAACAGGAGGCTTTCATTCGTGGTTTACACAATGAAGCCATCCGAACAAACCTGTCAATGGCCTCAGGAAAGTCCCTGAAAGAACTCATAGAAATGGCAGATAGAGTGGAGCGTCAACTTGGCGGTTCTAGAATAACTGGAACTAGTAGCCAAGGGGATACAATAACAAAGTGCCAGCTTTGTGATAAGTCGGGTCACAGTGCGAAAACATGCCGAACCAATACCTTAAATCATGCCCGGAGGGAAATTGTAGTACCAAACGTGACATGCAGGTATTGTAAACGTTTCGGGCATGTTTTGGAGAACTGTGCTGCCAGAAATGCCGCAAATCAAAGGTACCAACAGTTACAATCCAGAGCGCAACTCTACCAGCCACAATTTCCAGAAAGGAACCAATATCTACATAAAAATCAACAGAATAATGAACAACGGAGTTATCAACCAAATAGAGTTCAACAAAACCTTGAGCCGCGTAGGAACACGCATAACAGTCCTGTCAAGCAAAACTTTAATCAACCTCCGGTTAATCAAACAAGGCCTTCACAACCCATGGTTAGTCAAAGACAACCAGCATACATTAACAGGGGTCAACAAGGTTATCGGAGAGATCAGGACATCAACCAATTAACGAACGGACTACAAAGAATGAATATTAATTATATAGAAAACATTGATGAAGACTCCATTCATCATCTGGGAAACGAGGAAGGACTCGTCGAGCACGAGCAACACCAGCTATAGCTCAGGCGAGTCCAGTTCCCGTAAATATTATTAATAATAACTATCAGAGTTCCGCCTCGATAGTTCCTACGAGTTCTATCTCGTACCTTAATAATAACTATCAGAGTTCCACCTCGATAGTTCCTACGAGTTCTATCTCGTACCTTAATAATAACTATCAGAGTTCCGCCTCGGTAGTTCCTACGAGTTCCGTCTCGTACCTTAATAATAACTATCAGAGTTCCGCCTCGGTAGTCCCTACGAGTTCCGTCTCGTACCTTAATAATAACTATCAGAGTTCCGCCTCGATAGTTCCTACGAGTTCTATCTCGTACCTTAATAATAAATAGCAGAGTTCCGCCTCGGTAGTTCCTACGAGTTCCGTCTCGTACCTTAATAATAACTATCAGAGTTCCGCCTCGATAGTTCCTACGAGTTCTATCTCGTACCTTAATAATAACTATCAGAGTTCCGCCTCGGTAGTCCCTACGAGTTCCGTCTCGTACCTTAATAATAACTATCAGAGTTCCGCCTCGGTAATTCCAACAAATTCAGTCTCGAACTCTAATAATAACTGCCAGAGTTCTACTTCGGTAGTTCCTGTGAGTCCCACCTCATCAAGCCATGGCAAGTATCAGAGTTCTGCCTCGAAACTGCCATTAAACACAAATTTAAGCAAACTAGTTAGAACTCCCACCGAACCGAAAGGAACGGAGGAGGTTTGGCCACCAACGGAACCATTCATAGCCGTTGCTCAAATCCATAAATCCCCATATGAGCTAAAGTCTCATCAAATCAACCTAGTATCCAAACATAATCATTATCAAACATGTGAGTCCCCCATGCTTCTTCATATAAATCGAGGTAATATCCCTCCAAACCAAAACCGAGATAATATCGTTCATAAAGAATTAAAACCTAATATAAAGACGCTATTAAATTATAGACAAGCATTTCCACAAGACACTACAACCCAATCAAATCGAAATTCTACTCCTTTTATCAACATTCAAACAGAAAATATTCGAGAAGATTTCATTCCTACTAAAAGTCAAACAGTCATTTCAACTCCAATCCGAGATACTATCCCTCACCGTGAAACAGAAACATTCACTCATATTATCACGCAAACCAACGAAGCAATCCTACGAAACACAAAGAATCCTCAAAATCTTAAAATGAGTTCTCCTAATTCTGCATCGAAAAACAATAATTTTAGTTATAAGTCACCGAGTTCCGACTCGATCATTAATCCAAAACGAGTATCACCTCGAATAGTATTAAGCAATCTACTAATCCAATATAACGAGTCCCGTCTCGACCATTCCGCCGAGTTCCTTCTCGAGCATTAATTATTTAAACGAATCGAGCATTGTCTCGAATAATTCAAAAGCAATTAATCTAACGAGTTCAATCTCGAAGAATTTAGAAATAAGTAAGAATCCTTCAAATTCCACTCCGATAAAGTGGTATAGCAGACAATATCCCAATAATAACCCGTTTTGCAAATACTCAAATTACTCTAAGAGAACCAATACAACTCATTCCAATAATCCATATTATCATTATCAAAACAATGTTCCCAATTACAAAACTAGAAAAAAGAAATCAAGCCGTTACCAAACCCATCTTCCTAATATATCACTAAATTCATAATTTGAACCTAAAATCCAGTTCCTATATAAAATACATAAATTACAATTAAAATTTAACAAAAAAAAAAAAAAAAAAAAAAAAAATTGTTTATAAAATTGTAATCTAGTCGAATAGTCGAATAAATTATCAACATAGAGTGATAACGGTAAAAATAAGTAAGTTTTTCTTCGTTTGGTCCACCTAACTCCAAGAAAAGAACAACTTACGTAATCAACCAATTTACTAACCATTTAGAATAAGAAAGTTAAAGATACATTTTTTTAAAAATAAATTCCTAATGAACAATCATTTACACATTTAATTTAAAATCAAAATCATTATCGAAATTATTTTTATTTTTTGCACAAAATAGGATCATTCCAATATAAAGTAATTTACTAGTTCTAAACAAATAACTTATTCAATCATCCAATCTGATCCAAAACAAAATTGCTTATATATAGCATAAATGTAAAATTGTTTAAAGTTGTTTTCTTAAATCATATCAAAGCATTCTGTCATAATAAGTTAAGAATTGTAAATTTGCAAAATAGTTAAACTAAAATATTGTAACTAGAAAATTAAGTAAATCCAAAAGAGGTAGAAACTACAATGATCAACATACCAAGTGGAAAAGTTTCAAATGGGGTTTTCAAGGTTTATCACACAGTACAAAAAAAACTATGATTCACAACAAAACATTATACCATTATCCAATGAACCGCACGTATCATCTAACTACATCATATGGTCCAATAATCTTTCTCAACACTACTTGATACAAAACATGGTTAACGACAAAGCATCACCATTATCCAAACATATTTGCAGATGCACTTCAACCATACAATCATGATTTTAATTCACCAAGCATAAATCAATGGATAAAACACATAAATATTTCTCGAATAAGCAATTGGTCACATGGCATGGCATGGGCAGTATATGAACAGCAAAGACAACTTAGACACCGATCCAATTACTGATTAAGCAAAATCTTATTGCTAACAACAGATGGATTTGGAATTCAGCAAGCAAAGTAAGGGCATTCATTTCGTAGAAGCGGAATGCCAAATAATACTCATCGTAACAGCCGATTCAGCAAATTTAGTTTGTGGACAACGAAAAGTGTCGACGAAGAGCAGGAAAGAGCTTGGATTAGGAAAGGACAGAAACCTGCATGCTATGATATATCTGAGACTTCTCCAACGCTAAAAGGCTACTGGGCGCAGTGTGATTCATTGATGATGGAGAACGGTGTGCTGAAACGAGCTTGGGAAAGTGTAGATGGCAAAACTACGCAAATGCGTATTAACAAAATGCAGAATTCCGGCAGTGTTAAAGGAAGTCCACAATGAATCAACCGGCTGACATCTGTGCATTAATTAAATTTTTGCCAAAGTGAGGGATCGTTTCTACTGGGTCAACTACCGCAATGATGTTGAAGCAAAGGGGACCAGCAAGAAGAATCCGAGGCAGAATGCAGCAGTATAACGGAGGAGTTCCATTTGAACGAGCGGCTGTGATTACTACTTCAGTAAGTGGCCGGAAGCCTATCCACAACCAAACCAGGAAGCACAAACAGTGGCCGGAGAATCCATAAACAACTGGATCAGCAGATATGGAGTACCGTTGGAGCTTCATTCGGATCAAGGTCGTAATTTCGACGACATCGCTACATCCACAATCCGATGGAATAGTCGGGCAATGCAACCGAACCTTAGAAGAGCGTCTGGCGAAAGTAGTTGGATCAAATCAGGAGAACTGGGATCGTCATATCCCCCTGTTTATGATGGCATACCGTAATGCAGTACACGATACCACGGGAATAACACCGTCAACAGTTCTCTTTGGAAAGGAAATACGGCTGAAGTGCGATATTGAGTTTGGAGTACGAGGAATAACTCCCAAAGGAGCCGAGAACTATGTAAGCGACCTCAGAGACAGAATGACTGAGATCCATGAGCATTTTCGAAGGAATATCAAGTTGAACAGCGGTCGATCAAAGGCTCGTTACGATCTAAGATCAAACGACAAAAGATATGGCGAAAGAGATTTAGTACGGCTCTACAACCCACAAAGAAAGAAAGAAAAGTCCTCAAAGCTACAAAGTAATTGGGGGCGACCATGCACAATTATAAAGAGTATAAATGACGTCGTGTACAGGACTCAGCGGAACCAGCGAGCAAGATGAAATTAGTAGACGTCGATAGGCTGGCACGACATTAAAAAGACCCAAATAATGTTTCTGTTCACGTTATGAACAGCAATAGCTTAGACGGTTGGCGCGCGGTATAAACAAAAAGGGCGACGATTCGAGGCTCGTCGTATCCAATGTTTTTATTATAATTATTTATTGTTTATATCCCGACGAACAAATTCATAATAATCTAGACATCTAGTAAAAACAAGAACGTCCGAGATATACCGTACAAAGGAAGGCGTGGTTTAGTGATCGAAAAATCAAATGATTACAAACACAAATACATACACATCGCCCGTCGACAATGATGAATTATGATGATATTTCTCATTCATCATTGCGCCATAAACGATATTTCTATAGATGATTATGGATCGTAAACAGAATAACCAAAAATGAAAACGATTTTTGACATGCAATAAAGAAAATTTCGAGAGCAGCATCAAACTGGTATATAAACACGACCGATGGCAAGCAAAGATCAGTTTCTGGTTTACTTTAAATCGTTAAACAAGAAAATAAATCTGTTGTCATAGCCCCACCCACGTAAGCGGACAGATTTAAACAGTGAAGTCAAACAGTAAATATCAAAGTGTATAAAAGCACAGTGAAATAAAGTTAAGTCCAGTGACATAAAAGTACACAATGTTTTTAATTGCAAAATCCAGACGAACTCAGAAGCCCAGTTCGTAACCATATGTTTCTGGCAAATCAAAATTAAATTAAATTTAAATTTAATCTTAATTAATTAAGAGTATTATGATTAGTTCTTTAAAATATTAATGTAGATTTGAATTTTAGGAAATACTTCAACGAACCTGACTCAACTTTACGGGAACTTAAGCAGTAATTGGACATGTAGTTAGAAATTGTGTTGTCTTTATTAAAGATTGAAGTTGATTTATTGTTACTAATATACTTAAATTATGTTATGCAACACTTACTAGAAACACTTGCTACCACAGACATCTCAGGGAAAATCTTCGGCCCAGACGAAAAGGGAACCCTTCAAAAATTGTACGATTTCTTTTTGTAAACTGCGCAATGTAGCACGTCGAACCAGTGACAAATTAATCTCGCTTGGAAAATAAAGTGAAACAATTCTCCAGGCCACGCACAGCTTACCCCAACATGGACATTTCCTAGTAAGATATGTTCTGTTGTTACGTTAATATTTACACGATGTCAACAATCTCACTCAACTTTACTTGTTTAAATTCACCGACCCGACAAAAACGGACAATTTTATAGGATGGTATAGACTCGCCAAAAGTTAGATCCATGCCGTTTTTGATTTCGGTTGTTGATAAGCTTTTCGAATAAGGATGATGTATTGCACTACGGATTTGCAATTAACTTTGTTGCTTGTGAAATGCAAACTAAAAGGCAGATGGCGCCTAATAAAACTTAATAATGATAAATCATTACAGCCCCATCTACGTGTTAATACAGGCAACTTTTCAGCCTATGTAGTAGTAAAGTATTATCATAAAAATAATTAATGATTTTGCTTTTGCCAAATGCTAGCCTTTTATAGTTTTATATTAAAATCAAAAATTATCCGACCTTAATCACCACAACTTTAATGAAACCCCAAATTAATATTTGCCAATTAAATTTTTTTATTTTTTATTATATTCTAATTAAAATCATATTTAATATACTGATCAAAAATTAATTAATTAAATTTATTTTTGCCTTTGACTCGTTGCTAATAAAATGCGACAATGATGATGATGAAGATGACTAAAGCATTTAAGTATCATCCCAATGTACAAACATATATGTAAAACCGATGTATGCTTTATGTAGCAGACATAAAATTTTCATAAAAGATTGTATTACCGTCGGATATCGGATGGTCAAGTGGATATTATTGATGTTGGACTATCATTTTAAATATGTACACATTTATCGTATAATCCGTAATATTTTTATTTTGAGTATTTAAATACTTAATTTGGTTGAACCTTTTATATATGTATAATACATACATATACTTTAGATATATCTAAAGCAATTTATTTTGAGATGTAGACCCAACCATATTGTGCTGTTTTCATTTTGGATAATCCAAAATAATTAAATTTCATGCTAATTTTGCAAATGTTATTCGTTTCGTTGAATTTTTAATGTTGTTTGAATGTATATAATACGACCGTGGTTAAGAAATAAATTAAGAAGCAGAAATAATTTGAATTCACTCACACTGATACACACACACACATACACACACACACACAGCCAGACTAAACCATATTTCCCGGAGGGTATATTTTGTGATATAAGCAATACCCACTATAATAAAACTCGAAAATTAATTTAATCCATGTTATCCAGTATTTTAATGGATTTATTCAATTTCAAGCATTGTGTGCTTCAGTTCTTAGTACATTTATTGTTGCAATTTTCTCAGAGGTGGGAGTCAGGCAACCTTGCACATATTTTGCTGTGAGACGATTAGAGACATACTCCTCTCAATTTCTGGAATTATACATTTGATTAATTAATTTTTAATTAACAGTTTTATTTTCATACATATAGTTTAAGGCGTTGCCGCATGCTCAAACGGTAAACCGGTATTTCAAACTGTCAAATTCAACTTTTGACTGACACAATTCCAATAAAAATTATTAAAAAATAATTTAAATCTACAAGTACCATCTTATTCTTGAAATTTTTTATTAAAATTGATTTAACTTCATTCAGAAAATCTCAATTTTATATTTTGCCGGCTGTCAAGCTGAAATCTGTCCATCAAAATATAAAATTAGATTTGTTTTGAATGAAATTAAACCAATTTAATTAAAATTGTCTAATAATAAGGTGGTACTTATAAATTTGAACTATTGACAGTTTGAAATGCCGAAGTCAGAAAACATCAGAGGAAATACTACGAATATTAAATCAGGGCAATTCACTTTGCCATTTATTTTCTGATTTCGTTCACAATATTGTAAATGATATGCGCTGAAAATCATTTTACATTCTGCGGCTGATTCAATAATTCCCCCTGAGTTTGGCCGTTTGGAGGTCGTCGATAGTAAGAAACAATTAATCTGCACTGAGCCAGTTACATTAGCAACATAGCTTTGCAATCACAATAACTATTTAAATTGAGCTTCGGAAAATCGCCCTTCAATTCAATTAATAAAACAAAAAAACCGAATTTTTCAGATGGCGTACCTAACATTTGAAAAACAAGAAAATTCTGTTGAAAAACTACTACCAGATGACGAAGCAAGTGACCAAAAACTATTGCTAAAGGAAAAATATGGGCGAGATATATCAAATGAAGAACTGCATAAAGAAATTTTAGATGCGTTTAAGCAAACCTTTACACAACAACGAATATTTCTAAACGAAAACGTTCTAAAGGCCACACCTATTATCACAAAAATATCAATTTTTGCAGCTTAATGGATATAAACGAACATTTATTTTTCAATAATTACAACTCGATAAAACCTACTTGGGGTGGGGCGAGTAGACAAGAGAGAAGAGACGCAACAACTACACTTTCCTTTCCTTCGATCTTGTTATTCGTAAAAGGATGTACGGTGGACCCGGCGTATCCGGGAAACTTGCCTTAGGCTTAAACGTACATACTAAATCAATCAATCAATTACAACTCGATAAAACCTACTGTTGTTAAATTTGGTAGTCCTATTCGAAATATACCTTTACAAAATTTTATTGAAGTAGACGAAGATCTTAAAGTATACTTCGAATTATTACAACTCATTTTAAAGAAAATGTAGATGTGCTATTGAAAAAAATATCCGGTAATTAATATTACTCAATTTGTAATTAGTCATCAAAATTAACCTACGTTTATTTTCCGCGTGGGCTTTCTCTTAATCCGTACAATGACTTCTATAATAGACAAACTTTGTTTGTTTCAACATTATACCCATCGAGTGGATAGATATATACTTCAGTTTTTATAATTTCATTTAAAACGCAGTTTCTACATCTAATTGTTCAATTTGCCAACCATAAACACATGATGTTGGCAGTAATACATACTTTCAAAGTTTCTAGTAAAGCATTCTAGCAACCGGGAGTAAATTTCTTCATTTTCGCTATACATTTGTTGAAATCCTTTGGCTACCCTACAACACGCGCTTTATACTTTCAATTCTATTATTTTCTCATCAGTCGGTTCTTCAACTATATCCCACGTTTTATTTTTTCTAGATTCTGCATCTCTTCATCCATTGATTTTCTCCATTTCTTGGAATCGGTACTATTTGTTGCTTCCTTATAAGTATGTAGTTTTCTGGTATACATGCATCACAAAAATTAACATATACTTTAAATAACTATAAATAAGCAAGGTCATCTTATTTCCGTGGCACCTTCCTGGCTCGTTGTGGTCTTTCTCTCACTTCTTCATTCTCTTTATTTCTTATATTTTTTTATTTATTTTTCCTCTCTTTGTCTGTCTCGCCTTTTTATTCTTCGCCCATATCATAGTTTTCCTGTTCTGTTTGATATTCTTGATCACTTTCATCAGTAAACTTAACGTAATTTTCGGATTTTTCCACTAATCTCACATGACGACTTATATTACCGTTATTTTCCACTAAAACTCTATATCCCATATCTGGGTAACCTATACAAGTATACCTTTGGCAGATTTTGGATTTAGTTTTGATTTTCTGCACTCATCAGGTATTCTCACAAAAACTATGCTCCCATAAATTTTTAAATTTGACACATCAGTATAGGGATTTTGGTCGCAAAATGAGGATTGAGGATTGAGAATTTTGTATATGTACACGATGTTTAATATACATTTTGCTATTGTGTGCCGTCAAATATTTGTATTGTATTAGTGTATTTTCTCATGCGTTTTCTCATGGGGTAAGTATCAAAAACAAGCCAAGCGGGTGAATCCGTTCAAATTTTTGGTGCTTACGCTCGCCTTGAGTTATTTTTCCCTTTCTTCTTACTAGTGGAATTCATTCGTTAATAAAAAACCAAAACAAAATACATAAACGTAACCCATAGGTTAGCTCGATTTTTCAAAACACGTGTTCGTGACGTCATGCAATTCTTTTTTACTTTTCGTTTTTTTATTTGTTGTTGTAATTTATATACGTATTGAGAATTGAGTGACGTCAAAAAAAAAAAGATGGCCATTTATTTACATATTTCGAGCTAACCTTGGTTTTATTGAATCATGAACGTAACCAAAACAATTTCTCGCAAATAAAAAAAAACAAAAAGCAACATCAATCATCAATGAATGATTTTTAATTTATGTATTCTTCGTCGGCTCCATTCGTAATATTTTTAATTTTTAAATTTTGAACAAAGGAACCAAAACAGAAAGTAAGAAAATAAAATGATTTTGTTTATTTTTTTAATATTGTGTTGCCTTGCAGCTAGTGAGGGATGTTCCTTTACGATGTTATGTCGAAGTGTGGGGACATTTTATTCTAAACAAAACAAAATTGTATATAAAAAAAGGTTACGCAAGTTAAAAAGGAAAGTAATAAAATAAACCATCTCGCTTTTTTATTTGCTGTGTATATGCTAGAATAAAATTTCTCCAACCTTGGACATAACATCGTATAGGAGCAACCGAAAATCATGAGTTGCAACTTGCAACACAATACTAAACAAAATAAACAAAATCGTTTTGTTTTCTAGCTTTTTTGTTTTTTTTGGTTAATATTTTTTATTTTGAGTCTCTCTCGCTTCGTAATATTTTTAATTTTTTTTTCTTCGGAATTTGTTGTTCTGTTTCGGTCTCTCTTAAATACATCCTCTCAATCGATCTCTTCTGAGCTTATTCCTCTTATTTGTATCATGTTATCCCTATTACTCGCGTCATTTTATCTCTTTTATTTGCATCATATTAAACGAAAAACTGAAAGAAAAAATGCACATTCAACACCAATACAATTTACCAATACTATTTCCTTCCGGTAATCCTCAAATCAATCGTCATTTTGCGACCAAAATCGCTGTCCTGGGGGTTTTTGATTTGGTTTGGCGAATAATTGATCACCTTATACAATACCAAATATATGCAGATTATTTACTGCACAGATCACCTTATAAATGATAACGGTGGCTAAATAGCGGATCCAAGGTTGAAGAACACGTGCAGATAAACGTAAAATGATTAAGTAATGTGTAGATTTCGATTTCGAGGTAATCTGGAGATGCTTGTAGATTTGTGGATAATCGTTGCTTGTAGTTATTTGTAGATCTAGAGATGATTATAGACTTGTAGATAATCGTTTTTGAGGATATTTGTAGCTGTTTGTCAGGAAAATGTCCCATTTCTGACACCAATGATGCGCCCCAAGCGTTTTTGGGCGGTAGATAAGCGCGTGGCTTGTAGAAATTATTTTTATTTTTGAAGATTAACACTTATTTGCAGAATTGAAGCAAACACTTGGCTGAAGGCACAGTAAATAACTAACACTTGGTTGTAGATACAAATTTATTAAAAATATTTTATTTATTTTACTCTTATTAACCCGGCCTCTCCACCTGCTATCTACCATTGAGTTATACCATTAATATTTACTTTTTTGGTAGTGGAGACACCAAATGTTATAAAATACCAATAAATTATACCAGCAAGTTGTAATAATTTGGCAAAACTCGATGTTATAATAATTTCATATACAACATATGCACAATTCAAAGTAACGGCAAGGGTAATCCCGCCTGTGTTGAATCTTGATGCTAATAAATTAAGTTTTAATAATAAATATTTTCAAAATTAACGACAAAGACGAAATTATGAAATTAATTCAATTGTATAGAGACAATTAATGCTTATGGAATATAAATTCCAGTTTATTAGCACCGAATAACTTATCGTACGTTTACTTCACACGAAGCCATTTTTAATATTTTTGTTTATAGAAATGTTAATGGTAGTGTTATAGTATATGTCAGGTGGAGAGGTAGGGTAAGGAGTACGCTCAGATGACAATTGATTATTTTTACGCAAGTTACAAAATTATTACAAAAAAAATTAAATTAGTACGGCATAATTATTTTTAAACAATATAACAGTGCGCGTACACATACAAATATAAAAATAAAGGAAATTGAAGAAACATTTGAATAACAGATTGATTTATATTTTTTGCTGTTGTAATCATTTACAACGTTCGCTGCCGAGATATATTTGTGGCGTATTCACCTTTTATTTTCAAAAGCATTTTCATTCAAAACATTACATAAATTATAATTATAATTAAAAAAAAAACTTTAATTTTATTTAAACAAAAATTATTTGATTTATAAATAAGTATTCAATTTTTTTTTTTAAATTAACGACTTTTGATTTAAAGTTCATTTTGTTTTTTTTTTTGACCGAAAAAAATTTACGTTCACATCTAAGAACGGTCCCTGCATTGCTTCTAGCGACGGAGACAATTCTAAAAAAATAGAAAATTTTTCCTTACAAATATTTGATGGTACCAATTATGATAAATGGAGATTCAGTTTGAAACTACATATACATATTTGGAGATGAAAAATTGTTACGGGGTAATTACACAAGAATTGAAACCGTATAATATATTATTAAAGAGATTGCCCGCATCAGAATAAAAATGACCTAAGAGGAAGTTACAACTGGAGAGGACGCAGCTGGAGAGGAAACAACAACACGGCGACTGCAAGAGGTCGAGGAAGAGAGGCATCTAGAGCATCCAGAATAGCAGGAAATTCTACATTGTAAATGACACGAGAATATTCAATGTAGAAGTAATGACGTCACAGGCACAGCACGAAAATGAAAATAAGGCGGATAATAAAATAGTGACTTGGTTATTAGACAGTGGTCCCAATCATATCATAAATGATGTTTGCTATCTGAAGCAGGGATCAGTAAGTGCTACTGGTCAGAATGAAAAAAAAACTGCAGCTTATATAGGAAACAGTCTATTGACAAATACAATGATCAGCAAAAACAACTTTTGAGATATTTTTTGGAAGAAAACGACATGAATTTTGGTCGCAAAATTCCTCACTGCCTCATGAGAATTTTGTATACGTACAAGGTGTATAATATACATTTTGTAATTGTGTGCAACCATATACATTCTTTGTATTAGTGTATCGTTTTGTGACGGTAAGTATTAAAAATAAGCCAATCGGTTGAAATCGGTTCAAATTTTTGGTGCTTATGCTCGCGTGTGAGAAAATCTCACTTGCTACGAAGCAGGAGAATTTTCATTTGTGCGTTGTTCATTGTTCAAGCAATATGGTAAGTATTTTGTGAATATTTTAATTTTAGTAAGTTCTATTATCGTATATTAAAAAAAATGTATTTCTTTAGTTTTAACTTATTATGTTTGTTTATTAATTTATAATAAATCGATTTTTTATTATAAATTATTAAAAAATTATAAATATTAAATTAAACTAAAGAAATGCATTTTTTTATTTTGCGAATATAAAGCAAATTGATTAATGTTACGATAATTGTTTTTAGTTTGCGGTCGTAATATAAAAACGCGATATGCAAATGCGTTTTAATACAATTTAAAATTATTAATTTATTCACAAAAAAAAAACAGAAGAAAATAATTTACAACGCTACTAATCTCTACAAACACCAAAAATGTTTCGCCCACCCTTGGTTCTTCAAATATTTGGTTGGTTTTACAGCGGTGTGAGCGAGAAATATGAATAATTATGATCACATGATCATTGATGTGAAAGTGTTAATCTATATACCTTTCCGAATCCGTTCAACATGGCATATTTCAAAACGGAATATTTCAAAATAGAATATGAAAATATGGCATATGGTACACTATGGCATATTTCTCAATGGCATATTATATGGCATATCTCACTATGGCATATTTCACCATACCTTTCATTTCCTCTTATTGTATGTAGTGTGGTGGTATAATATATTTGGTCATTCACTCTCATTCATCATTGGTTATTTATTTTATTTAATGTTTATGTTGTATATACAGTGGAAAACAAAATTATCGTTCACTTCATAGTAATTTGACGACACGACAATTCATTTAAGTACAACATTTTTGGTTCACTATCGTATTAAAAGAGAGGATAAAAAATAAAATTAAAAAATAAAGCATAGGAACCAGTCGTTTTACTCTCCATCGGAGTTGGACAATCTTCTAATCTATCATTCTTGGTCCTGGACAGCGATTTTGGTCGCAAAATGAGGATTGATTTGAGGATTACCGGAAGGCAATAGTATTGGTAAATTGTATTGGTGTTGAATGTGCATTTTTTCTTTCAGTTTTTCGTTTAATATGATGCAAATAAAAGAGATAAAATGACGCGAGTAATAGGGATAACATGATACAAATAAGAGGAATAAGCTCAGAAGAGAACGATTGAGAGGATGTATTTAAGAGAGACCGAAACAGAACAACAAATTCCGAAGAAAAAAAAATTAAAAATATTACGAAGCGAGAGAGACTCAAAATAAAAAATATTAACCAAAAAAAACAAAAAAGCTAGAAAACAAAACGATTTTGTTTATTTTGTTTAGTATTGTGTTGCAAGTTGCAACTCATGATTTTCGGTTGCTCCTATACGATGTTATGTCCAAGGTTGGAGAAATTTTATTCTAGCATATACACAGCAAATAAAAAAGCGAGATGGTTTATTTTATTACTTTCCTTTTTAACTTGCGTAACCTTTTTTTATATACAATTTTGTTTTGTTTAGAATAAAATGTCCCCACACTTCGACATAACATCGTAAAGGAACATCCCTCACTAGCTGCAAGGCAACACAATATTAAAAAAATAAACAAAATCATTTTATTTTCTTACTTTCTGTTTTGGTTCCTTTGTTCAAAATTTAAAAATTAAAAATATTACGAATGGAGCCGACGAAGAATACATAAATTAAAAATCATTCATTGATGATTGATGTTGCTTTTTGTTTTTTTTTATTTGCGAGAAATTGTTTTGGTTACGTTCATGATTCAATAAAACCAAGGTTAGCTCGAAATATGTAAATAAATGGCCATCTTTTTTTTTTTGACGTCACTCAATTCTCAATACGTATATAAATTACAACAACAAATAAAAAAACGAAAAGTAAAAAGAATTGCATGACGTCACGAACACGTGTTTTGAAAAATCGAGCTAACCTATGGGTTACGTTTATGTATTTTGTTTTGGTTTTTTATTAACGAATGAATTCCACTAGTAAGAAGAAAGGGAAAAATAACTCAAGGCGAGCGTAAGCACCAAAAATTTGAACGGATTCACCCGCTTGGCTTGTTTTTGATACTTACCCCATGAGAAAACGCATGAGAAAATACACTAATACAATACAAATATTTGACGGCACACAATAGCAAAATGTATATTAAACACCGTGTACATATACAAAATTCTCAATCCTCAATCCTCCCTATACAAGTAAATTCTTTTATTTGACTAAGTGCAAAATTTATCGTGAAGTGCTCAAATTAACTACAAACGATATCGCCACCATTTGCAATGATATAATTTTCATTCGTGTCTATAGTGAACTTACTATTACCGTTCAGTGCAAAGTGCCGTAATAACAAACCGTGGTAACTTGTCGTCAAATAATTTCACATCAGGAATATGATGGAATATATAATAGCGTGTGATCAAATTACTCGTCTTCAGACATTCGTCGATAAAAATGGCAGCAAGTCAAATAGTCAGCAACTATAGTTACGACTTATCTAGATTCCTCGATAAGTATTTCGAAAATGTTTGTGATATCCAAGGCCAATTGGAATCACTAGTTCCTGAAGAAGTACAGTCAACTAGTCGTGCAGACATTCAAACAATTTACTTTGACCTCAAGCCACAAATTTCGGTACTTATTCAAGGTCTTCGGCCATCATCGTTGGACAGTTCAACAGTCAATGTGGAACAATCTACAAAACTTTCTTCATCGCTGAAGTTACGGAAAATTGAAATCCCAATTTTCAATGGTGATTATGCAAAATGGATGGAGTTCATGAATCATTTATGAGCTTGGTACATAATCAAGAAAATGTGGATAACATCACTAAATTTCAGTACTTATGTTCCTCACTGGGCAAGATTCCGTATCGCACGATTGAATCATTGGAATTATCAGCTGCTAATTATGCTATCGCTTTGAAGCTTCTGTCAGATAGATATGAGAATAAAAAAAAATCATTTGTCAGGACCATATTCGATTATTATTCTATCTTAAGGCGATTGATAAAGGGTCCGCGGAAAGAATAAGAGAAATAATCGACCACTTCAATTCTCATTTGCGCGCATTGGAAAGTCTCCAGCGCCCAGTAAAACAATGGGATGATTTAATTGTAACAATGATATAACAAACTAGATAATGAGACACGAGTGAAATGGGACGACGAATCACCTCGGGATCGAATGGCAACCTTAGAAGAATTGATGGTATTCCTAAATAAGCGATGCCATACCGTGGAAAGCAAACCATCAGTACCAGCCTCTAGGGCGGCTCCAGCTAGTTCACGTCAAGTGAAACAATCTTCTTATATTTCTACAAGACCACAATATAAATTCGTTTTGTGCTCAACTCGATATTCAGATGTACTAAATTCCTGTCACTGTTACCTGCTGTTCGTTGTCAAGAAGCCATGAAGCGCAACATTTGCATAAATTGTCTAAAAATTGATCATACTACAGCGGAATGTAACTCCAATGATTTATGCAAACACTGCAACTCCAAGCATCATACACTGCTCCACCAAGGAGCAATTTCTGCAAATAAAGATGCACCATCAACTTCAGCTATAGCCGCTTTGAACATAAGGGTTCAACTCGAACCACTTCAACCAACCAAGTCAACGTTCCAACCTAACCATGCAACTGCAATAGTACAGTCTAATACGGAAAATCAATCATCAAGTCTCGTATCTTCAACGCATTCCGCATCCTATATTTTTTTAGCTACAGCAGTTGTTAAGGTCTTGGACAAATCCAACGTATGGGTATCCTACCGAGCACTCCTTGATTCGGCTTCACAGCTTAACTTTATTACCGACTCATTTGCTTCACGGTTGGATTTAAAGAAATCAAATATTCGTACTCCAATAACAGGAATAGGAGACTCCACCGTCTTCAGTGCCTGGAAGACAAACGTGATACTACAGCCGTGTCATTCTTCATATTCCACGACGATGGACGCTCATGTTCTACCAAGCATTACGGGTATGCCGCCCGTGACCAGAATGAAAATAGATGATTGGCCAATACCTGCGAATATTCCCCTAGCGGATCGACAGTTCAATATGTCGCAAAAAATTGATATGCTCATAGGAGCCGAACTATATTTAGAACTACTGTCAGTTGGCCAAATCAACATTGCTGATCATCTACCATATCTCCAGAATACAGTGCTCTGGTGGATATTATCCGGCAACTTACTGCAAATTTAACCTCCAAACTTTATTGTAACATGGCTGCAACCGTTGAAAATGATTTGAATTCGCAGCTCGATCGATTTTTAAGCAAGAATTTATTGAATACCAAGATCAACTAAGATGCACGCCCGAAGAAGAAGAGTGTGAAGCACATTATCATACTACATTTCAACGCACCACAACTGGAAGATTTTGCGTGAGGCTACCATTTTCTTCACCAGTCAATTCTTAGGCGAATCAAAATTAATGACTATCAGCGCTGATTCTTGAGTCTAGAAAAAACTCTTGATCGAAATTTAAGTTTAAAATTACCGTACGTTGAATTTATGAATGATTATAAATCACGCGAGCACATGAAACTTGTTGCTGAAAATGACATCAAATCGCCAAATTATTTCATACCGTACTACTGCGTTTTAAAACCGGATAGCTCTTCAACACGTCTGCGTGTAGCCTTCGATGCTTCAGCGTCTACGACATCTGGCATGTCCTTAAATAACATACTTATGGTTGGGCCTGTTATCCAAAACGATCTTTTCAGCATACTCATCAGATTTCGATACCCAAGATATGTTTTCAGTACCGATATATCCAAGATGTATCGCCAAATTGAAGTTGATGACAACGATACCCAGTTCCAGTACATTTTTTGGCGGAATAACTCAGGAAGCCCACTACAAATTTATAGACTCACTACTATCACATATGGAACGGCGGCCACTCCATTTATTGCAACATGCTGCTTAAAACAACTCGCAATCGACGAAGGTAAAGAATATCCACTAGCAGCAGTTACTATTAATAATTATATTTACGTCGATGATTTCCGAGTTGGTTTCGATGATCTAGATTCAATTCTTTAAGTAAAATCGCAATTAATAAAAATGCTAGACACAGCTGGAATGAGACTTCACAAATGGTGTGCAAATGACTCCTCAATATTGCACGACATACCCGACGCCGATCGTGAAAAAACACTCATATTCGATGAGTGGGAGCCGGTAAAGACATTGGGCATGTTTTGGGAACCCCTCGGCGATGAATTTTGGTTCCATGTCAACCTTACACAAATAAAAAGAATAACAAAATGCACCGTTATATCAAACGTTGCGCGGATTTTCGATCCACTTGGCCTTATTGCACCAGTAATTTTAACTGGGAAAATATTTCTTCAACAACTATGGCAACTACGAATCGGCTGGGATGAATCACTTCCTCAGCATCTACATACACAATGGCTTCACTGCAGACAAGATCTTATCCAACTAAATAAACTGAAGATTGCACGTCACAAATCCATCTACATGGATTCGCTGATGCCAGCGCGAAGGCGAACGGCGCTTCCATATACACCAGATCTACAGATGCAAAGGGAAACACTATTGTCACGTTACTGTGCGCCAAATCTAGAGTTGCTCCACTGCACAAAACCACGATACCTCGCTTGGAACTTTGCGCTGCCGTACTTTTGGTTAAACTAGTTCAGAGGATACTGCCAATTCTACTACTTCAGCCGTCTCAAATCATTTATTGGACAGATTCAACGATTGTGATTCATTGGTTAAATGGGAATTCTGCAAAATGGAAAACCTATGTTGCCAACCGTGTGGAGGAGATCCAACAATAAGTTTGATTTCACAATGGAGACACGTATACATAGATTCCAAAAATAACGCTTCGGATGTATTATCTAGAGGAATAACACCTACCAATTTCTCATCACAATCAATACACTGGTTCAATGGGCCTTCATTTCTAAAGAAACATGAAAAATTTTGACCGAATGTTTTCAACGTGCAAGCAGATGCTAATATACCAGAACAACGCAAATCCAACACGGTGTTGATAGACAGTCAGCCTACACCAGCAAAACCATCGCTATGCGATTTCTTCCTAAATATAAAGTACCGCAATAATTATAATTCGCTTCTTAATGTAGTGGCATATATGCATCGCTTCATCAATAATTGTCGACTTAGTGGTTGGTGTGAAGAACTCAGACAATATGGCCAGCTAACATCAGATGAATTTCAAACTGCGTTAAACTCCATTACAAGAGCAGTCCAAGCAGATTGCTTTACCGAAGATGTACAAATGCTGCAAACAAAGAACCAGACCACCTTTAAAAGTAAAATCCGTTCCCTTAATCCATTTATGGATAACGCACAAGTTCTTCGTGTCGGTGGTTGATTCCAAGGTTCACAACTTCCTTTCACTTCAAAACATCCAATTCTCCTTCCAAAAAATCATCCTTTCACTCTAACTATGTGCTGATTTTTTCATTATAGAAATTGCCACACTGGCCACCAAGGACTACTTGCATCAGTCCGACAGGAATTTTGGCCATTAAACGGACGAGCCGAAGCACGGAAAATTTGTAAGGAGTGCTACCGTTGCTTCAAGATGCGGCCAGTGAGCATCTATCAACTTATGGGTAATTTTCCTGCGACTCGAGTGCAGTGTGCACCACCGCCTAAGTTATAATCCCAATAGTATCATGAATGCGGAACTAATAGCTATACACCAGGGAATTAAAATACATTTGGAACCGTTTCGTCATTTACACGGATTCTCAAGCTGCATGCAGATTACTAAATAGTGACGTTGTAAATGTTTTTTCCTACGATATCTTTAAAGCAATAGACAGTAAAAACGTAAAAATCGTAATTCTGTGGATACCCGGCCATAGCGAAATAAAAAGTGTTGTAGTTGTTGTTCAAATTAACAAGCTTTTAATTAACACTCACAACACAACTTTATTAATATATATAACTTCTAATTTACATTTACTTTATTTTAACCTCACTGTATGACAGCCAACAACACAGTATATCGTACCAAGATGTGTGTTGTCAGAACCGAGAACTAACTCAGGATTGTACAATGAAATATTATAAATATATTATATTCAGGGTTGCAACACCTCCCCCTAATAAAGTAGATATGGCTCTTGGTAGTAGTAGGTCCAGAGTTGTTCTGATTTTGCGATTGAACATAATCTCGGCTGAAGACAATCCAGAAGGTGTATTCGGATTTGGTGTAGTACGATAATTTGATAAGAAAATTTGTAGTGTTTCCTCTATTGACTCTCCTTCCCCTTGAATTTTCTTCAACGCCCTTTTCAGCGTATCGACGAACCTTTCCGCCTGCCCATTTGATTGCGGATGGTATGGGGCACAACGGAGATGTTGTATGCCGTTCCGCTCACACATTAGTTGAAATTTCGCAGAAACGAACTGTGTTCCGTTGTCTGAGACGATGAGTTGTGGTGATCCAAAACGAGCCAAACTTTCTTCAATGATAGCTACCGTTTTGGTTGCGGGGATAGTTGGTGTAATGAATATTTCTGGCCATTTCGAATATGCGTCAACAATGACCAATAAATATAATCCGTTTATTGGACCGGCATAATCAATATGAATGCGCTGCCATGGACCCTCGGGTATCGACCATGACTCCAACGGTATCTTTGTAGAGGTCTTTGCAACACTGGTGCATTGATTACATCCCTTGACCAAATCTGCAATATTTTCGTCAATTCCAGGCCAGTATACGTAGCTGCATGCAATAGATTTCATGCGTTCTATGCCTTGATGTGCTTTATGTAGTTGATGCAATACTTTCCGTTGATACATGTGTGGAATTACAATTCTATCCCCGAACATCAGGCAATCGCCGATAACTGATAATGATTGTGATCGTTTTAAAAATTATCTGACGTCCGTATTGGAAATCGATTTTGGATTTGGCCATTGAGAATTGACGTAACGAATAACTGTTTGAAGTATTTCACATTGTCGAGTTGCCTTGATTATCATCGAATGCGTGATTGGCAAATGACTGACTGTATCTACCTGTGAATTGCGCAGATCAACTTCCAACTGAAGCGATGCTATTACGTAGTCCTCGTCCGGTTTCAATTGTGCACTTATTAAACGTGATAGAATATCGACGTAGCCGAATTTATCCGTCGCGACGTACTCAATGATAAAATCATACATGAGTAAGGTACATGCCCACCTTTGAAGTCTATTCGCAGTGTAGACAGGAATTCCCTTCTTTGAACCGAATATTGATAGTAGAGGTTTATGGTCCGTTTGTAAAATGAATTTCCGGCCATTAATCATCCGATGAAATTTAGTAACTGCGAATATCAAGCCTAATGCTTCTTTCTCGATCTGCCCGTACCCCATCTCGGCTTTCGTTAGTGACCGAGAAGCATGGCTAACTGCCTTTACCGAACCGTCTTCATACCGGTGATATATGCAAGCACCGATCCCAATCTGACATGCATCCGCTGCTACCACTATCTGCTGATTTGGGTCATAATGGGTAAGCATGAGATCAGACTTAAGTATTTGTTTGAAACGTTCGAATGATTTCTGACAATCAGTCGGCCAGTCCCATTTAGCGTCTTTTTTAAGTAAGGCATCGAATGGGCGTCTTAGCTGATGCATATCTTTGATGAATTTACCGTAGTAATTAATTGCTCCCAGATATGACTGCAACGTCTGAATGTCCTTTGGTGGAGGCATGCGTGTGATTGCTTCCACTTTCCCTGGATCTGGTCTCGTTCCGTTTTTATCGATAATTCGAACCAGATATTTAATAGATTTCATAAAGAAATTACATTTATTGATTTTGATGATGAAGCCAAAATCTTTAATACGCTGAAGTGTTTGGTATAAACGATTTTCGTGCTCTGCTTCTGTTCTACCACAGACACCACGATTAAATCGTCCATGTACGCTGCTACCCCTTCCAGGCCTTCCACCATAGTGCTCATTATTTGCTGAAATGCACCTGGCGCAGCTTTGACACCGGGTGGCAGTCGATTAAATTTGAACAACCCACGATGTGTGTTGATTGTAACCAATTCCCGTGACTTTTCATCGACTTCTACCTGAAGGAACGCATCACACAAATCTATTTGACTAAAGACTGTGCCATTTGCCAGTTTTGAAAAAATGTCATCGGGTAGCGGTAATGGGAATTGATGAGGCTCGAGTGCATCGTTTAGACCTGTTGAATAGTCTGCACAAATTCGAATCCTACCATTGCTTTTTTTTACAAAAACTATTGGTGCGGCCCATTTGGAAAAATCCACTGGTGTGATGATACCCAGTTGTTGGAGACGATCCAGTTCATCATTTATTTGTGTTAATGCCGCGTACGCCCCTGGTCGTTTCGCTCTGAATACTGGTCTTTTATTTGGTTTGAAGTGCAATATGACTTGTGTTTTCGTGCACCGTCCGAGAGTATCTTTGAATACATCCGGAAATGATGAAATCAGTGTTGTTATCAGCTGCTGGTCTGAACTGATGTTGTTAATGGATGAAACGTTGCATATCGATCTGAGCGGCACATCCCAGATGTTGAATTTATCAATCCAATCTATTCCGAATAGATTCAGATTGTTATCGCCTGATACAAAACATTTCCCCGTAATTGTAGTGTTATTGAATTCCATATCACCTTGAAATTCCGATAACAATTCAAGCTGTTGCCCAGATGCACTTGTTGCTGATTGATTTGTTTTTTCCAATGTGGGCTCACCAATTTCCTGCCAAATTGATTTGGAAATAATGGTAATGTCTGACGCTGTATCCAGCTGCATATTCACTGAGACATGGTTGATTCTTACATTGATGAATTTGCGCTTTGCAGCCATATCTCCATTCACTGCAAAAAATCCTTTTGATTGTGGCACATTTTTGTTTTGATTTTTAATATGCGCTTATTTGCTGTGTTGAGTACTATAACAACCGTTATAACCTTCCTTATGCCCCACCTGTTGGCATTCCCGACACCGATGTTGTTTGTATGAACAGTCGGCTGTGAAATGCATGCCGCCGCATTTCCAACATGGCTTACTGGGTGCTGATTGGCGTTTGTCCGTGTGATGATTCGGATTGGGCTTATTTTGGTATTTGTTTTGACTGTTGAAATGTTTTTTCTGATCTGTCCCTGCATTATGATGGTGACTGTTGAAATGGTTCTTCGGATTTGCCCCTAAGTAACTGGCGTTGACTACTGATTTTTGTTGATAAGAATGATTGTCACGATTCTCAATCATTTTTGTGTCTTTTTTGAGGTTAATGAGCTGTTGGGCTTCTGTTATCAACTTCTCTAGTGACATTGTTTTGTCTGCATCAATTCTCGACAACAGTTTTGTTCGGATGTCTGCGTCACATGACGACCTTAACCCACTTGTAAAAATAAGGCATTTGAACTGATCTGCTGTCAAATTCTTCAGATCGAAATGCTCGCAATGCCGGTTTATACGGCCCGCGTATGCCACAAAATCCTCCGAACTTTTCTTCTGCTGCTGTAAACACTCGAATCGTAGATTGAACAATGATTTTTTCGGACCGAAAATGTCTTTTAATTTTGCGACAGTTTCGTCAAATGAGAAATCACGAGGGCTTTTCGGTAAAATGTAACCCACGTATTTGTCATGATTCGATGTGTGTAGTTTACGTAAAAGCAGCCTCGTCTTCACTCCATCGTCCAAATTTTCACTATCTACCTTGAACAAATCCTCAAATCTTTCATACCATGTGTCGAAATATTTGCCGTCCTCCGGATCATGGTAAAATTCAACAATCTGATTCGCAAGATTATGAATTTGTTGAACATCGTCATTTTTTGTACTTTTTGCCAAATGTTTGATTATGACGTCATGTGATTTGAGCATTTCGGTGATGGAACTCAACATTTTTTTTGTAGCTTCGTCCATCTTGTTTTTTTATATATATTATGTGTATAGAAAAAAATCGCGAACACGTTTTTTTTTTAATTTTATTTTTATTACTCCGTTATCCTCGTCGCCAATTCTGTTGTAGTTGTTGTTCAAATTAACACGCTTTTAATTAACACTCACAATACAACTTTATTAATATATATAACTTCTAATTTACATTTACTTTATTTTAACCTCACTGTATGACAGCCAACAACACAGTATATCGTACCAAGATGTGTGTTGTCAGAACCGAGTACTAACTCAGGGTTGTACAATGAAATATTATAAATATATTATATTCAGGGTTGCAACAAAAACCAATGAGATCGCAGACAAACTTGCGAAACAAACAACTGTAAGTGATACAAATGGAATTTTACCAGCACAAACAGATGTGAATGATTTAATGATTGAGACCAGCAAGGAACTTTGGGCAAGTTATGATAGCAAAATGAGTATGCAGAAATATCAACATGAAAAAGAATATGGCATTTTCAGCATATGCCATTGGTAACAAGGAAACCTTGGTTTAAAAAATTTACTGATATGGGAATAATCATTAAAATATTGACAAGAATTCGGATCGGGCATGGATGGCAATTGGAAAGCTATAAGGAAAAAAATTAAAATAAAAGTCAGCGATAGCTGTGAAACTAGTAACGTCCCAGAAGACATTGAACATATAATTTTCAAATGCACAAAATATGCAAATTTAAGAAATCAAGGTCAATTTTTAATTTTGAACAAGACCCAAAATTTATCCGATTTATTACAGAATTACCAAAATTATGCAGTATTAAGTAAATATTCCTAAAAGAGGGAATTGTTTTATAGACTTAAGTATTACATATTGTGATACAAATGTAGAAAAAGAGAGGCGATAAGGACAGATACATTAGTCTGTCTAAACTAAAAAACTCTGGCTGCCAAAGCCAGAGAAACACACGCATAATCGTCCTCTTTTAGACATAAACAGACAAACTCTTATATCATCAAACATTCCATATGTTTTATACTCTTACCACTATATATGTATGTATGAACACTATATTGTATGTATGTAGCAGCTAATTTTTAATTTCCTTTTTAATAAAGTGGAAAATGTATGTTAATTTTCACTTAGCACAAAAACTATATAACAAATTTTAACAATCAATTTCCGTTACTATATACATATGTATACACATAACTATAGCTATACAGTTAACTTATGTACACGTATAGATAGAAAGTACAACGGGGGAGTTGGTGGTTATAAGACACAAAACATCAATCATAATTTAGATGTGTAGCATTATATCGAATTTTTATAATAAATATGATACAACATTTATTACACAGATTCGACGTGTATGTATTATGTTTCCCAGAGCAACAGTAATTTTGATTCATCTCTCTAAAGGACAATTCAGCCAATTTTATGTATGTATAAAAAGGAGAATCGCAGAATATTTCACCCTTATTTGATTTTAATTACGTAAGAATTCTTTAAAATTAAATTCCTATTTTCTCTTAAATTATCATAATACATAATAAAAAACTTTTTTTTTAGATAATTTTTTGTTGTTGGATTCTAATCTCTAGCGAGTTTGGAATTTGTATAACGAAAAAACAACTTACATTTCTAATGATTATTCGGAAAATGTAGACTGTGGTATGAGAAGAACCCTATCTCTCTTATGAGTTGTTCCCTTTTTAATTTTAATGTTATTATTAATCAATTCACCCCTTTTTTATATAAAATGACGCAAAGTCTCTTTAATGCTTTAAAGCAGATTTTATATAGCATAAAATACGTGAATGCTGAATACATGCATATTAAATCTCTCTCAGGATCGAGCTCTGTGCCTTTTTTTTATTATTTCTTTATAAATCACTAAATATTATTTAAAAGGTCATTTATAAGAATTCCATCATTCCGAATAATTAGTTTTTATTGTTGGGGAAATAAAATTTATCGAATGTAATCCCACACCGAATCGCCACCGTATACTATATATGTACATATCCGAATAATGACCGAAACAAAATCATAAAATTAAATGGCCCAATTTTATTTTTATGGTATTTCTGCACATTGACTACCGCATCATCATCATAATATACGGTTTTGACGACGACTACTGCTACCTACAACAATGCCTCTACGTTCCATTTTTTTTTTTTATGTGACTTCTTACCTTCCATCACATAATCATTTCACATTTTCCGTTCTTTTTATTTTCAATTTTCATCATTGTTTAAATATTTTCTAGTTTTTATGATTCGCTATATTACGTACATATATGTACGTATACATAACATCCATAAACCCCATTCTTCCTTTACCATTCGCACATACATACACACACTTGCCATTTTTATTTCTTCTGAATTATCAAACGATGACACCCTTCTTCTATAAATGGGTACATCTGTATGTAGAGAGTATTTTATTCTTATTTAAGATGAACAGGAAGGAATCCACTAAACAAAAGTGTTTTTATTACTTTTGTCTTTTCGTAAAAAAAAGGTGGGTGGGGTGGTTATATGTGTACCTACACTCTTTTCAAGAGTATTTGATAGTATGGAGCAGTGGAACGCAGTGGAATTATACGAAATTATGTTAATCACTATCGCAGTGGTGCGGCATAACAATTTAGTTTAAAATACGTTTGGGAAATATTGAATTTCACACGATTCATCTTAGAGCAAGCGATACTACCAAAAGGTACAACTATCACAGCTTAGTTGTATTAGAACAGCGATTTGTTCCCAGAAAACACAATTCTTCGGCTTAAATCGAAAATGGCTAAATTCAATAGTGTAACGTGTCACTGGTCTGTTTCAATCTAAGGAAGATGACTTTATTTTTAAAATATTGTTATGTATTGTATTTGTTGGGTATGGTTTGCCTTATCAAATTACATAACACTGGTAGATGTTTTTCCAAATTCGGCTTGATGACCAATTGCTGATGGGTTGTGATCTTGTAATTTTGATAACCCTATTGGTTTTTTCAACGAAATTCCACAAAATCAACACTTTTTTGAAAATATAAATTGAAATTTTTATTTTAATCAAGTGTTGGATTTACTTTTAATACTTTTTGGTTTTATTTCACTTTTAAAAAAAAATACGACTTGTTTCATTCATTTTCAGAGTTTAGCTGAGTTTAAACAGACTCCCGGGATTGAATCGTCATCAGATTCAAGGATTGGAAGTCGGCACAATTTCTGAATTGGTCCCTTGCGTGTACCGTTTTTTGTCCTGACTTCAGCCACTCGAATTTAGCCGTCATCACCGGGAAATAATTTTATGACTCGCCCCATCAGCCATTGAGCGGGAGGATGATTGTTGTCATATATCACGACGACATCATTTAGTTGCAGATTTTTGTGTTGTGTTTTCCATTTGTACCTCTGCTGAAGCGTTTCCAAATATTCTAATTGCCAGCGCTTCCAGAATTGATGGTAGATTTTTTTTACGACGTCCCATCTTGCATGAGGATTAAATTTTTGTGCTGTTTCTGCTGGTAATTGGAATAGCACGTCCGATTATAAAATGAGCAGGAGTAAGAAACTCTAAGTCATCATTGTCGCCGAAATAAATTAGCCTGGAGTTTAGAATGCCTCCGATCTGCACTGTTAATATTGAGAACTCCTCAAGCGTAAGTATTGTGTCGCCAATAGTTCTCGTGATTTGGGTTTGGTTGCCTTGATTGCTGATGAATCGCCTCCAATAGGCTTTATCCTTCAATAGACTGGAAAGAATAAAGTCATTCTTATTGTTCAAAAATCTATAAATTTCAGCTAGATAATTTTTTGCGCCAACAAAATTTGTAGCGTTGTCGCAATAAATAGTATAGCATAGTCCTCTTCTGCGCGTATTGCACCTAAAAATGACTCGGTGCTGAAATTCATGCAAATCTCGACATGTATTGCATGTATACTGCAGCATAAAAAAATAGCCAAGTATGCTTTAGTGCATAGGTATTGACCCTCTTCGTCGCACAGCATGAACTTTGAGTGGCTCACAAAAATCGACTCCGACTACATCAAATGCTACCATAAATTTTATCCGATCTTCATGTAGCTGACTCATCATTTGAATGATCATAAGTGATTGTTGTCGCGGTTGATGATTGTGATGAGATAATTATTAGGTGTTTCGCACTGTACGGTAATGCTGATTTTCATAGTCTACTGCCGACCCTCATAATTCCTTCGTTGTCCAGGAATGAATATAGCTGCAGTAAACGGCTTTTAATTGTTATTGATTTATTATGTTGAAGAGATTGATATTCTTCGGGAACATCAACCATTTGCCAATATATAACTATTTTTCGTCAGCACTCCAAACCGCATCTCTCCTTGCTGTTTCTTAGCTTTCAAATTGTTGAGATATCTAAGCACATGTGAGAGGATTCTTTTCAGTTTGAAGAAGCTGGAATACTTCCAACTCAACTGCTGCAAGACGTCATCTTCTGACTTAGGTTCGGTTTCCGCCTTTAAAGTGGTAGTGTTATATACGCCAACCTCGATTTCTTCATTCGTTCCTGGAATCTCTGGTTGATCTGGCCAAAAATGTTCATCTTTTGCCAACCATGCCTGTCCATTTCACCACAATCTATTTTTCGAGATTTCCTCGTTCTCTTTTATATATAAATGCCGATGATTTCTTCTGTGCTGTTAGCGACAGATGTTGTCCAACGCCTTGGTTGATTAGGATATCCAATCCAAAACTATTTTAGAAGCGGTCCACATTGTTACCGAGGCTGTATTAATTGATAAAATATCCGTTATTCTTTTACCAATCGACTAAATAGTACCGCTCCCATTACTTCAAGTCTCAGAATACTGACTTGTTTCAGTGATGACACCTTCGTCTTGGCACAAATCAGGTGGTTCACAAATCCTACAGAGCTCTGTGATCGAACGTAAACTGCCGCTGCATAAGCCCATTTGCTAGTATCACAAAACCCGTGTATGGTTAAGCTGGTCGATGCGGTGATACAACGGGAATTTTTATCTCCAGATTGTGCTTCTTGTGGGAGCTGTTCATCCCATCCAATCTTCTGTAGCCACAAGCTTTGGAACAGTATTTTGATTTTAATGGTAATTTGTGACAGGAGCCCCAGTGGATCGAAAATCTTGCTTGCTTCTGAAAGGAACCTTCGTTTGGTGTGCACTTGTTTTTCATCTATAGGTTTACCTGGAATATGAATTGATCCGAGTTTGCATGCCACGCTATTCCTTACACCTTCAATGGCTCTGGATGTTCGGAGAATACTTTTAAGATATTGGACGGATTACTTAACAATTTCCTCAATTGTGGCTCATTCGACGATAGTTTTCTTAAATTGAACCCCCCACTGCTTAAAATTTTCAAAATATCGTCTTTCAGTTTCATCAGGCCAGATAAGGTTGGCACGCCAGTCATCGATCATCTACGAAAATATCTCGTTCTATGGCCCGGCATGCTTCTGGAGAATTTTATTGATTTAAGACAGCCAGTTCTTTTAAGCTTCTAGTGGCCATGAATAATGCAGACGCAATGCCATAGGTTACCGTGTTCAACGCGTTTGTACGTATTTGTTGCTTGTCGTCTCGCCACAGAATTATCTGATGCTTCATATTTTCCCTGTCTACCCAAACCTGGCGATACATTTTTCCAATGTTGCCTACCAGTGCGTCTGGATGTTGCCGCAATCGCGTAAGTAATTGGAACAATGTTGATTGTACGTTTGGCCCTATCTTCAAATTCTGGTTTAAGGACATACCTGCGGTTGATTTTGCAGATGCGTCAAATACTACGCGAAGCTTCGTTGTATTTTTGTGTGGCAGGATATAAGTTGATTGTAGTTTGGTGTTATTTAACTCAAGCGGCTGCATATAATGAAGAATTTCGTATTCCTTCAGAAACTGACGGTAGTATAGCTGGCGGAATTGACCATCTATCTTAAAGCGTTTCTCCATTGCCAATAATCACGATACTGCTTGCTGGTACGTTGATCACGGCTCCTTGAATGGAAGATTAGTTATGAACCTTCCATCTTTTGCTCGTCGTGTTGTCGACTTGAACCAGTCTTCACATTCCTGCTCTTCTGTACTGATTTTGCTGGTTTGCAGAACTTCTTTTATTGCCCAAAATCTTTGCAACGTAGCATCTATATCAACGACGGATGTAAATGAATGTGTGATTTCTCTTCTTTCTGCTTCATGTCGGCCACCTACAACCTAGCCTAATTTAGTTTTGTGAGCTTTTAAAATTGGACTATTCAGCTCCATGCTCTCAACCTCAAACAATTCAAAAACTATATAGGGCTTGTAAAGGCTTGTATAGAAATTTTGATCAGCCAAACTTATTTTTGCTAAATTCTTCATACATCTGGCATCAAATTCGAAAGCGGTATTGTAGACGTAATTTTAGGGATGATAAGTACCTCTAGATTGGATAACTCAATGGAATTGAATCTGGCAGCTAAGCGCAATGTCGTAATCTCGTGAGATCTCCCGCTATTCACTTGTCCAATCCCCGCTATTAACGCCTTACATACGATTTCTTCTGGGTAAGCCTAATTTCTGGATCATTGATTCGGTGACGAATGAAGATTAAAAGCCGCTATCTAACAATGCACGGCAAGAACGTGGTATACCAAAATCATCTAATATGTTTATTACTGCTGTGGGTAATATCGTTTGCAATGTACCCTTAAGTGCAATAGCGCAACCTTGGTTAGGAATGAGTTTATCATTGCTTGTGTGATAGGCCGAAGTCGAGGGTTCTTCAATATTGTTATTTGTGTTTTCTGAGTTAGTGATTAATACATTTGGCTTTTGATCTAAATGCAAGAGACTATGATGCTTCCCATAACATTGACGACATCTGCCTCGGATTCTATAGTGTAGACCTTATGTCCCGGATTGAGGCAGTTGAAACATTTTTTGTATTTTCCAATTAAACTTCTGCGATCTTCAACCGATAATTCCTTTAATCGAAGGCAATCAATTAACCTTTGCTGTTACACGCTACGCAATCTTCTTCGGTGGTAGCTGCAAAGCGGTTTCTCGGTTTGCCTGTTACATTTTCTCGCGCTGGTTCTTTTAATAAAAAAATCGAAGAACTCATTGATGGTTATGGGAAGTCTTTGTCGGTGTTCTCTTGCGCCCATAAACTGCGTGTCTCATCATCCAGTTTTTGCAACAATATGTATATGAGGCTAGGAACTTTGGCTTTGCCTCCTAATGCTTTTAAACCATGGATCGCACTGATTACATTTACGTTAGGCTTTTCCATAAAGTTACGAATGAATGCATTAATTGTATGCCGTTTACGATCGTACCTTTTGCTTTAGCTTTTTTAATGCTGCAATGTAATTAGCTTCAGTAACTTTAAAATGTTTTACTAAAGAAAATGCATCGCCTCTAAGCAAGCCCATCAGGTATTGAAATTTTTGCACCGGGTTTATATTATTGCTATGAATGCTGGAATGGAACAAGTCAAAGAAACTTTGCTAATCCGTATAATGCCAGAAAAAGTAGGAATATGCAATTTAGTAAGGCGCACCTCAGGGCTAGTAATTATAGTCGATATATTCAAACTGGTGTCATTGGTGGGATTCCTCAATTCATTAAGACCACGTTTTTTGATCCAGTCATTCAATGTAGCCACTATAACGTAATATGCTTCTTCGGCTTCATCTAACTTAGATTCCATTTCACTATCAATGGCAAATATCGATGCTTCTGGCAATGGCCAACTAAAATGGAAAAAAATAGTGAGGACAGTGACTACTGAAGTCTTTAAATTATATACTTTTACTTTTTTAAGGTTTTCTAATTTGTTTTGATCCTAATGAATTTTAATAAATGAAATTGAATTTTTTTTTTGTATTTATTATTGAAAGGGCTCATGCCTATGCGTTAGAAATGAGCATACCAGCTGAAATAATTGAAAAATAACCTCAAAATTCTGCTTTAAATTTCATAGTGACTCATATTTTCATCAACAAACTCAAATTCCCTCCTAAACTTATTTTTGCTGATAATTTAAAGTTTTTTTTATTTCCTGAATAATTTGAAAAAGCGAACATGAGCCCTTTCAAGATTAAACGATTCAACAGAACCCTTAACTATATCCCCAAATAATCCCTTACCGAATCCCTTCCTCAACCCCAACTTAACCGCAATTCAACCACCAATTTAACTCACTGAACAGAAAATTTAACGCACAACTCAATTTCTAAATCAACATGGTTTGTAAACTGCACGAGTACATGAACGCAGCTTAATCTAATCTTCAACTTAACTCTCGACTAAACCTCCCAATTAATTTCCAACTGGAAGCCTCGGTCAGCTCCAACACCCCAACCGATCATAATTTAAGTCTCAACTCAACCCCAAGCTCAACGATAAACTCAATCCTCAAGTCAACTCGGTTGAGCAACTCAAACTAACTTACTAACTTCCAATTCAAATCTCAATACTTCTCCAACCGAACAACTGATTTAGCCCACTTGACCGCAAATCAACATGGTACGAAAAATACATGCTTATATGAACTCAGTTCAACCTAACATTCAACTCAACCCTCAACACTCTCTAAATAAACCACCAACTGAATCCTGCACTCAACTCTAGTTCAACTCTCAACTCAACCCTCATCTCAACACCAAACTAAACGTTCAACTATGTCTCTAAATCAACATACTCCGAAAACTGCATGCGCGTACATGAACTCAAAGCAATTCTAATTCAACCTCCAACTGGACTCAACCCTTAACTTATCGCCCAACTCAACGCCCAACAATCCTGAAAATCCTGAAATCCACATGGTCTGAAAAGCAACAAGCGTGCTCAAGCTAACTTCCCACTGAACCTTCAAAACAATCCAAATAAATCTCCAACCGGACAGCTGACTAAAGACCTGACTCATCAACCTCATCCCATCTCGACCCCCAACTCAACCCTCAACTCAAATTCAAGCCCAACCCCAATTCAAGCCCAAATCAACCAATCTGATTAATAACTCATGAATATGTATGTAAAACTCTATTTAATTTATTTCTTCCTGCTTCATAGTGAACTGTACACATAATAAACAGAACCAATGATCATATATCACCTGGAGAGTACTATTTGGACTCGAATTTCCTTTTTTCTGCATTCCGGCCGCCATTTTAGGTTAGTAACCCTGTGAAATCTCAACTGATAACCGATACGGATCTTTAAGGTGTCGATCGATTGCTATCGACGAGGCCAACTAACTTAATGTACGAATAGAGTACTCAGTTGTAAACTTTACAAAGCGCCTCGAAATTCAATTGTTTAGATAATGAAACGGGGAACTACCACCACAGGAGAAAATAGCATCTTTATATGATTCAAACAAGCCAAAAAAACTGCTGTGGAGTACTAGATATGGCAGAGAGAGAGAGAAACATGGATGTAATTATGTTTCTTTTGAATAGATGTAGATTTATGTTTATTGTTTTGAACGAAACCCTCTTGTTACTGGTGGTACTATAAGCATTTAAGGTACCAATTCTGAAGAATATATCAATCATCAATCCGTGCAACTTTTACATGTCAGCACACATTGCTTTTAAAACAAAACACACAAATAACATCTGCTGTAGTACCGGGATTGGGGCAGTCTCTTTACTTTTGCATTGATTTTTGGAACCTTTTCCAATTTATTCTCTTTCTTGACAAACTGAGCAGCTTATCGTTAGAGCTTAATGATCCAAGCTGCCATGATTTCACACCCAAAAGTTATCAGAGACTTCAACTGCTGATTAAGAAGAAATATTAGAATTTGGTAAAACTAATTTGTTGTCTCACACAATTAAAATATATGAGGGAGCCGAACCTATCAAACAGAAATTTTACGCTATATCATCATTCAGACAAAAGTTATTATACAGGTGAGCTGAACAGGATAATTTCGCAAGATATTAGCCACGGCGCTTGGTCATCGCCGGTGACTCCTTATTGTAACGTGAAAGGGAAGCTACGATTGTGTTTGGATGCCCGTGAATTGAATAAGGTAACCGTCAGGGATGAATATTCTTTGCCACTTAACGACTGATTATAGATAGGGTCGGATAGATGAAAATAAGTTTATTAGTGCAACCGACTTGAAAGACGCCTTTTAGCAAATAACTGTAGACCCGCGACCCCTAGGTTTGCTAGTGTTCACTGTTCCCTGGCAGCCCTTTCAACACCCGGTCGTGCTATTTGGCCATATGTTGCCTTATGGATAGAATTGTACCAACCGAGCTATATGAAAAAATATTTACTTACCTCGATGATTTACTTATAACCTCAGCTGTGTTGGAAAATAATTTGCAGCTTTCAAAGTGTATTGCCAATCGTTTGAAGGAAGCTGGACTTAATGCCAATATATAGAAAAGTTTTTTTGTTAAAAGAAGTCCTCTACTTGGTGGCGACGCTGGAAATCAATTCGCCACTAGACTTGAATTTTTATATATTTTAATTAAGTGGACTGTATTATAAATTTTATTTTTAAATATTTATTTAATTAACATTTTTACTAATTAGCAATTTTATTATTTATTTATTTATTATACATTTTTATTTATTTTTAAATTACATTTTGTGCTACAAAATGATGTGTTCTTCACGAACGTTGAAGATGGAAGAGAAAATATAATTGTCAAAATACACTAATCTAAACAAATGAATACATAACGAAAGTTGAAAGAATACAGAACTCGTATAAAATAAGTACATGTGTTGCATAATAGGCGGCTACCAACTTCATCATTTACAATTTTATTATAATGTTGGTAGCTGTCCAAATTAAGTAAACAAATAAACTAATACATTCAAATTATAATTTATAATAATTAATAAGTTAACCTATATTGGTTACATAATTTGTACGAAATTTTAAAACAGAGCTAAGAATAACAAGTTAAATTATATCTAATAATAACAATAATTTTAGTGTTCAACACTCTTTCTTATGAATCTTTTAGATACATTCTGACTTTGCATTCTATAGACGCAATTTAGTTGTCATCACAATAAAATAGAGGCGATTATTTCTCTCTATGAATTTTATATGAATTTCGTTTATTTGCTATTTTAATAACGCTGGCAAACGATTCCGGCGTTAACATGCCCGCGGCCTTGAAGTCTGTGTACTTCAAAACGAAGAACACACAATTACAACGAGTCTTCGGTGTATCTTTACACTAAATTACTAATTATGAATCTGCAATGTACAATATAAATGTATTATTAATTTTAAACTAGTATCTGATGTATTCGATATTCTATATATTATATTATAGTGTATCATTGAAATTGACTAATAACTGATAAATTTAAAGTTAATATATAGTCTAAATTAATTTAAATTATTGCAAATAACACATAATGTTTAATTTAAATTTTTGATAAATTTGAAATCAATTATTGAACTAAAACTAATGTATCAATATGAAAATAAATTGTTTAACTAACAAACAAGATTAAATTGATAATTTAATGCTTAATTATTGAAATAAAAGTAATTAATAACTTTGAAAATTAATTTTTGAAATAACATAACAGTTGAACAATTCCACGTTAATTATTGATATTTTTATCAAAGCTATTGTGTATTTGGAATTAAATATCACTTAATAAATTTAAATTTAATTATTGAAATGACAATAATAAAAAATTTAAAAACCAATAATAATTCATATTAATTATTGAAAATAAAAAATAATATGTAGGTAATAATAATTTATAAATAAAATAGTTCCAAATTATATAATAAATAATAACCTTGAAAAATATTAAATACTTAAGTTTAGAAATCAACTACTAATTAATATTTAAATATGATTTTAATGTTAAATAACAACTAACATTTGAAAAATGATTTTTTGTCACAACAATTTACATTGAAAATAGTTTTAAATTAAATAACCATTGAATTAGCAAAATGACAATTTTTAATTTGCAATTAAATAACAACAAACATTGAAACTTATCCTAGAATTAAATAATAATTATATAATTTGAAAATGATTTGAATTAAATTAATTAATATTTAAAAAATGGTTTAAATTAAATAAGAATTAAACAAAAACCAAACAATGATTTTGAATTAAATAATAATTAACATTAGGCAATAAAAACAAATGTACGACTGATAAATCTGAAATTATATTATTAAATTTAGAACAATTAAAATTTGGAAAATTTGAGATGAATGTACATATTGTCTAATTGAAATCAAAATATTTACTAATAAATTTGATATAAATTATTGAACTAATAATATTTGCAATTATATCAAAATTGATTGATAACTCAGAATTGAATTCAAATATTAATGATTAAATTTTGATAACAATTTGAACATAAAATATCGATCAATGAATTTGAATTGATTCTGAAAATTGATTAGAAATTTTAAATGAATATTGAAATTAAACAATCATTGATAAATTTACAAATAAATCATTGACGACTAAATATAATTGAAAATTCAACAATGATTGATGAATTGCAAAATTTGAAGTTGGTTTGAAATTAAATAATAATTAAAATTGAAAAATGATTTTACAATGCGACAATAGTTAAAATTAAATACGACTTTGAATTGAATAATAATTCAAATTTGCATGTTTGAAACTACATAATAATTAAAGTTTGCAAATCATTTTGGAATTCATCTAATAGTTAAATTTTGAAAAACTGATTTTATGTTACAATAATATTTACATTGAAAATGCGTTTAAATTAAACAACCATTGAAATTAAAAATGATTTTACCTAATTAATAATTAGTATTTGAAAGTGATTTTAAATAAAAAAATATTTAAAAAATAAAAAAATGAATTTGAATAATAATTAGCAAATTTGACAATGTTGTTGAAAATAAACAATTTTTAAAATTTGACCATATTTTTGAAATTAAATAATAATTAACAAAGTTGGAATGGTTTTGAAATTAAATAATAATTAAATTTGCAAAATGATTTTTGAAATCAACTAATAGTTAAATTTTTCCAACATGATTTTGTGTCATCAAGGTGACCTATAACGTTGATTCGATCCACTAACTGATGTAGAACCTATGGTAAAGTTTTACCACATGTATGGCACTTTCCTTGCCCTTATGTATTCGAAGATTATTGTGCGAACATTGGGTTTAGTATTGCACTTGATGGCATCTTGGATTGTGCTGCATAATTTGTATTTGACGACGAATTAGCTTGGCTCGTGAACCCTATGGTACTCTCTGCACCTGGATTCATTATGCATATGTCTAATTCTGTATATACCGTATTACCGTAGTAGTGATGACACTCACACTTGGCTGAAAATGAAATAAAATGGCTGGCTGCCAGTGACAATATAAGTCACAATCCGACAACTGTATATGTCGAACAGCTGTATAAAATTTCTAAGAACAGCTGTATAATTGCTAAAGAGTAGCTGTATAAATGTTGAAGAACAGCTATAAAATGTCGGCACTGCAGGTCCGTCAATGACGAAAAGCTGCAGGTACCATCAACAATTGAATGGTGATGCACGACTGCACGTTGGTGACAAAGTGGGTCACATCGATAAATTTAATGGTTATTCATGTTGGTGACAAGGCAGGTCACACCGAAGAATAGCTATTAGTTGGTGACAATGTAGGTCACACGGAAGACTAAATAGCGATGAAAATTGGTGACAATACCCGTCACACCGAAGATTCAAATGGCGTTGCAAGTTGGTGACAATGCCGGTCACACCGAAGAGCCAAATGGCGATGCAAGTTGGTGACAATGCCGGTCACACCGAAGAGCCAAATGGCGATGCAAGTTGGTGACAATGCTGGTCACACCGAAGAGCCGAATGGCGACGCAAGTTTTTGACAATGCCGGTCACACCGAAGAGCCAAATGGCGGTGCAAGTTGGTGACATGGCAAGTCACACCGAAGAATATATGGATATAAATTGGTGACAATGCTGGTTACACCGAAGAAAGCATGCCTCTGTAATCTGGTCCCAATATAGGTCGCAATATACGACGAATGAACAGCTTACACAATGGTGACAGTGCAGGTCACTACTAAGAGTGAAAGGCTGCAAGTCACAAATAACGAAGAATGAATAGATAGCTATTGCACTTGCGTGATGCTAATGATGATGTCCCATTCAATGGTTGAATCAATTTTGTAAAAATATGCGCAAACACTTGTGCGTTACTCGATGGTATAATTATTTGTGCAAATCATCACTCGATTATCAAGCTGGATACAAACGCAAAAGTTATCTAATGATAATATGCGTCTCGTTGCTTGAATCATATATTGTTGTGAAATTGTACATTCGATGATTAAATTATGTTTTATGAAAATGTGCGCTTCTCGATGATTGAACTTTAATAATCGCACAAACTATTTAATTGATGATGTGGGACACAATATGATCGAATTGGATAACACACACGTGATAATCTCCTTGAAACTGTGCGCCACACTGGCTAACTGGACTGTACAAAACACGAATTGTTCAATGACAATGTGCGTTACTCGATGATAAAATAAATTAAAAAACATATGAATTATTCTGGTGCTAATATGTGCCACATTTGACGACAAAACTGGAATCATAACGCGCGTGATTGCTTTGTGACAACGTGTACTACACTCGACGATAAAACTGGAAGCAACACACGTGATTATTTGTAATAATGTGTGGAGCATTCTCGAACACTGAACTGATATACCACACGTGACTTATTGTCCTGATAATGAACATGGAACACTTTCGACGATTAACTTTAACCAAACACTTATATTGTCTTATGTTGGTGTGGACCACATTCGACGATTGAATTAAATTAAAACATTGTCGATTATTGTACTGAATATTTGCACTGCACTCGACGACTGAATTAATTCACAAAAACACTTGAATTATTTTATGGATGTGTGCCACGCCCGACGACTGAGCTGAACAAGAACACGTGATTATTCTTAATGAAACTGTATCTAACATACTCGACGATTTAAATACACAAAACACGTGTTACTTTCTTTTACGTAAGTAAAATAAAGTATAGTAATCATGAAAATTTTCGACCTTGAGATTATTGAAGATTTATCTGTTTTGAGGTCCCCTGAGTCCGAAAAAGTGGGTTTCGAAATGATGTCTGTCTGTCCGTCTGTCTGTCCGTCTGTCCGTCTGTCAGTCTGTGTCCTCTCTACAGCCCAGATGGCTTAACCAATCGAACTGAAACTTCAGATATAAGCTTTTTGGATAAATTGGGAGGTCCCAGTGAATTTTACTTCAAATCGGTCCACCGGAAGTGGCCACTGCCTTGGGCCAGAAAATTTGTTTTGCAAATATCTTAAAAAGTATAAGGTTTACAAAAAATTACTAATACAAAATGTTTCCAAAAATCAAAAAAAAATAAAAATAAACAAATTAAAAATTAAAAAAATTAAAATTAAAAATTAAAAAAAAAAATTTAAAAAAAATTTAAAAATTTTATAAAAAAAAAATTAAATATTGTTTTGCCAACACAAAAATATATGTGTATATATAGCCTAATTATGCTAATTATAATTAATTTGCACACTACAGTGACATACTTCCGGTTTTTAATGCAAATATTACATAATTGAATGTGGATCATTTTTTCATGTTCTTAACTTTTTTAACGACTTATTAGGGTTTGTAATACTTAAGTATATATATCGTTTTATAATTGCAAAAATATTTCGCAACTCGTGCCCCCCCCCCACACTTTTTTACAGGGAGTTACAGCAGTTCTTGCATTTGTCATTTTAATTATTGTGTGTATTAGCCCAATTGTGCTAATTATAATTAATTTGCACACTTCAGTGACGTACTGTATGTTATAAAAATATTTAGCCTACATGTATGTTAAATTGCCAAATCGGTCAACCGGAAGTGGCCACTCTCTTGGGCCCGAAAATGTGTTTTGCAGATATTTTAAAAAGTATAAGATTTACAAAAAATCACTAATACAAATTCCAAAAAATTAAAAGAAAAAATTTAAATTCATAAATATCACCTTTTATTTCTTTTACGTGTGTACTAATGAGTTCAAAAAATTGAGTTTTGAAGTGGTGTCTGTTGGTATATATGTCTGTCAATTTGTAGTCCAAATGGTTTAACCAATCAAACTGCAACTTCATGTTTAAACTTTTTACATAAATTTTGGGGTCCCAGCTCCCAGCTCCCAGATTCCGTAAAACAGAAAATTTATTTTGCAAATATTTCAAAAATATACAATTTACAGAAAACATGAAATAATAAAAACAATCTTAATTAAGTTTGCGGGAAATTTGAATTATAAAAGTTTCTCAAAATTCGCTGTTCGTAAAAGAAAGTCGTGTGTTGGCCACACCTCCATTTTTTATTTTCACTATAATAGCGTTTGGCACACATCCGGCTCGAAGGACCAAAAAATGGCGACGCTGGAAATCAATTCGCCACTAGACTTGAATTTTTATATTTTTTAATTAAGTGGACTGTATTATAAATTTTATTTTTAAATATTTATTTAATTAACATTTTTACTAATTAGCAATTTTATTATTTATTTATTTATTATACATTTTTATTTATTTTTAAATTACATTTTGTGCTACAAAATGATGTGTTCTTCACGAACGTTGAAGATGGAAGAGAAAATATAATTGTCAAAATACACTAATCTAAACAAATGAATACATAACGAAAGTTGAAAGAATACAGAACTCGTATAAAATAAGTACATGTGTTGCATAATAGGCGGCTACCAACTTCATCATTTACAATTTTATTATAATGTTGGTAGCTGTCCAAATTAAGTAAACAAATAAACTAATACATTCAAATTATAATTTATAATAATTAATAAGTTAACCTATATTGGTTACATAATTTGTACGAAATTTTAAAACAGAGCTAAGAATAACAAGTTAAATTATATCTAATAATAACAATAATTTTAGTGTTCAACACTCTTTCTTATGAATCTTTTAGATACATTCTGACTTTGCATTCTATAGACGCAATTTAGTTGTCATCACAATAAAATAGAGGCGATTATTTCTCTCTATGAATTTTATATGAATTTCGTTTATTTGCTATTTTAATAACGCTGGCAAACGATTCCGGCGTTAACACTTGGGTTATATTGTAGGAGGCTGTTAATTAAAAGCTAATTTAGAAAAGTTTCAAGGAATACAAGGTTACCTCAAACCAAATAAGAAAATACGAAATTTTTTGGTGCTAGGTACCACCAAGAGAGGTTTCAATTATTTATAGCGAATTTTGATTTCATCGCTGTACCCATGACTGACTTGTTGCAAAGCAAACCAAATTGGACTGGTCACCTGCTGCCGAGTAATTCGCTTGAAGTTTATCCCAAATATGCCATAAAATTGTGTTCCCGCATATGTCATTTTTTACGGTTCAAAAATCGACTTGCCAATCTGGCCCAAATTCATACCCAAGTATTTTTGTAGTTAGAGAGTTACATGAAAAAGCAACTTAGAAAAGTCTAGACGATAAGTGACTTAGGAAAGGCGTGTTACGTCCCTGTAAGTAAATAAGTTCGTACGAAATTTGGTATTAATTGGTAATAAAAAATTTGTCAATTTGGCCCAAATATCGTACCTAAGTGGCTACATATTTTGATGCGTAGTCGAGGATTCTCTATAAACCTACTTACCGATTTGTAAGTTCATACAAAATGAACATGAATTTCTAACAAATTATTTTCATTTTATTATTATTATTTAATGTAAATAGCTCTTACCCAATTTTTTTATTTATTAAGAGTTCTTATTACATTTTAAACTTAAACTTAATATCGTCCCATTAGTAATGAAACAGCGTATTGACCATTGGAGCATCACGGATTCCACCTAGTGGAACATTTTTAAACTGAGCTACCTGATAATTTGACGTTCGAAATTGTTGTAAATAATTCCAATTTTGATCTGTAAACACAATTTTTACTTATCGGATTGCTAATAATTGTAAATAATTCCAATTTTGGACTATAAAACAATTTTTAATTACCGCATTGCTAAATTTTCTTTCGTCGCATTTGTGACAAATGTCATTTTATCAGGTGCATCATTTTAACTATTGTCCTCGAGAGGCGCTTTCTTTACTTTTACAATCGTCAATAAGCAAAATAGTATGATAGTTTTAAAATAATTCGAAATTAAATGTTTATTGAAAAAACTTTTTTAAATAAAATTTTTTATTTTATAGAAAATTTAATTTTCTATTAAATAAAAGATTTTATTTAAAAAGCTTTTTCAAAAAACATTTAAATGCGAATTATTTTAAAACTACTATTTTTGTTATACGCTGTTTCATTACTAGAGGGACGATATCACCAAGTTTTTTTTTAACACTATATACTAAACCATTAACTTAAAAACTATCTATGTAACTATAACACTTACCTGTAAGAATTTCCATTATATATCTGGAAAAACTTACAAGCTAAGCGGAAACATACCATCGCGGAACATAACATTTTTAACGCGGAAATAAAATTTTAAAGAATCGCGGAAATTATGGAAAAATGTTATGTTGATGAATATGCTTGTTTTTCGATTTTACAACTTTAAATGACCTTGACAAATATTTACAATTATGCGCTTATTGTTTGTAATTTAATATTATGCAAACGCGACTTACTAATTATAAATTAACCTTCAAAGTCTAGAATCTAGATTTTCAGATGTTTTTATATTTTGTTGTGAAACATTCCTTATTCATTAAATTTAATTTATAATAAGCTAATTTCCGCGGTCATACAGCGGAAATTAGCTTATTATAAATTAAATTTAATGAATAAGGAATGTTTCACAACAAAATATAAAAACATCTGAAAATCTAGATTCTAGACGATAAGTGACCAAGAACAGGCAACAATGTTAGTTCATACGAATTTTGGTTTTAAAATGTTTGTCAATCTGGCCTAAAGATCGTATCCAAGTGGCCACATACTTTTATGAGTAGTTGAGGATGTAAAATTTCCAACAATTTTTATTTAGTTTGTAAGACTTGTAGCGACTCACTCACTCATTTATTTAATTAAAACATTCACAAAATATCAAATCACTCGTTCATCGCCACAATATACCAATCACGTATATTGGCGCGCACATCCACACTCATTTACATGAACAATCCTACTTTTACCAACAAGCAACACATCACACACAATTCATTCAACTTAATTATACTACAGTGCATCATAAGCCAAAATAATTCATTTTCATTACATATTATTCATCCGCTCCAAATTACATTCGTTGAAAAATGCCGAATGGTATTTTTCATATACACATCGTTTTGGCTTCACCAAAATAGTCATTCGGTCACTCTCGCGATACAGTCGGAATTCTAAACTCGTACCGTGTGCATATTATACATACAACAAACAACTGTGGTGATATATAATATTTAAATTAAATTTTAATAAATTAAAATCAATAATAAATAATTAAATATAGTGCCAAAATAAATCAAATTAAATTTATTATAAATTAATTAACTCAATTACAAATTTATAATTTAAAACAAAAATAAATAAAAGTATTTGATAATTAATTGTGCAAAATTAAAATCAGTTTTTTATTAGCACACAGTGGTAAAGACTAATCTGTTGAAATTTCACAAACTAAACTAATTAAATCAACCTCTGTTGGGGTATAATTAGGTGGATAATTCTAGTTAAATTACCGCTGGTGGGGTCTAACTGAATTGAGTAATAAACTTTTGTGTTGATGTTCAAATTTATTCTGTTTTATTAATTAAATTGTTATAGTTTATAACTTATTTGGTATATGTAAAACACTCATAACAAATGCTTAATAAATTATATTAGTAAGCAATATTTTACGTTTACTAGCAACAACTATTAATGAATTTATATTACATACTTAGAAAAATGTCTTTTACGTTTATTAGCCTTCATTGTTTGACTTCTCGATGAGGTTGAACGAAGTTGCTGGTTATGGTTGTTGGTTGACTGATGATTTTGTCTTTGTGAGAACAATCTCGTTGTCAGATTCTATGGGTAGTGGTGATAATTTGTGAATTGGCCTTTTAACGAGGATTCATTCTGCGCCTCGAAGTGTGACTACTCGAATTTTTTGGCCTATGCCTGCATGTACTTCCACCACCCGTTAAATCACTGGCTGGTTCGATGCGTATGGCTTTAGTTGTCATACAAACAAATATTGCTAAATATCCCTTATGTGCTTTGTGCCCTCTTCTTCTTTATCGTACGGCTCAGAAGTGGTCCCGCATAATCAACTCTGGTTCTCAAAAATGGTCTTCCGGGCGTGATACGTACTGCTGGTAAATTTCCCATGAGCTGCATTCTAGATTTAGAATTAAACCGATGACACCTTATACACTTTAATATAAAATGTCGTGTTAGATTGCGACCATGTATGATCCAGTATCTGGTGCGGAGATGAGCCAAAGTTGATTGTGTTAAATCATGCATCGTTTGTTCATGTGCTTCTTGAATCAGTAGCTTGGCGATTCGATGGTCCCTTTGAATGATAACTGGATATTTTTCATCGTAGGTCCAGGTTGTTATATTTTGCACTCGACCACCGACTCGTAAAACCTTGTCATGTAGGAATGGAGATAAAGATTTAATCTTTCTGATTTACAAGATCTCGAATTTCGTTTTTGAAATGTTGCCTCTACGCTATTTTGATCAGAATTTGCGTGGCATGTCTTATTTCTTCTGCCGCGGGAGCTTAATGGTTAGTTACAATCTTTCAGCATTTGTTGATAAATCTCTCCACATACACCGAAACCCTTCTTACAGTATTAAAATTTGAGCACTTCAAAAATAATTGATCAAAAGGGTTGTGAGTTGTTACTGTCATGGCTCTCAATATGGGTTGTTTTAATTCCAATTGATCTGGTGTGTCTGGTGTCTCTGAGTGCTGTTTCAGCATAAATTGTGATCGATTAATTGATTAGCTTCGATACCCCTGGATGCACAATTTGCGGGGTTTTCAGATGATTTGACGTAAAACCACTGAGATGGAGTAGTTATCTTCTAGATACCTGAGATTCGATTTGCGACAAATGATTTAAATTTATGTGGCTTGTTTTTCACCCACCCCAGTACAATCATTGAATCCGTCCAAAAATATTTCGGTGTTCCATCAAATTTCATATCGTGTTGCAGCTTGTTGTTAACTTGTTTCATATTAGAGCTACTCGTGTTTTTGCTATTAACAATATTGTCTTGTTGGACGTTCTGTCGAAGAAATATATCACTGCTGCGTAAGCTACTTCGGAAGCATCACAGAATCGATGTAATTATCCTTGGAGAGTTGAGTTGAAATGGATCCACCTCGGAATTTGTATCTCCTCTAGTTTTGGAAGGGATATATAATATTGCTGACATTTATTTTCTAGTCCGGAGATCCAAACTACTTGCATTATGATTTTGCCTTGTATCAGGGTTGGAGATAGCCACCCTAATGGATCAAATAATTTGGATGACTCAGACAGCATTTTTCGTTTGGTCATTTTTCTAATGTTGTTGTTGAGGTTCACCTTAAACTCAAATGTATCAGCCTGGATTCCAAATCAATCCTAATATCCTCACTGCTTCGTCGTTAAATATAATGAGCTCGAATGGTCTCGAGTTTGGATCTACACCTTCTATGAGTTGAGGACGATTAGAAGCCCATTTTCTTAGGTTAAACCATCCGGTTTGTAGTAAGCTGATAAGTTGGTTTTGTGCCTCTTGAGCATCCTCCAGGTTGCTACTTCCAGATAATAAATCATCTACGTGAAAATTGCACCTAATTATTTTTGCTGCAATTGGGAAATTTTTTCTTCATCGGGCGCCAGCTGTTGCAGCGTCTTAATGGCCAGATAAAGAGCAAATTCCATCCCAAACGTTATTGACGATTGGAGCATCACGGATTCTACCTAGTGGAAAATTTTTAAACTGAGGTACCTGATAATTTGACGTTCGAAATTATTGTAAACAATTCCAATTTTGGACTATAAAAACAATTTTTAATTACCGCATTGCTAAATTTTCTTTCGTCGCATTTGTGACAAATGTCATTTTATCAGGTGCATCATTTTAACTATTGTCCTCGAGAGGCGCTTTCTCTACTTTTACAATCGTCAATACTGTTGTTAGCTGATATGACTTTATGGTTTGGTCGGGGGATGTTCTCCATAATATTTTTTGGTACTGCTGATCATCTGGATGTACTTTTATTTGTCGGTACATTTATTCTATGTCTGCTGTGTATGCTATCTTGTATTTTCTCCATCGTAGTAGAATTGACATCAGATCCTCTTGTAATTTGGGTCCCACGAGTTGTATTTCACTTAAGCTGATATTGTTGCTCATTTTGCCGATGCGTCAAATACTACTCTAAGTTTGGTTGTAATATACTAGTAGGTTTGATTACTACATGATGAGGAATATAATATTCGTTGTTGTTATGTTCCTTACTCTCAATCAAATGCCGCTGATTGTATCCTTCCGTTCTCCTAGTATCCTTCTATGCACTCCCGATAACCTTTAGAGAATTCACTGGCCAATGACAATCGCCGTTCTAGTTGAATACATCTAGCCAAAGCACTGAGCCATGACATGCTTTGTTTAAACGGAAGTCGTACTATGTAGCGGCCATCTGTGCCTGGTTGGTAATTCTGCTGGTAGTGTTCTTCACAGAGTTGTTCTTCTTCTGTTTAACTTATCTTCTAGATTTTCCAAAGTTGTAATATTATTTAGATAGTGGATCGCCCACTAGAATTAATGAAATATGTCCACTTGGGTAAGATCTTGGGTCCGAATAAAAATTTTGTAAATACAAACTTTATACGAACTTACATATTACACAACATGTCTATCCTAAGTCACTTATCTTGTAGATTTTAGAAAGTTGTAATATTTTTTAGATAGAAAAGATCGCTCGCTTATAGCCTTAATGAACGCAACACGTCTGTCTTAAACTCTCTTAATTTCAAGATTTTAGAAAGTTGTTCTATTTCTTACATTGAGGGATCGCTTTCTGCCCTTTAAATATATGTCCACTTGGGTACGATCTTTACCCCAGATTCAGCAATTTTTTAATACAAATTTTATGTGAACTTACACAAGGGGATGCAACATGCAATAAGTATCTTATATTCTAGGTTTTGGGAAGTTGTTATAATTATTTTTGATAGAGCGGACCTGTAAAACTGTCACTTTGTTACAATCTTTGGGCCAGATTGAGAATTTTTGATTATCAAATTTCGAATGAACTCTGATTTTGTTAAAATGTTTCTTTGGACAATTTAAATTACATAAGTAAAATATTTTTTGTACATAAAAATTCATTATAACGGGAGATTTATTATTCTTACTAATACATTCTCCGGAAAATCAATTTTTAGGTGAAATGTTTAATTTTTGGGCAAACTTCACACCCGTGCCCGAGTAGGTATTTCAAAAATTAAAGTTAGCTCTTTCGACGGCTCCAATTTTTGCTATTCCAGCTGGATGATAATGGTTCCGAATGTCCAGTGGCGTTTACATCTCAGAAACTGGGGATGGCTCAGAAAAATAATTCTTTCTCGGAACTAGAGTGTTTAGCAGTATTGATCAGTATAAAGAAGCTTAGATGTTATGTAGAGGGATAAACATTTACAATAAACTGATTACGTTTCACTATGTTGGTTAATGAGCCAAAAGGTCCTGTTTGGTAGACTCGCAAGAAAATGTTGTTGCTGATTCATTGTTTAGAGTTTTTTGCGAGCCACTCAATTCTGACATTATGTCAAAAGGTTCTCGACACTTAGTTTTAAATTATTGAAAATGTTGAATGTTTCAAATATTCGAAATCTATGTTTAGTTATTTACGTGGTGCTTTCATAAAGCTGAATGTTATTTAGGAAAATATGAACCTTGTATCATATAAACGAAAAGTGAATAAAGGGACTAGTGGTCCCCCTTCCCACACCCCAACAGCACCAAAATGAAAGGCACACCACCACAATAAAAAATGCTCTTCTTTATTTCTCTCGTTTATTGATTTCCGTTATATTTTTCCACAGTGAGGAACAAAATCCTCATTCATCGCTATACCATTTTGATTTTTCATGTGCTGGTTTCCAATGAAACCTATATGCATAAATGTACATATTCATTATTGTTCCATGTTGCTTCAGCATCCGTTTGTTTCGAACATTTCTCAGTCGTGCCATTCGAAACACAAACACACACACCACGTACTCCGTACACAATATTTATTGACAAAGTGGAAAAAATTTCCATTTTCAATTTTAATGAATTCTAAAAAAATAAGAAAACAAAAATTTGTTGGTTACCCAAACAACAACGACGCGCGAGAGAGAAAAATTAATTCAAATCCCCAAAAGGGATTTTGCATACATTTAAATTTTATTGGAAATTATATATATAATGGAAAGTGGAAACAACAACACAAAGGAAAAACCGTCGAGAAACCAAACAACTATGAATGAGAGTTTTCCGTTTTTATTCTGTTTTTGAGGTTAAACATTATTTGATTTTTCTTTTTTTTCGTTTCTTATTTCGTGTTCTTGTTTTTTTTATATCGGATTCAATCAAAAGAAAATTTTGGGAAATTATTAACACACATTTTTTTTCTATTTCTTCTCCGTTCTGTGAACTTACATATGTATGTGTATACAAATAAGTATTCGAAGAAACATCTGTTGATGGGAAAGTGGAGGAGCAATAGCACGAGGGTTGGTGTGCCTGAGGTACTTTTTTCCTTATATTTTGCGCGCAGTGTTCGGGTGTGGGAGTTAAAATCTCTAAAGTTTTTTTCTTTTTTGTTTGTGTTCCTCTTCGTATTTTTTGTTTGTTTTCTGTTTGTGAATAAATTAGGAAACTTTGTTTTGTTTTTTGTATTTTACTTCTTCTGACAAGCTCTAATCATGATGATGAGAGTCATGAATGGTGTGTGGGGTGTTTATTACAAAGTTAATTTATTTGCCTTTCTTTGTATTAAAGCTAAACAAAACGCCATACTTAGCACACCATCCTGTGCTTTTTGTTGTGATGTTGATGGTGTTTGTATGTTTTGCAAATGTACCAAATTTTATCGATCGATTTTTCCTCGCGTTTGTATTTATAGTGCTTTTAGCACAAAAAATCGAACAAAAAAAATTTTTTTTTTGTATAAATTCTCATTCTGGAAAACTGTGTGTATTTGACTGTGTGTATCTGGGTATAAACATATTCGAATACATATGTGTTATATGTTTATGGAGGAAAATGGAATTAAAATTGGGATGACGAATATATGTAACACCAAGAAACCGAAACTGCTCACACCCCACCAAAGAGATATTGAAAAAATGTTAAATTGTAAATGTATTCAATTTTCCGGAATTTTCCATGGCTTGCAGTTTTGTTCTTGTTTTTATACTTCTTTTTGTTGTCTGGCATATCTTTATGTTGCTTTAAATCATTTAATTTGAATTTGAAATTGTATCGATTCATTTTACGGCTAGTACGGTAGTGACCATCACTTTTTTGAGGGGATTGTCAGAATATGGATGGTCATGAAAATACCTAATTGGTAATAATGATGAAAGCCGAATTGACAAAAGTCTGATAAAAATCATCTGTATAGGGGAAACAACAAAATCAGAGATTTGGAATTGAAATTTTATGTTTCAGATTTTTTAGTTCGGTTAGGTTAGGTTTGGGTGGCGGTCCACCAGGACCGGGCATAGTCACAAAAAGGTCCGTAGCCATACCACAAATTAAAAATTTTTCCTCCAACTCATTGAAACCACTTTGAGCTTGCTATGAAGCGCTGGATACTCCTGACGTCCTTCTCGCTGAGCTCCGCCAGGTCGTTGAAAAGGGGTGTCCCTAGAAAATTCAGTCTGTTTCGTGCCAGACGAGGACAGGTGCAAAGAAGATGAAGTACTGTCTCTTCCTCCTCTTCGTCCTCGCAACTACGACAGTAGTCATGTGAGAAGAAACCAAGTCTACTCGCATGTCTGCCTATGAGACAGTGCCCCGTAATCACTCCAACAACCACACTGATCTGACTCCGCTGAAGTGAGATCAGCTGTTTGGATCTCGCCAAGTTCAACTTTGGCCAGATCTGCCGAGTTATTACGCATGAGGTACTATTTGACCATCTGTCATTCGTCAACTTACTGGCTTCCTCCTGAAGCAGCAGTTTACATACCGCAAGAGGAATTTCAATATCCTTTTTGCTGTTTGAAATGTGGTCCGTTGTACCACGTCGAGCCAGTTCATCGGCTTTCATGTTCCCCGTGCTAACGAAATGTCCTGGCACCCATATGATATGGATGTTGAACTGATCTGTCATCTCGTTAAGAGATGAGAGACAGCTCTGGACTACTTTCGACGTGAGAAGGTGTGATTGAAGCGCTTTAATGGCTGCCTGACTGTCCGTATATATGCGAATATCACTAGTCGATATTACATTATACCTCAACCAGTCCACGACTTCCTTTATCGCAGTTACCTCAGCTTGAAAAATGCTGCAGTAGTCAGGGAGACGAAAGGAGAGGTTTAACATGAGTTCCTCGCAGAACACCCCAGCCCCTACTCCTCTATCCCGTTTTGAACCATCAGTGAAGAAGTTCAAAACTCCTGGTTCCAAAACTGCATCCATCATCCAATCCTCTCTAGATGGGATAATAGTCCGGAACTTTCTATCAAAAGATAGTGACGGGACAGTATAGTCGGTGGTCTTGGGAAGCCCTTTGTTACAAAGTATAGATGAGTGCCCTGTGTTATTGCAGGTCCACATTAACGTGGATTTCAGTCGTATGGCAGTGCTAGCTGCCCACTGTTTTCCCATGATATCTAGAGGAGTTAGAAATAGCAGAGTCTCCAGTGCCTGAGTGGATGTGCTCCTCATTGCACCACTGATCCACAGAGAGATTGTTCTCTGAACTTTTGTCAACAACTTTAGGTTGACAGAGATTTTTTAGTTAATGATTTTAGAATTTTAGTTTAAAATATAAAATAAAAAATATTTAGTATTTAATACTCATAATTTGGAATTCAAATTTTTTATGCATCTCGAATTTCTATTGACCCTAGAAATTACCTCAAAAAAAAAAAGAAATAATTGCTTATGGCTATTCTGCTTAAAATCCCACTACGAAATAACTTAAATTAGATCTGGAACTCATTAAATAATAACAGAATTAAGTTGTCCCTACTAAATTAAATTAAATAATTTGAGTATCCATATTGCTATATTCTTATTAGTACCATATATGACAAACAATTAGCACAAATATGTGATTTGGCTAATAAACTTTATTTTAATTTTAAACGCACAATCTGCTAAACAAAATTCCCGCTAGAATAAGATATATAAATTTAAATCCAGAATCGGAATTGTAAAATTGAAATTTTGCAAATGGAATATTTTTTTTGGAATTCCGTACGCAACCCGAAATTTCAAATTTCAAATTCCAAATCCCAAATTCAAAATTTCAAATATCAAATTCCAAATCCAAATTTTAATTTTCAAATTCCAAATTTCAAAATTCAAACTCCAAATCCCAAATTCCAAAATCCCAAATTTCATATTCCAAATTTCAAATTTTAAATTTCAAATTCCAAATTTCAAATTCCAAATTTGAAACTTAAATTTCGTATTGTAACTTCCAAATTCCAAATATTAAATATCAAATCTCAAATTTCAAATTCCAAATTTCAGATTTTAAACTTCAAATTCCAAATTTCAAATTTAAAATTCCAAATTTGAAATCTCAAGTTTCAAATTCCAAACTACAAACACAAAATTCGAAATTTCAAATTCCAAATTTCAAATTTCTAACTTCAAATTTCAAATTTGAAACTTAAATTTCGAATCGTAACTTCCAAATTCCAAATTTTAAATTTTAAATATTAAATCTCAAATTTCAAAATCTAAATTAAAAATTTCAAACTTCAAATTCCAAATTCCAAATTCCAAATTTCAAATATCAAATTCCAAATTCCAAAATCCCAATTTTCAAATTCCAAATTTCAAAATTCAAACTCCAAATCCCAAATTCCAAAATCCCAAATTTCATATTCCAAATTTCAAATTCCAAATTTGAAACTTAAATTTCGAATCGTAACTTCCAAATTCCAAATTTTAAATTTCAAATTCCAAATTTGAATTTTCAAATTTCAAAATTCAAACTCCAAATCCCAAATTCCAAAATCCCAAATTTCATATTCCAAATTTCAAATTTTAAATTTCTAATTCCAAATTTCAAATTCTAAATTTGAAACTTAAATTTCGAATTGTAACTTCCAAATTCCAAATATTAAATATCAAATCTCAAATTTCAAATTCCAAATTTCAGATTTTAAACTTCAAATTCCAAATTTCAAATTTAAAATTCCAAATTTGAAATCTCAAGTTTCAAATTCCAAACTACAAACATAAAATTCGAAATTTCAAATTCCAAATTTCAAATTCCAAATTTCAAATTCCAAATTTGAAACTTAAATTTCGAATCGTAACTTCCAAATTCCAAATTTTAAATTTTAAATATTAAATCTCAAATTTCAAAATCTAAATTTCAAATTTCAAACTTCAAATTCCAAATTCCAAATCCCAAATTCCAAATTTCAAATATCAAATTCCAAATCCAAATTTCAATTTTCAAATTCCAAATTTCAAAATTCAAATTCCAAATCCCAAATTCCAAAATCCCAAATTTCATATTCAAAATTTCAAATTTTAAATTTCAAATTCCAAATTTCAAATTCCAAATTTGATACTTAAATTTCGAATTGTAACTTCCAAATTCCAAATATTAAATAGTAAATCTCAAATTTCAAATTTCAAATTTCAGATTTTAAACTTCAAATTCCAAATTTCAAATTTCAAATTCCAAATTTGAAATCTCAAGTTTCAAATTCCAAACTACAAACATAAAATTCGAAATTTCAAATTCCAAATTATAAATTCCAAATTTCAAATTCCAAATTTGAAACTTAAATTTCGAATTGTAACTTCCAAATTCCAAATTTTAAATTTTAAATATTAAATCTCAATTTTCAAAATCTAAATTCCAAATTTCAAATTCCAAATTTCAAATCTCAAATTCCAAATTACAAACTTCAAATTCAAACTCCAAACATCAAATTCCAAATTGCAAATTTCACATTTCTTATTCCAAATTTAAAACTTTACCAAATTCCAAACTTCAAATTAGAAACCCCAAACTCCAAATTTCAAATCGCAAACTTCAAATTTTATATTCTGTCAATGCGCATTTCATTAAAATTGTTTCCAATCCATGTCCAAACATACTTTTTCTTGTGCATATTAAGTGTGCGGACTCATCTTATTCAATTACAAAGCACTTACAAATATTTGGATAGAGAAGAAACAATAACAACATGATCGTGCTCGATGCCCTTGTAAAGTAAAAAAAAAAAACGAACAAACTATGTATACCAAATATGACGTTTTTACCTTTAAAAGCGCTACAGACGATCCGATTTGGTCGGGCGGTCGGACCAATTTGGTTGGGTTGGATGTAAAATCGGATCGTGTGTATGCATGCTGATCCGACAAAATTAAGTTGGATGTGTCAGTTGGAAATTCCATCCAACCGCCCGACCAACCAACTAAATCGGATGGTGTGTTGTGTTGTCGAACGATATTCTTCTTCAGTCGTCTGTACAATTTCAAAGCGAGAACAATAAAGGAAAAATAAACATAATTCAATCGTGTGAATTCGTTTGTGTGACAAAAAAAAAATATTGTCAAAATCAGATGGTAAGTCGGATCGTTTGTAGACAGCAACCGATCTGGTTGGACTTTCAGTCGGTCTGACAAGTTGGATCGTCTGTAGCGTTTTTTAGGTACAACACAAAACCAACAAAAATTCTTCCTATGAGGAACGAGCAATATGTCCAAAATACTAACAAGATTCTCCAACATTGCAGTGTTTTTTTATAAGTCTCGATAGATCTCAATAGATTGCATCCAGATGTTCTCTATTTTTGTGGTTAAACTGCGATTGATTCAGTTTATTTTAATCGAGAATAACTTTTTATTCAACAATTCATCGTTTTTAATTTATTTCCTTGAATTACACAACTTATTAATTGTAAATGAAAATCTTGCTTTTTATCCAGATATGCTATCGAGACTACAGATTTTCACTTTTATGAGTAAAGACACACATTACAAATTTGTACTTTAGCATGGAATCATACCAAAGTCAATTTTTAGAACATCTATCATTCAATAGGAAACTAGTAGCTGATTTACATTTAATCTTTTGCTCTATTTTAAAAGACAAATATGTATGTTAAAAGTATTCATTTTATTATTATTTCCCCATTATGAAGAGGCATATTCAAAATGTGTTATTTAATACTATTTACCGCAATTCACAAGTTTTTTTTGGCGAAAAACATCGAAAAATGAACCTGTTTATCATTTTTCGTAAAAGTTGCCCAATATTTAAAAGATCATAGTAACATTTTGAAAGTAAAAAAAAATGTAGTATGGCTGTCTCATTTTTTTATATGGATAAAATGTACTCGCACTTTTTCTCATGTATTTATGCTTTTGAAATAACAAAATATGTATAATGAAAACAACAAAGCGTTGTCAAAATAAAAACAATTCTTAGTGCTGCGAGTGCCAGTATTTTTAAGTGGATGATAGAAGTAGCTACAATTTCCCATTTTTTTTTTTGCAAATATCTGAATAGAACTATCGAGACTTATAAAAAAACACAGCTAGAATAGTAAATATTTATACACACACATCTACGAAAAATCCATCCAACTCAACATTATATAATCAACAATTACCGTCGTCTGTCTGTTTGTATGGATATAATTATAGGGGGCATTGATATAACGCAAAACACAAAAAACTATCGCAGTAGTCGCGCTTTTCTTTTATGTACATATTTTTGTTTCGTTGTTTGGATGACATGAAAATTTCTGTGTGTGCTGTGATTTGTATTTTGAAAAAAAAAAAAAAAAATTTAGTTTGTTTTTCAGTTGTGTTCAAAGATATAGTTTTTAATAGTTTTGAATTTTTTTTTCGTGCGATAATTTCTGTTATTTTAACTGTAACATTATGTTGCGTTAGATGTGTGCAGATTATGTTGTTTGTCTTAAGTCGCTTTCTTCTAGAAACAAAAATTTTACTTTTCTGGCTATTATTGAGTTTTCAGAAACTTCCGTCAGTTTTGACGGGCAATTACTAGTAAGTACATATATTATTTCTTATATACGTGTAATGCAATGAAATTCAAAACAACATGTATTTACCTAGAAATTACAGATGCTTTGATACAATAACATACAATATTTATTCCGATAATAACAAGTCAACTAAGCCGAGCAATATACAACAAGAAATTTAACAATGTTGATGTTGCATTGTACATTTCCCCATTCCCATCACAAACATATACTAACATAAATTATTATTTTGTTTCTACTTTTTGATGTATTTTCATAACCGATCCATTGTATTAAAATTTGGCATGCAAAAATAAATAATTCGTGATGTATTGGTTGTTTCTGTGTTCGACTCAAACGCACTCGATTGTATGAAGTATAAGAATCCCACTTGAAGCGAACACACGTACATTTACTCTGCGTACACACAAACACACTCGTGGCAAAGAAACAATTTCCAGTTTTATACCACATATGCAAACAACTATTAAGAAGAGCAGAAAAATTAGAACAGAATAATATGATCTACAAATGTCCATGTATTTACTAGAAATATTTAACTACATATTACACAACCCTTACCAAAGCAAAATCATATATGTACATATAATAAAATAAAAGAAACAACAAACAAATATTTTTACACAATTCATATCACATATATATTGACCAATACATGTAGTATGAAAATACCTGCCAACGGTATCTAGGCAGTACCGTTATTGAATATATTTCTCTTTGTTTAATTTATTTCGCATCCCCTCTCCATTAATTTACTTTCCACTACACTCATATAATTATATTCACTGCACATGAAATTCATTAAACAAAATTACACGAGATATTATTTAACTTAAGCGAAACTACTTATTGCGCGTGCAATTAAAACCACGATAACACACACTCAATCCAAAAAGACACGTACGAAACTTTTTAATTATTAATTTAAATTAAAATATATACCACACTAAATTAAATAAATAAATGAAATTAAATTAAATTCTCGAAGAAGACGACTAAAACACGTCTTTCCTCTTTGAGCGTCAACGACCGACCTTTGTTATTTTATTTGAGGAAAGTTTACAATTTTGACTTGAGTTCGGAGCATAATGTTGGTTCAACCCGTGTTTAAAGCTGTCTTCGCTTAAATTAAAATCGAGCAGATGGGCGATTTTATTAAAACTTTTCCACATCATGTTAACGGGTTCATTGTCACCATAGTTTGTTCTGTGTTTTATTCAGATGAAGGAACTTATGATCTCTTAAATTCCTACTCAGTACCTTTATTTTATTTGATTAAGCAAAAAATAAAATTATCATGTAGGTTTTACATCCAAATGGATATGATTGTAATCGCTTTAGCTTAACGTGGTACGGTAAATCTTGGTCGTAATCCAGCCGTCTTTCTACGTTATATACCGTGTTGAGAAACGAGTATTAATTTAATCATGTCAGGAATTTCTGAGTATCTGAAAATATAAAATTAGAATTATTATTGTTGAATTATATAAAATAAAAAAAAAAAAAAAAAAAATTGCATGGTCCTTCAAGCCGGATTATTTGAAATTCGAGAAAAATCTGGAAGATAATTGTTTTGTTTGTAACGTGGTTGGTTGGAAGTTCAATGTCATGTGGCAGCCCATTTTGTAAAATAACGAAGAAAATGTTTACGGTACTTATTTCGTGTAACACCACGTCCGAGAACGTGTAATTTTGTGAAATTTGTGAAGTGTACGTATACGTGGTAGTTTATGAATATGGCTTTAACTACAGCACAACAGCTGGCAATACACGAAGCCACAGCACAACAGCTGGCAATACACGGAGACTACGTGAAAACAAAAATCGATTTAAGTGATATTGATGCACTACAAACTAGAAAACAGCGTGCAACTTTTGGCACTATAGTCGAGCGGCAACGCGTTTTATACCTAAAACATCAACCAAAATGTGTTAAGCCAATCCATAAGAAATGTTGTGAGCCTCTGATATCTCTCTAATGCCAACATTACGATTTTCGAGCACAATTTTCTTAAATTTTTCGATGGTATCGTCGTTAAGTGAGGCGAATGGACGACTCGCTTAAGGTAAGTTTTCTACGACCTCACGACCCTCACTGAATGCTTTATGCCACTCAAATACTTACGTTCTCGATATAGTAGACTCCCCAAAACACTTCTGCAACATTTTCAATGATTTCGTAGCCGTAATTCCATTGGAAACATAAAATTTCAAGCAAACTCGTTGTTCAATTTTTCTTTCATAGTAAAAATCGTCAGACAAACTTTTCGCGTCGTAAATAAATGGCTGCCAAACTCACACTAATGAACGTATTCTGCTCAAACGTTACACGAATGTCAAAAAAGATTTTACCAAGTCGTGTTGCAACATGTGACGCTAAAAAACATATTCACCCCTATTGCTATTATGATTGTCGTGTCGATTTTCGATCGATTCGACAATCATAGGGGTGATTGTAATTGAATATGTGTAGCGTGAATTGAGTCATATGTGTAGCGTGATTAGCGTCACGTGAATCGTGTCATTTCAGGCGATTTCCCCTCCCTGTGAAACATGGTTAGTTTCGGTCTGTCGGTATGTTCGGGCCTGATATTTGATCAGTCAAACAGTGATTGCGATCGCTTGATTGAAGTGGTCTTATCTTGTAAGAGACTAACACCCGAATTCTCATAGTCGTATCATTTCAGACGACGCAACTTAAGTCACTTCACGCCACATGAAAATTGGGATTCTTGAAGTTGGTTCAAGTGACACTACTGTAACCCCTATTCCCTTAGTCGTGTCACTTGTCACTTGGACCGACAGTCAAATTTTGGTATTCTCTTAGTCGATCGATGCGACAATCGTCGTTTGAAGTGAAAGTTGAAGTGACACGACAATTGCATTCACCGCTACCAAACTCTCTTATTATCGATTAGAGACCAAGGGTTATTTACCACAATAAACGCAAATGGATATCAATGGTTGGTTGTGGATAAAAGTGAGTGTTAATTTTTTCTCTAATATCTTGGACTATCCCCATCTGTTAATTCCGACGATTTAGATTTTTGAGTTTAACAAATACAGATTTGGGAGTCACTTTTGACACTAAATTGAGGATCGACAAACATATTGATATAGTCAATATATTCAATGTACTTCTCGTAGAGGTAGAGAGTTTCGAATCCCGGATTACTAACTACACATTTTATTTGTGTGGCTAGAAGTAAATTCGAGCAAGCTTTCCAAATCTGGTAGCCATTTGGTTATACTTACAGCGATCAATCGGAGCGCTTTATTTTACTAGATTTTTAATTTTTAAATACAGGCCTTGTTGGCCAGATTCTTAAAAGTTCTCGGTTCAATTTATTTAGCGTGGGAAGGTTCATCATATTGGAGGTTAGTGTTAGATTAATTTTTGTTATCCAAAATACTGAATTAATTTCGGTCCCAAAGGATCATAGTTATTGAAATATTGTCAAAAATGGCCAACAATTTTATTGGTCCAAAACAATTTTTCTCGACGTTTTCAAAGTCTCTAAGCCCGAAAAAACAACAACAACAACAAATGTCCGATTGTCTGGATGGATATCTATACTATATGGTATCTCGCGTACTCATTTTCACCAATCACTTTGTATGATCAAGACGAAGAATTGAATATGTTTTGGTAGCTGTACGGTAAGAGGATTGGGTACTTGACATATGTACAATTAGGGAAAATAAATAAAATGACTTGGTAGACGATTGACATCAAGACCATACAAATATCATAGTATTTTTAGCCGACGCACTATTAAATCTGGTTGTTTGGTTCTATTTACATGCAATATTTTTCTGGGGCTAGAGGCATTTCCAGCTTTTTCGCAGTTCGTTTTTATCGGCCCATCTTCCTACAGAACGTAGTCTACCTGCGCACTGCATTGCTTCATCATGGTAGCGACATTAGAATTGTTATTAATTCCAACATAGAAGTTTTTCCATGCGGTTCTGCCGGCGAATCTTAAGCTGTTTAATGCTCCTTTTAAGTTATTAGCAAACAATCTCAATCGCATTTAAGATTACCATTTTGCAATTTTTTTTTTTTAGTAAACCAGACATGTTGCACGAGTTTATGTTTTGCATATTTCCAATAACTGCCTTAGTTCTATCGTTTATGTTTTTGAATGAATAATTGTGGTCAGAGTGTCAACAAATGGCAAAGTATAAAATTAGTTGATATGTGTTTCATCTTTTTACAACAGTAACCCGATATGGAAAATAAAAATGTTGAACTTTAAAATAATTAAAGATATATGTATGTATAATTATAATATAGTACAACAAAAAATGTTAAACCAAATAATTTTTTTTTTCTGTAAATTGTTGCGGTCTGAAACAACCAATATAACCAACGTTACATTTTTTTTTTTTTTTAATTTTCAGAATATCAAAACCACATTTTTATTTGTAGGTGGTGCTTATTTTACATGTTTGTAGTTTGGTTTGTTTGAGAACAAACAACACTGTGCTTCGTTTAATTTTAATAATTTTAATTATTTCCACAACGTCTATACTACATATATACACGATTTGTTGGTAAAAATTACCTTTTGGTGTAAGTCTCACTGCCAGTGCGCAAAGAATAACTTCTAGGTCGGCCGCTGCTATTCTAGACAAATTCTTGGAATTTAAGTGTTTGTTGCGGCAAAATTGTAAAATTCTAAATTTAATTTCTCATTAAAAATGAAAACCTAAATACTTTGTTAATCGTAGGGGGAAGCATTTTTCTCCCAGGTTGTAGAAATTAATAATTTTGAATGAACCACCCAGGCGTGCGGCTTAATTATGCAGATTTACTTTCCCCTTTTTTTATGATTTGGAATTAGTTTTTTGTAGCACCTTAGGTATAGCTTGTATAATTTGCAGAAATTTTGCTTTTAATATAGTGCATAATTTGCATCGTCAATTGAAATTATTAAATCAATGCAAAACTGAAGTTTTTTATAATTTATTAAATTTAGAATAGTTATTAAGTTATGTTTTATTTATTTAGATGTTACGCGCACGCCGAAGGACAAGTAACTAAAGAAAAATACAAATTCAATATACCGTACACCCGTTTGGTTGTCATTTCGCTTGCAGTGCTCTTTATTACAAATACATAAAAAAATAAAAAAAAAAATGAAACGGAATGACAACCAACCAAGTATAATACGTTCGGACGTAGAAAATTAAATTCATTGATTCATTGGTCATTAACATCCTCCCCGCCTTTATCCTTGGAATGAATAGGATCAATTGGTAATGTTGTGATCTTTGTAATAACACGTTTCAATTCTCCAGTCGCAGCCTTAATTTTCATTTCGCGGACACGACCATCAATCCCAGGATTCAATTATCTTGCCCAATTTCCACTTGAGCGATGGAATACCGTCTTCCTTGATGATTACTATTGTGCCAATTTTAATGTTCGGTGCTTCTTTTGTCCAAAGAGGACGATGTTGAAGTTCTTGGATATATTCCTTGCACCAACGAGACCAGAAGTTTTGAAATATACCCTTTGTGAAGTTCCAAAGAGTGACATGATCCAATTTTGAATTCAAAGCTTCTAATTTCGGTATTGAATTAAGGGGCCGACCAACGAGGAAATGACCTGGAATGAGCACCTCAATTACATCATCGGTAGATATTGGAACAAGCGGCTGAGTGTTCAATACAGATTCGACCTGCTTAATCAGTGTATTGAGCTCTGCATACGTCAGTTTGGCGTTTAGCGTTAAGCGACGAGGCCTCGTATAGAGACCACCAAAATGCGGTGAGCCCGATGGAGCAAATGACCACTCAATTTTGTCGCATTGACACATAAGTTGAATTTCGGATTTGAGATTGGAGCATTGAAGAAGTTCAAATAATTGACGAAGATGGTGCCGTTGTCGAAAACGATTTTCTTCGGTAGACCCCGTGTAGAAATGAATCTTTTTAATGCACCCATAAATGATGCTGTTAAAAGTGACGATGCCAGCTCCAAATGAACAGCCTTTGGGATAAAGTAGACAAAGATAGCTAAGTAGGCCTTTGTCGGTACTCGTCCACGAATCGTGAAATGCACGTAGAATGGGCCACAGTTGTCCATACCCACGTAATAGAAAGGATATGCTTGGTTAACTCTGTCAAACGGAAGGTCGCTCATCTTTAGCTGCAGCAAACTCGGTCTTCCTCGAGTGCAGCTCACGCATTGCTAAAAAACATTGCGAGTGAGGCGAGCTTAGTTTGTTACATCGCACGGTAGCAAGAAGCCCCTGTGGGCCGACGTGAAGGTATGTTCTCGTTCTGTGAACACGAATAATTTTGTCATCACGAATGAATAATGACAATGACTTCAACTTCGAATCGCGGACGAAAAATGGGGAATTCCGAAGCCCATGACATTCAGATGGATATGACTAAATTTGTACTAATCGTTTGTATAATGAGAAATGGTCCTCGTCTAACTGCATAGATTGGAAGGAACTCATCGCAACTAAAAATTGTGTAGGCTTTTACTGCTCGAATAATTCGATTTCATTCGATGACAAAATCGATTGGGACCAGGATTCGTCAGATGATTGAAGAAAACGCGGACCATTCCACCATTATTCAGAAATATTTAACTATTCTTTTAACTGGCCGGATTGTGTTTGAACTGACATGGCGCCAATTTTTGTTCCAACCAAACATTGGATGTTAGATACACCGCTAGCAACGAAGGTTTTCCAATGAGCGGAAGGAGCGTTAAGCCAATGCAATACAATCATGGAGTCAGTCCAGAAAAAATGCTCGTCTACTGAGAAATTTAAATTAGGTTTGAGTTTTGCAACCAACCTGGACAACAACTGAGCCGGTAGAAGCTCAAGTCGAGGTAGAGTCGTTTGTTTAACGGGAACAATGATTGAACATATGTCGCGATATGTAAAGCTCTTGTAGTTTTTGTAAAATTTTCGCGAAAATTATACCAATTCGTGTAAGCTGCGATAATTGGTGCATAAACATCTTCTCTAGTATGACAACCAGCGATATCAGCCCAATGGGATCAAATATTTTAGCTATTTCAAAAATAACTGTGCGTTTTGTTATTCTCGGAGAATTTTTACCAAGGTTGACATAAGGAAACGTATCAGAATTCGAATGCCAATATAAACCCAAAGTTTTGATAAATTCGTCATCGTCTATTTGTATAAGTTGCTCACGGTCAACATCGGGTTTATCGGCAAAATATAGGATTTATTTGAACACCATTTATGGAGTGACATACCTGCAGATTGAAGAATGAATGATACTTTGTCTTAAGAGCAACGACTTCTACTTTCGAACTAGATCCACTCAGAAGATCGTCAACATTCATATCATTGGAAATTGTAAAGCTCGCCGTTGGAAATTCTGACTCACGTACCAGAGCCAGTTGACGAAGGCAGCGAGTAGCCAAGAAAGACGCCGGAGTTGTGCAGTATATGTGACTGTTTTGAGCTGATACGTGCGAGTAACGGATCATTCGGATCAAATCGTCAAAATATATACAGAAATCTTCGATCATTCGGATGAACATCGACCTGACGATACATTTTTGTGATATCTGCACTTATCGCGTATGCATGTGAGCGAAATCTGAGTAAAATTAGGAAGAGGTCAATTTGAATGACAAAACCGCACATTAGAATTCGATTTAGAGAGGTGACGGAGCTAGTTTTAGCTGAGCCATCAAACACGACTCTTAATTTGGTAGAGGTCGAGTCAGGTTTAAACACACAGTGGTGCGATAGATAAAAATGATTTGATTCAATCGTCTTGACTCATTCTCTATGGCCGAGTGACACATATTCATTCATGAATGCATTGTATGAATCGCAAAGCTCAGAGTCTCGACTTAATTTTGTCTCCCTATATACGGAAGTACAAACACAATTAGTTCAATATTAATTTACTAGATGTCACACATTTCAACATTTTTCTCTTCTTCTTTTTTCTTTTATATTAACACTTCCTTCAAAAAAAAAGAAGATAAACAAATTAAAGTTGCTTTTGATGACTAAACGATTTCATTTTTCCGTACACTGATCCTTTCACAAAGAGAAACAAATGAACGCGTTCAAGTGGCTTCGTCAATAAATCAGCTAACTGATTATTGCCAGCAATGTGCTCCAATTTGATTTCACCATTCAAGAATCTCTCCCGTACATACAGATATCGAATTTCAATGTGTTTTGGCCTTCGATGAAATTCTAGATTCTTTGTTAATTTTACAGCACCAGCATTGTCAATATAAAGTGTCGGAGATGACTCTGGCATTTTAATCAATTCGGATAATAAACGTCGTAACCAAATCAATTCCTTCGCTCCTTCACTAGCTGATATAATTTCAGCTTCGGTTGTGGATATTGCTATTACCCTCTGAAGCTGACTAGTCCACGATATGGCTCCACCGGAAAACATTGCTACTATCCCAGTCGTAGAACGTCTTGTCTTCTTGTCACCAGCGAAATCAGCATCGCTATAAACTTGTAATCCTTCTCCTTTGTCGTATATTATACTTTGCTTCACAGGACCATTCAGATACCGAAATATACGTTAAACTTGATTCCAATCCAATGTTTCTCCATCGCTCGTGTAGCTTTATTTACTGCAAAAGCAATGTCTGGACGAGATGCTGTTGTAAGATACATCAAACAACCCACTGCTTCACGATAAGGTATATTAGGTGTGTAGCGGTTCACCCAATTCGCGCTACACATTTCAAACGTTGGATAGCGTCGCACATTCCAACATGATTACGCATTGGGTGTCTCACTCTCACGTCGTTTATTGCTGAACGCAAACAAAACAAAATAAATTTAAAATCAAATCGAATTAATAAATTCAGTCTGCTCTCAATCTCTACTGCGACAACACATCGCTCGTCGTGTTGGCCGCACAAAATATATTTTCGCGACACAAAATGGTGGTAAAAAATAAATATAAATTTGTGTAAAATTATAAAATTAATTAAATAAAAATTATATATTAAAATAAATTTTATTTGTTTGTGTACTATAGGTGAAATTGCTTCGTCGTGATCACTTTCTTCACGGCCTATTGGGGTTGAGACAGCGTTTGATTCTGTCATTTGAAATCAACAATTGATCCATTTTCCCGATCCTCTATTTTCATATCAAGAAAATTATCGAGAGAACCAGTCGTCGTGTTAAATTCTTGTCGTAACATTTTTAAAAATTCGGCAATCTCTTTCTCTTCATTACCGACAACTAGACCATCGACATAAATTGCTGCATACAATCGAACGTTATTGCTTTTTCGATAAAAGAGACAAGGATCTGCAACACTGTTTTTAAAATCTGCTTTCTTCATGAATTCCATGAACCGTTTGTTCCAACATCGTGGCGCCTGCTTTAACCCGTATAAACTTCTTTTTACCAGACATACTCTTTCAGTACCGTCACTAAAACCTTCTGGTTGTTCTAAATACACATCTTCTTCCAGATAACCATTGAAGAAGGCAGTTTTCACGTCGAACTGTTCCAGTTTCATTGTATTAGCTGCCGCTACAGCTAACAAAGTTGGTATATAGTGTCATATCGCGCTACAGGACTAAATATTTCTTCGTAGGCGATTCCCTGCTTTTGTACATAGCCCTTCGCTACTATAATCGAGCTTTCAAACGAGTACTTCCATCACTCGCGATGACGCAAAACCCAGCGATTTTTTAAAACTTGTGCTTCCTTTGCCTGCATCCAATACTCCCTCTTATTCGACTTTAGAACTTCAGAGAATGAGTTTGGATCTTGATATTCAACAGCTACTCCTCCCATCATTGAAAATTCATCACTTTTCATCCATGCTGGTTTTTTTCGTTGCTTTTCGCTGTTTCGATTTTCTATAGAAGACTCCTTACTACTTTGTGTTGATTCAATCGTTTGCTCCAATCCAGTTGAATTTTCTGTTTCGCCATATTCATCTTTATCCTGACTTCCTTCAGAAGTGGACGACGTAAAAAACTCTTTCTGAGTTAGTTTGATTTCCTTTGTCTTGGTATCTAACCTTTTTTGGCTCTTCTCTTATTTCAGATGACAATTTTGACCGATTTTGGTACCTCTTCTCGCAAGACATCAAATACCGCAGTATCTCTGCGTAAACTACTTTCTTTTTAGAAGGGATCCAGACTCGAAAACCATCTTTGTCATTGACATCATATCCAACAAGATATCCGAATACTCCTTTGTCATCAAGCTTCGAGCGGAAACTCTTGTTTATATGAACATAGCATCAAGTGCCGAAAATTTTCAGATGATCAAGTCTTCCTACTGATAGATTGGACTAGAATTAATAACGGGCTTTATTCTGAACTGACGATTTCCCAGTGCGATTTAATAAATATACTGCGGTGTTACAGGCGTCTGCCCACAGTCCTTTCGGTAATTTGTTTGGATTCAACATAGACCGTGCTGCTTCAACGATAGTTCGGTTTTCACGTTCCGCTGCACCATTTTGCTCAGGTATAGGTATAAGGCGGTGGAATCCATTGTTCTATTCCTCTACTTGCGAGCAATTCAACAACTCTGTTATTGTCAAACTCTACCTCCATCACACCTGAATTGCCTGACAACATGTCCATTTGCTTTAGCTTCATTTAGAAATTGTTCCAGCACATTACATACTTCACTTTTGTGTTTCAAAAAAAAAAAAAAAATCTCCGAAATGTGCTAAAGTCATCCTTAAAAACAACGTAGTAATGTGCTCTACCAAACGACTTCGTGGTTATTGGTCCATTGACATCTGCGTGGATCAATTCTCCAGTAATTGTCGGACGATTCATCTGTTGCTTGAATGGTAGCTTATGCATTTTCCTAGACCATATCCATCACAGAATTCTTCATTGCAATTTTCCACTTTAATGTTCATTTGTTTCAAAACATTCTTTATAAGCTGTTTATTTTGATGACCAAATCTCTCGTGACACACTTGCAATGTTTCGTATGATTTCACTAAATTCACTTGTACTTTTCTTTCTGGTTTTACAACACGCTATGCATTCAAGCATATTTCATTTTCCATATAGCCAGTCATTACGATATTTCCATTAATTTGTTCACGAATTATAACACTTCTGTCATCGATTGTCGTACTGTAACCATTTAATGCTGCTGCTTTGATAGAAAACAAATGCCCACTCGCCTCAGGAACATATAAAACCTTTTCCAATTTTGCATTATGCCAATTGTTGTTTCGTCGAACTTGAATTTCTATTGTCCCTTGACCAAACGCATCCATATGCACATCTTGTTTTCCAAGTGAAATTACTTCAGGTGTGACAAGCTCACTGTATGACATAAAATATTGCTTGTTGGGAGTGATATGCTTCGTAGCACCGCTGTCACAATACCACTTATTTGCATCGATGTTTTTTTCTAATTTATGCGCCCATAGCTTGTGAGGTAAATACGGCGTTACTACCTTGCTGTTTGTTGTGCTGCTTAATTGTGCTTCCACCTGCATTCTTTTGTGGACACTCTGCTGCCCAATAGCCCAATTGCTTACATTTATTGCAAAGAAATTTTTGCTTTGCCCGTTCCGTTGTTTTTGTTTTATTCCTTATTCGTGTTTCTTTTCGTTTTATATCCACCGGATGTGACGAATGCAGTTGTTTCTGATTCTATTTTTCTTTGATCACGTAGTTCAATCGTACATAATTTCTCGATTAGTAGATTCAAATTTTGTTCTTCTAATGAAATCGTGTCCCAAAGATCCTTAAAATTATCATATTCCTTTCGCAATATCGATAAAATTCGGCCAACCAATATTCGTTCAGACAGACTATTTTCGTTATGTTTTGTTAATTCGTCATTTAAATCTACGAACAGTTTTTTGCAATTTAGCGACATGTGCGCTTATATTTTCTTTCTCGTCTCGTTTTACTCGAAAAAATGCTTCGATTAACATATTCAGACGCTGCGTACTATACTATGTTCAAATCACGCACGTAATTTATCCCAGATTTCTTTCGCATTGTTACAAGTCAACACGAGCTCAGCAACTGGTTTGCTTAACGCACTTACAATCACACTTCTGCCACTCCGCGTATACAGCTTTTTCATCATTTGTTGAGTCCGCTTTTAATTGAACACATTCGCGCTGGCCATTAATAATACTTTCTAGTGCATATGAGCGCAACACCATCGAAATATCCCATTTCCATTGTGCCCAGTCGTCGGGCCCTTCTAATTTATCGACATTAATTTTACATTCACTGCTGGTAGCCATTTTTATTTTTTTAAATTTTTGATGGTTTAATTTCTCTTAATTTTAGACACACACTTGCTTTATACTTTTATTAATTACTTTCATCTATATTACTGCGTGTTCTGGGCCTATAACCTTTTGTTAATTTATTATTTAAGAATATTATTTGAACACAGTTACGAAAAAACACATGTAAGTTAAGAGTTTTGCTCGAAGATTTATTAAAAAAAATGAATTTATTTTATCAATTTATGTTTATCTTTTACATTTCAAACTAAAACTAAATTAAAACTCAAAATATAACATTAACGTTAACATTTTATACATAAAAAACTGCTTAATAAGTAAATTATAATATTCTCAAATAACTAGAACATGTTTGCGCGTGTTCTTACATGTGTTTTCCTTTTAAGCTGATTTAGCGTCTTTAGGTGATGCGCGTGTTTGCAATTTATGCTGAGTTGCAATTCTAGTTGTGTTAACTCTTCCCCCCTACAAGATCCGCGTCCCGTGGGTCAAAACTTTAGGCTAATTGGTTGGACTCCGGATTGGTTGATGATGACTTCTTCTTGACATGGTTTTGGATTTGACCATTTGTTGCGTTTTGTTCTTAATAATAGGATGAGTATTATGATGAAAATTATGGATATTATACCGAAGTCTACAAAGGCTGCTTCCTTATGTTTCGTGAATAGTTTTTGTAGTTGATCTACATTATTTAGGTGCAGGTTGTGAAGGTATCCTGGGTCGACTTTTACTCCTTTATCTGTTATATTAGGTTGTAGTACTGTTGGTAGTACTTGCGATTTCCTAATATCTCTGCTGGTGAAGGTTGTATGTATTGTTGATCTTAATTGTTTCATTGTCGTATTGTATTAGAAAGCTTCCTTCTAGGTGTTTATCCGTGTTGTTGTAAATTATGTCTCCTTTAAAGTTGCTCAGAAAAATCGTATTGTCGTTTAGGGTGTCGATTATCTGATTCTTGTTGAATTGGTAGTTACATTGGGCATCTAATCCCCTTATGAGCTGATTGATGCAGTGGTCTGCTTTTAATTCTTCCAAACTGTTTGTCTCGCAAAGTATGGTTTCGCGAAAGAGTTTGCATTGTCGAATGATCCCGTACATTTCGTCTTGGTTTACTAGAAGTTCGTTGTATTCCAGGTATATCTGTTTGTTGTTCTCAATCATTGATCTTACCATGACGTGATTGTATTCCCGTTTACTTGTTTTTGGTATTGATATAACATATAGTATTGTTGATTCTTTAGCCAGCATCATAGGTTCTGCGTATTCTATTGCTTCTATATCGTTAGAATATGGAAGGGTTTCGATTTCTGCAACCAGGCGACTGATTTCTTCTTTATCCAATAAATTTGTATTGATTATTTTCCCTTTTGCTAATTGCGCAGCTCGGATGATTTCTTTTATCTCCTCTTTGATTATGGTTAATCGGTTGAATAGTATTTGTTGGATTTTTTCATCTGCGTTTTCGTGTAAATGATCAACAATTTTGTTGTATTCATTGAGAATCTGCTGTGCTGTGGTCATTAAGGCATTGTTGATCTTATATTGTTGATTATTGTTATCGATGATTTGATTTTGACTTTTGATTATTTGATCCCAGTCTGTGGCGTCTGGTGATCCTGCAATCCACTTCCATGCGGAGCCGATCCAGTTGATTGATCGGCGAGATCGTGATTTTTGACCTTTGAGTTCTGATATTAGCTGCTTGGTTTGGTTTATTTGGTGAATCAGTTGAAGTCGAAGGCTGCTTTCTGGGTCAATGTGGTCAAGTGAAGTTCTAATTCTGCTGATTATTTCTTCATAGTCGGTCAAGTTGATGACATGGATTAATTTGAAATTTCCATTGATGATTCGTCCATTGCCTTGTTTGAGAGTTACTATTGGTGTGGTATATTTATAGATGGTAAGTGAGCTTGTCAAGCCCAATATCCAGAAACTGGAAAGAAGAAATTTTTGCGTTAAATTTTTTATTTGAGTCTTGTGGACCCTTTTTCCGGAGGTGGTTGTAATTGTGACTCGATTATCTTTGGCCACAGTTTCTTCTCTAAATTTGGGTTTCTCTTTCCCTTGTATCTGCTTGATTGTAGTGTATACTATTTCCCCAGGTTTATATTTCTTTGGTTTATTTCTCTTTGCGTTTTCCCTAGAGATGTTTGTTTTTTGGTTTTTCCTGATTTTTTCTGCCACATCCTCGTTGATTTGAACCTTGAAGTTTACAAGATTTTGGTAATTGATTCTCTGCGTTCTCCCAAAAAATATGTCGCAAGGTTTGTGTTGGATAACGGAATGTATTGAGTTGTTATAGCGATCTACTGCGACATTAACTAGTTCCTTTATGGTTAATTCCTTATATTCCATTTGAAGGCATCTTATTATCTCGATGATAGTTGAATGCACTCTTTCGATGGCTCCATTTACTTCACTTCGCTGGGGTGGTGTTAAGTATATCTCTATCCCCAAGGTTTTCAGGTAGTCCATTACTATTGGACTTACGAAACTCCCCTCATTATCCATTACTAATAATCTGGGAATTGTGAAGTAATGCAATATTTTGATGATTTTGTCTCTGATGTGTAGAACAGATTTGTTGTTGATGTGGAAAAACTTTGTAAATTTAGAGAATTTATCCACGCATGAGATGAATTTTTCATTTTTTATCTCGATTATATCCATATGGAGTATTTCTGTTGGATATGTTGGAATTGGTGTCTCCTGGAGCTCGACTCGATTTGGGTGTCTGTCATATTTATTTGTATTACAGATGCTGCAGGTTTTGGTATATTTTTTTATTAGGCTGGTCATTCGTGGAAAATAGTATCGTTCTAGGATTTGTTCCTTGTTCTCAGCGTGATTTCTGTGTGCTCGATTATGCTCCTCTGTTATAATTTTGAATTTATTTTCCTCATTGCTAACGTCTTGAACCACTCTTTGTGTTAGACGTAACTTCAATCCCGGGAACTGTTCTTTGAAAACGTCTTGTAACATTTGGATGTGTTCTTCGGGTATTTTTATTCCATTGATGATGGTTGGATGGAGATTATCCCTTAGGATTTTTGTTAGAGTGTCTTTATTTATTTCCGATAGGCTGATATAATGCCTATGATAAGTAGGATGTGGTTTTTCATGACAATCAATATCTTTACCTGTCTTGATTATCAGTTGGTTTCTGAAGACGTTTATAGGTGCTTCGCAGTACTGGATTAGATCTGTACTGTCTTCTTCAGCGCTGTGTATCGTGGAGGTTGATGATAGGGTGTTGACCTCTAGTTCTAATCTTGACAAGGCATCAGCTACTTTGTTAGTACATCCAGGTTTGTATATGAGTTCATAATTGTACTCTTCCAATCGGGCCTTCCATCTTTTTAATTTTGTGTTATTATTTTTTGTACTTAGGGCAAATGTGAGAGGCTGATGGTCCGTGAGGATTTTAATTTTTTTCGCTCCATACAGGTAACTTCGTAAGTTATCTAATGCCCAAATGATGGCTAGCATCTCTTTCTCGTTGACCGCATAGTTTTCCTCAGTTTTATTTAACGATCTGGATATATATGTGATTGGTCTATCTTTTCCAATGTCACCCTGTGATAATACGGCACCAATTGCATAATCAGAGGCATCGGTAGTAAGTATAAAAGGTTTATCGAAGTCTGGAAAGATTAGTATTTCAGTGGATGCTAACACTTCTTTGATCTGACGGAATGCTTGGAGTTCCTTTCCTGTTAAGCTGATTTTCACTTTTTTGATTGTGTTGCCTTAATTTGCGCGTTTTCGCCTCTTGTGAGGTTGGTTAAAGGCTTGGCGATTTTCGCGAAGTCTCTAATAAAACGTCGATAATATGATGCAAGTCCAAGGAATGATTTTAACTCTTTTAAATTATCTGGGCTCTTTAGGTTCCGTATAGCCGCGACCTTCTTTAAATCTGGCCTGATTCCTTGGTTTGTTATGATGTATCCCAGGAATTCTGTTTCTGTTTTCATGAATTCCGTTTTGTCGAGGTTGACACGTAGGTTAGCTTTTTCAAGTTTCGAGAATATTCTTTTGACATTGATAAGATGTTCTTCTTCGGTTTTCCCTCCGAATATGATGATGTCGTCGATATAAACATAGCACAGCACAATACCATGAAAAATACTTATTTATTTATTTCTATTAACTTCTAAATTTTACGACACCCCATTTTGAGCATGAGCTCATTCATAATAGGGTGTCAATACAAAATAACGTTGGCAATATAATAATAAATGTCCTTGTATAACCTAGCTTAGACCAGTTCACATCATAGCGGCATAATTTCTCAGGCAACAGTGCTACTTCTAATCGATGGAGATTGTCCTCACAGCATCACATGTCCGTTGATTTGAGGCATATCCGGCATGATTCGCAACATATTTTTTAATTATCAAAACTATTTACTCGTAAAAAACATTAAATATGATTTTTGAAGAAAAATTATAAAAAAAAAAAAAAAAAAAAAAAAAACAAGATTTTAGCAGATGATTCCGATGAATTCTTTCAATACGTCGTCTATCATTCTTTGGAATATAGCTGGCGCATTTTTCAGTCCGAAAGGTAGTCTTAAAAATTCATATTTTCCATTCATAGTGGAAAAAGATGTTTTCGGAATATCCTTTTCTTTCATCCTGATTTGGTGAAATCCTGATGTAAGGTCGATGGTCGTAAAAAATTTTGATTTTCCAAGATTTGCCAACGTGTTTGATATATCCGGTATTGGATATGTATCTGATACTGTGACCGTGTTTATTCTTTTGAAATCGATGACTATCCTATATTTTTTGATGCCAGATGCATCCAGATTTTTTTCGACTACCCAAATTGGTGAATTGTATGGGCTTTTAGACGGCCTTATGATTCCATCCTTTAGAAATTGGTCTATTTGCTTCTCCACTTCTTGCCTCATACTGACTGGATAAGGATAGGATTTCGTGTAAATTGGTTCATCTGTTGTTGTTTTTATTTCTGCTTTTATGTTAGTATCAATTGTTTCAGTATCGTTGACTGGGTTAAATAGTGTTTTGAATTTTGCCACAATTTCTTGGAGTTTTTTTCTGGCTTCTGTAGATAAGTGACTATCCCGAATTTCAATGTTGTTTACTTGAACTGAGTGTTTTTCCTTGAGTGGAATTTTAATATTTGGGGTTATGGTCAAAATGTTATTTTTCCGGTCGATAATTGCTCCAAGTTTTTTTAGAGTGTCGTCCCCGATTATTCCGTCGAATGTTTTTAAACCAGGTAGTACAAAAAACTCTATTACTGTGTCGATTCCAATGCATTTAAAAAATTGTCCGGATATTTTTTTACTGATCCTGATGTCACCTCCCGCTGATTTTATGTTAAACGGGACATTAGTGGGAATGGATCCTTCGGCTAGTTCAGGTTTGATGAAGTTCTTGTTGGCTCCCGTGTCGATTAAAAATTTGAGGATGTTGTTCTTTGCTGTTTTGTACTCTAGGTATGGTATGCTAGAGAGGCTTTCTCCATAAAATTTACTTCTGAGTTTATTTCCTCAGGTTCGTCTTCTAATGTCTCGATATCAGTATTTTCGTTAACTAACTGATTATATTCCTCTTCCTCCTGTGTATCCAAATGATAAATTCTTTGTTGTCTTTGGGATTCGCCGTAGCTTGGATGTTCTACTTTCGGTGGATGGTTATTTTGATATGTTGGTCTGTTCATGTAATTTACGCGTTTGGTTTGGATTGACTGGTCAATTTCCATTGGTGTTGCAGGTTTCGGATAAATTGGCCTTGGTGGCATTTGTTGATTTAGATTTTGATTGTTGTACGATGTTTGGTTGTTATAATGTTGATTATTGTATACCATATTTTTCCGTTGCGGTGGTATTAAATTATGGATTACTCGTGGATTTTGTGAATTTGTATATGAAGCTTGGTTGACCGAGTTATTAATTCGTGGATTTTGTGGGTTGATATACGAAAACTGGTTGATTGGAGCTGTTACTGAGTTAGTAATGTTCCTTTTCTGAATCGTTAAATTTCTGAAATTCATGTTTTGAATCTCAAGGCAGGATGCGTATGCCTCCGGAAGTGTAGTTGGTTTTTGGATGATTAACATTCGTGACAATTCTCCGTTTAACCCTCTGACAAAAACGTCCAAAGCTCGATTCCTGTAGTTTTCGACTAGAACGCTGATGGTTTCTGTCGAGTAATCCTCTGTTTTTATTTTATTTACTATCAATGAGAATTGATGATTCACATTGGCGTAGAATTCATCGATTGTCATATTTCTTTGTACAAGGTTATTTAATTGATGTTATAATGTGCGAAGATCCCTTTTATCTGCGTAGTGGAGCGAAAGGCATTTTTTTATAGACGCCCACTCATCATCGAAGATATTATATGATATTAATGCCGCATCGGCGTTTCCTCTAATCTTCTGCCTTATGTGTTGCAATATTGCTCTATAGATTGGTTTAGTGCGTACGATATTATAGTCTCGTAGAATGGTCTCGACATTATGTACCCAAGAGATATATTGAGTTGGATTTCCGTCGAACTGTTGCAGTTCCTTCACGCAGTCAGGTAGCTTACTTATGTCTTTAAGATCTTGTTCATTTTGTGGGGCTGCGAATATTGTTGCTGCAGCTGGATTTATAGGTTTCTCCAGTACCTCGAGTCTCCGCTCGATTTGTTTTGTGAACTCAATTTGAGCATTTAGGGCTCCGGTTATTTTTGTTAATGCAGCTTGGATTTGATCTAATTTTTGATCAACTGGTGTCGTCATTATGATGTTTCACTTATTATTATATTTAAATTATTTTTATTATTATATTTTATTATTATTTTAAATTTTGTTTTTATTATTACTGTTGGTTATTACGATCACTTTTTTATAATTAAACAAAATGTTTAGTTGATTTTATTATTATTCGTTATTATACTCACTTTTTATTATTATTTTTTTACTTTGTTATTAATTTTTTACTTACATTAAAATTAAGAAGCTTTTCATGGCTTATTTGTGGATTAGTTTTACCACAAAGATTTTTATAGTGCACAGCCGGTTATCGTACACTCGGAACCCGTACGTGTGTCTTCTAAATAACGGATATGCTGTATTTCTCCCGTTTGGCGATGTTGCGTTGATATTTGTAACCCGCCTACTAATGGTACAAACTTTATCACGGTTTATTTAGTTTCACTACTTCAGTGGAACGGCTTTAGCTATGTTCTTATGTGTATAGCCTTTAAATATTTTGGTATAAAAAAACGGTTATGTTCTCGTGGGTATAACTTCTATTTTTAACCAAAACTTGTCGCTTTTTAGTTTTAGATACTTTTCAGCAGGAGTTTACTGATCTAATGATCTTCACTAATTTTTTTTCACTTTTTTGTTACTTGCACTTTTTATTATTTTATTAATATTTTAACGCCAGGTCCCTGTTTCGGCGCCAGTTAAGAGTTTTGCTCGAAGATTTATTAAAAAAAATGAATTTATTTTATCAATTTATGTTTATCTTTTACATTTCAAACTAAAACTAAACTAAAACTCAAAATATGTTAACATTTTATACATAAAAAACTGCTTAATAAGTAAATTATAATATTCTCAAATAACTAGAACATGTTTGCGCGTGTTCTTACATGTGTTTTCCTTTTAAGCTGATTTAGCGTCTTTAGGTGATGCGCGTGTTTGCAATTTATGCTGAGTTGCAATTCTAGTTGTGTTAACTTGTATTTCATGCAGAAAAAATGTAGAAGTGGTAGTTTTTATTCAATATTATATATTATTAAGAAGTTACATGACATGGCCCTATATACGCAAGTACAAATACAATTAGGTTAGGTTAGGTTTGGGTGGCGGTCCACCAGGACCAGGCATAGACACAAAAAGGTCCGTAGCCATACCACAAATTAAAAATTTTTCCTCCAACTCATTGAAACCACTTTGAGCTTGCTATGAAGCGCTGGATACTCCTGACGTCCTTCTCGCTGAGCTCCGCCAGGTCGTTGAAAAGGGGTGCCCCTAGAAAATTCAGTCTGTTTCGTGCCAGTCGAGGACAGGTGCAAAGAAGATGAAGTACTGTCTCTTCCTCCTCTTCGTCCTCGCAACTACGACAGTAGTCATGTGAGAAGAAACCAAGTCTACTTGCATGTCTGCCTATGAGACAGTGCTCCGTAATCACTCCAACAACCACACTGATCTGACTCCGCTGAAGTGAGATCAGCTGTTTGGATCTCGCCAAGTTCAACTTTGGCCAGATCTGCCGAGTTATTACGCATGAGGTACTATTTGACCATCTGTCATTCGTCAACTTACTGGCTTCCTCCTGAAGCAGCAGTTTACATACCGCAAGAGGAATTTCAATATCCTTTTTGCTGTTTGAAATGTGGTCCGTTGTACCACGTCGAGCCAGTTCATCGGCTTTCATGTTCCCCGTACTAACGAAATGTCCTGGCACCCATATGATATGGATGTTGAACTGATCTGTCATCTCGTTAAGAGATGAGAGACAGCTCTGGACTACTTTCGACGTGAGAAGGTGTGATTGAAGCGCTTTAATGGCTGCCTGACTGTCCGTATATATGCGAATATCACTAGTCGATATTACATTATACCTCAACCAGTCCACGACTTCCTTTATCGCAGTTACCTCAGCTTGACAAATGCTGCAGTAGTCAGGGAGACGAAAGGAGAGGTTTAACATGAGTTCCTCGCAGAACACCCCAGCCCCTACTCCTCTATCCCGTTTTGAACCATCAGTGAAGAAGTTCAAAACTCCTGGTTCCAAAACTGTATCCATCATCCAGTCCTCTCTAGATGGTATAATAGTCCGGAACTTTCTATCAAAAGATAGTGACGGGACAGTATAGTCGGTGGTCTTGGGAAGCCCTTTGTTACAAAGTATAGATGAGTGCCCTGTGTTATTGCAGGTCCACATTAACGTGGATTTCAGTCGTATGGCAGTGCTAGCTGCCCACTGTTTTCCCATGATATCTAGAGGAGTTAGAAATAGCAGAGTCTCCAGTGCCTGAGTGGATGTGCTCCTCATTGCACCACTGATCCACAGAGCGATTGTTCTCTGAACTTTTGTCAACAACTTTAGGTTGACAGTTTTGTCCAGAGCAGGCCACCAAACTGTTACCCCATACAGAAGAATGGGTCTAACTACTGCTGTGTATAGCCAAAGGACCATGTGGGGATCCAGCCCCCAACCTTTCCCAATTGCATTTTTGCAGGAGTATAGCGCTACCGTAGCTTTCTTTACCCTTTCAATAATATTCGGTTTCCAGTTTAATTTACTGTCTAAGACGAGACCCAAGAACTTTGCTTCACCTGTAAAAGCCAAGTTGAAACCATTTAAAGTAGGAGGATCAACATGAGGAATTTTATATTTCCTAGAGAAGAGAACCAATTCGGTTTTCTGTGGGTTCACATTTAGCCCACAACCATTGGTCCATAATGAAAGAATGCCCAGAGCATTTTGAATAAGCTCGCTAAGTGTCCCGGGATATTTTCCCCGAACCCCAATAGCGACATCATCCGCATAGGCAACCACCTTGAAGACAGTATCCTCCAGCCTCAGCAACAGATCATTTATGACCAGGTTCCAGAGAAGGGGGGACAGTACGCCTACCTGCGGCGTGCCTCTGCTTGCAAATCTTCTGGCGGAGGATTTCCCCAGACTGGCATTTATGATTCTGCCTCTTAGCATCTGATCTATCCAGTCCTTAAGAGAATCTTCCACTCCTAGATTCGAAAGTGCCCGAGTTATAGCCCCTGTTAGCACGTTGTTAAAGGCTCCCTCAATGTCCAAAAAGGTTACCATCGCATAGTCTCCATATTCGAAAGATTTTTCAATAAAATATGTAAGAGAATGAAGAGCAGTTTCTACAGATCTCCCCTTGCAATAAGCATGTTGAGATTTGGACAGCTTTTCCGGCACAATCGTGCCTCTAATATGAGGTTCTATCTGTCTTTCCAGTATTTTAAAAAGGAAAGAAGACAAGCTGATTGGTCTAAGGTCTTTGGGACTGCAATATGAGCGTTTTCCCGCCTTAGGTATGAAGACAACCTTCACTTCCGTCCATTTACTGGGAATGTGACATAGTTCTAGGCTGCCTCTAAAAATTACCTCTAACCAGGGAATGGTTAGATCCGTAGTTTTTTGTATATCCGCAGGGATAATACCATCAGGCCCTGGCGACTTGTATGGTTTAAAACTGCTTATAGCCCACAGAATCTTTCTTCTGCTAATAATTTGACCTACGAGGCTGCTTGCCCTTTTACCTACTGATATAGTAGGTGCAGATTCGGAACAACCAGGAAAGTGAGTCTCGAATAGTAGTTCCAGCGATTCCATACTATTTGTGGTCCATGCTCCATCCGGCCTTTGAAGGAAGCTTGGGATGGATGGACTAGTAGATAGTACTTTGCGAAGCCTGGACATCTCTGAAGACTCCTGAATTTTACCACAGTATAGTCTCCAAGATCTGTTCTTTGCGCTTCTTAGCTGATATTTGTAAATTTTGAGGACTTATAGGAGTCCCAGTCTACAGCGGCTTTTGTTTTCCTTGCTGTTTTGAAGAGTCTCTTGTACCGTTGACGTATTTGTTGAATCTCCTTTGACCACCAAGGTGGCCGAGATTTGCCCCTAGGCCTGCTAAGAGGGCAAGAGCCTAGTACCGCTTCATTAAAAGCGCTGGACAGTTCGTCCACTAATCCATCGAGTTCTACCGTAGTTTTTGGAGGTTCAGGCACCTGCACTGGTAGTGAAATTCCCAGAATAGTTCTGAAAATATCCCAGTCGGTTTTCCTCCTGTTCCTGTAGAGAGGGCTGTTCGGAAAGACCAAGCTCATTTCAAATTGAAGATAACAGTGATCAGAAAAAGAGTGGTCTTCCGAAACTTTCCAATTTAATAGTTTGGTCGTCAAAAAGTTTGAGACAAGTGTAATATCCAATACCTCCTGTCTATTTCTATTTATAAAAGTCGGCTTATTGCCTATGTTACATATATGAAGGTTAGTACTTAGAATGTAATCAAGGAGTAACTCACCTCGTTCATTTGTGTCCGTACTTCCCCAGATTGTGTGATGAGAATTTACATCACTCCCCAGGATGACTCCAACCTTACGCTTCTGAGCCTCCAAAATTGCCTCACCCAGAATGACTGGTGGAATGTTCACTGCATCATAGACTAGGTAGGCTGATATTAGACAGAGGCTTCGTTTATTGACCTCAATGCTGACCGCTGCCACATCTTCATTGCTGAAATTTGATAGCAGAAAACAATTTATATTATTTTTAACGAGAATGCACGACCGGACCCTACCTTCTTGTTCCGTGTGCATTAATCTATAACAGGGTGTCTTGAGTCCAAGAACCCGGTCACCAGCGACCCAAGGTTCTTGGATCAAGACAATATCCGTCCCTTCCTTTCCAATTTTTAAAAGTAGAGCAGCTGATGCTGCCTTTGAGTGGTGTAGGTTAATCTGCAAGAACGTCACCATTCTTAGACTTCCTTCCCTACCACTGTATCACCAGAGTCCTCCCTGATGATGTGAAGTCCTCCGAGATTCTTCTTAATGACTCCAAGGACATTGTTATCTCCGTATCCGTAGAGATGGTTTCCACCAGGCTGTTCCCCTCTTGAAGGAGCCCAGATGAGCTTCCTGCAGCTTCCTCAGATTCCGGAGCCTCCGGCTTGTCCGCATCCTTCTTGTAGATTTTGAGTGTGACTGCACTGAACACATAGCTTACCATACCATTTGTTTTTTTCCAGCGCAGTCAGTGACTCTCTGTTTAGAATTATGACGGCCGACCTGTAGTCGGCCCGTGGCTCCTCGAGCTTAGCAACTTTCCAGTTGTGCGTTGGCAAATCTGGGTTGCCAACCTGCAACAACTGGAGTATCACCTTTGGATCGCTAGGCTCCGAAGGAATCCACACCCTGGCTCTTGGCCTACAGGGGATTTCTTCTCTAGTTTTAACAGCAAGGCTGGCTCCGGGCCATACCTCGCCTAGTCTTTCCACTGCCTTCTTGTAGAGCAGAAGAGATCTCTGATCCACACATGCAGTCAGTTTCACCTGGTTACACAAATACAATTAATTCAATATTAATTTACTAGATGTCACACATTTCAACATTTTTCTCTTCTTCTTTTTTCTTTTATATTAACAGCTACTAATAAAACTTAAGTAAAATAAGCAATATTGATTACGTAACTCGTTTAGAATTGGGATATTTATTTATTATTTTATTTGTAAAAAATAAAACAAATTATTTTTTTTTCATGTAAAAGAAAACAAGTTTTTTATTTATGCCGGTATAATACCGGTATCCCGGTATTGCATTGAATCAATACCGAAATACCGGTATTGATTTTTTGCTCCGGTATTGCCAACCCTAGTTGAGAGTATGATTAGTTATTTGAAAATCAAGCAATCAATTAAAAACGGCCGGAGGAAGTAAAGTGGTGGGAAATATGTAAGAAGTAATTAATAACTAATTAATATTGACTTTAGGATCCCAAGGATGGAAAGCAGATTTTAGGAAAAATGTAGTAAAGTAATTATTAGAAAAAAATGTAACTACTAACAATTGACCGCCGGCGCCAAGGTGTTTGTAACAGGGTCGATCTCAATCCTATACTAACAATCCTATCCAATCGTTCCAAGTAAATGTAAAAAAGGCTATACCTAAGCGTGAAATCCAGATATGCGCGGTATCCTAAGCATGAAATCCAGGTATGTGCAAAAATATTGAGAAATGTTCAGGATAAAATGGAAACGTTTATGCAAGCATGCGACACAATGGACGAAGACAAGTTAGCTGCATTAGCAACTGGGGTGATTCATGTCATGGGGCGACTAAATAGGATACAATTAACCAAATCGGGCCCTCATGAAGTGGCAGCTGGTAAATTACTAGCTTCTTGTAACAAACTTTTGGCTCTTTTCCAAGATCTGCACGACAAGCAAAGCTCATTACCAGAAGTCGAGAAATCGATAAAGGAGCTTGTGATAGACGACCCAGATGCCTGTGAAGATGACATGGATGAGGACGAATCAAATGCCCTTCAGAAACAAAGTCAATCTACTACTACCCACAATCCAAATACAAGTGTCACGAGAGAAGGGACGACAACAATACCCCAGACAAATAGTCCAATTACGCCTAGCCAAATGTATGCTGGAGGTCTAGAATCATATTCATTTGATAGATTAGTGGAAGCAATCCTGAAAAAACTTAACCTACCAGCTGGGGTAACGAATACAGCAAGTGGTTCAAATAAGTCAAATGAAGACAATGTTGTTTCCCATTCGAAATTACATTCGTTAACAATGTTACCATCTGCGCGAAATTTTAACACAGCAGTACCTCCGCCCAATTTTCATGTTTTTTCAAACCCAATGGGCCACGAGAATATCGGTACCGAAATTTCCAACCGTGAGAAAAGAGTGGTAAGGAAGGACCGATTGGAGATCCATCGATTGAATATTTTCTTTAGTGGGGAAGGTAGTGAAATTCCAATAGAGCGATTTATTTACCGAGTTGAACGATTAGCGGAAGTAAATGATATAAGTAAGCAATTTTTAATCAGTAATCTGCACGTTCTATTGAAAGAAAAGGCAATGGAGTGGTACTGGCTATTTATGGAACGAAACAGGAATATACAGTGGGAGCAGCTGCGAGTAGCAACGATACATCGTTTCCAAGATCGACGAACAGATGCGGGTATAAAGCAAATGCTGGAACGACGTAAACAAAAATTCAAGGAAACATTCATTGAGTTCTATAATGATGTTTTGTCATTATCAGGATGAAACAATTTTATAAAAACATTATAAAAGTAAACTGTCAGAATTGTCGAAACAAACAAGCTGCGGGAAACGTCCAACGGGGTGTCAGGAATTTCGGAGCACTGAGATCCCAGAATCAGGAGCCCCAATCTCCGAAGCTGAATGTAAAAGAAGCAGCTACCAATACCGATCCCGAATTCTACAGGATATTACAACGAAAACAGGAATAAGGTCAGATCCTATACCATGCCAGCAAAGGTCGCAATCAACCCAAACACCAGCTAGACAGGATATATCTCTTCATCGAACACTTAAATATTTCAGGACTAGACGAGAAATTAAAAAGATAATTTCCGAGTCAGTACTTGCTACCAATTTAGATAACAGACCCTACGCAGAAGTGCTTATAAATGGTCCCTAACGCGGATTACTGGACAGCGGAGCAAGTATTTCGGTATTGGGTCGAGTCGAGGGGCAGAGGAATTCCTTGCTCAAAATAAATTCAAAGTTCATAACCTAACCTCGCTCTATATCCACGGCAAGTGGAGAAACTCAACGCATCATAGAACATGTCTTAGTGAGTATTTCATATAAAGGAAAGGTGAAAGTAATGAGGTTACATATTGCTCCCAATCTAACGCAGCCGTTGTATCTCGGTATAGATTTTTGGGAGGTTTTTGGACTTGCGCCACTTAGGGTAAATGAATTAGATGATAATTACCTTAACCTATCGGTGGAACGGGATAATAACAGTCATGACTTGAATCCCGAACAACAAACAATTTTAAATAAGGTGATTGTGAATTTTCCATAGGGAACGCCGTTCTGGTTAAACGAAGAGATATTTTTCACCAAAGATCCAGGAGGACATTTATCGAGAATTGGACCGCATGATATATCTGGGGGTAATAGAAGAGAGTTGCTGGTCATGGTCATCCCCAGTGACACGAGTTCTAAAAGCTAAAGGAAAGGTTCGTCTGTGTCTTGATGCTCGAAAGGTGAACTCGGTCACCGTGAGAGACGCTTATCCTTTGCCCTTAATTGAAGGGTTGCTTGGAAGACTGGACAAAACCAGGTATATCACTACGCTGGATTTAAAGGATGCTTACTGGCAGGTACCATTGGAGCCCGCATCAAGGGATAAGACGGCTTTCATGGTGCCCGGACGTCCACTCTACCAGTTTAGCGTCATGCCATTTGGGCTGTGTAATGCAGCTCAGACGATGTATCGGTTAATGCACAAGGTGATTCCTCATCAGTTACATGACCGGGTCTTTGTTTATCTAGACGACTTACTAGTGGTATCTGCTACGTTCGAAGAACATATATCACTTTTATCTGAAGTACCTAGATTGCTGAAATCAGCAAACCTGACTATAAATGTGAAGAAAGGTAAGTTCGTTCTTAAGGGGACGAAGTATCTGAGATATGTGATTGGTGAGGGATGCCTCAGACTGAATCCCGAGAAAGTTCAGGTCATAGACGAATACCCCGTCCCTAGAAATGTTAAAGCGATACGTAGGTTCCTGGGGATGGCTGGCTGGTATCGTCGGTTCATTCCGAATTATTCGACTTTAACCGCTCCTATTACAGATCTACTTAAAAAAAGAACCAAATAGAAATGGGATACAAATGCACAAATGGAGTTTAAAGATTTGAAAAGGGCATTAGTCACAGCACCGGTGTTAAGAAATCCAGATTTCACTAAGCATTTTTACATTGAATGTGACGCTTCTACAACGGGAATCGGAAGTGTTATATTTCAGCGATACGAAAATGAGGAGGAATACCCCATAGCGTTTATGTCACACAAACTGTATAAAGCTCAAAAGAATTATAGCATAACCGAGCTAGAATGCGGCGGTGATGAGCGTGAAGCGATTTAGGCCATGTATTGAAGGATATAAGTTTACGTTAATTACAGATCATTCCAGCTTACGATGGCTGATGGAACAGCGGGATTTATCAGGCAGATTAGCTCAATGGTCCATTCAATTACAAGCTTTTAATTTTAATATAGAGTACCGAAAAGTGCCCTTAAATATTGTACCGGATAGCCTCTCTACTCTAGAGTGCATATTGACACGACCTATACATATTAATTTAGATGACGACGCATTCAAAGATTCAGATTATGTAGCAAGACTTAAGGCAATTAACGAAAATTCACAAGTCTCAACTAATTTCAAGCTAATGGATGAGAAGATTTATTTTAGAAAACCGACTGAAGGTAGATCAGACATACCAGAATGGAAACTCGTCGTGCCAGAATCACTAACAGCCAAATTAATTGAAGATGCTCACAATCCTCCCACGGCTGCTCATCAAGGCATTACAAGGACAATAGAACTGCTACAAAGATATTATTACTGGCCATTGATGAGCACACAGGTTAGAAAATTTATCAATACGTGTGAAGTCTGCAAATGTTCGAAGGCGGTTAGTTATACCACGAATCCGGAAATGGGTAATGCTTTTCGAGTTATTCGACCTTGGCAAAGACTTTATATGGATTTTCTTGCTCCTTACCCGAGAACCAAAAATGGATCCACCCACATTTTTATCATGTTGGATCAATACAGTAGGTTTCCCTTACTAGCCGCATCGGCCATTAAAATATCGCAGACACTAGAGGAAAGTGTGTTCGATATTTTCGGAGTTCCCGAAATGATCCTGACTGACAATGGAGTACAATTCGATTCACACATTTTTGCAGCGTTGATGGAAAAATATGGTGTGCGACATGATTTCACTGCGAAATATTCACCGCAAGCGAATGCCTCCGAACGAGTAAATCGATCAGTGTTAGCTGCTATTAGAGGATACTTAAAGCACGATCATCAGGCATGGGATGTGCATCTAGCGGAAATAGCTGGCGCTCTTAGGATACATTCCTGCACCAGTTTTTCACCACACTTTTTAGTATTCGGGCAGCATAAAATCCAGCATGGTTCAACCTACGAATTACTACGGAAATTGAATAGTTTAGATGATAACCAAATGCTTAACGAAGACAATGTGGACCGTTTATCAACAGCGCAAAAGATCGTTCTTAGACATTTGGAGAAAGCGCATGAACAAAATGCTTGTTTGTATAATTTGCGGGCAAGACCACGAATATGTCTGGACAACAAATTTTTGTCCGAAATTTTGTACAAATCAACGTAGCTAAGCATTTTTCTGGAAAGTTAGCATTCAAATTTTTACCGGCGTCGGTTTTGAGGAAAATCAGCAATGTGTCTGACGAGGTCTGTAACAAAGCGGGAAGATCCAGGAGGATCTATCACGTCAAGGATATCCGCTAGCGTGAGGGTGAGTGGGTGGTACTCATTAGAATGTTGTTTTCCCTCCTATAACACTAGGCAGCACAGTAGTTGCAGATATTGAGTACAATAGGAGGTAATTTTGATAACATATTATGCCCGGCTCTTGAGACTATCTCCTGGGTGTGAGTCATCCCCATACGTTTATAACAGATAATCTGTTATATCGGTAGTGAAAATTGTTCCGCCACGCATGAGAATCAGTCGCGCCCGCAGTTAAACCTAATTTGGTATCACTCTGTACTAATGATATTGCAATACCTCTGTAGTGCGTAAAGCAAGAGATTTAGGTGTATGAGGAAACCAGTTTTTAATTGTCTAAATTTCCCCTTATAAAAAAAAAAGAAAACAGAACACAAATAGATAATTTCAGTAATCAGTTCATCAGATATTCCAGACGGGTTGGGTTCAGAAAATTCTGGAAGCAAAGGTGAACTGTTTACTTGGTAAGCTAATTTTGTTTTTTTACTTCAAAGATCCCAGTTATTAAACGCGAAACAAGCTGGGAACGGTGCATTCTGTTGTACCCATAAATCATAAAGAAAGCGCAGATAATTGCATAAAATCAAAATCAAAACGAGAATGTTATGATGTATTTAACTGTAGATAGTATGGACCGAAATTGTGTGTCATAAATATTCAAATAATGTTAGTTTCGATTTGTATCTACTATTCTACTTATTAGTTTTATGATTAATTAATTAATAATTTATTCAATATAGCAATTAAAATTTTTATAATAACTTTAACCAAAATTGAAAAAAAAACAACATAAAAATAGCCATGGTTAATTAAATTAAGTGCATGTTAGATTAAGAAAATATACAAATTCATTTTTTTTATATATAGTCTAAGACTCTATGTATTATGTTTTTTTTAAAACCTATTGTTGAATATTTAGTCAGGCATTAAAATTTATATCCATGTACACCTAAATTCTATTCCGTTTTTTTTATATTTCGAATGAACTGCGAAAGAACCAACTTTTTTGTTGGAAATAAGATATCTGAGTATTATGCGTGGTGTCGTGTTTAGATTTTCAGTGAAATTGTGTTTAAAAAAAATGAGCTATTAAATTTTAAAGTGTCTGTGCTAATTTAGGAAAAACCAAATACACCAAGGGAATACTTCAGCATTCTGAAGTATAATAACATACGGAGGTTTGGCTGATGAAAAAGTGACCAAATAACGGTAAGTGTTTGTGTTCATAGCGTGTAATATCAAAGATAAATAGCAGCATTTCAAGCTCTCGACGATCGGTGGAAAGATCCCCCCCCCAATCTGACTGCCTGGCAACATGCTGCGCCACCGAAAACATCTTCGAGAGATTCTGTAACGAAGTACTAGGTAGTAGAACAATTTTCTAAAATATAGAGACAGTAAGATATTCGTAACAAATATCTCCGCACAAACTCGGCCGGTGATTCACACAACTTTTCGAATTGGGAAGCGAAAATGTATTTATTTAAATCAAATTTTGAATGACCTTCCATACTTACGGAGCGGCTATGAAACAGTTGTTCAATTTTGGGATTTGACACCACCAAGATGTCGCATGAAATCAAAATTATAAATCATTCGAGCGTGGGCGCATCATTAATTTATTACTTTATAAATATACGCCAGGGTGAGCAATTCAGCTAAAAACGACTACTACAACAACAACAACAATAAAAAACAGAAGCAATGAAATATTTTAACAGCACAAAGTAATTACTACGAAATATTTGTCGCGGTTAAAAAAACGTTTCAATTTTTTATCTTTGTTTTCCATTTCAAATATCTCAAAATAGAAAAATATTAATTTACCAATATACGCTCGTAGAAAATACCTATATAAAAAAACTCTCGATACCATGCATAAATATAAACCGGCTCGCTTTATACATGGTAAATAAATAAAACTACTACTCTACACTACAATTAAACAACCTGTGTGAAGAGCGACACACAACAAAAAAATTGTAAAACAAAATGTAAATGGAAGTGTATAAACTAAACTAACTACACCCTAGATATTTTCCACAATTTTCCGACAAAATTGCTTAATTTCTTTTTATGTAACACCGGCGAAAATGTAATCAACGACCAACCAACCACGTTACCGTATTTTATCAATCAATAGTTAAGTGATGACGTAATTACTTACTAATAAGTAGTTTTTCTTTAGATTTTCCGCTTATTTTGTTCATTCGTATATACCATTTTCATTGTCTCCCGCCTCTTCTCACCCTACGCGCGCTCATTTCACAAATCAAGCTATGTGTATGGTATAATATATTTACAAGAAAAACGTAACAAAAAAAAGAAAGAAAAACGAAACAACAATCAGTGTATATTTTCCAACCGTGTCTGTGACTATGTGACTATGTATATGCTTATTATTATGGATGAAAATCCAAGTTTTCTTGTGAAAAAAATCATTTTTTTTTTTGTTATTAATTTAATTTAAAATGGAAAATTATTTTTGATTAAAAACACAAATATAATATATGAGACGACAAATAGGACGAAAAATATAAGAAAATGGTTTTAAGGAAATTTTCCTAAATTGAAATAATAAGTGTAATTGTGTGAAAAATAAAAATAAAAAATAAAAAATTTCCATTCTTCAACACTTGTTGAAACATAATTGATGACAGTGTTAAGTTAAGAAAAAGTTTTTTTTTTTTTTTGTGTGTTTGTGTCAAAAGTGCGTGCTGATCGAAGAAGACATGCTTGCGCATTAATCATCATTCAGTGAACACAGAATATACAGGCGATGAGTTTACTATATGATACGAGTGGCATTGATTTCAAATTTATAAGTTGTGATAAATTATTTAAATAAATGCCCGGATTCGGAAAATTGTATGTATTCAAATATCCTCTTAATACTCTTACACAGCGTTTGTGTATGGACTGTGGAGTGTAAGATAAACGTCTGTTAGTGTATTTTTACATTTCTATATAAGTAGCTTAATCTTCATAAATATTGTATTCAATTTTAGGAACGATTTAAGAGTTTAATGTGTGTGTGTGTGTATACGTGTGTGGGTGTGTGCTTGTGTTCAATTGGAAAATGGAAAGGATTATACCAACAAAGCTGTACATAATTCGTTGATGGAATAAGGACTGTTTGTTCGCCAAATTTAACATAACCAGCTAATATTAATATTTAATCAGTTTTGACTAAATCATTATCTTATTTTAGTTTACAGATTCTGAGCAATCAAAATTGTTTAAAGCTAACTTGAAAATTTCAAATTATATTGGTGATTGTGATAGATTAGTCGAAACTATTAGAGATTTTCGAGAATTCCTAAATTATTCAAGAATAGTTCAAAAATTATGTCCTTTTAACTCATACTATTGCGAATCAAAAGGAAGGTACTCGTACCAAGGCAACTGCTACCAAATCGAAATGTGTTTTGTTTTATCTTACAAAGGCTGACATTTCTTTTACGTTTGATAATCGAATCAAAATTTTACAGTCGAAATTCAACCATAAAATTTTGATCAATATTTTAATGCTAAATTTTACAAAAGATTTTATTTTATTTTTAATTCTCATACTAAAATTCAAAATATTTCCACAAACATGTAAGATACACATAATAAAATTCAGAACTCCTCAAAGCCGTTAAGCGTTGCCATCATTAGAAATATTGAATCTACGATAAAACTTCTTCACCAAAACCGGTTTAAGTGAATGTGGTAGTAAATTTGCAACTCGATAGTAGGTAAAGTGTTTTTTAAAATTTTTCAGTGTGAATAACCTTAAGCAAATGACAAATACTTGAGTTCTTCATTTTATTACGGTTTATTTAATTCATACTAAAAAATATAAAGGGCTGAAACCTCACGAAGTGATCAGAACTTCGGTCTTTGGTGTTTTCAATGGGGATAGCATTCACCTGTCACCTGTGTCATAACGTTGGTGTGACAGTTTTGACAGTACTGATTTGTATTTTACCCAATATATATTTACTTATACAGGCTACAGGCATCCAATATAACACGAAAAATCGTATTCTAGAACTTTATCCCGCAAGTAGTATAATAATTATACTGATATTTTTAACCGTGTAACTGACCATATTCCAGAAGTTTAACCAAAAATCATTTTAGAATTCTATTCCCAACACGCATGTCAAATTTGATGATACCCGGTTAAGGAATAGCCAAGTACCATCATACTTGGCCATATTCCAGAACTTCATCAAAACTCATTTTAGAATTCCTTTCCCATTACACATGTTGAATTTAATCATAATCGGTTCAGAAATAGCCAAGTTCCACCATACTGGGCCATATTCCAGAACGTCATCCAAACAACAATTTAGAATCCCATTTCCAACACACATGTCAAATTTCATATTAATAGGGTGAAAAATAGGCAAGTTCTATCATACTTGGCCATGTTCCAGAACGTCATCCAAACAACAATTTAGAATCCCATTTCCAACACACATGGCGAATTTCATCAAAATCGGTTGAGAAATAGGCAAGTTCCTTCATACTTGGCCATATCCCAGAACTTCATCCAAACAAAAGTTTAGAATCCCATTTCTAACACACATGTCAAATTTCATAATAATCGGTTGATTAATAGGCAAGTTCCATCATATAAACAATTTGTTAACTACTCACTACATCCTAATGCAACCCCAACTCAACTCCAATTCAACTTCAGCTCAACCCGCAAATTGACCCCTAACTTAACATTCAAATCAATTCCAAATGCAATGCCCAATTCAACCCCACCCTCTTGACGTACAGTCTCCAAAAGCTTTTCAAATCTCCACCTTGACCGTAGAAACAGATTGGCGAAAGAAAATTCCAAATCGGCCAAGCCGTTCTTGAGATACCATGGGTCCAGACATCCAGACAGACGAACGGACATTTTTTTTCGTTGCTTTTTCAGACTCAGGGACTTTCAAACGTCGAGAAAAGTGGTGTTGAACCAACCAAATTTTTCGTTATTTTTGACAGGATTTCAGTACTTTGGTCTTTTTAGACCGAAGTAATAAAGTCCTCGAATACCTTTAGTATATTGAACCTTTCATCACCTATATTATAAATAAAAAAAAAATTAAGATATCAAAACGTAAAATTAAAAATTCACAATATGAAATTCAAAAACTAGAATTATTAAAACTAAAATTTAAAAATTCAAATTCAAAAATTCTCATATATTCACGATACGAGAAATTTATGAGAAATTTGTTTGTCCCTCATAGCGTTTCATAATTTCATATGATAGTTTTAAGTTGCTCATTTACATTTCTGTATTCAAGTTTGCTATACCGGGTGTTTCTGTTAAACTGAGACGATCAAATATCTCGAAAAATAGCCACTCTACGGAAAAAATGTCCATAATCAAAATTTAATCATACCGCGGGGGAAATACATTAGTGCAAAAAAATAGTCCTCCACCCCCCGCTTTGTAGGTGGGGCGTGGGTAACTTTTAAACTAAGATAGGAAGCCATATTTTTTATTGCAGATACGGATTCTACGACTAAAAGTACGTATGATTTGAATGAAATATTTTGTTCGGTTCATGATAGATGGCGTTCGGCGAAATTCAATTTTTTCAATTTCTTCTTCTTAGAACACACGCATTCGATTCTGCAGTACGTTTGAAATAAGAAACATCACGTTTTCATTGGAAATACTCGAAATTCGTCATCAAAACAATTTATTAATGTAAATGGCAGGTGAATAAAATAATTTTGTCCACGACTAACGTATAATATGTTCTTCTTACACTTTCTGCCGTAGGCACTTGGCGAAACACACTTAATACACACATTTTTAAAATTTTTTAAAAACACTTGTTAAATATTTCGCAATTTTGCGAAATATTTAACAAGTGTTTTTAAAAAATTTTAAAAATGTGTGTATTATAATATGTTCATTATACGTTTGTTTCATCACTTATAATGATATCCATTATTCACTGCTAGTTTATCTAGTAGGTAGTCTCTGCTTTCATTATTCAATATTTCCAAGTAAATTATTTGATTTTTGAAATTTTATCTAGTAGTCTCTTGCCATTTTCATTATTATTAAACTGTGACGTCAAAATATCGTCGAAAATTATTTGAAGAGTATTTAAAGGATTTGATTATAAAACATAATAATATTTGTCAGTCGTGGACAAAGTATCGTATTCTACTCGCATATAATGGCTGTTATTCACTCAGATGATTTACGACACTCGCCTATCGGCTCGTGTCGGCAAACTTCATCTTCGTGAATAACAGCTATCATTATATGCTCGTTGAATAATATACTATTAGCTTAAAATAAGTGTTCAAAATGATGGCCTGCGACTTCAATGCACTTATTAATACGCATTTCCAATGATTGTACACAACTGAGAAGTGTGTTTGGTTGAATTTCAGCACACGCATTTCTGATTCGCTCCATCATGTTCTCACGTGTTGTTGGTTCTTGTTTGTAAACTTTGTCTTTGAGATAACCCCACAAAAAGAAATCTGGCGAAGTAAGATCTGGTGATCTGGCGGGCCAATTTATCGGACCAGCTCTACCGATTCAGCGACCATTGAAATCACGATCAAGTACCTCATGTGCTACCAACGAATAGTGTGCAGGACAACCATCATGTTGAAACCACATGTTCCGTCTCAATTCTAAGTTCAAATTTTCAAGTAATATTGGCAGTTCATTTTCCAAAAAGTTTCGGTACATTTGACCATTCAAGTTGCCTTCAATAATGTGGGGGCCGATGAGTTGGTTGCCAATTATTCCACACCACACGTTGACAGTCCAAGGGCGCTGATGTTCAACTTGGCGAAGCCAGTGTGGATTTTCAACACTCCAATAATGCATGTTGCGTCCATTAACCGTTCCATGGTTTGTAAAAGACGATTCGTCAGAGAACATTACGCAACGAAAAAAATGGGGGTTTTGTTGTATTTGTTCAAGTGCCCATTGACAAAAAGTTACCCGATTTTGGAAATCAGCGCCATGAAGATCTTGGTGTAAAGACACATGATATGGATGATACTTGTGCCGTTTTAAAATTCTCCAAACACTGGTGAGGGACAATCCGGAATCGCGAACTATTTCTCGTGTACTAACATGAGGATTATGAGTCGCTGCAGCCAATACAGCAATTATATTATTTTCTCCAGTGACGGGTCCTCTTTTTCGGTTGAACATTTCCATCAGCAATAAATTGTTTGATAGTACGGCCAAATGAAGCACGTGAACGAATCCTATCCGGAAAACGTTGAGCGTAAATAGCAACAGCATTTTCAAGATTTCTGCCAGCTTCTCCATAAACCAGAACCATTTCAATTTTCTCTGGCACAGTTAAACGGTCCATTCTAAAGTTTTTTATCGTTTATTTTGCAATTACGAAAAACATGAAGATAAGAAATAACACAAACGTTAAATGTGATTTACAAAACTGAATAAATTGTTTTGATGACGAATTTTGAGTATTTCCAATGAAAACGTGATGTTTTTTATTTCAAACGTATTGCAGAATCGAATGCGTGTGTTCTAAGAAGAAGAAATTGAAAAAAATGAATTTCGTCGATTACAAGGCCATCTATCATGAACCGAACAAAATATTTCATTCAAATCATACGTACTTTTAGTCGTAGAATCCGTATCTGCAATAAAAAATATGGCTTCCTATCTTAGTTTAAAAGTTACCCCCGCCCCACCTACAAAGCGGGGGGTGGGGGACTATTTTTTTGCACTAATGTATTTCCCCCGCGGTATGATTAAATTTTGATTATGGACATTTTTTCCGTAGAGTGGCTATTTTTCGAGATATTTGATCGCCTCAGTTTAAAAGAAACACCCGGTATAACGGAGTCTACTTACCGGCTTCTAGGTGAACATAAAACAAATTGTGCATTGTGCCAACTTTCCATAGTTACTCTATTAAACACAAAAACAATTTTTGGAATAGATTAACTATTTAATTCATAAATTTGCCTTCAAGTTTACTCTAAATAGCGTTTTTTACTCTTTTTGTAAAACTTTGGGGCCATCCTATATCAAAAAAATAAAATAACGTTTGTTTTATTTTTGTAACTACTACACATACATCAATAATTAAACAAAATCAACCAAAATCATGAAGTTGAAATTTCCAAAATTGTTGCTGTTTTAAAATGAAATTACTCACATATAAGTAATATAGTACAAATGTAAGAATAATAAAGGTTTTGTTTGAATTTTCTTACATGGCTTCCGGGTCCTCCACAAAGCTTTGAGAGTCCTAACGCCGTTGTTCCCTTAATTTGGGAAGGACGACTGAAATAAATGGATTATAAAAGTGTATTTACTGTCAATTGACCGTAAACAATTGATCGTGAACAATTTATCGTACAACAATTGATCGTACAACAATTGACCGTAGAAACAATTGATCGTGGATACAATTGATCGTATGAACAATTGATCGTGGATCAGTTGATCGTATGGGGAATTGATCGTGGATCAGTTGATCATATGGACAATTGATCGTGTATCAGTTGATCGTAGGGACAATTGACCGTGGATCAGTTGATCGTATGGACAATTGTTCGTGGATCAGTTGATCGTATGGACAATTGATCGTGTAACAGTATAATTGAATTTAAATAAAGAATCGAAGTGAATTGCGTTATCTATTTGAGTTTTATATCAAATTCACCACATGGTCGAGACAAAAACAAAAACAAAAATTGTAGAGAAGAATTGACTAATAATGAAAAGTTAATCCATTTGTTCCGGAAAAATATTTTGTGTTTTTATTCATTTCGTATTATGTAGGGCCTACATAGCCAATCTTTCTGTATATTTTTATGAATAAGGGTATTTATACGTACAATATAAATATGCAAATGACTATTTATACATACATTAACACATTTTTTCAGAATTTAATTCGACTTTTTGTAAAAATATATCCAATTCGGTAACTCTCACGGGCACGCGGGAGGTCGCTGCGCTCCCCCCCCCCCCCGCTTAGCCCTACGAGGGGCTTTAAATCTGAACTTCGGGGGAAATAGGAGCCGGGATCAGCAAACATGTCGCACTGCGTACCGCACGTAGAAACGGATTATATAGAATCTATTAATGACACCTACTAAACAGAAAAATAATTGCACTATTTTGTTATGCAACATTTTGTAATTGACACATTTTTTACTTGCAAGATTAATAAAAAAAGGAACATTTTGTTAACATTAAATTTATTGTTATAAATATTATTCATAGGATCAATTGTCCGTACGATCAATTGTTCATACGATCAATTGATCCATGATCAATTGTATCCATGATCAATTGTTCATACGATCAATTGTCCATATAATCAATTGATCCACGATCAATTGTTTACACGGTCAACTTTGTCTACGAATGATTGTTCACGTTCAATTGTAACATAATCAATTGTTTACGATCAACTGACCGGAAGCCATAAAAGTGATTATTTGTATGTATGTGTGATTGTTATACAAACCCATACGCGTTGACCGATTTGAACCAAACTGCACACAATTATTGTTTAAGACCTAAGGACGGTCACTGTCAATATCTTACGTCTCAACCCCCTTCTTGTGGGGTGATAATCGGGTCCGAAGCTACCATGGAGGAATTTCCAAAACTTCACCGATTGAGCTCTGAATTCGCACCGAATCGCTCTGAATTCGTCATCAATTTAAATATTTCATGGGAAGATCATTAAATTTTTGTACTAACTTTATTTGAGTTAAGTTGTCAAACCCAACGTACAAACGTCACATAAATTTGCTTAATGTAATTAATACTAATAACCACGTCCAAAATAGGTCAGTGTGAATAGTACGACGAATCTATTAGAACTTTTTTCATTATTAACACTTTTTATGTTTTTATAAGTTAAGCGTGATTTACACGTTCCAACAATGTTGGCCAACAAAAAATGAAGAGATTAGTATATCGCGAATTTCATTTGAAAGACAAGAACAAATATATAAACAAACAAAATTTTGTTGGGGTTTTTTCTCTTTTTTTTAAACTTTGTTTCCATAAAAAAAATTGTTTGACTATAAAATATACTCGACTCGAGTATATTTTATGGAAACAAAAATAATAAAATGGCGATTTGTGAAATTTTTATAGCGCTTTATTTTTATTTTTTAAAAATTTTAATTCAAAATTAAAATTTACGTTCGAAAAGTTTTCATTTTAGCCAAAAAAGCTGGTAATTTTACATTGTCTATTTTATACCGCCAAAAAATTATAGCATGTCCGACATTTTTGTTTTATTTTCTTAAAAATTTTATTTAAAAATTGAAATTTACGTTTGGAAAGTTTTCATTTTAGCCGAAAAAATCTCAATTTTGATAAATAAAATAGAATCATCGCCCTATTCGTCAAAAATACTACATCGTCGATTTCATGCTGCCAAAAAATTATAGCATGCCCGACATTTTTGTTTTATACTTTTCTCTTTTTATCGCATGAACATTAATTCTATTGCGTGTAGCTCTAAGTCTCTAACAAGAAAAGTTGGAAAAACATTGTTGGAACGTGTAAATCACGCATTAGTACTATTTATGTATTCTCTTATACCATTTGTATCTTAATTAGTACATTTCTCTATTATTTTTATATATGGGGGCATGCTTATAGTAACACCCTCGGTACAGGTTAGAATATCAAATGTCATTAGACGGTAATGACATCTGATGAGCGGAAACAAAAACAAACTCGTTTTGCATGCCCCATTATTAGAAGAAACTAGTGAGCGAACACAAGCAATTTATTTTTTGAGTTACAATAAAAAATGTTAAAAAATAATTAATAAAAATAAGCAAGAGAAAATAGCCACGTATTATTTCAAACAGTGATGATGAATACTAAAATGGTGATGGGGATGGTGATTGTGATTGTAATGGTTTGAATGTATGAAGGTTATATGGTAAAATGGTATGATGGTGTGAAGTTATGATGTTATGATGGAAGATGGTATGATTGTTTGTTGGTTCGATTGTATGATAGTATGATGGTATGATGGTACGGTGGTATGATGATACAGTGGTATGATGGTAAGATGGTATGATGGTACGATGTTAGGTTGGTATGATGCTTTGATGGTATGGTGGTATGTTTATATGATATATGTCAATTGGATTGAATGTAAGAAGGTTATATGGTGAGATGGTATAATTGTGCGATTTTATGAAGGAATGAATGTGTGTTGGGTTCTGATGGTTTGATTGTATGATAGTATGATGGTATGCATATATGATAGTATGATAGTCTGATGGTGTTATGGTAAATATAATGGTATGATGAAGTCTATAACGGAATGTATCATTATTATTGTTAACGGTATCATTCAGAAAATCCGCCTTTGGAAGCATGTCAAACAAATTTCAATAACAACACAGGAGCTTATCTGCAAATCTATTTCTTATCGAGAGAGTTTTACACAAACATCTTCCACAATTTTTAGAGAGAAAAGGTAAGTACAATGATGAACTTGAAGGAAATATTTTTATAAATATAGAACTCAATTAACTGAATCATAAGAGTCTAATTTAATGGCAAACCTGTTTCACAAGCTCACATTAAATATTTGATTTTTAGCGTTCGTTTTGTTTATAAATTTTAAATGAAATAAAAACACTATTTTTATTTTTATAATTAGTTAAGAAACATTTTATTTATTTTGGTTTATTTATTTATTTTATTACACCACCATTATGCACTTTTATTTTTAATGTTAATGCGAGCGCGCGTGCGCTCAGTACCATATCCGTGACGAGACTGGCCACTAGTCCACTACGACTTATTGATTTTTATTTTGTATTTTGTTTTTTGGTAAATGTACTAGGCGTGTTTGTTTGTGTCTTAATATGTTCTTGTGCGAGATATTTTGTTGTGGTGGCGAACGCATATCTTCAGGCGGAAGATCAGATGCGTGAACCGCCACAGATTCTTGGGGATGCACCTAATACAAATCAATGAGCGATAAAAACAGACAACGAAACATTACGCAGTACTCTAACCTTCAATGTATGTGGCTAGGTAAAAGAGAACGCAGCTTCATAACGAAAATAGAAAATATTATGCCTTATTCGGGGATTTAACATTTTATGTTATGTTATGTTATGTTATTTTTTCAAGACAGGAAGTGGATAAATAAAATAACATAAAATGAATTTTATTGCACTTTAAACAGGACAATGACCTTTATTATGGCATCATAAATCCTTTTTATATTATGTTATTTCCCAGCTTCCTTCCCAATTTGCTTTGGAAAATCAAAAATAACATTGATTGATTTGAATGTATGTCTAAGCCTAAGCAAGTCCGGGTTCTATCGTACACCTTTTTTTAATCATAACAAAGCCGAGGGATAGGAAAGGTTTATTAGTATTAAAGAATCGAACCGATTTCAGATACCTAAGTTAGTATGATCTTGTTAGTAATATATGTTTATGATAAAATAGTTAGCACAAGACAGCACAATTTATAAGCTACATATCCGCCGGATGCTTTAAGTTTCTGGAAAGCTAAATGCAGTTTCTCCGATATTTCTGAAAGTTTAAATCGAACTCAGTTAAATATTACTAACTATTATTTTAAACCAAACTAAAAATTTACATCTTATTAGATCAACAAATTGCGTTTGCATCTACCAAAATAATGAATTACCAATCTGATCAATATAGTTTCTACTACTTAAATACTGCTTCCTAGCCTGACTGATTCAGAACTTGATCATTTCTGTTTAATAATAATGACGATTATAATCAGCTTTTTTAAATACTGCTTATTTATCCAAACTCAAAACCAATTTAAATTTAAATTAATATCTCCGCAACAAATGGATATAATAATTAGTAATAGCCGGGAGGCCGCTTCTGAACTTTGGTAACTCAGACAACTGTAACCGTTGCTGCTTCTCGCTCTAAATTATTTAAAAATTCTTAATCTAGACAAATAAATTATATATAATACAAAATACAATATATAGTAATTAGATATTTACTGCAGATAAAAGTCATTTAAGGTAACATAAGAATGTATTGAATATTTGGAAGCCAACCAAAAATTAAAGATCTATTTGATTCATAGATTTATTGATTTGGATACACGACCAGGCATGCCCAAGTAATCCCGCGTTAAAAGGCGCACACTGAACCAAATCAAAACCGAAGGCGAAAGATAAGAAACTAGAAACACATATAAGTATCAAAGAGCATCCACTCCAGCTAACTAGACACAACCCCACGCAACCACACTTTCATCCATGCCTATAACCACACACACCTACACCCACACCAGCATGCACACATAATTTCTCCCCGCTGTATACAACACCCCATTTCCAACAAAAATGCAATCCACACCAATCCCCTACAGCCATTTACACGGTTTTAACTTTCACTTCTCACTTTTACCTTTCTCTTTCAGTTTGCCGATTTTATTCAAGGATGTTCATTGAACAAACATTTTTTGGGATTGTATTAAATTTTATAGTCCAAAAATTGATAATTTAATTGATGTAAGTGTGAAATTCTGTCTCCGAGAAAATTAAAGGAAAATGAAAAAGGATCCAAGTATATAGTACTTTATTTATTTGTATCTTAATATCATGACTACGGAAGCAAATGAAGTAAAGGTAGCTGAGTTTATTTTATCCAAATTATATTGTGGTTACTTCTTCTCCATCTTGCGTTTCGAATAAGTCACTGCGGAATCGGATTCGTCGAGAGTATAAAGCTCTTCGCCTGCCTTCTTTAATTCACCTCGATGTGGCGAAAGATTTTCCCATTCAGTGGTGATCCTAACATAATATTTTAGTCCTGATTAAGCGAGTCATTCCAAGTGAAACATGTCCTGGTTGTGGTGAGGTTGTGAGTGATGAGAATGCGATGTTATCGGCAAAAGCAACAATGAGCAGCAGCTGCAGATTCTCACACTGTTCCAGTTTTAGTTCAGAAACTTAGCAGCAACTGTCATGAGAACTTCATTAAGTATGAAGTTAAAAATTCTGGGCGAGAGTGGCACCCCTGTTTAATCCTCTTGTTTTTCATTACCTTAGACCAGAGATGGGTAAAACGCTAAAAAATATGACTTTTCGACAATTTTGTTCAAAATAGGTCATAAATCCTAAATTATGATAAAAAACTGTCGAAAAGTGTCGGGAAGTATTAATAGCTGTGCGATTGATATCGAGAAAAAGAGGAAATAAAATATTATTATTGTTTGTTACACAAAACAATATTAAAATAGGCAGTTCATAATTATTATCAGCAGTAATATCCCAAGGGCATTGATAATTTCCCGGAATAATTTTATTATATTTTTCGAAAGCACGTTGCTTGGTAACAGCCCGAAGCCGTAGGCTGTTACCTAAAAGCAACGTGCTTGAGGAAAATATAATAAAATTATGAGGTATTTATCAATGCTCGAGGGGTATTCGACGAGAAAATTTTTTGCAATTTTATTTTATTCTGTTTTTTTTTATTTTAATATTATAGCGAGCTCTTCTGCACTAACATTTTCATCGAGTGGTAACCATACAGTGGCAACCATACAGTGGTAACCATCGAGTGGTAACCATCGAGTGGTATAACCATACAAATTTTGCTATTAAAATACTGTCTTTGTCACTCTAATCAAATTTTTGATTGTCTTAACTCCTCTGTCTTTTTCAGTAAAATGTACTGGTCAGTAAGATTTTCTCATGGAAATCAAGCTTAACGCTGCTAGATTGTAAATTGCTTTATGAAGGTGTGTACATGCTCTAATTCTGGTGAAAAAATGTACACCACGAAGTTAGAATTGTTTACTATTTTTCATATTGAATTTTTATTTTATTGGTAACCTGCATAGGAACCAAGCGCAAATTTTAGCGAAAAAAAACCTCGATATAATTTTCTTGTAGTTGGCTAGAAAAACGTACGTTCAATTTTAAATTTTTCTTTTTTTACAGCAGACGCCTGTGCAATTTTTATTCATTTTGCTATATTTACAAAACATTTTGACGTTTTGACAAAATTGTTGTGACATAGAGTGATTAGACACGGATACTTTTAGTTGGCGCGATTTTAATTTATTTATATTTAAAAATTATAATTAATATGAGCGTTTAAAAATCGTTTGGCCAATTGTTCACCAATATTTGTAAACACTTTTGGGGATAAAACAGCATATGCCGTCAAACAAACATATGCTTCTATGCATCATTTAAATAAAGTTAATTTATGATATGCAGCCCAATTTCTTAATGAAATGCAACATAAATTGTATATTAAAGACCCAGTCCCGGTAAAACGTTTTATTTTAATTTTAACTCTTTTAAAGTTTCAAATTCTCAAACTCTATATGAAAGATTAGCGTTTGTCCCTCCACCAATAATTTTTTTTTCACGAAAGTGTAAAGGGCCCAACGGATTTCTAATTTTCTTCAGTAAGGTACGGAATTCAAATTTTCTTGAAAAAACAGAAAATGCTCGTCAATTAATTTAGCAAACGCGTACCATTTTGGGTTTGAAATAAGTAATCACAAATAATCCAGTCGTATACTTAAATTATATATGAATGTCTTCTTCGGAAGCTGACATAAAAATAGAAATGCAAATTTTGCTCGCAAAAGTTATATGTATTTGTCAAAATGCATAAAAAAATAATTTATTTTGGTTTACAAATAATAAACGACCTTTTAATTTTTTATAAGTACCCTCATACGTACTAATAAGATTTTCGCTAAAATATCGAGTTTTTTAATTTGGTTTCAAACACAAAATTATTTTACAGCAGTTTTGGTTGCGCTCAATTTTTTTTTTTTTTTTAAATAAAAGTTTATATCGAATTTTTTTTTTCTCTAAAATTTGCGCTTGGTTTCTATGCAGATCAACTTTTTTGTTCTAGTTGGAAATAATTCAACTCATACAGCTAACTTCGTGGTGTACATTTTTTCACCAGAATTGGTGCATGTACACACCTTGAAAGTGTCATTTTGAATCAGTATTTATTGTAAAATAAAACTATAAATTCTTTTCATCTAGTAGCCAGAGTATGCACGGAAAAAAAAATGGTCCTCAGCTAAGAAAACGGACTTTTAATTCAAGAAAATGTACTTTTTCTTGATTTAAAAGTTAATTTTCTTATTTCTTTCGAGTTTTTCTTCATGTAAGAATTGTGTTTCTTGAAATGAAGAAACACTCGAAAGAAATAAGAAAATTAGCTTTTAAATCAAGAACAAGTACATCTTCTTAAATTAAAAGTCCGTTTTCTTAGCTGAGGACCAGTTTATTTTTTTCCGTGTGTTTTTCTTAGCAAGCCTATTAAATCGGTCAATTTCGAGTCACGTGTATGAAATAAACCAATCAAAATAACATTACACTGATAATTTCCCTAGGGATGTTATCAGTGTATGTAATGTTATTTTGATTGGTTTATTTTGTACACGTGACTCGAAATTGACCGATTTAGGCCGTGAGTGAATTAGTTGAAAACCAGTTAAAAATTAAAATTTTGACATAAAAGTTAAAATTAAAAAATTTACTCACCTCAAAAAATAAATAAAAAATGCATCATGGTAGGCATCGTATATAGAATTTGACAAGCGGGTTAAAAAAACATAACCTCGTTTTTATAATATTGGCTCAGTTGATACATAAGCACGACGTGTTTCTTTCTGTTTCTTCTTAAAACAGCTTCATTTGATAAATTACGCTTTTTATAAAATAATAAAATGGATAACAAACTAGGAAAATGATTGTTATAAATGCGCTTCATGTTGTTGTTCAGTTGTCACAATTTTAATTTTTAACTAATTCACACAGCAATATTAAATTTGGTGGATAAAAATATTTCACCACGATAATTTGATTTTCACCAAATTTTTAACCAAATATTTTTAACATAATAGCAACCATTACACGGTCAATAATAATGTCATTACTTTCTGATAATGACATTAATATTGATCGTGTAACTTGAAGTAATGACGAATGATGGTCGGTAATGATGAAAATCCGGATTTTTTGATTTCGAGACATCATTATTGATGTGTGGTGGGGATACTGTCATTATAATTGATAGTGTAGGGTTCGCGTTATTACTGTACATCATTAATATTGAATATTGCATTATAAATTTGTGGTTATCTGTCAAAATATATTTTTTTTAATAAATTTATAAAAAAAGTATATAATTCAATATTTTAAATTGTATATAAATAATATAAATTCATCAACATGGATGATATGTTTTATGTAGTCGAGGATACAGAAGTGAGTATGGGTTTCTCCGAGTGTAGTGAGACAGTTGATATACATAGTGAAGATATCCAGTATGATGAACCGATTTTAATGGAAAATAAAGAGCATACCAAGGTGCTTAGTGATTTTATTGAACTGTACGAAACGCTTCCAGAATTATGGAACCCAACAAATCCTGGGTATATTAAAAAGGATAAACGAAATTTGGCGTTGGATAAACTTCTAACCATATTTCAAAAAATCAAGAGTGGTGCTAACAGAACAGATGTTAGGCGTAAAATAAATACTCTTCGATCTAATTATCGAAAAGAGTTGAAAAAAATATTGGATTCCAAGAGATCGGGAAAAGGCGCAAATGAGATCTATAAACCTAGTTCGTGGGTGTTTTATTCCCTCCAGTTTATGAATAAATATGAGAAGCGATTTAATTTAAAAAATCAACAAACGAACAAGGTGGTTAGTAATAAAATTCAAAAATGAAATTGTTAATAAAAATTTATATTCTTTTCAGACTTCCGAAAGCGATAATCTCCAAGGCGAAGTTCACGGGGTGCAACGTCCGACATCCGTTAGCCTTTCTACTGTATCACAGTCAAGTTTAATGTCACCACCACTACCACTACCAAAGAAACGACGAATTATGACCAACACAAAACAAAATGATCTATTACAGAAGGCTTGTGACTATTTGGATAGTTCGGGAAAGAATAATACTCCACCGATTGCAATAAGTTGGGGTGAGGCGCACACAACATTAGATTCGCGGCAACGAATGTTTGCTGAAAAGGCGATAAGTGATATTATTTTTGAGGCTCGGCAGGGAAACCTACATAAAAATTCAGTGAAAATAAATGAGGAACCATGGCCGGTTTCCCCAACCGGCTGGTCAAATCCGTCAACAAACTCAGACACTCAATTGCCTTCAGGCGAACAACAGGCACCGGCCACAATTACACATTTTTTTTTCAAATTTTGTACCAAATTAAAATAAGATTTTGTAATAATTTAATTTTATAATTAATAATAAAAGGAATTACTTTATTTTATATGTGTGTATAATGTATTATTTGTTTGTTTTATATATTATATACATATACATTAAAATTATTTTATAAAGAAAAAAATTCTAATTTGGTAATTTGCCCTCATTATTATAATATGCGCAAAATTTATCGCGAGTTTCCTTCGCTTCTGATGTACTGTTTCGGCTTGAACTTTTGTATATCAACTAGATTATAATCAGCAACTGAAGTTCCACTATTATTTGAAGCCAAATATGTTGTATTATTTTCTTTAGCTAAGAAATTATGAAGGTAACAACATGCCATTGTTATTGTTTGTGCTTTTTTCGGTTCAAGGCATATTGGTTTTTTAAAAACGCCAAATCTGGATGCTAGAATTCCGAATGCATTTTCGGCAATCACGCGAGCCCTTGACAATCTCTTATTGTACTCATGCCAAGCTTCTGTTAGAGTTTTCTGTGAATAAGGTTTCATTAAATTAACATGTAAAGCAAAGGCCTCGTCCGCTACGAATGCAAAAGGAAACTTGTCATTTATGTTGGGTAACGAACTGGGGTTTGGTAAATTTAATGATGTTTGCTGTAAAAGCTCCCCAAATTTGGAATAGTACATCACGCCTCCGTCTGAAATCCGACCATTCATTCCAGCATCAACCATTATAAACTCCTTTTTTGCATTCACAACAGCCAACAGAACGATGCTGTAAAACCCTTTATTATTGAAATACATGGCACCTGAATTGCGGGGTTTTGTAATGGCAATATGCTTTCCGTTAATTGCCCCCAATGTATTCCAAAATTGATGTAGGTTTCCGAAATCATTCGAAGTATTAATCCACTCTTCGGGAGTTTTAGGAAACTGAAAACAACTTTGAATGAAATTTAATTTAAAACACCTCAAATATAGTGAAACGTACCTTTATGTAGTCTTACAAGACATAAATAAGTATTTCGCATGTCTCGAGAATGGCATTACTTATTGAAGCAGGTGAAATGGCAGCCGAAAACTTTAAATCTTCAAAAGTTCTTCCCGTTGCAAGGAATATCAAAGTCAATGCCAGGCTTTCATTGATAGATATACTTTCTCTCATTGTGGTATTTTGCCTTACCAGAAATGGATGGACCATTCCCAATATTGTTTCGAATTGGTCTTCGCTCATCCTTAAATAATTTTTATAATCATTTGCTTCACTTAATTTTAATTCGTTAAGTAAAACTATATGAGAATAATTTTCTCTTTTCTTCAACCATTCCTTCATCCAGCGTTTTCGCTTTACCGTTTTTTGCAAGGACAATGCTACAATTATAGCAATACACGCTTTTCCTTTAGGATCCATGCTAAATTTAAGATAAAAATGGTTCTACCAGCAGTAATAAAAGCTTGGTAATGATGGAATTATTGTCATTAATAATGATTGTGTAAGGTTAAAAAATATTGAAGTAGTAATGATGCAGGTATTGACATTACTGGTAATGACAATAATATTGATCGTGTAATGGTTGCTATTCACTCACGGCCTTAATAGGCTTGCTATTTTAGAAAAATTTACTCTGGCTACTAGATGAAAAGAATTTATAGTTTACAATAAATACTGTTTCAAAATGACACTTTCATAGAACAATTTACAATCTAGCAGCCTTACTACTAGAATAAAATAAAATTGCAAAAAAATTTCTCGTCGAATACCCCTCGAGCATTGATAAATACCTCATAATTTTATTATATTTTCCTCAAGCACGTTGCTTTTAGGTAACAGCCCTCAGCCTACGGCTTCGGGCTGTTACCAAGCAACGTGCTTTCGAAAAATATAATAAAATTATTTCGGGAAATTATCAATGCTCTTGGGATATTAAGCCTCAATTCCATTGTGAAACAAAGTTTGTCAGTCAAAATAACTTGAGATAAAAATATAAAATCGGTGGTTGTATGAACGAGATGCCCAACGGAGTCAGTCAAAATGTTACTTACAAAAAAGGTGTGTCTGTGTTAGTGGACTGATATCAAAATTAAAAAAAAGTTCAAATCGAGAATATTTTATGGCAGTCCAACTAATACAAGGACATAAATATTGTGTACCGATGAAAAATATTTCTCGCACACATTATTAATTTTAATAGTATGGCACTTTTATGGGAAAGATTTTTTTTAATTTTGTGTTTTAAGACGAAAATATTCGAAAAAAAATAATTCTGATATGAGTAATAATAATAATTAATTTTTTAGATAATTTTGAAACTTGAAATAATTGAATTAACACATAATACTTAATTTGTTAATTAATTGTAGGTTATGTGTTTGTTTGCTGTCAAAATACTAATAAACAATAGTGTGGCATTGTTACGGGAAAGATTTTATTAATTTTGTATTTTATGACGGATAATCTTCGAAAAAAATAATTCTGATGTGGGAAATAATGATAATTAATTTTTTAGATTATTTTGAAACGTGAAAATAATCGAATTAACACTAATACCTAATTTTGTTTAATAATTTTTGGTTATGTTTTTGTTTGCTGTCAAAATGTGTCAATCAAATTTTGCTATAAAAAAAAACAATAACAACATACTTTGTCTTTGTTACTCTGCTGGATTATTTTTTTTGTCTTTTTCCAACTGAAGTCAGCTCAGTCAATTTTTCACAATGGAATTGAGGCATTACTGCTGATAACATTCCTAGGGAAATTATCAGTGCAATGTTATTTTGATTGGTTTATTTCGTAAACGTGACTCTAAATAGACTGATTTAACAGACTTGCTATTTTAGCAAAAAAAATTCGTAGGAAGAGCATTTCTTTTGTAAAATTGGCAGCAACTGGATGGAAAAAAATTATTTGGAAAATTCAGATTACTAAGCTGTAGAATAATTTCTAAGTAACTGAGAAACTAAAAGAAATTTGAAGTTATTTCTTTGTGGTGCATGGCATGCACTATTCTTTACCCAATTCATCCTTGTACTAATTATATGTAAATACCAATGGCATTGAATTGTATCTTTATATTTGAAATGAAGCTGTAATAAATAATAAAGGACCAATTGATCAGTCAGTCGTAGTCCATGTAATTACAATCTAGTCTCCTGGACTAATGAGCAATTTGGTCTGACTTAATTTACTAACTTATATTAATCTATGGCTTCTTCCCATCGGCGTTCCATAGAGTCTGATAAATTGAAGTAAACCCCATCTTTGTAGTGGGTTTTAGACATTACAATGCCATTAACACCATAAATAATCGCAGCTACCAGCTACTCTACACCTTTAGTTCACAATTTCCACAAGCACACGAATAAAACAAGCAAACACCTTATTTATTTATAATTTAACAATTTGTTTTAATTTTCTATTATTATTAGTGTATACCTGAGATGGGTAAAACGCTAAAAAATCAGATTTTTTGACAATTTTGTCAAAAGTAGGTCAAAAACCTTAAATGATGGGCAAAACTGTCGAAAAGTGTCTAAAAGTGTCAAAAACTGTCTAAAAGTGTCAAAAACTGGCGGAAAGTGTTAATAGGAGTGCGTGTGATATTGGGAAAAAGAGTAAACAAAATATTCTTATTGTTTCGTGAGCAAGTTTTTGAAATATGCTGGTAAATTTCGAAAATGTTCAAACTGTTGAAACAATTCTGTTTTAAACAGAGATGGGTAGTGTCGAAAACTAGTATTTATGACACAGTTTTCGACACTTTATGACACGATTTCTTGACAGTCTTTTGAAACCTGTGTTTTCGACACTTTTTGACATGACTTTTCGACAGCGAAAAAATTTGAAAAATGTAAAATTTAAGCTTTATTTATGTTCAGAATTGTTTCAACAATTTGAACATTTTCAAAATTTACCAGCATATTTCAAAAACTTGCCCACGAAACAATAAGAATATTTTGTTTACTCTTTCCACAAAATCACACGCACTCCTATTAACACTTTCCGACAATTTTTGACACTTTTCGACAGTTTTTGCCCATCATTTAAGGTTTTTGACCTATTTTTGACAAAATTGTCAAAAGTCTGATTTTTAGCGTTTTACCCTTCTAATTAGTATGTTTAAACCTGCAAAATGAAATAAACGCGCACTTTGAGTTAACACGTCCGCCATTCAACGTCACACATAGTATGTATGTATGTGTCATGCTAGTTTAAAAAAAAATCATGTCACAAATATGTGACGCAAAATTTTACGAAATAAAAGAATAATTTTGTAGTAATTTTTGTTACGATTATTTGCGATGCGGCTGTTTTTCTAGAAGTATCTAACACATACTTGTGTCAAGTAGTTTGACTGGAAGCCCAGTCGTTGCCCATATTCGTAGTATTTTATTTTAACACGTTAGTTTTTTTGAACACCAAAGCAACGAGTGGCGAACTAGTTAATCTCTAATTTACAATAAGTTACGATTTGTGAATAATTCAGTAAATGTTACTTAGTTCTATAATTCGATAGTTACATGTGTTTTTACAAGATCAGTATAATAAATTGAAACATGTCACATTTAATTTATTTATTTATTTTATTTATTTATTTATCATTATTGACATTTTTTTAAAACCTATTTTTATCTAAATTAATTAATTAATTAAATACATTTGTATATCTTACTAAATAACTAAATATTAATTTTTTCATTAATGAATATGTGTAATAGTTGAATAAACTGGCCGTACTCTAGCTCTTGAAGGTCATTAAGATTGCAATAGTTGCTGAAAGAATTATATAACTTCACACCATTATACCCTAGCGATCGTTGGGAAAATGATTTACCATACCTTGGTAATCTAAAATGAGTATTCCTATGGTATTATAATTATGAACTTCTCTGTTGGTAGACAGCAAACTATTTAAATATTTAGGAAGATCTCATTTTCGAGTAAATAAAACAGTTTTAGCACGTTAAAGTGTATTCTCTGGGTGATTGATTTCCAGCTTAGTTTTTCTAGCATGTCTTTAATATGTGTTCTATTATCCGCGTTTAAAATGCTTCTCATAAATCGATTCTGTATTTTTTGCAGACGTGTTAATTGTGTTTGATTCATGATAAATAGAACCGATGAGCAATAATCTACATGGGGAGCTACAATTGATTTATAAAATAATATTTTGGTCTCCATTGGTAGCTTGTCTTTAATTCTGTTGAAAAGTCCTAATTTTTTATTCATCTTTTTGGCTAAGTAATCCAAATGCTGGTTAAAACTTAAGTTTTCATCAATGACGACACCGAGATATTTGTATTCTTTAACTCGTTCAATGATTTGGTTCGCAATTACAATATCTGAGATACCCTCGTACTTGGTTTTGATTGACAAGAACATATACTTCGTTTTCGAAATGTTCAATGACAATTTATGAAACATCAACCATCCCCGTAAATTCTCAAGATCTTCGTTTACTTTTTGTACTACTTCTTGATGAGTTGGTGCCGAAATAGTAATTAATATATCATCCGCAAACATATTAATTTTACAGTTCTTTATAACATCTACTATGTCATTTATATACAAGATAAATAACAATGGCCCAAGTGTTGAACCTTGTGGTACTCCGAGATTGTTTTCTATAAACGATGAAGTAAAATTATCGACTTTTGTATATTGTTGTCTCCCTTGAAGATAATTATTGAACCATTCAAGCTCTTTTCCTTCTATACCGTACTTGCATAATTTTTGGAGTAAGATTTTCCTATCTATAGTTTCAAAAGCTCGTTTGAAATCTATAAAAACTGCTACCACTACTTTATTTTCGTCTATTTGAGTTTTCCATATGTCCAACATAAGATTTAACGCTGTTTCACAGGAATGTAATTCTCTAAAACCAGATTATTGATCCACTAATATATTGTTATTAGCAATATGATCAACCAACTGTTTTTTAACTACTCGTTCCAGTACTGCTTCGTAAATTGGGAGCATATTTATGGGGCGCAGATCTTCAGATGTGGTTGGTTTTGTGGTTTTTGGAATTGGAACAACTGTTGATATTTTCCATGAAGCCGGTACTACTCCTTCCTTTAGACTTCGATTAACTAAATCTGTAAAATATTCCGAGAATAAGTAGTTCTTCATCGCATCCAGCATGACCGTTCTGTTTATGCCATCAACTCCACATTGAGACTTTATTTTACTTATTATTTTTGATATCTCCTGGCGAGTTATTTCTTGAAAGCTAAATTTTTCAAAATTATTGTCATCATGTGAAAAATTTCAATCCTTTATCTCAGGGATGTTCTGGTGAATATCTATCACGCTGGACACAAATGCTTCATTTAGCGCTTCTGCTAACTCTTGTTTATCAGTGAGTGTTTTGTTGTTAAATTGAATACACCATTGTATCGTATTTTTAGACTTGTAGATGGATTTAAGCGTTTTCCACAGTTCCTTTGGGTTGTATTGGTTTTCAATGAACTTTTTTCTGAAGTATTCAGATTGTTCCTTTCTCAACGATTGTTTATACAAATTTCTAACTTTCCTGTAACTTTCCCAAGTTTCATCTGAATTCATAATTTTCATAACACTATAACTACGAGTTTTTTCTTGCTTCAGTAATTTCAAATTTTCTGAGAACCAAGGTATTGTATTTCTATTTTGACTAATTTTTGTTTCTGTTAATTCATTAACCGCCTATTTTAGATTCAATAACAAGCCATCAGCATACTTATTCAGGTCATTCTGCGTTTTAAATTGCCGCAACCGGTGATTTAAAATGAAGTTAAGCTTATCCTCAGAGTAATTTTTCCATGATTTAATTTTTTTCATTCTGCATTCATCTAATGACTCCGATTGTTTACTGCTAAAATTTGCACTTATCTTATAATGATCGCTTATTTGTTGTTCTTTTATAACTTCACACTGAACGGTAGCTGAATTGGTTATTAATAGATCTAACAAACTTTTGCTGGTTTGCGTGACTCTGGTGTATTCCTGGACTATTTGTGTCAATCTATAATCTTTAATTAACTTATTTAATTTTAAACTGTAGAAATCGTTGTTTTTTAGATCAATATTAAAGTCTCCAAATATAATATTGAGTTTATTCTGATTGATAACATTTTCAAACCACTCCTCTAAATTATTTAAAAATATTGCGTTTGTTGTTTGGAATGATCTATAAACTACACCAAATATTCCAGTTGTATGATATCCTTTTATAATCTGGATCGCTAAAAACCAAGCGCGGTCCCTTTCGCAGTTAGATATTATTTTGAAACTTATATTGTTATTTATGTACATAATAACTCCTCCTGTATGGCGACTATCCGAATCGCACCGTACGCATTGGTAATTCTCAATATAAAATTCTGAGTCATACATATCTTCTGTTGTTCGTGTTTCGCTGAGAAACACTATCGCTGGTTCATATTCTTTAAACATTTGCTGCAGTTCCAAGAAATTCGAGGGTAAGCTCCGAATGTTAGTGTACAGCATGTCTTTTTTTATGAATTGCTATTGGTAGTTGATTTGGTTTTTCAATGTTTTCATCTTCCGTTGGTACACCGTACAAGAACTATCCCAAGCCGAGTGATTAGTAGCAATGTTCATGTTTAGTTTGGTATTTACTGCAATTGCAACACTTTGTCTCCTGGCTTTTACACTCCTTTAATAGATGATCACCACTACACTTTGGACAACAAAGTTTAGCGATACATTTATTGCTATGATGTCCATAACCATTACAATTATAACATCTTGATATCCCTATTGTCTCCACTACGTGACATCTGTCAAAATGTATATTTAACTTCTCAGCTTGAATAATTTTTTTGAAGTTTTCAGAATCAACTTCAATAATTGTATCTATCTTATGAGAATTTCTTCTACAATAAGTAGTCACTACCTTAATTTCACTGTTTATCAGGAAAGGGTTTTGCTGTTTTAGCGCGGACACAATTTCATTAGTTTCTAATTTCTCTGACATTCCAAGTATTTTCACTCTTGGGTTTCGTTCCGTTGGTAGTTTCACTTCATATTCAGCTCCCATCTTCTCAGTAACAAGTGTCTTCAGTTTCTCCTTGGCATCATTAGAATCACATTGTTTTGTAAGATGATTCCACCGTTGGAAATATTTCGACATCCCATTAGTGGTATACTTTTAGGGGCAATGTTCATTGTTAGATCTTCTCTAGTTTTCTTATTTTCCTGTGGTTGTTTCGGTTGTAACAAAACTTACTTAGTCGGATTGTTTTTGACTACTGCTGCAAAAGATGTTAGCTGCTCAGTTGGTTTTTGGATCTCCACCACTTGATTTTTTATTTCTCCTAACTGTTGATTTAATTTCAAATGATTTACCGTCAAATGTTGTTTTAACTCCGTGATGAAATCATTAATTTTGCTGAACTCTTCAAAAAAAGTATCTTCTTCCAAATTTTGGCACTCTAAACAGACAAATCTTACATAGGGACATTCCTTAAACAACTTGCCGTACTTATCAAAGTTCCAATCTACACAGGTGTAATGATACAATTTCTTGCATTTTCCGAAACATCTCAATGAGGTTCTTTCCCTCGAGTCTACTGTTCCTTTGCACTCTTCGCACTTAGACATTTTATTAACTCTTCATTAACTTTACACACAGAAAAAGTTTTTACTTCTCTGGCTTTATGTCTTAATTATGAAAAAATGTGCTAAATGCACACAATAATGAACAATTAAAATAAAAACAACAATAACACAAATAAAAAAATGTTGTATGGAAATTTTGCACTTTTGCACTTTTGATTAATGTTTTAGATTTTTCTATTGACTCGTACTATAGTTTGGTTCATATTTTCACTAATTTAAAATAAAAAAATCACTTCTTATCAGTTTAAACATATTCACTGCAATTTTCACCGAATAAAAATGTCATTTACTTTATTTATTAATTTATTTATTTACACGTACACGTTTAATTACTTCATTTAGAAACCAGGGCTTTCCAATTTACTCCAATTTTAATGCAGTTTAATTTTCCTTTTAGGTTTTTCTTCAGGTAAATTTTGGATGTCTTTAGAAATATGAAGTCCAGCTTTAAATCTGATGGTTTATGATTCTACTTTTCCTTTCTGTTCTTTTAGGAATACCGGTTCAATAATTCAGTGTCGACAGTAACCTTTATCTGGTAAACTATTATCATGTTTTAAGTTTCTAAAGAAATAATCAGTTCGAAACTACTTCAAATAAATTTATAAATTTAGTTATTGCTGATTGTAACTTCTGAGTTGATTCTTTAATGGTTTTTCCAACAGCTAAGATCGCCGTGTCATCTGCAAAAGTCGCCACTGTGTAGTCTTCTAATGCAGGAAGATCATAAGTATACAGTAGGTATAAAACCGGTCCTAATACACTACCCTGTGGAACCGCTGCGTTAATTTCTTTTAATTCAGAACAGGTATCATCTAACAAACTTAACCCTGAAGAATCTAGATGATTTCTTAATTTGTTGTTAAGTCCGTCATGCCACACTCTACGCTTGTACACCGTCTAAGAATATTGTTGAATAGACTTTTTCTCCTCAAGTGCTTTCTCAATTATACTGGTTATTCTGTAAACTTGATCAATTGTTGAGTGTTGGTTACGAAATCTGAACTGGTGATTTGGGATCAAGTTTTTACTCTCGATTATCGGATTTAACCTCTTTACCAGTAGCTTCTCAAAGAAATTGACCTGTAAGATGGGGTTATGTGTGGTGGTTTCTCAGGTTTTGGGATCATGATTACTTCTGCAATTTTCCACAAGCTTGGTACATATTTGATTCTAAATGCTGCATTTATAAGATTGGTGAGCTTCACCAGAGCTTTCCTTGGCAGTTCTTTTAAGATTTCTGCAGTAATCAGATTGTAACAAGGAGCTTTTTGATATGAAAACATCTTTAGCGGCAGGAGTAAGTAAAAAAATTGTATAGAAATCGGGTTACGGAAATAAAAGTGCCGAACAAAAATTATTGCAGGTATGTGTGAATATCTACAAGAACAAAAAATAAATAAAACGTAAAATCAATGTATAATTTACGCATACACATGCAATATACAACATCATCCGGCATTTCAAAAACATCGTGAGCCGAATACAAGAAAAATTTGAAAAAAACCGCCTACTTAGGCTAGGCTACTTTAACTTATTTTGTTGTGAAAAAATCTGGGGTGACATGTTGTACCATCAATCCATCACTTTCGATTCGTTTTCGATAGTGTTTTGTCTCTTGTAACAAGAACAAAATTGCACTCTATTTCGCTTTTTCAATTATGCTATTTCTAAAGCTTTCTCAGCTTGCTCAAATAAAACAACATTCTATTTCTACTTTCATTCATCACTCTTTATCACAAAAAATTTTGATTGCGATATTTTTCGATGTGAAGTAAAGGAAAAGTATACAAAAGGCTAAGGTCGCATTAGAAAAATTGTCATGAAAGAAGAAAATAGCGTGCAATTTTGTTCTTGTTACAAGAGACAAAACACAATCGAAAACGAATCGAAAGTGATGGTACAACATGTCACCCCAGCTGTATATGGCCGCAGCAGCAAGTGTTTTTGAAAATGAAAATTACATTGACGATTATACTGCTATGTATAGATCAAATTTGACTATTAGTGGATTATAATGTTTGAGTATGAAATGGTTGGTAGGCACAATTTTGTTTATTAAAATTAAATTATTATTAATTTTAATTCGTTTGTATATCATTTAAATGTTTATTTCACATACTACATCAAACATCTAATTAATTGTATAGCACTAATGTTAGTTCATCATAGATGGCAATTCTTTCGCGGAAAATCGTCAATACGAGCAAAAGGACGACAAATTATGCTTGTGTACTATTGAAGATTGTAAATGTAGAGAAAGCGCCTCTCGAGGAAAAAAGTTAAAATGAAGCACCTGATAAAATGACATTTATCAACAATGCCAAAATTGGAATTGTTTACAATAATTTCGAACGTCAAATTATCAGATAGCACAGTTTAAAAATTGTTCACTAGGTGGAATCCATGATGCTCCAATCGTTAATAGTGTAAAAAAATTAAATGGAAATAGCGAGCTGTGAAAATTGCACATATATTGCCTGTATTCCATGGGGAAAATTGACTGACAGTCATAAAAACGAAAGGAGAAAAATAATTTTATGCTCCATATAAGAGACAAAGCCAACGTGTTTTTTTATTTTATTGACGATTGGAGCATCACGGATTCCACCTAGTGGAAGCTTTTTAAACTGAGCTACCTGATAATTTGACGTTCAAAATTATTGTAAACAATTCCAATTTTGGACTATAAAAACAATTTTTAATTACCGCATTGCTAAATTTTCTTTCGTCGCATTTATCACAAATGTCATTTTATCAGATGCATCACTTTAACGTTTTTCCTCTAGAGGCGCTTTTTCTACATTTACTATCGTCAATAGCAAAATTGTTTTAGTATCAGATTATTTTTCTCTATTCGATTTCTTTGACTGTCAGTCAATTTTTCCCATGGAATTGAGGCATATGTTTGATATAGAAAATAAAGTAATAATTTTAAAATTGTTGAATCGGTATGCTTTCTTATTAGTATTGCTCATGCTGTTGATGAGTTTGTTTATGGGGGGTTGCGCGCTACGGTCTTTCCAATTGCAATAATTTTACGGTCAACATTGCGCCCAAATAGAACCGCTCTATTTAATTTATTTTAAACTGAACAGTGATAAAGCGATGCGATTTTGCTTTGTTTAGCGAGTTTGCCTTGTCCATACACTACTATGGAATCTTGAACAAGATTACTGTATATGAGTGATGGTATATTTTAAAGCGTACATGGCAGACTTAGGTAATTAACTTAACAGAACTGTACTTTGATCATGCTCAATTAATATCAGTAAGGTTCGTCCTCCAAATTCAAAATAGAAAAACTTACTGACTTTTTGAACCAAAAATTTAACTTTGTTTAAATATTGAGCGAACAACAGTCGTCTTTATGCAGCGATTTCTGAGCCTTATCGAAATCCCTTGAAATGATTCAATAGATATTTATACATAAAAGTTTTCACTTAAATGTTTTACGAGTTGAGGGTGAACTTGCTCGTTGTTTTTTAAATTTAATGATGGTTTGTCTAGTGAAGTGTGTTTCCGTTATGAGGCATACATCGATTTTTTCTGTGTCCAGGACCAGATGCAATTCTTGTTGACGTTGCATAAGTTCATTGGCATTCCAACATAAGATTCTAAGATCATTTACCTTAGTGCTGTATTCTAATTTATGTAATCCCTCATCAAATGTATTGAGTCTGATTAACATTAATTTAAATGTTTGATTTATATCGTCATTTTGTCCAGTTTTTCCTGGGGTACGATTCTGGTTCGATGATATGATAATGAAAAAAACAAAAAGATCATCGGATTTTTTATTTGCTTTTATCATTGTATTTTATCATAGTAGATTTCACCATAATAAAAAGCGATTCTGGTTCGATGATAATTAAAAATTATATCATTATCATCGATGAAATACAAATAGCGATTCCTATTTGACGATGTACGATAAACTTATGTCAAAATTGATGAAAAAAATTAATATTTTTTCATTTTATTTTTGTCGCTTTATGGCCGATGATAAAAATTATTTTCTTCGCCTATTCGTGTTTTTAGTAGCGCGTGGTTAGATTAATCGATTAACAAATATACAATATACTACCTACAACATTGGAAAAGTAAAAATAATTTTCTAAGAAAATAATATTTAATATCATAGTTTTACTGATTTATTAAAAATTAAAAACAATAATTAATGGAAAAGGAAGATTTAACTTTGAAATATTCTAGAAAATGGAGATTTTCATTCTAATTTTAAATCTAAATGTCTATTTTCCAAAATATTTGTAAAATTGATCTTAATTTTAAAGAAGATTGCACAGTTTTAAATAATTTTTGGGGTATTATTTCTTATCCGATATAACGACTATGATGAAAATATAAATATTTCCGATTTGAAAACCAATATGAATATTTATGATTGTAAAGAGAGAAACTCTCTTGACAAAATGTTAATACGCAGTGCGCATACTCAAACCCATTTTTTTGGAAAACGAAACCAATTAACCAATATTTACTATCATCAAGAGAGGAAACTCTCTTTGAAGAATAATAATTTTATCATTTTAGGCATCTCAACTCAAGCAAAGCGCTAGAGCGAGAGAGATGCCTTATATCTCCGCTATTGATGTCTGTTAACAAGTATTAAGTCGAAAAGTACTTATCCGATTTTCATGAAACAAAGACAGACTTATAGACCTTGATCAGATAAGAAAAAAATGGTATGAGTAAGATCTTTAGGTGGTCGGACTCCAAAGTTATAGACGCGAAAAGATTTCATTTGCAATACATTCACGTAAAAAACAAAAAAAAAACAATGAAAGTAAATAATATAGAACCAAAACGAACAAAAATGTTTATACGTCACGGCTTGTATAAACATTTTTGTTGGTTTTGATAGAACACATGTTCAAATTTTTTTTTTTCCTTTCAATGAATGAAAATGATTTTGTTTGAATGAATATAAAGTAGTGTATGTATATTACCCGGGATCTCCACTATGCAAATTTCCTGATATTTACTATCATGCTAGCAATTTTTTTCAATGTGTGTGTGAGTATGCGATACAATTTTTTTACTAGCAGCAAATTATCAGGCTGATAATTTCGTAAAAATTATCATGCTAATTATTACGAATGTCATACTTTTTAGGTTATGTTTTTCATTTTCGTAATTTTTTTACAAAAACATATAACGATTGTCATAATTTAATCATGTTATCAAGTTTGTTTGAATCTTGGCTAAATATATTATTTATGAGGGGGGTTATGATGTAAGAAGGGGGATTACAAAGAGTACAACGAATGAGGAAGGTTGTGTGTGTCAATAAAAAGAAAAAACGAATTTGGTAACAACGCGTGTGTTTTATTGTGGAAAATAAATATATCCAGCGGAGAAAACTTAAGTAGTGACAATTTTCAGAAGTGGGATCGAGCAGAAAATACGCTCGATTACGGGGATAGAACGGGATAAAAATTATTTTGGTGAATAATTATTGTCGGAGCAGAATTTCGGTGAATTTTGCGACAGCGTGGTTCTAACCTAAAAAAAAAAAATTTAATAACGCAAAATGGGTAATTCGGACGGTGAATCGGAGAAAGAAGTTGTTCAGACAGTTAAAAAAGTGGGTAAGTGGAAACTGAAAGAAATACCCACTGAGGAAGAAGATAGAATAGACGAAGCGAACGAGCTGGACAGTGAAAGTGGGGTTAGCTTTCGTTATCGAACGCAACGGGTGTCGTGCAAGAGTTACGCGCATATTGTGGATGTACTACCATCATTTGACGGGATCGATCCAATGCAAAGCGTTGAAGAATGGATCGAGAAAATAGAAGAGTTCGGTATCATGTACGAATGGGATGACATCACCCTACGACGTAAAAGGAATAAACAGGACATGGGAACAATGGAAGGAGCTTTTATATGAAAATTTTCCATCTAGTGGAAGCGTAATACAGTAACGACGTGCAGCTGAAAATTTTAAGCGAAGTAATATGGATATACAACGATATTAATTTAAAAAATTGGCATTGTGCAATAAGGCTAAAATGGAAAACGAGGAAACCATTCAATTAATTGTCAACGGTTTGTGTGATCTTCGAATAAACAACTTTTTGGGCCCATTACGAAAATACGAAACTCCAGCACAATTATTATTGGATCTGCGAGAACCAGATCGTGTAGGTGTAGCTCACAGGGTGTTACCAAATAAAAATCAGTTTCCAATACAATGCCAAGTAAACAAAGGAAGATTTGAAGGGCAGAGTAATGTGAGTGGTAAAGCGGGCGAAAACAAATTAAATGTGAAGGGCGAAAAAAATCAAAACGAGTCGAAAGTGTCAAGTGGCTTGACATGTTATATGTGCAACGAACGGGGGCATTTTGCAGGACAATGTCCTAAAACGAAGAAGCCAGAAGTTTTAAAGACGGCATCAATTAAGAACGCCAGTACTCATGCAAAATATGTTAAAACGGCTTATATTGGTGACAAACAAATTCAATGTTTCGTTGATCTCGGAAGCAGTGTCACCTTGATTCGAGAATGCGACGCTAAAGCGCTACATATTACGTATTTTGAAAATTCTTTTCCACCTGTAATGGGATACGGTGGAGGGAAAGTGGTACCAATTGGCATATTTACATGCGAGTTGAAAATAGATGGTGTGGAGTCGAAGTGTGAGGTAAAAGTTGTTCCAGATGAGTCACAGGGTTTTCCGTTATTGGTGGGGCATCAGTTTACAGAACAGCCACATGTAAAGATTATCAGCGATAAACGAGGGCTTCATATCTATAAAGTTGAAAGCCATGGTCAGACGGAGGTAACGGAGCAGACAGACGAAGAAGTTCGAAGTGATATTCGTCTACTCGAGGATACAACAATACCTAAAAATACAGTTATGTTTCTAAACGTACAGGCTGACGAAAGGAACACTGAGTGGTTAATCGAGGGTGGAATTAGGGATAACGGTGAGGCAATATCTCGATGTATTGTCAAAAGCGACGAAAAAGGACAAATGGTTATGCCATATGTAAATTTCACGGAAGAGGATATAGTTGCAAAAAGGCGGCAACGAATAACCAGAGCGGAAAAGTGTCACCAGTCTGCAGTACGAGAATATGTTGATGATAAAAACGAAGAAGAGGAAATCAACCAAACACGAAGCACGATGATCAGCACAGTGATAACAGGAATAGATGGTAAGAACTATGAAGAATTATCTAAATTATTATATAAGTATAGGGATCGAATCACAACCGAGTTGGGCAATATCGGACTGACGGACCAAGCGGAAATGAAAGTTAGAATGGTAGATGACGTACCTGTGTATTTTCGACCTTATAGGTTGTCGTTTAGTGAACGCGAGTGGGTCAGTAGTCATATTGAGGAATTAAAAAGAACTAATATCGTAGAAGAATCGACGTCAGATTATGCTAGTCCGATCTTATTGGTAAAAAAGAAGTCAGGGGAATACCGAATGTGCGTAGACTATCGGGCGATAAATAAAAAGACAATTAGACAACAGTTTCCATTACCATTAGTAGATGACCAATTAGATCGTTTAGGTGGTAACATTTACTTCACAAGCTTAGATCTAGCTAGCGGCTATTACCAGGTGCCAGTAGAGAAAGCATCTAGACGTAAGTTGGCGTTTATAACGCCAGATGGGCACTATCAGTTTCGACGAATGCCCAGCTGTTTTTCAAGCACTAATAAATCGGGTGTTAGGTAATCATCGGTATACCATCGCCATGGCGTATTTGGATGACATTATCATACCTAGCAAAACCATTTCGGAGGGGTTGTTGCGCTTAGAGACGATATTGCAAGTTCTAAGAGATGCTAATTTAACCCTTAACTTATCCAAATGTAGATTTTTATGTAGTAGCACAGAATATTTAGGGTTTAGGATATCTAGCGAGGGTATTGAACCCGGTCGTGCAAAAACTGAGGCAATAGAAAAATTTTCAACACCTAAAAGTATCAGGGATCTACGTTCATTCTTAGGCTTGTCTAGTTACTTTAGACGATTTATTGAAGGATTCGCAGTATTGGCTAGACCATTAACAGATTTGATTAGGAAGAATGAAGTGTTCGTGTGGGGTGAGATACAAGAAATAGCTTTTAATAAGATCAAACATCAGCTAACGAATAAACCGGTATTAGGCATGTACGTGGCGGGTAGGAAATTAGACGTGCATACAGATGCAAGTTCATTAGGTATAGGCGGAGTATTATATCAAGAGCAGACACCTTCACTGTACAAACCTATAAGTTATTAAAGTCGCAAAACTACTCCGGAAGAAGCGAAATATGCATCAGTTGAGTTGGAAGTGTTAGCTATAGTAGCATGTCTAGAAAAATGGCGCGTTTATCTATTAGGGACAGAATTCACGATCAAAACTGATTGTAATAGCATAAAATTGTTGGCAAGAAAGAAAGATCTAAATTCAAGGGTTGGTAGATGGTTTGTCAGGCTATCAGAATTTACGTTTGTGATTGAACATGTGAAAGGCTTAAATAATTTAGTTGCGGATGCGTTGAGTCGATATCCTGTATGTAACAAAACGGAAGATAAGGTGTATGGTGTTAACTTAAGTACAGATTGGGTTGCAGCGTTACAGCGTACTGATGAGCGAATCATGAAGATTAAGGATTTATTAGAGTTGGGTGATGAGAAAACTTTTGAAACGTTTATTATGTACAAGTCAAGAGTGTATCGAACCACTAAGAAAAGATGGCGGTTGTATGTACCACAATATCTGATTTATGATGTGGTGCGTGATGCTCATGAAGCAGTCGCACATCAAGGCATTGATAAGACTGTAGAGAATTTGAAAATGTCCTTTTATTTTCCGAGTATGCGAGATTTTGTTACTCAATACGTGAATAGGTGCATAAAGTGTTTGTATTTTTAAAAAAACCGCCGGAAAACAGCCCGGGTATCTTCATCCACTAGAAAAGGGTAATGAACCCTTTGTTACTATACATTATGATCACGTTGGTCCGTATGTTAAGAGTGGAGGTAGGAATCAGTATGTTGGAGTGATAGTGGATGGGTATAGCAAATATGTCATGTTAGGAGCAATGACCGATGTAGGTGCTGATAGTACCATAGAATTTCTTAGACTATGTTTGAGTAATTATGGTAAGCCGGATGTAATAATTACTGATCGTGGTACGGCGTTCACCGCCTTAAAGTTTGCAAGGTTTTGCGACTACATGAGAATTAAACATGTTAAGGTGGCGAGTGGAAGTGCACGATCCAATGGGCAAGTTGAGATTGTCAATAAACAGGTAACGAAATGTCTCGCAAAGATCAGTACAGGTGTAGAGTGTCGGGATTGGGATGAAAAGTTACTTGAGGTCCAAGCGGCTTTAAATAACACAGTCCACAGTGTTACAAAAAAGACTCCCTCGGAATTGATATTCCGATACCCATTTCGAAATTTTACTGATAATGAATTAGTGAAAGAGTTAAAGGGTTTGAATAGGCAGCTACTGGAAGAGGGACGAATTTCCGATAATGAGAATGTTACAGAATTGTTAGATCAAAATCGAGAACGAATTAAGAATTATTATGATCGAAGACGTAAAAGACCAATGGAGTTAAGAACTGGGGATCTAGTTATGGTGCACACACCAAACGTAGCGACCGGAGAAAGTCGAAAATTGTTACCAACGAACAAAGGGCCTTATCAGGTAGTGAAATGTATAGGCAACGATCGATATCTCATCCAAGATATAGAAGGTGAACAACAGAGTGGCAGAATGTATAAAGCAATAATAGCTATCGACAGACTAGAGTTAATAGACAAAAAGTCCAGGGATGGTGATTCGGTGCCTTTAAATGCTTAGAGGTGATAATTCTTAAATATTATTAGTTTAAAAAAAAAAAAAAAAATGTATGTTAAATTGAATTAATTAAAACATTGTTACACACGAGAATGTCTTATTGATAACAGAGCTTTCGGTAAAAAAAAAAAAAAGAAGACGCCAATAAAACATTGCCGTGTGATGACGAGGACGTTACCCTTACAGGATGGCCGAATTGTCATAATTTAATCATGTTATCAAGTTTGTTTGAATCTTGGCTAAATATGTATATTATTTATGAAGTATATGTAGTAGTGGTTAGATGTCGCTGAAGTCGACAAGAAGGAATAAATAAAATGTTAAAAAATAATAAAAATGTAAGAAGGGGGATTACAAAGAGTACAACGAATGAGGAAGGTTGTGTGTGTCAATAAAAAGAAAAAACGAATTTGGTAACAACGCGTGTGTTTTATTGTGGAAAATAAATATATCCAGCGGAGAAAACTTAAGTAGTGACACGATTATCACGATAGTAATATCCCCAGATATGATAGTTTATCGACAAATATTTCTCAATAGGTACATTGAAAAAATCACATACAAACATAAATTATCATGATAGTAAATATTAGGAAATTTGCATAGTAGAGATCCCGGGTAAACTAGTAAGTAATGTATATAAACTATGATATTTTTCTGTAAGTGTTAGTTATATTTTGTACTGTTTTTGATACAAACTACAATTTAACACTAGAACTACCGACCGGTCAACTGACAGGTTATACATTTATTAAATTCAATTTTTTTTAATTATTATGTTAATATTTTTGTGGGAATCTGTGTAATGACTTTTAATATGACAACAAAGTAATTATGTTAAAATTCATCATAAACTTCCAAAAACATATTAACATAAAACATAATAATTAAAAAAATTGAATTCAATAAATGTACAATTCGTCATTTTGACGGGTTGGTGCTTCTAATGTTAAAATTGAAGTACATAAAGATTATACGGGGTTTCGATAATAATACTTACAGAAATATGTACATATATGTAGTTAAAATAATATCTCGTTGAAAATTCCTATTCCTTCATTCTCGAGTAAAACAACAACAAAAAATGAATTTTTTGTTGTATTTACTCGGGAATGAAAAGATAGGAATTTTCAACGAGATATTATTTTGACTATACATAGTAAGTTTAAAAGCGTTTGTTTTTAATTACGATAGCTAAAATATCGTGCATTTGCTCAAAACTAAAAAGTTAAATTTTAACACTTTTAATAAAAAATTTCAATTTATCGTCTTACATTAAAAATTATCAACGATAAATTGAAATTTTGTATTAAAACTGTTAAAATTTTAAATTCTGTTCTTAGTAAATGCACGATGTCTTTACTATCGTTAATTAAAAACAAACGCTTTTTATTATTTTAATCGAAAAATCGTTCTCGACGCTCCTTCTCAATGTGTACCGGCCTTAATGGTATATGTAGATATTATATAGACGGAATTATTGAGATGCCGGTAATGCGATTACATCCTGTAATGGGTTTCCTACTTTTTTATTATCATCGAACCAGAATCGCTTTTGATATGTTGATGATCAAATAGAATAAAAAGATAAAAAACAAAGGCGAAAGCAAAATGACAAAAACAATTGATAAATTCGATGATATTTTTGTTTTTTCATTATCATATCATCGAACCGGAATCGCACCCCTGGAGTTCCGTTACTCATCGTTACTTGAGCATAAGTTATTTTAACTACTATACACATCTTAACTACTTGCTGACTGAATAATCTTGAATTTTTAGCAGTCACATTCCTATTTTTGATGTTTTGCAGTTCAATAGCAAGGCTACATCCTCTGTAGTTAGCCGGATTATTTTCTCCACAGTGAACGCATTTAGGCTGAACATTTTTATCTTTTACACAATCTTTGGTATGATGTTTACAGTTTACCTAAACATTTAACACACCTGGGTTCCCTATTGCAATATTTTTGTGTATGTTCATAGGCTTCACATTGTTTTCATTGTAGCATAAGCTTAGATCGTCTTAGAGGCTGAATAAACACTTTGCACCCCAAGATGTACTTAAATTGAAGATCAACAGAAACTTGTTGAGAGGTACTTTGCCTCTCCGTTTTAGCTTAATTGATGCTTCAGTAGCCTTAAATCCTCTTGCTTTTAGGTCATCAATTATTTTTTCTGGTTTACAAGTAGAGTTTAGATTTTAGCCATAACCCTTTTTTGTCTGGTTTGTTTGTCTTCAAACGTGTGCCAAGCACGGTTTTCTTTGTTTAACATACTTAATTGTCATTTTTCTGTAAGTTTCACCATCTTCCAAGTTTATTTTGATGGTGTTTCCATTCAACACCTTTACATTAAACTTATCAGTAGTAATTATTTTGAATTTTCGCATAGAGTAAATCGTAGTCTTTGACTTCATCTATTACTATTGGTAGTGGTGGTGGAAGTATTTTTTTTTTTTATTATTTCTGAATAATATTTGAAACAGCATCCTTTAATTGAGGTCTAACGCTCTAACGCTTATCGAGTTAGTGCGTCTTCATCCGTATGGTATTCTTGTTCAGTTGTATTCTGACTAGAATTAGAACAGAAGTCTTCCTTTGGCTTAAGAGATTTCATTTCGCTTTCGAGTGCTCATACGCTTCTGCATTTATGAAATTTTATCATTCACTTGCTTCTTAATATTATTGGCTTCAAATAATTCAATATTAGCAGTATAGCAATGGCTGGTCTCCCCCAGAATCCATGAGACCGACCTCCGAAGAGAGTGGATTTACTTGAGTAACAGGTGCACCAGCTGGGGTATTAGTTTCCATATTTGTTCTGCTAATTGCTCATTTATAGTGTACCGCACTCACATCCAGTATTCAGCCGACTTTTAAATCGTTGCCCGGGTGTTACCACTTGGAGGTATACTAGACACATTTGGTGGTTTCTTCATAGTTGCAGTGTTGGAATATAGACCACGAGATATATGGCTATAGACGGTCAACCCCTACCCTATTGAGACGCACCCAATACTCTAATAAATAGTTGAATACACTTTAATTTCTTGTTTGTGTTTTAATTATAAATCAAGTAATAACGTGTCAACCAATCGGCAACCATAACATCTTTATTATTTATTTGAATTAATGTTTACATTGCTTAAAAATAAATTGCAACAATAAACTGTTCAAATTCGACGATTTTATTTTAAGATGAAATTTTTATTAACATTTACCGCCGAGGTTGAACTTAATGCGACTCAAAAAGATAATCCGATTCTAGTATATTGATATTAGCCGATAGGCAGATAATTGCCTGCTGTTCCTAAATATAGAGTTAAAATCTAACTAGAAAACGTTTTTCCAACCTCATTCTGACGGTGTCACAACATAACAAAAATTAAAATAGTCTTAAGCCTTGATCAAAGAAATAATATCAACTATATATAGTAAACACTGGTTATCCTTAATTAACTATAAAAATAATCCGTACTATCAAAATAGTAAAAATTTAATTCATGCAAAAGCATTAAGAGCATTGACTTCTCCAAAAAAAAATATAAAATTCACCAGACATTTATCCCCGGGATTTATTGATCACCAATAATATTACCTAAAGTGTAATTTTCTCGTTTTTCTTCTCTTCTTCTGAACATTTTTTTTATTTTTAATAAACGAGTATACGAATTTCCTTTTTTTTGGCTTGGTTTGGTTTGGATTAAATATGGGCTGTTGAGCAGAAACAAAAAATTATATCTCCTCATTTATAATACGTTGTGTCGTATGTATGTATATAGGGTGTGTAAAATTTTCCACTTTCAACAATTCGTTCGGTTTTCTATAAATAATAAGGATACTCGCACTTACTTACACATAAATTTAATAATAAAAATTTCCTTAGTCATTTTTGCCAGTTTTTCCGATTTTTTTTTTTTTTTTTTTGTTGGCTGGTTTATTTTTGCTTACTTTTGCGCAGATTTTTTTTTTTTTTTGCACAAACCTAAAAGAAAAATTAATTGGAAAACTATTAATTTTTCAAGTTTCGTTTTTTGTTTTTTTTTTTTTGGGTTAGTAACCAAAATTATGTCCCAGATGATGATGATGATGATGATGATTTTTCAGTTTTTCTTTTCGTATCTACACGAGTGTATCACACAAAGAGTAGAAGACAAAAAAGGAATTTTTTTTAAAAAACGGGACCTGAATTTCGTTTCGCTGTTGTTGATGGGATTTACTTCACATGATTTTTGAATTATTATCAATTTTTTTTTTATTTCGGGATAAATACAAATTAAATGGAAAATGTGCACACACACACATATATGTACGTACGAAAAAGAATGAAAATGAAAAACTTAACTTCATCACGATGTCACCTTTTTTATTGTATTTTATCCTCGGTTCTTATGTATATGTGTACGAATATGTATGTATAGTCAAATTCTATATTTTATTTAGGGGTGTATGAGTGGTATGTACATAACTTGTTATGTACATAAATGTATATAAAGATACACAGTGTTATGTATATATGAATTTGTATATCTACTGTACGTATATACTGGTAGATTTGGAAAAACTAACAAAGGAAAAAAGGAAAAGTATGAAACAGCAATACACTATGTACGCATGCCATTTCACCGTACACAGAATATCCTTTTATTTTTCACCATTCACCAAATTCAAAATATATTGGTTGAATAGAGAAAATACACGCGAACCAGTCATATAGAGGAGGATGACAATAAGGCGGCGTCGGGGCGCATAATAGAGAACAGGGGTTTATTGTACCGACGTCGATTCGTAGTAGACGTTTAGGCGTCAACTAGAGAGCTAGGAGCTTTGTGGTGCTATAACTTAAAAAAAAAAAAAAAATTAAAATAAAAAAATATAAGAGATGTACATTATATTTAACAGACATTATAATAAATAAATAAAAAATTATTTTAATATTTAAAAATAAAAATAAAAAAATAAAATTAAAAATTTATAAAAAATCAAAGTGGAAAACTGTTAGTTTATATTTTAAAATCGTGTGCAAATTATCTGTGTTGTTTAATAGTTTTGGTTCCAAATTTTTTTGGGATTTTACTTTGGCAAAAAAAAAAAAAATTGTTTAATTTTTTTTTTTCAAATCAGGTAACACGAATTGTACAATTTTTCTTATTTATCCTAATAATATGTATACACAATAATAATGAAATGGAAAATTATAAGTGGAAAATTCTTCTGTGTGTTAATTAAATGTATTAACCCGTATATATGTATGTGTTATATTTTTTGTTGTTGTGTGGATTATTTACCTGTTTGCTAATTAATTAATTAATTAATTATATAATTAACGTATATTTGTTGCTTTAAATGTTGTATTCGTATTTAATTTTTTTTTTTATTTTACTCATCCACTAAATATGTTGTATGTTATGCTAAATTTGTTCAAAATATATCGATTTTGTAATTTTATACGTTTTTAATTACATTGAGGCTATAAAAACTTAAATTTAAATATATTGACAAATAACAACAACATCAACAACAAAATATTTGCGTGCCAAGTTTCCATAAACTATAATGTGAAAAATGTTCTCAGAACAGTAGAATATATAAGAAAATCACAAAATAATTGTATAAAGTCAGAAGGATAACCCAACTCGAAATAATAAAAAAAACCGCACTGAATGGATTTAATTTCGTCTGCACATATACCAGAGTGAATTATACCAATAAGAAAAAAAAACGATTTTCACTTTTCTAAAGTGAAAGTTTTGTTCATATAATTACAACATGAAAATTTGAATCTCACATGCAACCGTATAATATTTATGCAAAATCGATGTTGGAATATTATGTGTAAAATCACATATATGGATGTAATAAAAATATACAAAAAAAAGGTCATTGATCATATATGTCCCTATGGTGCGATCATATTTTCTAAACAATGCGTATATATAAAACACCCCAAAATTGTATTTATATTTCGCCCTATAATCAAATGCATAAAATTTGGTACGCGGATTAACAAAAAATATTCGCGGCGAGCGCACTCTCTTACATACACATACACATACTCAACCTATTTTTTTGTACGTACGCGAGAATATCAAGTATTTTTTTTTTTTTTTTTTTTTTGGTGCAGGGCGCACAAAGTATTTCGACCACACCCAAAAATTTTGTATATACATTTGTACGTATGCAAACTTTCTTTTCATCTCCCGACTACCGAACTAGTTCAACAACCCTGACCAAATACAATAATCAAACTATTATCAGCACATGATTTAATACAAATAAATAAATAAATATATAAAAAAGGGCAGAAATCACCCTAAAAAAAAATGTGTTGTTATTCTGTATTAAAATATAAAGTTTGTTATTTTTGATGTTGTCGTTGTTTTTCATTATATGCACCAACAACAAATTTTAATCCAAAGTCTCGCGCGGCGGCTCCTCACTATATTTTAAATCAAAACATGTAGCATTTGTAACACAAAACAGAAACCTACGATAAGAGTTGTTGTCATCTAACTTGTCCAACTCAATATTATATAAAAATGAAAATTACATGATTTATTATTGGCTATATTAAAATGTGACAGCTGCAAAAAAAAAAAAATTTCCCCTAAACAAAACACAGAAAAAAAAGAAGAAAAATCTCCTCTCGCCCAAAAAAAAAAAAAAAAAGAAAAGGATGAGGAAATCTAAATCCTTCTGAATTAAAAATACGAACAGATGTGGTACTTTTTTTTTTTATTTCGATGATCATCACAACACACAAAACCGTATCGAATCAATGCATATAATTTTAATTCAAATTCGGGAAATTAAATCTTCTCGTAAAATATGCAAGCGGGGGTAAGTAAGCACAAAAGAGTACAAAATGTATTATTTTAAATCCTTTTTTTTTTTGTTTATTTGTTTTACCAAAAAAATGCAAAAAAAAAAAAAAAATTAAAACAGGTTTCACGTTTTTCTCCTGGTGTTCATTGCAGGCCTGTATGTTCCATATACATTTTGCATAAGGCACGCGGTGAATGCCAAGAGCGAACGATATCCAACTAAATTTGTTTTATTTTTAATATCTATGTATATAAAAGGGGATATCCGTTTTATCATTATTGGTTTATTAGATATCGTTATATTTCAAAAATGATCCTGCCCGCAGGGACAATAATAAAAAATACATAAAGGAAGCATAAAATAACAGCGTGAAATAACTTGCGGCCATAAAATCTGTTAAATTTAATATTTTATCCAAGACGCACGAATTCTAGTTGGGTTTGTGTCTTCGTTTAAAACATATCCTACCCCCCACCTCCAAACCAAAATTTTTTTTGTTTTTGCTTTTTTGGACATAGCCGGAAATAAAAAACGCCCGTATTTCCACCCTATATAATTTGGGACGAGTATTCTATTTTTTCATACCCCATAATCGGCGAGTGGTATCGTCGATGGGGGAAACATTTTTTTATTTTTATTTTGCTGTAGCATATTTTGCAATCTGTACATACATAGTATATATAAACATATATATATATATATATATATATATATATATACAGTCTACAGCCATGACAACGTCAACAGATTTAATCGGCTTATATTTATGAGAGTTGTGAATTTTTTTTATTTCATTATTAATTTGTGATGCATTGTGTTTTTAGTTTAATGTAAAATTTCATTAAATCAATTAAAAAGTGTATTGATTTTATAATTTTTTATTTTTTCCAAGATTCGAAAATACAACCAATGGTTTAGGATCAGTGATATAAATAAACACCTGTACAAACGTGATGTTGAAATTGTTTAGTAAAGTTTTCAAATAACCCAATTGGATTCCCAGCCAAATAATGACAGTTTGCTAATTTACTTGTTGTTTTCAGTGGATCCATAAAATAACTCCAAAGAAAAAAATGAAAGGGTTTCCAACAATTTTTGCATACTTTCCAGCCAAAATAATTTGGGAATTTTATTTGTTTGGGAGTTGTTTCAATTTATGAATTGAGGAAATATTTCTTTTGAATTAAGTCCCAAAAATGTGTCCCTGGGAGTTATTTCATTTCTGTTTAAAATCGAATTTCAAAATTTGTTATCAGCATTGGTATATATGTAGTTACCTCTAGGTTTCAACAAGAATAAAAAATAAAAATTTAGTTTCAGTGTTCACGTTACATGTGTGCTGTGTTAAAATGTCGTGACGATATCTTTGAGGCTAACTATTTCTATGCGTCCGACTTTTCCTAATGTAATATAATTGCATACCATAAATTTCCATTGATCATCATTTTTAAAATACAAAAAATAAAAAAAAACAAATCATGTCATGTAGCCAAAAATTGAATGTTATCATATGAGAACCACTTGCAGCAAAGGAGAGATGTGCTGCTGGAATATTTTTTTCATTTTTACTGTTTAAAGTACCTAATGTATAATGTGTATATTAAATAAAATAAAATTATCTGTTGCAACAAATCATAACGACATAAATCGAGTTATGTGCTTTTACGTTATCAAATACGAAATCTCCGTATAATCGATTTCAATTCATATCAATTTTCTATAATAGTCCGGCAGCTACAAATAACCATTACGGTTGTTTGCAGTTGCATGAATATTACAAATATTGATACGATATTAAAACGATTTCGGAGATTTCGAATTTGAAGAAGTAACAGGGCACAATTTAAGCCTTGTTCAGACTACGTTAGTAATTTAGTCGAGTAGCGATTATTTTAGTAACTAAATGTGTCTGAACAGCAAAATTTTAGTCGAGTAGATCCATTTTATTCTATTTTTTTTAGTCGAGTAAGGCCCCCACTACTACTCTTCAAAACAAAACAAAAGAAAAACAAAAGAAAACAAAACAAGTGCGATCATGTTGATTTAGTCGAGTTCATTGGATGTCGTCTCATTGGAGCGAAGAAACAACGAAATATATAGAACATGGGTGTCGATTACTTTGTTGCGAATTCTCTTTATTTTGAAACACTGCTTACTCACTTGTAACTTGTACTCGACTGTAGTGCGAACGTTTATTGGTCAGTAGGTTTTCAAGTCCAAATTCAACCTTCTTCCAAGCAAATTCAACTTTTTCCCAAACAAATTCAACCTTTTCCAAAACAATTTCACCTTTTTTCAGATCAAATCCATTATATTTTAAAACAAATTCAAATGTTTACAAATCAAATTCAACCTTGAATGAACTAATTCATCATCTACCACTTTATTTTCTATATTATTCCTCACAATTTTTGTTGATACATATACATATTTTGTACACCATTACCCCGCTTAAAGGAATTGAATGTTTCCCAGGAAATTGTCCGCATATTGAAGTTCTGTCATTCGAATGACGAATTTCATTCAAATTTATTAATTTGGTTAAACCGTATTTATGGATTTCCTTATACGATTTGCGATAATTTCGATAATACGAATAGTTTTTGGGAGCTAATTGGTTGCGTTAAATGGGGTGTTGGTGTATTTATTTGGTTGATCATATTAACTTAACAGGGGGGGCCTATTATGAAATTTTTCGATTTCGGATTTTTACGATATCGAAAAAATCCGCCCTATTATGAAATGAAAATAGAAATTCGCAACAAAGTTTTCGAACGCACATGGCAAAATTCGACTGCTATTTAGTTGGCGAATTTTGTAAGATTGATGGTATTTTGTGTTTTTTGTGGTAAATTGATTTTTTGTAAATGATAAATTAAATTTTAAATAAATTAAATGATATTTAAATTAATATGACAAATTCGATAAATCAAGTTTCATTACAATAGGGTAAATCTGCGACGGATCCAATTTTTTCGATATCATAAAAATTCGAAATCGAAAAATTTCATAATAGGCCCCCGCAATTGACATGTAATTGTAAATTAATAAAATTCACGTTACTAAAAATATTGTTATTTGTCGAAATTTCTGCAGCTCAGTCTAAGATATTATTTGATTATCAAGTATTTTTTAATTCAAAAGTGTTCTTGCAAATAAAATCTAAAATTATGAGTAATATCTCAAGTGAAGAAACAAATGTGCCTGAATTATTTCACCCGAATGGTATACGACATCGTCGGCCTCCATATAATCGGACGAGCGCGGGGATATAATTTTTTTTTTAATAAAACTGTACAATGAAGGCAAATCAATCAATGAATCAGCACAAATGGCTGGTATTAATACTCGTATAAACACAGCTAAATCAATAATCAACCAATATAATAAAAACGGTGAGGTTCTAATAGAAAAAAAGTGTGATGGCAAACGGAACGTGAAATTGCACGCCGCAATTTTAAATAATATCGGGGAACTATTAGAGCAGAACTCTAGCGTAACATTAAAAAAAATCTGTTCAAAAATTTTGGAGTCCAAAAATATTGCTGTATCCACATCAACCATCAGCAACGTGTTGAAAACCCTACGGATCACACTTAAATGTGCAGTAGCTAATGTTGAACGTTTCTACACTGAGACAACAATTGCAGAAAGGAAAATAAATTCAATGCATTTTTCTCAACAAGCACCACAAGCTCGCGAAAAAATAATATTTATTGACGAATCAGGTTTTAATTACCATCTTCGGAAGAAAAAGGCGCGGTCAAAGGTGAATACAGCTGCTCGCGTAATAGTTCCAAATGTATGAGGACGAAATGTGTCCCTTATTGCCGTAATGAATGTAAATCAAATTGTTTTTCATAAAATAATTGAACATTCTTGTGTTAATTCAAATATTTTTTGTGAATTCCTTAAAGAGTTATTTGAAAAATTGGAAAGTGAATCCATCAGAAATGCGCGTTTAGTTCTAGACAATGCGAGAATTCACAAGACACAACAAGTGCGGGAAATTGTTGACCAGTCAGGCCACACACTTGTTCTTTTACCGGCTTACTCTCCAGATCCATCAAATAACCATTGGTTGATGTAGTTCGGCAATCCGTGGGAACTATTACGTCCATCGATTGCAATAAGTACTACCTCGATATGTCTATGAAACTACCATTGGCTGCTGCAGGGCAACAAGAATTAGATTAAATATATAAATGAACATATGTATACTTGTATGTACAAGTATAATGTAGGATTTTATACAATTTTGTTGTAGACGATGAATTAGTTATTTCAAGGTTGAATTTGATTTGTAAAAGGTTGAATTTATTTGGGGAAAAAGTTGCATTTGTTTTGGAAACGGTTGAATTTGCTTGGCAGAAGGTTGAATTTGGCCTTGAAAACCTATATTTGTACACGTGTTGGTTCATTTGCTTATTAATTGTAAATATTGTTCGAAATCTGAGTCAAAATATCCTCCCCAAAACATAACGTTCACACCTCCGTAAACTCCCAAGCAAATTAAACTTCAATTCGATATTCCAGGGAATGAGGGAACGACTTTTTTCAAATCGCCAATGATTTGTGTAAGTGTTATTTCGCAAAATTCATCTTTCGATTTAAGTTTTGCTTGGAAAGCTGTGGCTCTCCAGATTCAAACAGTCGGCGTCTCTGCGTAATTTGAGATGATTCATCTTCATTTATTTTCCTGGCTTCATCTTCCCTTGTGCTGTTCTTAATTAAATGGCCAAACTTTTTTTTAGCAATTATCGGCAATGCAATAAGCAACCAATCAACATTATTCAGAAATGTAGACCAATTGGGGCTAACAAAAAATAACAAACCAAAATGGAAAACAAAGTACGGTAAAATTAAATGACTGCTACGATTAAAATTATTGTTGTGGAAAGTATTTCGAGAAAGAAAGTATCTAGTATTCTAGTTTATCATTAGGCCATCCTGTGCATTGAAGTCTCTCAAAAAAATTGGCGTGGGTGGCAGTTTTTGACTTAAATTATCACGCATGCAAAAAATCGATTTTTTTAAACAAATCAACTGTAACAAGCTACGGTTTATTTAATATTTTTGGTTAAATAATCAGATAGTAATCGAATTATATGAACTATACCGAGTATAAAATTTATGCTGAACTATTCATTAAATTAAAAAAGTCAGCTTACACACTTCAGTTATACTGCAAGTTGTATTTAAATATAATCCATTGAAATTTCAATTTCAGCTGCTGGGGTTACCTCTGCTTGTCGATTAATGTCTGTTGTATTTCAAGTTTCAGTGTTGTTTTGTTGCAATTTCGAAAAAAAAATCTCAAAACTCGAATTTAAATTCTCAAAAACTAGCCTTGAATCCCGAATAATTAATTTAATTTTGTAAATAATATTATTTGTTGCACGGCAATCGAGATTCAAAATCAACAATTTTCGTTATTAAAAATTTCGATATTCGCGGTTTAGCAATTGAAAAAGTTTCTGATAAATAATTTTAAAAAAATCGTATTATACGGGAGTGAATAAACATTTATTTAAGATCAAATTGCTCAAAATATTTTAAATTATATGATTTTGAAATTAAAATTTAGAAAAAATGCTTAATTTTAAATATGAATTCTCGTCATTAATAATTCTTTAAGTTTCGCGATTTAAGCAGTCGATATTTTCGAAGACAATATTTCAAAATTCAATATTTTAAATTCAAGTTTTTTTAATCCAAAGAGATTTCAAGACGATCCCATCTAGCTATTATCTGGGTTTGAATAGTGTTGAGTTGATTGGTATCTAACATATTCGAAATTATCAACATTATTTAGTCAAAATTTAGTCAACTTTTCTAAATTATTTGAGTCTATTGAAGTTTCTCGCTTATACTCGAAATTTGCTAGACATAAATTATGTAAACTTACAGAATAGTGATCAAACGATACGTTCTTTGACATTTTCTTTGACATTCCAAGCCATTTAAATGTATTATTCGATATTATTCGAGGTTGAATTACGAGTAAGCGTAACACGAACACCCAATTAAATTATCTTAAAGAGAAGAAATTCTCGACATTTGCTTGTTTCGTTTCGAGATTATTCGATACTTTCAAGATTATTACTGAAGATGAATCGTTGATGTTACTCGCTTGCTGTGACAAATTATTCAAAATGGTTGAAGATGTTTCTGGATTCTTCGAGAATATTTTAAATTTACAAAATTTATTTATAAGAAAATTCTTAATAGTTTATTATTGTTGACTTATTGAGTTACTGCTTCAAGTTCAGTTGCATCGTAATCTGTAGGTACTGTATATTATGTACACACGCGTAGATGCCCCGCACTGCCCCGCATTATTTTCCGTGACTATTATTATTATTGGAAGCCACTTTGCACAGCGACATAGAAGATATTTTGTGCTTGGCCCATATTCAAATAGCCGTCCAGTTAATGTTCAGGCTCTCAATTAACCTGATAATACTACCAGCCGGTACAAGATACATACTATCTGGGCTCATTGTTCTCCCTCCTAGATGTTGCAGTCTTTGGTGGAACATGGCTGGGCAATGGCACAGAACCTGTTCCGCTGATTCTGCTTCTAGGTCGCAGAAGCGGCATCCGTCTGTCATACTAATGCCCATCTTCTTATGTTGATACCTTAAGGGTACGTGATCTGTGAGGAAACCAGTAAGCAGCATCAACTTAGGTTTCCTAAGTTCAAGACACTCCTTAATCCTGACCGACGATGGCGGTATAAATTTCTTCGCCTGTCGCAAACCTGGAATTCCGCTCCAGTAGGAGGATTTTTGAACATCCTCCCAGCGGTTTACCGCTACCCTAAGGTGTCCCTTAGTAACGCCGCAGAAGGGCTCTGGTCTAGTAAATGGAGAGGCGAAACCCTCGCGTGTCAGGCCATCAGCTGGCGCCCACATAAGTATTACCTTATTTGAGTTTACCAGATATTTGATAACCTTCAGACAATCCCACACTAGCCTTAACTCAACGATACAAGACCTAGGAGCCTTTAAGGTGCCATTGGCTGTCTGATACACCAAAGCATCGTTTAGGCCTTTTGCTGTGCCTATCCTAGCGCAAAGTTCTATAGCTTGCACTTCTGCTTGAAAAATGGTAGCACTGGCACCCAAGGACTTCGAGAGAGATGTCCCACTCCTATGTATTCCTACCCTCGTCCCATCTTCCGTTTATGAGCCATCTGTAAACCATACCATTTACCCTCGCTCAAAGAATGGACCCTTGTACTTCACACACCCTGGCCAGGTAACCTAACACAGAATGGTTTGTGGAAGTCCAGTTTGGGAGTTTTCTAATTCACTGAACCCCCTGTATTCTAGGCTCAAATGCACTCGAAAGTTAACACAAACTGCTTACTACTAAAATCTATCTTTGTACAAAATTTCGAGCCTAACTATCAATATTTGTAAGGATGAGAGGTAAAACAAAAATAATAAAAATGTATGACTAGAAGGACGGAATCGATGTTTTAGAGTCCTGGTAACCTAATTAGTCGAAAAATGTGAAAATCTTACCCAATATAACTTCGTTATAGTGGGAAAAGTAAAAACATAGAAAGGGACCGCCTGAAGGTACTTAAGACATACTATTTACGAATTAATATAATATTTAGCTAGGGTGACTGTAGAAGGCTTTGTAATAATAGACCAATTTAACAATGAAAATTAAATATGACATGTTATATTGTTAAGGTCTTCGGTTCTGAAAAATTGTAGAATTCCAAAGAACTATTAAACATTTTGAAAAACTTAAAAAGATTCGGCACAAGGAACTATAAACTATTAAAAATTGGATGCTTCTGTAAAAACTCCGGTACTAAATATTTTAACTATAGATATTTGAGTGCTGACTAATTTGCTTCGTTTTTAATTTTAGCGTCGAATGGTTTTTACTTAGGCATTTAAGACTAAATTTAGATTTAATTCTTCTGAACTATCGAAATATGAAAATTCTGGAAATACTTGAAACAATAAAAAAAATGGTGCGTATCAGCTCTGACGCGCGACTGGAGTTTACTCCTTAAGAACGATTGTCTTGGAATATATACAATAGGTAAAGGGGGTAAATAAACGCATCTCTTATAACATTGAAGCATGTATATACTTTTAGTCATATTTATTTAATAGGGAGTACAGACCGTCATTCATAGGGCGGATACAATTTATATGTAGTGGTGATGTCCAGCGGCCGCTGCCACAATCACCATTTGACCATTTGATATTTTTTTAGCTGAATAGGAGTAGCTCGAGATTAAAGGATTTTAAGGGTTATTGTACTTTAAATAGACGTTAAACCAAAGAGTAAGGGCTTTTAAGGATGATTTTACATGTGCATCACACAAAAAAGCTTACAGACTGCCAAACAGCGGAAGCTGTGCGCTTTTCTCCAAAAAAAAATATAAATTGGAAAAAAACTAAAATGCTTTGAGCACAGTCGAACCCTATAGACCTTATACCCTTGACTACTGTGATTTATTAAGTCCGATTTAGCTAAACTCGTTTTAAATTACGGTTAATACACTTAAACTGTTATTGTTTTCATAATATTTATTGGGTGTGTGAATAAATTCTTAGACTCGACATTTAGATGTCGCTACGTGAGATCGCGTGTAGTTTGACAAGCAATTCCAATTGCATTTTATAGCTGTCACAATAACAATCTAATTCAGAGCAGAAAGTGTTATTTTTCATATTACGTCATTTTTCTGTAATCGATTTAAAATGGATCATGATAAGTTGTTTTTCGAGGGGTTCTTCTTTTCTTTTTTGATTCCAAGAAAACTGCCGCTGTAGCTCACCGATTGCTTTCTGATACTTATGGTAATCAAGCTCCATCGAGAGCAAGCTGTTTCAATTGGTTTCATCGAATCCAAAGTGGTGATTTTGACTTGACAGACAAAGAACGGCCAGGTCGGCCAAAAAAGTTTGAAGATGCCGAATTATAAACATTATTAGATGAGCATGCATGTCAAACGCAAAAAGAACTTGCAATGCAGTTAAACATTGACCGATCAACCATTTCTCATCGTTTGCACGCAATGGGAAAGATTCGAAAGCTAGGAAGATGGGTCCCACATCAACTGTCCGAAAATCAATTGAGAGCACGAATTGAAGCATGCAAGAAAAATCTTGCTGAGTACAAAAAACATAGTTTTTTGCATCGAATTGTTACTGGCGATGAAAAGTGGGTCTATTACGACAACCCCAAATGTAAAGCAGCTTACGTCGATCCAGGCCAACCAGGACCATCGCAGCCAAAACGAGATATTCATTGCGATAAGGTTATGCTGAGTATTTGGTGGGACCAGAAGGGTGTGGTGTATTATGAGCTGTTAATTCCAAATCAAACGGTTACAGGTGATCGCTACCGACGCCAACTGGACAATTTGGCACGTGCATTAGACGAAAAACGGCCAGCAATAGCGAACAAAAGCTATAAAGTTTTGTTTCATGATGACAATGCCAGACCACATCGTGCAAAAACCGCTCAAAACAAGGTAGAGCAACTTGGTTGGGATCATCATAGCTAACGATGGCGACTATATTGGATAAAATATACTGTATCGTTATCTTTTAATAAACATTTCTTTTCAATAAAAAAAGTCTAAAAATTAATTCACACACCCAATATTAACCCTAAATGGTTCCTTGTATGCGCGCTCATAAAATTTTTATTTTTGATTTTTATATTTCTCAAAAATGGCGATGTTTGGTTTTGCATTTTTTTTTATATTTTTTTGAGGAAATCTCCATAAATAGTATTAATTTTGATAGAGAACATTCCAATAAAGATAAAAAGTCACAAAACATATACATGGTTTTTTTGGAGGCCCTTTTTTACAGATGAAAAGACAGGAGTGTATGCGCGCGCATACACAGGAACCGATTCGTCGTAGTTTTCGTGGGACCGATGAGGGTTAAACTAACACACTCCTATTACATTGTTTTAGTCACTAAACTCAAAATACCGTAAATCTAACTACAACTAATCTCGAAAAGTCACTAAATCGGATTTATTGAACCATAGTCTGTCTAGGGCTTTAGCCGCTCTAGTCCAATACGTTACTATTACTACTAAGTTCGTTTATTTTAAATCATTAAATAAAGAAATAAATCTGTTGTCATAGCCCCCACCAGTTGCAAGCGGACAGAATTAAATAGTAAAGTCAAAGCAAATATCAAAGTGTATAAAAGTAGAGTGGAATAAAAAGATAAAAAGTACACAGTGTTTTTAATTGCAAAATCCGAACGAACTCAGTAGCCCAATTCGTAACAATATTTTTGCTACATGACATGATTTGTTTTTTAATTTTTTGTATTTTGAAAATGATGATCAATGAAAATTTATGGTATGCAATTATATAACATTGGGAAAAGTCGGACGCACAGAAATATTTAGCCTCAAAGATGGTCATGACATTTTCAATACAGCATACATGTAACGTGAACACTGAAAGTACTCTCGCTATGTTTTTTATCGTTTTTGTTTCTATTTTAATGTGATAAATAAAAAGAGACGAAATATTTTTATTTAATATAACATTTTACATGATACGCAACATTTTAACGCAACATTCTAACGCAGCGTGTAACATGAACCCAAAACTAGTACCCTAAATGTTTTACCAAACATAAAACTCTTTTCGTTTTTCAATGTGTCAAAAAACTAAAATAAACAAACGCCGAATTTTCAATGCACACTCTAAAAAAATTTGCGTTATGTTACAAACACTGGGCTATTATACATATAAGAGTATAGCGAAATGACCGTGAACATTTTTTGCTAAAATAGCAAGCCTGTTAAATCAGTCTATTTTGAGTCATGAGAAAAATTGACTCACAGTCAAAAAAAAAACGAAAAGAGAACAATAATCTGATGCCTCATATAAGAGACATAGACAATGATTTTTTTTGTTTTTTATTTTAAAATAAAATAAAAAAAACGAATGGGGTTCAAGCTCCACCTGAACCGCAAATGTTTGGTAAAACATAAAATCAAAAATAGAGGTAAATATTGTAACGATTTTGGCTATCATACAATAAGCTATAGTTGCGCTTGGATTGACCCCGTTTAAGCAAAGCAACTACAACACTTATATTAGTTTCACTCGCACTATGAGTTTTGATAGTTAAATAAAAAACTTTTTATTTTGATTTTATTTTTAATTTATTTATTTTATTTTGAATTAATTTATTTTTTAAGAAAAAATGAAACTCCGAGTTCAAGCTTTGTACTTCATCTAAATTTACAAATTTTTTTTTTTTTTTAAATTACAATGTTCGTACAAAATGAAGTTTTTTTAAAATCGTCAGTTTTCCCCAACTGGCACACATACTAATTAACACGACAAATTTATAGCAATTATAAATTAAATTTATAAAATAAAATACAAAATAAATATATCTTGCTGCTAGTTGGTTTGGTGTACGTAAGAAATGATGGTAATCACTTAATCTGTTCACCAATACCTCGATCATATATTGAATTGCATTTTATTATATGAGTACGGAATATTTTGTATTTTGGGAATCAACAACAATAAATGATTTGTAATAGGGTGCAGTTGGGTAAAATGAGGAAAACCGTGATTGGTATGCAAAGAACATATAATTTTTGTGTGGAGTCAAATTGATTATATTTTGAGTCGCCACATTCACTCACCCCGCAGTAAAAGCATTGTAAAATTAAATGATGCCTATATCTTAAAATTTACTTTCCTTTTTATGTTTGGTACAAGTGGATCATTATTTTCACTTAAGGAGTCCGTCATGTATGCTGGTTTAAGTCGTTCTAAGGATATAGAAACGTTCTTTCCCTTCATTTCTATATCAAAATACTTACGAAGTCGTTTCACTACTTTATATGGCCCCTCATATGGAGGAGTTAAGCCGATCTTAACTCTGTCCACTCTGACGAAAACTTGGTTACAGTCCGTTAAGTCCTTAGGTATAAAAATACTGTCCTGAGGGGGACTTCGGGTATTTTGAGGTACGACGTTGCGCATCGACTGTCGCAGGCGATCGACCAGTGAAGTGGGATCTGCCGATGTCGCAGAGGAGGGATGCATTACAAGCTCTCCAGGGACCTTTAGTGATTGTCCGTAGACAAGATCTGCTGGAGTGCATCCGAGGTCATGTTTGACTGAAGTTCTAATTTCGAGGAGAATGAATGGTAGCTCAGTGCTCCAGTTCAGGGTATTTTCTCTAGCGTATAATGAGGCTTTAAGGGTACGATGGAATCGCTCCACCATTCCATTGGCTTGTGGATGATAAGTCGTAGTCCGTATTCTGTGTGAACCTAACAGCTGGTTAAATTCCTGAAAGAGATTACTTTCAAACTGACTGCCTTGGTCAGTCGTTATCTCGAGCGGTACACCGAATCTCGAGATGTACTGGTCTACGAATGCACGCACTACCGTTATTGTTCGCATATCCACCAAAGGAATAGCTTCCGGCCATCGCGTAAATCGGTCAATTATGGTCAGTATGTATGTATAACCGTTTGACGGAGGTAATGGTCCAACCAAATCGATATGAATGTGCTCAAACCTGCCAGAAGGAACATCGAAACGACCGCATTCAGGGCGCGTGTGTCGATTGACTTTTGACTTCTGACAGGCGAGGCAGGTTTTGGACCAATATCCCGTGTCTAGATTCATACTAGGCCAGAAGTATTTTGATGATACCAGTTTACGCGACGACCGTATTCCGGGGTGAGATAACCCATGAAGTTTCTGGAATACTTCCAGACGTAGTTCTGGCGGTATGTACGGACGGTTAATGCCCGTCGATGTCTCACACCAGACTTTTAGTTCGGAGGCCGAATGACGAATCTTTTGGAGTTGTAATTTAGAACCTGGATGTCTGTTGTTTAGAAGCATTTTTAACTCGTTGTCTGATTCCTGAAGGGAGACGAGTCTTTCAATATCTAAACCAGTGTGATTTATAGGAGATAGTTCGTTTTCGTCGTTTCTTGATAACGTATCTGCTACCACGTTACTTACACCTTTGATAAACTGTATGTCGGACGTAAATTGAGATATGTAGTCTAACTGACGAGCCTGGCGGGGACTTCGCTCTGACTTTGAGGAAATGGCAGTAGTCAGCGGTTTATGGTCGGTAAGGATAGTAAATACTCTACCTTCGACAAAGCATCTGAAATGCTTGATGGCGCAGTATATTGCAAGCAACTCACGGTCGAAGGCAGAATATTTACGTTCGGGTGTGGAGAGCTTTTTGGAGAAAAATCCCAATGGTTCCCAACATCCTTTGTTGTACTGCTCCAATACAGCCCCGAGCGCCGTGTTGGAAGCGTCCGTGGTTATCCGGAACTTTCCACGCTCCAGGGGATGGGCAAGAAGTGTTACCTGAGCCAGGGCAGCTTTGGTTTTATCCATAGCTGCCTGACAATCAGGTGGCCAAATAAAGTTTTTCTTTTTATCTTGTTGAAGTATTGCTAAATGAGAGTGCATTGGAGCAAGCAGTTCGGCTAAGTGAGGAATGAATCGGTGATAGTAGTTAACCATTCCGATAAAACGCTGCACTTGCCTCATAGATGTGGGTTGGGGGAAAATGTTTATAGCCACGATTCTCTCTGAAGATGGTCGTATTCCATCTTTAGAGATCTCGTGACTAAGAAAATTTAGCGAGGGTGCACCGAACACACACTTCGAGGGTTTTAGGATAATGCCGAAATCTGTAAGGCGTTGGAAGAGGATGCGAAGGTGTTTTAAGTGTTCGGACTCTGACCGGCTAGCCACCAAAATATCGTCGATATAAGTATATACGAAATTCAACCCTTCTGTGACTTTGTCCATGAAACGCTGAAAAGTCTGCGCAGCGTTACGCAGACCATACGGCATTCTCATAAACTCGAAAAGTCCAAAAGGGGTTGTGATAGCTGTCTTATATACGTCTTCCACTGCTACTGGTATCTGGTGGTAAGCTCGAATCAGGTCTATCTTTGAAAAAATAGTACAACCCTGCAAGTTCAGTGAAAAATTCTGAATATGGGGAAGGGGATACCTGTCTGGTACTGTTACATCGTTAAGTCTCCGATAATCCCCACAAGGTCGCCAATCGTTACTGTCGCGTTTAGGAACCAGGTGCAAAGGTGAAGAGACGGACGATTTTGATTGTCTACACAGGCCTAGTGAATTCATGTACTCAAACTCGCTCTTCGCTATCCTGTGTTTTTCTGTATCTAAACGACGTGCGCGTGAAAACGGGAGTTGTCCTACCGTTATGATTCTATGCACAACATCATGTTTAATTGGCAAATCATATCTGGGTTCCTGTGTTAGGCTAGGGAATGATCGAAGTAGATCTCCGAATGGTTCGTTGACCATGAACAGTCGAACTGCTGGTAATGGATCGTATATATCCATGGTATTGACCGATAATGACGTGTTCGAGTCAATTAGCCGCTTGTTCCCTAAGTCCACCACGATTCCAAACTTAGTCAGAAAATCAGCACCTATTATAGGCCTGGTTACTGACGCAATTATAAAAGGATGTTTGAATTCACGGCGGAGACCTAAATCGATACTGAGTAATCTGACTCCATAAGTTACTATAGGAGAACCGTTTGCAGCGAAGATTTTACTACCTGAGTCGCGTGTAATATTTTTGAAATAACTTACAGGAACAACTGAGACGTCGGCCCCTGTATCGATCAGAAAACTAAAGTTAGTTTTGGCACATTTAATAAATAGGCGACGAGTATTATGCGTCCCATCATTTGTCGCAAGAACTTTGGGACTAGTTAGTTTTCCTGATTTTCGTTTCTATTATTATTATTAGTATGGAACTGACCAACGAACTCACATGAACCTCCTGCACACTTTCTGGCCGCAGAACCGAATCGGAAATGGTAATAACAAAATTTTCGTCTGCCAGAGGAAGAACGGTTACGTGAATTTGAATATGATCGATTGCGCGACTGATTTGGAGAATAGTTCCGAGATCTTGATCGATTTTGTTTAAAAACATTTTGCCGAAGTTCGTTAATTGCTTCCGCAAGGCTCTCTAAAGTTACAGTTTGGGCCGTGGAGGTTTCGGTAGGTTTAGAGACACCACAGACTCCCAGTGATGACGTTGATGGGCTATGATATTCCCAAATTTTATCGGCTAAACTGGTTAATTTGTCGATCGTTTCAGATTCTTGCACTAGTATAATAGATCGTAATTGGTCCGGTAAACGTTTTAACCATAACGCTTTAATAAAGTCATCATTCACTGCGGTCGAAGAACCTGCCAATTGTTGTAACTTGCGATAAAACGCGGAAGGCGTTAAATCGCCCATAACCGTAGCGCCTATTAATTTTTCCAGGCGTTGGCTTTCCGAAAGACTTATCGCTTGATTACTTCAGACTTAAGTGCTGCAAATTTCCCAGTTTCTGGCGGTTTTGTAAGAATGTCCGACACGGTCGCGATTATATCAACGGGTAGTGCTGGAACCGTTAGCAAATATTGCTGGTTGTCCGATGTTATTAATTTCGCGCGAAATACGGCTTCCACTTGCACAAACCAAAGACCTGGCATTTCATGCCAAAAGGGTGGAAACGGAACGGAAATCGTTGCATCCACGCTGCGCGATTTTTTAGCGTCTGAATTTTCATCGTCCGACATCGTTTAATTTTCACAACACTTACTTCACTTTTAGATAATTTCGAATGTTATTAAAAAACCAAATTTGTTAAAAATATGAGTGAAATTGACTATCAAAAACAAATGATGAATAAAGGATCGAATAAAATAGCAATTCAAAACCGAAAATATTTGGTAAAAGCAAAAGTAATTCTCACCATTTACAGTTCGTTGGTCCAACGTAGCGTTCGATCTCACCGATTTTGTATTTTACTGCACAATTATTTTCGCTAAAAAAAATATAAAGAATACAAACAGAATTAGTAAGGAAAAAAAATATAAATGTGAGAATTATAATATCGCAGGAACGCAAACTTGACCTTGTCCCGTTGTAAGTTGTTAAATGTGGATGAATATGTCGTCCAAAATTGCTTATTATCTTGATGAAAAAAAAACTGGATGATGACGTTAATATCTCCGTTGAAGATAATAATTTTGAAGTTAGAATAGTTGTTCTAACACGTTTTTTTTGTTATTAAATTGTATTCAAAGCTGCTATTCTGGTATAATTGGCACTAGTTGTATCAATTTTTATGTAGCGGTATTTACTACGGCTCTATAGCTGGTAATTGGCATCTGTTGTTGGCTGTATGTTATCACTATGTTTCAATCACCGTAAATATGAAGCAATTGTATATGGATGGCTTAATTAACAAAAGCCCTAACCCACATTTGTAAAATTTTTGGGAATCTCGCAAAGAAATATTATTTGGTCATGAACTCAGTTATAATTAGTTAAATAAAATTAAATGTGGACCGTGATATATTGTGATTCAAGCTAATACAATAACACAGAAAGATGCGGTATGTTATTTTCTGCATTTTAGCATTGAAATGTCGTTTTTGAAAAAAGTGTGGGTTAGGGCCGTTATTAATTAAGCCATCGATGCAAGCTGAATTTAAATAGGCACTTGATAACCTGCTTTGATTTTGTTGTTTTTTTTTTTCCGTTGGTTTTCTTCCGGAATTCGTTTCAAAAATTTTCCGGTGTTATTTTCCAGAAGTCAAATTTCGCCGTTCGATTCGATGTGGCTTACACGATTTAATATGGAATATGCACGAGTGTGTCGAAATAATTTTTATAATTATGCCGGAAAATGTATTAATATTACGTGAAATATCCGTGGATTGAAAAAATCATAAATAATCCAATTCGTCTTCAGCAATGTAGCGTATTGCTGTTTGTGTCCTTGTAGGCGTCACCAATATAGTTGCGCTTGGATTGACCCCGTTTAAGCAAAGCAACTACAACACTTATATTAGTTTCACTCGCACTATGAGTTTTGATAGTTAAATAAAAAACTTTTTATTTTGATTTTATTTTTAATTTATTTATTTTATTTTGAATTAATTTATTTTTTAAGAAAAAATGAAACTCCGAGTTCAAGCTTTGTACTTCATCTAAATTTACAAATTTTTTTTTTTTTTTAAATTACAATGTTCGTACAAAATGAAGTTTTTTTAAAATCGTCAGTTTTCCCCAACTGGCACACATACTAATTAACACGACAAATTTATAGCAATAATTCATTGATTAAATTTATAAAATAAAATACAAAATAAATATATCTTGCTGCTAGTTGGTTTGGTGTACGTAAGACATGATGGTAATCACTTAATCTGTTCACCAATACATCGATCATATATTGAATTGCATTTTATTATATGAGTACGGAATATTTTGTATTTTGGGAATCAACAACAATAAATGATTTGTAATAGGGTGCAGTTGGGTAAAATGAGGAAAACCGTGATTGGTATGCAAAGAACATATAATTTTTGTGTGGAGTCAAATTGATTATATTTTGAGTCGCCACAAAGCTCACGTTATGAACAGGAATAGCTTAGATGGTGAAGGGTTATAAACACGACCGATGGCAAGCAGAGAAAGTTTTTGGTTTATTTTAAATCGTTAAATAAAGAAATAAATCTGTTGTCATAGCCCCCGCCAGCAGCAAACGGACAGATTTAAATAGTAAAGCAAATATCAAAGTGTATAAAAGTAGAGTGAAATAAAAAGTACACAGTGTTTTTAATTTCAAAATCCGAACGAACTCAGAAGCCCAGTTCCTAACAATATTTTTGTTATGTATATGACACGATTTGTTTTTTTTATTTTTTGTATTTTGAAAATGATGATCGAAAAGTTGGACGCACAGATATATGTATAGTGAAAATAATATCTCAGCGAAATTCTGACAGCTCTCGCGTATCAAAACAAATGGCGTAAACACAGCGATGTATTTAGGCTAAAATGTTTACATTTTGAGGTTAGAATTTATCTATTTTGAATTATGTTTTTCCTCAAATTTATTCACAATAATTAATGTAATTTTAATTTAGATAATACACTACTTAGCACTAGAACTTTTGATAACATTTAAGATAATTTTAATTTCATTAGCTTACCTCGAACAAATTGAAATTTAAAATCGAGTTTTTTTATTGTTTTGCTTTAACATGAAAACTGACATTTTTTTCTAAATATGCCCAGTTCGTACCTTAAATGGGTATAACGTTACATATCCAGTGGTGTTGTTAATATTTTTTATATTTTTTAATTTCACATATTATTTTAGAATTTACCTATAAAATAATGAGAATTTTTAATATTTTCCAATATAAATTAGATTATGAAATGGAATCAAATTTCACATATCTTTATTTATAATTTTTTTTTTTTTTTAAAACTATTATTCAGGCGACCCTTCTCTGAATTTTTAATTTATTTTAACTACTTCACTGTTGGCTGCGCACAACGATGAAAAAATGAGTTTCGCTGAGATATTATTTTCACTATATTTACCTCAAAGCTGTCGTCATGATATTTTTAACACAGCATACAGTTAACGTGAACACTGAAAGTAATCTCGCTATGTTTTTTGTCTTTTTTGTTTCTATTTTAGTGTGATAAATAAAAAGTAACGAAATATTTTTATTTAATATAACATTTTACATGACACGTAACATTTTAACGCAACATTTAACATAACATTCTAACGCAGCTTGTAACATGAACCCAAACTAGTACCCTAAATGTTTTTTATATGGGGCATCAGATTATTTTTCTCTTTTCGTTTTTTTTTTACTGTGAGTCAATTTTGCTCATGGAATTCAGGCATCACGTGTACGAAATAAACTAATCAAAATAACATTAGATTGATAACTTGCCTAGGAAAATTATCAGTTATTAATTTATTATGGTTTTAATTGGAATATTTTGTACACATGGCTCGAAATTGACCGATTTAATAGGCTTGCTATTTTAGCAAAACTTACTCTGGCTACTAGATGAAAAGAATTCATAGTTTTATTTTACAATAAATACTGTTTCAAAATGACACTTTCAATGAGTGTGAAGTTTATGCTAAAAAAAAATAACAAAAAATTACACTGTTAAATTAGTTATTTTTCCAATTGGAATTTAGATTATATGAAAATTTAAATTTTTTATAATTTTGGATTTTTCTTACTATCAAACCCTTCATAGGAAACAGGTTATTTTCATAATTTTCAGATAGCTGGCCCATCTGTTTATCTCGTTGGCCAAAAGCATTCAATTTTAGAAAATTGGAAAGACAAAATATATAAGCTTAAATATATAAAATTTCCACTACGCCACAAACAACGATATAACATCTCACATCAAATTTCCGTTGTTAAATTTTTCTATTATTTCAAATCATAACGAGAATTCACTTTTTGTTAACGTTCGATTTTGCTTCCCATCTAATTTGTGTATCGCGCGGCTATATCTTAAAATTGATTCTAAAGGATTAAACTTCAAAACTTGAGTTTTTCTGTACAAACTGCAGAGTTAACAATTTTATACCCAAAATTTCAAATTTTATTTATGACGAGTTTCTTCTCAGTAGATGATAGTATGTAGTTCAAATTTTTTAATTAAATCAGTTTTCTTGGTCCCAAAGAATTTACGGAAAAATTGATTTTTATATGATAGAAAAAAAGTAAAAAATATTCCTCCTTCCCTAATAAATTCTAATTTATTTGTCAGAATTTTTCCATTATTTGTATTAGTAATTTGATGCCCAAACTTTGGTTTTTTAAAGGGGTTTATTCCTCGAACCTAGTGCCTGCTTTTTCCTTAATTGCCAACTTTTATGGCAAATTGTTCGGTTTAATTGAATTTTCTTTAAATTTGGTAGGTTTGGGTAGATTTACAAATCAACCAAAACGAATATAACATTTTTATGTGTAAAACGAGAACCATCTTGATGTAAATAGAGCCACCATGTGAAAATTCATTTATTTTCATAGAGTTTGTATGAAAAAACGCGATTTCGATTGACGATAAAACATGAATTAAAACTTAAACCCAGTTAAATAATTTTTTCTAAAATCGCTAACAAACAACTCATTTAAAATACAGATTTTAAAATTTCCTTATTTTTCAGCAATTAGCAAAAGAAAATAAGGAAAATTAAATTAAAAAACATTCTACAACAATAACAATATGTATGTATTAAAAAGAGAACATTCAATTTTAATGCCGTCATCATTTGTCCACATTTAAGCTCAGTATGCAGCTCGAGCTAAGATAAATTTTCCATACAAATTTGACGTAAAATTTAGCTAGCTAAATAAAAAATTTTTTTTTTTTAGCTGACAATTTCGCTGAGCGGTATGCACCTTTGCGTGAAAAATTTGAAAAAATATCAGTTGTTTCATTCAAATCTAGATTGCGCCACTATAAATTCTCCAAACATTTTAGCCGCAATTTATCGCACAAGGACAATAATTTGAAGATAAATTTTGACGGTTTTGAATTTTGATTCATTTTATAATCGAAGTAGTCAAGAAGTAAAATTAATTTATTTTTATATAAAGAAGACAGAAGTCAAAATGGCCGACCAACATTACGAAGTCGAGTATTTAGAGGATTATTTGAACAGAAACTTCATTCAAAAACAAACGAATAAAAGTGAAACAAAATCAACAAAATTTATCTCTACACAAATTTTTAGCTTGACGATTTATCTGTAATTAAATGGAGACTTGTGGAGACCGCGGTAAAATGTATCTTAGCGCGAGCTGCATACTGAGCTTTAGTAAAAAATACAGTCGATACCGGAGGCTCTTATTTATACAGTAGGCCCTGGTAAAACCAAGGTAAAGGTTTCGACAAATTTGTAAAACTTATTAATATTTTGTGTTTTATAGGCATTTTGTCTGAAGATAGTTACATACATTTTCGGTAAGTATTCTAAAAAAAGTGCCAACATTTTTGTAATCAACCATTTTATCGAAATTTGGTATTCGATTCCCTACAAAAAACTCGGAATTTGAATCCTGGAATTTTCGATTTAGGGTTCTCAACACTAACCTGATATACAATTTAACCAAATTGAAATTGTTGAAGTAAATTTGATAAGCTGCCATTTAAAATTTAAAATTAAATTAAAGTACAGGTAATTTTTTTTATATTACATATTAAATAAAAACATTTTCAATGTCCAATAGTGACCTAAGTTCCTATAGTTTTTACCATTGAGGAAATACATAAGAGTGTTCCCTTTCATATATTAAATTGGCATTCGAACCATCAAATAGCATTTCTTTATAAATTTTTTGAGTATCTAACCAAAAAGAGACGATAACATACATATTATTGTATAACTATCCTTTGCTCACTTTTGTAAAGAAAAAACAAACTAAAAAATACTATCCTACTATGTATGATTTATTTTTTTATGTGGGGAAAATGAAAACAAAGCAAATTATGAATGAACCAAAATCAACACTAATGTACCCTTCGAGCATAAAGATATATAGAGAGAGTGTAAAATTTAAAATGTATGAAAAGAGAATACGAAAATCGTAAACGCACTTCTGTCAAAAAAAAAATTTTTTTTTTTTTGTTTTTCATGTTTTGTGTTGCATATTTAACATAGAAATAAAGTTAAAAATTTTCAATGAAATATATAATATGGTTAAATTAATTAAGTCTTGTGTGATAAATTGCTTCATTATGAAGCAAATTAATACAAGAAAAATCAATTATAAACCATGTTTAATTAACTTTTTTAGGTAATTGTCAAGTGTATATTTTTTCAAAATATTTTTAATCCCTGCGATCTTAATTTAATGCACACGAATGAAAATTAAAAATAATTGTGCAGTTTTAAAGTATACTTCAACCTTATTATGGCCACCCATTTCGATTAAAATCCGTTTGAGTTTTCTATCAAAAAAATTAAAACTAAACTGTTTGTTTACCAAAAATACAAATAAATTACAGTGGCCATTTTGTTTCTTTGATATTTATATAAAAACGTTCATAGCCGGCGAAACTATTTTTTGTTTGCGGGTTTTTTTTTCTGTAGTTAAAATGCGTGAAAATGTATGTATTACATTTTATTATTAAACTAAAGATTTTTTTTTGTTTCTTGTGATTAAATAGATTTTCTAAGGACAGAAATTTTAGAAAATACACAAATACTGTCAGAAATAAATTAACTCACCTTGTAATATTTCAAAATTTATGTACGACTATGGCAAAAAATAAAAATAAAAAAAAGAGAAATCCAAAAAAAAAATGTGTTTTGACAGAAGTGCTCTTACGCTCAAAATATATTATCCTACCCGGTTGAATGTACCATACATACATACTAATGTAGAACATTAATGTTGATTTTATAATAAACGCAGCAACTCAATAACAATATTGTTAACATGTTCGTTGATTCTTCTACTGAACCGTATACATAAAAAAAATTGTAAATTTAAACCTGATCAGTGATCACTAATGGGTTTGCTAGGTATTTGAATTTTTTTCGAATTTTTTATTTTATTTAAATACATACACTCCCATAAATATTATGGACGGATGCTACTTAGGTATAGGTAAAATAAAAAAACTAAACAAAATTAATATCGCTGGCCAACATTAAAGAATTTGTAAGTTGAAAACTTACTTTTTCAGAAAAAACGGAAACTGTACTCGATTGTACGCTCATCCGAATGAATTTTTTCGTTTGTTTATTTTTACTTCTGATTCCGATACAATTTGTTGATAAGTACGATCGAGCTATTAAATTTTTGAAACAAATAAAATTGTCGAACTTATGCTTGAAAAAAGTTTAACGCTGTCAATTTGATAATTTCTCGACGGATAAGATGATTGCTAATATGTACCACATTTACATTAGTAGAATAAAAGTATGTATGTAGCAAAAAAATATCGTAATGTGATCTCAAATTTAAATATTTAAATATTTTATCGCATGATATTTAAATTTGAGTTCACATTACAATACTTTTTTGCTACATACTTTTATTCTACTAATGTAAATGTGGTATAAGTTGCCATTATACGCAATTTTTACGAACGAAAAATGTGAGGAATTGAGATTGAAGAAATGTGAGATTGAAGATTAATTTTATGAGAATTACGAGCATGAGATATTTTAATTTAGAAATTAAAAATTAAGATTATCGAACTATTATGTTTGGTCGACAATTAGGTTTCATTGGGCGCATTCAGGACTCCCAATATGTTGGCATCAAAAATATACCGATGGGAAACCCGGCTTTTAAACTATCATATTGCCATGCAATTTTGAATGTATCATGTGCTTTCAGGTTTCAACGTCAGGTTTTAGCGATTAAGCGTGTACACCAAAACCAACAATAATGTACTACAAGCCTGACTGTCACCAACATTATGAATTTAATTTTTCGCTTATACATGAAGGTATTGGTGATCGGATACACTATATAAATGAGTGAGAATAAATTCTCTAAGAATTTTTGCACCAACACTTTCAAGTATAAGCGATTAAATGTAAGAGGGTATCTGTGTACTTCATTACGGAATCAGGCTTGTAGTACATTAGTGTTGGTTTTGGTGTACACCAAAACCTGCTAAAATTCTCTCTTGAGAAAGCCCAACGGAATGTATACTAATGCTATAAAAATATATATCATGGTGAATGTATTTGTGAAATAATATCGTATATATATATATGGTTATGGTATTGATATTAAGTAGTGTGTGATATCCATTGGAATTAGTAGTGGTAATTTGTATTTTTTTTATATGGTTTTTCGTAGCGACCAATACACCAACCATGATATATTTTTAAATATGTGTAAGAGAGCTATACAACGCAGTCAGGCTTTCTCAAGAGAGAATTGTAGAAGGTTTTGTGTACACGCATCATCACTGAATAACTTGTAGTACATTAGTGTTGGTTTTGATAACCTATCTTTATTACACTCGTAGACCAAAAAATGGTACATTTCATTGTTTTAAAAAATACGAATAATCGTACATATTTCAATGCTTTACTACACGTTAAATATAAAAGTATTGAGGCACAATTCAATTTTCAACATCAAGAAATCTTTTAAATTTATATTATCTTAATCATTTTTTTATTAAGTTCAAAAATGAATTTGAACTAATACAATATTTTTGTCAAGAGTGTAAAAATAAAAAGTAAATATGTGTTTGTACGAAAATAAATATACAACGTTGCCGTCGTCATTTAGTTACCAATACTACCTTCAGTAGTCGTTTTCATTCAATAACAAACTATAATGCGTCTAGTAATTATAGATGTTTTTGGTATAATATATACATATTATATATAGGCATTGGTAACGGTATTATTTTATATGTGTCGTTTTTTTGTATATTGCAATTTGAATAATTAACCAAAAATTTTGTATTAGTTCATCTAGTGCTCTTAACAGAAACAAACAGTTTTTTTTCAATTCCCAAACAATGGCCGATTCAGGCGGAGATAAAGTAACTTCTTCAGTAAACAATAATATATCAAGTAAGTTAATTATTTTACATCGCAGCCAGATTAAACTTCTGGCTATACGACTTTATACGTAATATGTATTTCTTATTTATGATTTTAATATGTTTACAAAAATAAATCAAGTAATATAATTTCTTACATATTTAGAAAAACAAGAAAAACGTGTTTCCTGTGTCGTTCCTAATTGTAGAGGTAAATCAAGTAAATCGGATTTAAAATTTTTTAAATTTGCTAAAGATCCACTAAAAGTGCAAAATTGGATAGATTCAATTGGGCTTTTACCTAAGGAAATAATTAATAAACATAATTACGTATGTCAGCGGCACTTTTTAAATGAACATATAACATGTTCAAATCGTTTAACAATTATGAAAAGATTATAAGTTTAAATATTATGAAAAGATCAACTAAGGAAGAAAACTCACATTTACCAAGTAATTTTAATAATTTTATACCGGACAATATTTCATCAAACAATCAAATTACATCGGCATCATCAACATCAAGAATCACCAGTATTCAAAGTTCGCAATCTCAAAAAATCGATGATGAAATGCAATTTTTACAATTAATTGACAAAATTAGTTGTTCCCAATGTGAATCTTATGGAAAACATACAAATAGTTGCGTAAAATGTAAGAAAAACGTAAAATTAATTGTAGTGTATAAAAAAAAAATTAAAAAAATTCAATGTAACTATAAGTTGTTAAAACTTAATTTTAACAAGCTTAAGCGAAATTTTCAAAAATTGCAAATAAAACATAGCAGATTAAAAAATATTGATGATCATATCGACAATCTCAACGTAAACGACACAACGAAAAATGTTTGCAAACTTCTGGTTAAAGACGATTATTATTATCATGAAAGTGACAAAATATTTGCTCAATCGCTATTTTACAAATCTGCTTCGACATACAGGTATTTGAGGGACAAATTACATTTAAAACTTCCTTCTACCACCTCGATATACAAATGGTCGCCTATAAAATTTATTCCTCCCGGAAGAAACGAGATATTAATGGGCCAACTTCAAAAAATCTTTAGTAATATGTCTCAGAAGTCCAAAGTATGCATGCTATGTTTTGATGAAATACGAATCAAAGAAGATTTGACTGTGAATATTTTTCTTGACCGAGTTGAAGGATTTTGTGATGATGGACAACAAAGAAAAAATGATTTAGCAACATCAGCGTTATTTTTCATGCTTCGTGGGTTGGTAGATGAATGGAAATATGTTCTCAGTTACGTATTAGTCAATAATTCTACTAATCCTACATATTTGTCAGAATTATTAAAACAAAATATTAGAGTTTGCAAGGATGTTTTGAAATTAAACGTAGTAGTGGTTACTTGTGATCAGGCTGCTACAAATATTGCAACATTCAAAATGCTTGGAATAACCCCGGAAAAACCATATTTTTTTGTAGACGATTATCGGATTTTGGCGCAATATGATCCACCACATTTGATAAAATCAGCAAGAAACGCGTTTATAAATAATAAAATAGAGCATTCGGAATTTGGAATTTGTGATATTAATGTGGTACGTATTGTTTGAAATTGATTCAATTCAAAATATTAAAATGATGCCAAAATTAACGAAACAACATTTCGAACCTAATACATTCCAAAAAATGAATGTAAAACTGGCAGCCCAAATGTTGAGCAGTACCGTTGCTAGTGCTATAAGGACCACCTTAAAAATTCAACCAGACACGTTTGGCGGTTTTCTTGAATGTTATTCCAACACAACATTTTATCCAAAGATTCAATGATATCTTCGATGCTTTGAATTGTCGACATTTTTCAACATCTGCTCTTTATGAACGCCCATTAAAAGTCAACAACAATACATATAAATTACTAGAAGATAGTTTATTATTTTTAGATAAACTGAGAATTATATCGAAAAAAGAAAATTATTTCAAATTTATAAAAGGATTTAAAACCACCATAAACGCACAGATTTTATTGATTAATTTATTGGAATCTCAGTTTGGCGTCGAATATTTATTAACGGGTCGAACTAATCAAGACTGCTTGGAGAATTTTTTTTCTCTATTACGCGGGAAAGGTGGATTCAACTATATGCCGTCCAGTTATGAAATAGGTGTTCATTTTGCGAATATTCTTGTACGAAAAATAACATTGAATTCTCCTTTTCAAAATTGTATTCAAGAAGAGTCTCATAATATTGTTTTAGATTGGAGCAGTTTCAAAAATGAATATGAAATGAGTTTAAAAAATAATAACTCCGGGCAAATCTCACCAGCAGATGAATTTATTGAGGAGGCTGATTTGAATGTTATAAAAGACAATGCAATAATTTATTATGCAGGCTATTGTATTTTTAAAAAAATAAATTGTCAAAACTGCCAAGAGAAGCTTTTGAAGGATGGAGATCAAATTACTATTTCAGAAACTTTTATTAGTGAAAAAAATTTCAAGAAAATTGAAAGCAATTTTGGATCACTGAAAGCGCCGTCAGACGAATTTTGCAAAATAGCTCGATCCTTAGTTACGGTTTTTGAGAAATACTGCCACCGCAATTGTAGCTTTCCAAACATCATCCAGTTTCTGACAAACGAATCAATAAAGTTGATAATACAAGAATACGACTCTTTCTTGCCAGACAACAATACTATGTGTTTCGATCACATGCGGAAATTAATCCATTTTTTTATGTTGGTCCTAATGAGAAAGAACTGTAAATGGTCCATTGTAAATAACGAATTTTCAAGAACTAAATCCTTCTCAAATACAAAAAAAAAATCGAGGAAATTAAAAATATTAAAAAACTAAAACTAAAATTGATAAAATGTATAAATAAATAATGTATTTTATTAGTCTTAATAGGTTGTGCTTTATTTCATAATGTGCCCCTACCCCTAATGTGCATATATCAAACGATGGAATGGTGAATTGGTGACCAATGGAATGGATGCATTCAGGTAAGCCAACTGTTGGCAACATGTTAGTTAAAAACAACACGTTGAAACCTGAAAGCACATGATACATTCAAAATTGCATGTTAATATGATAGTTTAAAAGCCGGGTTTCCCATCGGTATATTTTTGATGCCAACATATTGGGAGTCCTGAATGCGCCCAATGAAACCTAATTGTCGACCAAACATAATAGTTTGATAATCTTAATTTTTATTTTCTAAATTAAAATATCTCATGCTCGTAATTCTCATAAAATTAATCTTCAATCTCACATTTCTTCAATCTCAATTCCTCACATTTTTCGTTCGTAAAAATTGCGTATAATGGCAACTTATACCACATTTACATTAGTAGAATAAAAGTACATATGTAGCAAAAAAGTAATGTAATGTGAACTCAAATTTAAATATTTAAATATTTAAATTTGAGTTCACATTACATTACTTTTTTGCTACATACTTTTATTCTACTAATGTAAATGTGGTATTAGCAATCATCTTATCCGTCGAGAAATTATCAAATTGACAGCGTTAAACTTTTTTCAAGCAAAAGTTCGACAATTTTATTTGTTTCAAAAATTTAATAGCTCGATCGTACTTGATTGATTGATTGATTGATTTAGTGTGTACGACCAAGCCTAAGGCAAGTTTCCCGGATACGCCGGGTCCACCGTACACCCTCTTACGTATAACAAAATCGAGGGAAAGGAAAGGTATGTTAGTAGCAGAGACTCAACCCGGTTCCAGACACCATGGCGGTTGATAGTTAGTAAATAAGACAACACAAGACAACACAATTTCTAAACTACATGATTGTTAACTGCTTGTTGTTCCTGGAGCGTTGAGTCCGTCTATACCTTTGTTACTGAAAATTAGGATTAAATTTAATCCCTTTAAGAATGATTAATTCTGGAGCAATCTTAAATTCTGAAACAAATTAAATTATTCATCAGTATACTTAAAATAAACCCCTCTAAACACCTAAGATTTTATTAATTTAAGTATACTTAAAATTACATCCGCATCAATCCTAGCCTAGGCCACTTAAATAATTCAATAAATAATTTAAAAAATCCTCTAGTTGGCACCCCTACAAATTTTAACAATTAATTAATTTCATCAGCTTACAAAATTAACACAATTTTTAATTTCACCTTCTTCACTCCTTGTTGATCCTGGAAGGTTGATTTAAGCTGGAATTTAATTCTGAAACACGGGATTAATTTAATCCCCAATAATTACTAATTCTGAAACTATAATCTATACTTGAAATTAGCTTCTTTATTAGAAAGGATTAATTTTAATCCCTCTAATAATGATTAATTCTGGAACTGAGTTATATTCTGAAAATTAACTTATTAATCAGTGAACTAAAAAAGGAACTCCTTTAGATACTATTCACATATTAACAAAAATAACTGATAAACAAAATCAATAGGGTGCCAGTCCTTCTCGGAATCCCAATTTCACCAATCCGATCCAAAAAACTACAGTTTAACTCAAAACCACTATTATAAATGAACCATTTTCGTGAACCTGCCACTTAAAGTATAGAAGTTTCATCTGTGATGACTTTTCTGGAATGAATTACAATTAATATCACCAGTACCCAAAATTAAAGTTATAAGAACTAATTAGTTTCTAAAGTATGAATTCAGTTTAGGAATTCCGTGCAGTTCAGTAAAATTAACTACCCCGTATTAAAAATAATCATGCTTAAATAAACAAAAAATTTGTATATATGAACAGTGAAATCTCGAAACAGCGCAGCCAAAGGAACCGGAGAAATGTATTTAATTATTTAATAATTTAATTTAGTTGTGTATTTACATCTGCAAAGTTTTATTATTTTATTTCCTTATTAACCATATATTTTCACATAAACACTTATCACTTTGGCGAATATAATTTCCTTGCGAAATTACAATTTCCTTAAATCAGTATTCACTATAACGAGACCTCACTGTATTACATACGATAGTTTCTGGTTCAACTCAAAATTACTCGATTATACGTAGTATAAGAATCTTATTTGAATTGAATACATGAAAATTTTGCGTTGTGTAGTTCACTGTATATAAAGAGCACTATAAACACAAAGAATACAACAACGCCAAGTAAAAATAATAAAATCGTATTACAGTACAAAACTAAAACCACCAACGCACATAGAGAAAACAAACGTTTTCATATAATCCTTCACGTGCGCAGCAGGGAAAGTATCGATGTGTACATAGTGTGTTTTGGTACATGCCTTCTCTATATTATATACATATATAATAGGCTTCACTATATTATATATTACTGTATATATTTCCGAAAATAACCTCGTACACTACACATACACGACTGTGAATACAATTCAGAAGCAAATATCAACAATCGAACACTATAGAACCAATGTTGTCTTGATAGGAATTATATAATAGAAATTATATTCTTTTTATGTATATAAATAAAGAATATATGTGTTTGTGTCGTTTCCACATAAAACAAAAAATACAACACATACATAATCTCGTAAGAGGAAAGAGAGAAACCGAAAACTTGTATATTCATGTACAGAAACAGAAATTTAATGCGTAAATTTATTTATTCGATTTTAATTAAATTTAAATACGAGATAATGTATTTGACCATTCGAATTTTATGCACCAACTACACAAATTTAAGACATGCATTATTAAGCGAGAAAGCCAAAATTTGACTTGTTTCGCTATAAATATGAAAATAAAAATAAAAATATAAAACAATGCCTGTTGAATGCATCCCGATGGATTGCATTCTATCCATATTTAAATTTTCACTATTCTTATTCACACACTTTTACTTAAATAACTTAAATTAAAATAAATTATATATAAATTATATATTTAAACACTTTACACTACATTAGAAAATAAATAAACTAAAAATTAATTAAATTAAAATTTTCTCGAAGAAGACGACAAAAACACGTCCTTCTTCTTCGAGCGTCAACGACCGACCATCATCAATAGCTCGATCGTACTTATCAACAAATTATATCGGAATCAGAAGTAAAAATAAACAAACGAAAAAATTCATTCGGATGAGCGTACAATCGAGTACCATGATACAAGGAATTAATAAGGTATGCTCAATAGATGTAATTACGCCATCCGGTGACAGAAATTTGTTTTTTATTTTTTGTTATTTCTCTATTTTATTTTGTTTTTAGCACGTCATTCGGTAGTATCGTGGTGCAGCATCGAATGACGTGCTAAAAAACAAAACAAAATAGAGAAATTTGTACAAAAAATAAAAAATAAAAAACAAATTTCTGTCACCGGATGGCGTAATTACATCTATTGAGCATACCTTATTAAGTCTTTGTATCATGATCGAGTACAGTTTCCGTTTTTTCTGAAAAAGTAAGTTTTCAACTTACAAATTCTTTAATGTTGGCCAGCGATATTAATTTTGTTTAGTTTTTTTATTTTACCTATACCTAAGTAGCATCCGTCCATAATATTTATGGGAGTGTATGTATTTAAATAAAATAAAAAATTCGAAAAAAATTCAAATACCTAGCAAACCCATTAGTGATCACTGATTAGGTTTAAATTTACAATTTTTTTTATGTATACGGTTCAGTAGAAGAACCAACGAACATGTTAACAATATTGTTATTGAGTTGCTGCGTTTATTATAAAATCAACATTAATGTTCTACATTAGTATGTATGTATGGTACATTAGTGTTGATTTTGGTTCATTCATAATTTGCTTTGTTTTCATTTTCCCCACATAAAAAAATAAATCATACATAGTAGGATAGTATTTTTTAGTTTGTTTTTTCTTTACAAAAGTGAGCAAAGGATAGTTATACAATAATATGTATGTTATCGTCTCTTTTTGGTTAGATACTCAAAAAATTTATAAAGAAATGCTATTTGATGGTTCGAATGCCAATTTAATATATGAAAGGGAACACTCTTATGTATTTCCTCAATGGTTTTTACTTTAAATTTAGCTCCTAAATTTCCGAGAAAAAACTTCGGATGTCAAATTCTGATTTAAAAAATTTGTTACTTCATAAAATATCTCAATTTTAAACATGATTTTTCTGTCCCGCAGATCAAGGTTTACGATCTGAAATTCCTGTTCATGTTCATTATAGAATAAGAACTTGCCTACCAAAATCCTCGTGATTATGCGGAATTCATATACACATCAGTGCAAGGATTTTGTTCAAAAAATGAGACTTGAAAGTTGCGATTTTCGTGTACGTACTAGATAGACAACAGTAAATATTATTGTTATTTGGTTTAGTTTTAATATTATCGTACATCTAGTAAGCCGATAAAAATTGCAACTCTCAAGTCTCATTTTTTGAACAAAATCCTTGCACAGATATCTTACAAAAACCATTAACATAGAAAACCGTAGCGGTTATTGATAATAGACAGATTCAGAAATTTGTGTGCGATGAATTTGTGCAGTTTATTAGAGATATTAAGACGAGGTTTTAAGGTTCCCTGCCAACAGTTTCACGGCTCCCTAGGGAGCATACAAATTTGGGATTTTAGGATTTTTGCGCCCAAAAATTAGTAATATCTCGAAATCCACATATTATCTATTTGTTACATGCATGAACTTCTAAATAATTTGGTAACTAAAATAAATCAACAAATTTGTTAATACCTAGCCTTAATAAATTAACCGAAAAAAAGGGTGTCCTTAAACTATTTTTAATAATCTTAAATTAAATTTTCTATTTATAAAAAAGTTTTAACTTCAAAATATTACGAAATACAATACTAATGTAATATTTTTAACAAGCACGTGACGCAAAATTTCAAAAAGGGGACGGATACGAATTGATTATTATACCACCACAACTAAGCCGCACTGATAAAGAAAACCTGGAAGAGGATGAATATAAATTGGATCAATCATCGAAATTGGAGCACATTTACAGATTTTCGAATTTTGTCCCGACAAACAATTTAAAAATTTAGTATTGAAATATAACCGATGGGAGACTGGAGGACCGAATGGTTTTTTGACAGACATCTCTTTCCTCAAGTACTGTAATAAAACCATGTTTTGGAACACCTTGGGCGGTCTCTAATGTCTGTACGGAGACCGTGGGTTATTTTACAGTCAAAATTCCCATCATTTGTCAGTTAAATTTTCCGACAATGGACCGACTTTCGGTATATTTTAGGTTAGACTTTTCTTGCAGAAATGGAATAAAAAAACCGTATTATGGGATGCTTTGGACCACTCCTATTGCTTGTTTAATGTCCATATGTTACTCCGTAGTGCAGTCTCTAATGTCTGTATGAGGACCGTGCGTTAATTTACAATTAAAATTACCATCATTTGTCAGTTAACTTTTCCGACAGTGAACCGCCTTGCGGTGTCTATTAGGTTAGACTTTTCTTGCACAAATGGAATAAAATAACCGTATTAAGGGACAGCTTGGACTACTCCTATTGGTTGTTTAATGGCCATATATTACTGTACAGTGCAGTCTATAATGTCCGTGAAAAGGCCGTGCGCTACAGTCAAAATTCCTATCATTTGTGAACTATTTCTCAATGAATATTGTAGAAATGCGGTACGAAGACGACTGTCTAAGCACGTTACAAATCATGTAAACCACTTTATTTGCTTTGGTAATTTTTACACTAACTCGGTCTTTTATATTAACTCCGTTTAGTGGTGTGTCTCAGATGCAGTGGTCCTCTACAGTTTGGGAAATGTGTGAGTTATGTTACATTTTCACGGAATATGGCCTATAAACTAACAACATTTTGTGGCACGACACAAAAACTCTTCGTATACTATAAACATATGTATATATGTGTATGTTGGCTACAAACTGGTTATATACCATAATGGTGAACGGCCAATTCACAAAGTTATTAGCTAAGATCGAAACTCGAATAAGAATATTGAACTTTATTGTCCAGCAATAAAGTAGGGTAGGATATTTCTAATATATATAGGCTTATCACCGCTACCGCATACGCTTGAAAACCAGAAATTTTACAAGTTGCAATTTTTGTCATTGGACATAGCAATGATTAATTTCTATACATATTTAATACCATTTAGGGTGAGATCAAATTTAAATTTCAAAAATTTTTGCATAGGGTAGCCGGAGCTCTTTGCTTGGGAGACCATCCTTGTTTGCATCGCCAACACGAACGTAATTATCAGAATAGGCCTGCTTACTTCTGGAAGGTATTAGGTTTGATTCATTGGTGCGTATTCCTAAATAAACGCAGTTTACAGCTCTTGTTAACATGAACGTAAACAAAACATTTTAAGTTGATAAATCTGAAATTACTTGATTTTTTTCATTAAAACTGATTGGAATAAACTTGGAATAAAATTAAGTATCGAATAATTATCAAAATAATGAATTATAACAATATTTTTTCAATTCCCCGTTGATTTCATTTTGTTCGCAGTGAAATATCTGTGGACAAAATGAAATCATCGAGGAATTGCAAAAAATATTATTATAATGATATACTTACATATTTTATTCATTATTTTGATAATTATTCGATACTTAATTTTATTCCAAGTTTATTCCAATCAGTTTTAATAAAAAAAATCAAGTAATCTCAAGTTTTGTTCACATTCATGTTCACGAGAGGTGTAATCTGGGCTTTAGGATGGGTGAAAGACTGTGGAACAGAAAAAATATACACCAGAGAAGCAGGAATTTTGTCAAAAATGTAAATTGAATTTATTTAATACCACACAAAACAATTGATTTGATTTGTTTAATAATATTTTTATTAAATAAAATTATATTTTTTTAATTCAACAAAATAATTTTTTAATTACTGAATCCAGATCCGCCTTCAGCTGGAAGTGTAGGCGATACACGATAAGCAATGAGAAAATCATCAGCTCAAAAAAAAATAAAAAAATTGTGGCATTAGAGGGTTAATTTCGAAAATGTTTGTACCGAAAATTGGCCCTGTTTAAAAATTCTCTGATACTGGCATTTATATTTTCGGAGGCCACAACATTGCCTATCTTTAAATAATTGTGCACATTTCGCAAAAGCTCTATTACGTTTATGTGTTCCGCAAACACGTGCTTGTTGATTTCTGAAATAAAATAATTAAGGAATCAGTAATAAGTGGTATTTTAATTAAAAATAAAGTAAACTTGTACCTTTAGATAGAGAATTCTGCCCTGACCAGGAGTATTTTGTTAGTAGATCGTAGGAACATAAGTGTTCTAAGCAATTCTTCACTGTTTTATTTGTTTTTTCCGCGGAAAATTTATATAGATGAAGAGTCTGAAAGAAATTTAACACTTAATTAATTGCTTGGAATGTTTAATAATTTATAACAAATACCATTTGATCCATATAAACCTGGGATGTTAATTTTGTATTTAATGTCACAAGGTGTTCTACACAAGTAATTGGTAGCTTGGGAAATACAAAGCTACTGTCTTTGACAATTGGACTTTGATTTCTCTTTGGTAAAGTATTCATAATTACATGTAAGACTTCTTTTATATCTGTCTGGTTTGCCAATATTTTTTGTTGGTTTTCCAACACACTTGTAAGTTTTGCTTTATTTTCTTTAATGAGGGTTTTGTTCTTTTTAATTTTCTCTTCTAATTTTTTGTATTTTTCTATTATTTGGTAAGAATTGTCAGGTAAGTGGCTTTCCTTCTGATTATTTGTGTTACTAATGAAGCAATTGGATCGAAATACTGGAGTGCTAGCTAGAGAAATGATGTCTGTTGTTGGTGTTGCAGGTTTATTTAAATTTAGAGATTCTGGCTGAGGAATATTTTCATAATTTATGACTGTTAGTGGCGGTGGTTGTAGAATGTTAGTCCATTCCACTAGATTACTGTTATTATTTATATTCATCTCAATTTCTTCTCGCTCCTCAAAATTCTCATTGAAATTCATAACTTCGAACGTTTTTTTATGTGTTCTGTTATAAAACTGTTCCTCACATTCCGAATTCGAAAAATCGGCTAAATATTTCTCCTTTTCCTTTGCCTCACGATAATTAGAGATGTTGCCTTTTAATATTTTACATTTAAAGTTTTCCCAATCCGGGTTTGGGTCTAAATTCTTTTTGATTGCCTGTTTATACTGTTTGGGCCATGCCACTACTCCATCCTTAATCCAATGTGTACACACCATGGACACTTCCTTCTTACCCTCATTGCTTATGGTTTCAATAACTAAATACCTGCTAGAAAAGATTGCAAATTTGTGAATTAGATTCTTATTAATTATTGAAATGAAGTAGTGGGAAAAAAACGTAAAGTTTATCATGATTATTTCTCATTGCAAATAACTTTTTATGGACATCGTGAATATTAATTTTGCTGATCATTTCATTACTATTTAAGAAGGTCTGATAAATATCAAATTTTCTTGAAGAAATTGGTAAATGGTAGAAATCAGAAGTGATTTCCATCTTCCTGCCCCAAATAAATATTTCTGTTTCAACTTTTTCGGCATATTCAAACTTAATGATTGATTTGTCTTTTGTTAGAAACCATCGATTTTTTTCACTATTATCAAGTACGGCGTGTTCAAATATAATTCTATAAAAATGTGATTTCCCATTTATATTTCATTTCTTTTTTAAGACAGGGTAGCTTGGCCATAATTCATTGTGGCTTAAGTTGACGTAGGTTGCCTCGCAAATTCTATTGCACAATTGTGCTAATGGTTGGTTTGGTTTCCTAAGCAAACATTTGATCTTGTGCATGCAAGATTCAAATTCAAATGCGGAAAAAGCGTCTAAATTTCCAAATTCTTTTACGTCTTCTGCCAAATGGGACAAACTATGCATATTATACGTTAAATGATGCGTTCCATATATATGTTTTATTCCTTCTATAAAATGATTTAGGATGTCATTTGCAAGATTAGATTTTGTTTTACTTAATTCTGGATGACATAAAATAAGTATTGCAGTGTGGAGCGAGAGAAAATTGTTATATTTATCAGTTGATAGTACATTTTTTAAAACAAATGGACCACTATATAACAGAAATACTCTAAACTCCGTAGCTTTATAATATGGCAGATCAGATAAAGTCCTTATTTTCCTTTGAAACTCAGAAGGTTGGCTGTAAGATATTTTGGAGAGTCTTTCCGATATTATTTGTACACTTGCTGATGGTAAAAGTGACTTGCAGTCTCCACAAACCTACATCTGAATTAATTTTTTCATAATACCAAGGCAGATAAGGTGCATGTATTCCAGCGGGAAAGTTTTGATCATATTAATTGGTAGTTCTTCTAATATCGTCACCTCAGTACTTAAATGTTATAAACGCATTTTTATCATTTTTGAGTTAGTAGTGCCATCTTGTTTAAAAAAACGAGAGCTTTCGATTGCTCTTTTCAAAATTTACTTATCTCATTCCTATTCAAAGATATCAGTGTGACAAGTGTTACATACGCTTAGTTGTTAATGAAAACAAAATACTTGTCTGTTACATAAACTAATCATATTGGAATGTCATAATTTACTAACAACTTTTAGATAAAATTAAAACAATACTTAAGTGTTACATACGAAAAAATCAATATTAAAAAGAGGTTTAAACGCAAAAGGAAAATTAAGTTTTGAATGATACAAACATACAACGTGTATGCGAATACGATTTAAGCGCTAAAGGTAAATTCAGGGCTTGAATGATACAAACATACCATCTATTTGCGAATAAGGCATTAATGTTAAAAAATAAATTCAAAACTTGAATGGTTCAAACGTACAATCTATATGCGACAAAGGTATTACCGCAAAAAAAACAGGACTTGTGAGATACAAACGTACAATATTGTCGAATGAAACAGTTTCACAGTTTTTATATTTTATTTTTTTTGTTGAATTTTATATTATTTTATAACGAATAAAATGTACATTAATTTATACTACTTCAAATAAGAATTTTTATTAATATTTCTTTGACATTATTGATTCATTAAAGATCCAAAAATTAATTTAATTCACTTTTTTAAGCTTTTTTTTGTTATAATAAAATAATTTTATTTGGTTTTTAGCTTAATATTTTATTTTTTTATTAATTATTTAATAAAAACCCGACGTTTCGACGGCACATTCTGACATTCTCAGGGGCACAATTTTTACTGAAGTAAAAGTAAGTAACAATTTTGCCCCTGGGAATGACGGAATGTACCGTCGAAACGTCGGGTTTTTATTAAATAATTAATAAAAAAATAAAATATTAAGCTAAAAACCAAATAAAATTATTTTATTATCTAAAATTAAGTTCATACTAAAAATAATAATTCTGTTTTCAAGTATACGTGAAAAACTAAAATACTGATACATACAATACAAATAAAAAACAAAAAAAAACATTTTGTGTTACATATGCAATTTTCGAAATTTTAAATTTCGTTTTAAAATAAAACTGTGGGTTTGATTAAAAATTCCTTTTAATTTTAGATAAAACAGTTAGCATATTTCAGGAAACTTAATTTTATTTTGTCAAATAGCGTAAAGGCTTACGTTTGTAGCCGATTAAACTTTAGATTCAATTATCTCGATTTCAAGTTTTTGTCGTTTGTAACACTTAAGTACTGAGGTGACGATATAGTTGTAGACCTATGATGTTCCAAGTTCTCCTTATTTCTAAAAGAACTGTTCGTTCTTGGTTGTGCTGTTGTGTTAATTGGAAACGTCATCCTGTTTTTAATATAATCGCCCTCTACATTACATTTTAGGCATCCATAATATCCTGTATGCGATTTCGTGCCAAGAATACTGGAACGAGCAGGCGCGTCGTATATTATTGCGTTAATTTTGACAACAATTTTGTTATTGTTCCAGAAATATCCATCTTCCAAATATATTTTAAGTTCGTCAACAATAGTGGCCTTAAATATTCGTTAAAATAATTCGGTTTATTATAACCGTGATAAATTCAAATTACAAATATTTTGTTATATTTAAAATTATTTATCATACCCAAAATAGGCCAAAAACAGCTTTGATTACTTTTACTGATAGGCAAACCGTCAATATTTAGATCTAAAATAATAACGGGGGGAATTACAATATTATTATTTAAGAAATATTCAAAAGCCGAGGAACACCCGATATGCACGTATTTCCCTGGGAGGCAATCTAAAGTATATCTATTTTTTGGAGTGTTCAAAAGCGTTCGACTATTTGTAGGTACACTGTATCCAAGTGACTTATCATAATAAAAACTAATAGTTCATTTAAGGCGTTTGCTTTTATGCTATATTTAACTGCCCAAGTATGCAAGAAATCAATCATTTTTGTATTATTTTGCAACACAATATCTTCTCCATAAAAATCCGATAATCCGAAATCATGTTCAATACTTAATGTTTTTTTGGCAGAATGTTCGCCACTCGTGCACGGATATTGATCTGGTAAAATATCGCATTCTACATTAATTGGATTTGTTTCATTACTTCGATTCGAAATCTTGTCTGCTATCTGATACTGGTTCGGATTAAAAAGGCGTCTTTTAATTGATTGTTTTGAAAGATCTTTTAGCATTTTATATTTTGGCATTTTTGAAGACTAAAAAAAGTGTAAAGAATACCTTAATTCAATTATATTTGAAGTTGAGATGCAAATCAATTTAATTTCAGTAATAATTCTTACAAACACACATAAACATACAAAGGGGTGATGGTCACAAATCAAAGGGGCACAATTTCAAAATATTAAGTGATGTTCTAATTCAAAATGGTTATCCGAGAAGTGTAGTTAATGGAGGTGTTAGAAATGCTATCGACAAACATAGCAATTCGGGAAATATTTTAGAAAATACGCGCGAAAATCCAAATTTAATCGTTGAAATTAATCGCAACTTTACATTTCGGTCCGTATGTTAAAATTCTTTTCGAAAAAATAAAATTTCTTTTACAAAATTACATATGATATACATACAACTGGTTGGTATAGCCTTTCAAAGTTTGGACATGGTTTTATTCACTAAAAGACAAAATTCCTATAGAGTTACAATCAAATTTATTATACATATAAATTAAAATGTTCATGTGGAAAAGAGTATGTGGGTCAAACTAAACAAAATTTAAAAAAACGAATTCGCCAACATATTTATGAGTCTACGTATGAGTTTAAACCGTCACACAGCGATTTATTAAATCATCTACGTGGAAGTAACCACTCGTTATCCATAGATGACGCTGAGATACTTCACAAGAATCAGAATCTTACTAAAAGGTTAATTATAGAAAGCATTTACATATATCAAAAAACAACAAAATTTATCTCAAAATTTATTAAACATACAGGAAGTTTCAAAATATTTGTTAAATTATTACGACATTTATAGATTTTCTAAATTTAAAAAAAATGTTCACTTAAATTGTATAACTTAAAATGTTTTAGGTTAGACTGAGTATTTTATAAATTTAAATTTAAACTCTAGTTACGAGAAAAACATTCATTATAAAAAATTTTCTTTTAAATTATATTGATAATTGTGCCCTTTAGAATAGCGGAATATACCGTCGAAACATTAGTTTATTATACAGAAAAGTTATTTTATTATACAGTGACTCACAGCTTGTCTGATCCAGTGAGTTAGTTTTGAGTTGAACTAATGAACCTTTTAATGTAATTTTGATGCGCAGTGCAAATGTTTGGTTTTGTTTTGTGGTTTGTAATAAAACTGAAGATAGCTTTCTTATTACATTAAGTTTTCTTTAACAAAATAAAACATCGCGAGATATTATATATGTACAAGTTGGTTAATGAAATGCAATTGGACCAAACAGGCTGTGAGTCACTGTATATACAAATCGACTTAATGTACAACTTATACAAAAATGTAATTCAAAAGAAAAAGTACAGAACATATTTTACAGAATAAACTGTTTATTGAAACAGAATTTTTATTACGTAGTACAGAAATTTAATTATCTGAAACTGACTCCATACAAAATGCGAGGATTTCCAATTAACGAAATAACAACTAACAATATTTCCTTTCATCACTAAAATACTTACGTAGAAAAGTAACTCCGTTATAGAATTTCAATTTAATAATCCTTATAAAATAAATCACAAGTCTGTGAATCCCTACATTACTTGTTCTTCCGTTAATCAACTTCAATGTTATTTTTTATTCACATACAATTCAGTAAACTAATTTTTGACTATACATTAAATTATTAATCACACAATTTATTATTAATAATTAACAATATTTTATTATAACTATTATAATTAGGCACGGATATACTTTTTTATATGTAACAGTTTAAACACAAACATGCGCTTTCTGGCACAACTCTGAAAATAATGGACTCTCGGTTATTGTCGATATTTATTTGACTTTGATCATATGCTCGTGTTCTCATTTTTTACATATTAAATTTTAAATTCGGATATGCTTCGTGATAAAACTGACAAAACAATTTTTTTAACCGTAATAAGTCGGTTTAAAAACTGCCAGTAAATAACATAATTATATTGAATTATTTTATTTTCTGCCAGTTTGTTAACCGACTTTTTGCAGTTAAAAAAATTGTTTTTTTCGATTTTATGAGGCATGCAAAACGAGTTTGTTTTTGTTTCCGCACATCAGATGTCATTACCTTCGTGATAAAGGTTACAATAATGTTTGACGAATAATTTATGGCTACGAAGTTCGAACGCGTCGATTAACGACTTATAAACATTTTAAAATATAAAAATTCTTTTGTGTTATTAAATTCACCATACAGTTTCGATACAAAACACTAATACCATTTGACATTCTAACCTTTACCGAGGGTGCTGCATTTAAAAACAGCGGAGAATATTGTTACTATATAAGCATGCCCCATTACGTTACCATTGCCAAACTTAAAATATGAATTCCGGTGTTTGATATAATTTAATTGTATCTTAAATTTAATTAATTTTTAATTGTTGCATTCAAGCTTATCAAAGATGTGTGCAATATTCTCACATGACATTTTTTATGTAATTATATTATAAGAATATAAATATGACATTATTTTCGTACTATTTTCGTATTACTCGTCGCATACTCGTTTACTTTTTTTATTTTGTCTACCCCCAGTTGTACTTTGCGTGAGCAGCCGAGAAATTTTGTTTGAGATGGCACGTTAAAAACATGAAACAGAAAGCAAACAAAAAAGAAATCTTCGGCTTTTTAAATTTGTTTTTCATGAGTAAATTTACAATGTTCGCATTGTTTTCGTCCTTTTGTGATGATCACGGTGAGGTATAAGAGAGCATCACCGTGATTGATCATTGATCGCTCTTGGAGCACTCAGTCGTACAACACAGGGCCTTGATTTAATTGCTTCGAATATACGTCGTGTAATTATTTCTATGTTCGCCTTAATTTATCAACCGACATTTTACGGGCGGGAAACCGTAAAGCCTCTTGCGGTTTATAATTGTTTGTCGGGTGTGGCTCTGAATTTGTGGGCTACAACAGTTCAGTTGATTTTCAAAAAAATTGAATTTTCCACAAAACGTGTAGAAATATTCGACCTATCCAAATGGCCGTTTGTATGACAATTACAGGTCTTAACGCCTATTGATAGAAGTAATCATCGAAATCGGAGCACATTTGCAGATTTTAGAATTTTGTGGCTCTGAATTTGTGGGCTATATGCACAATTGCAAAAGTTCCGTTTAGGGCAGAGATGGAGTTTCTTAAATGAAACTTTGCCAGAATTCAACAAATATTCCAACACATTGCTATTAATACTTTGGTACATATGTATGTAAATACAAGCCATAAATTAAAAAATAAAAAAAATTGCTAAAGAGAACTTGTTTTTTAACTACACGACCAATCCTGGTCTTTTCTACACTTACAGCGCCAAATGGAATACGCACGTTTGTCAAAAATTTTAGTGAAATTGTTTATCTACGTTATTAAGCCGATTTTGTAAATAGTTCCTAATATAAAATTGAAATATAGTATTTCTGGGGTTATATTATTTGGGGTCGGATTTCTTAGACAAAATAATACAAAAATTCAAGAAATATTGCGGAACACCTCTACTGATATTATGGTACCATTAATCAAAAATTGTTTCACCAATATTTTTTTACATGAACAACCAATCTAGGACCGAACTAGGTGACAAGTTTGTGGATTTATTTTAATAAAATTGTACATCTGAGATTTGATATGTAAAGTCGATTCTTTAAGTAGTTCTTCTTCTTCTTCCGCTGGCGCTACATCCCATGCAGGGATTTGGCCGCCTCAACGATGCTCCTCCAAATAATCCGACCCGCCACAAGAGAACGCCAGGCACGGTGACCGAGTGTGTACAGGTCCCTCTCAACGTCGTCCATCCATCGGGTAGGTGGTCTCCCACGAGGTCCTACTTTCGTTGGTGCCGACTCCAAGGCCTGTTTAGTGGTCCGATTTTGTGAACGTAGTACGTGCCCAAGCCATCTCAGCCTTGACGATTTTATGAATCCTATGATGTCGACTTTATCGAGATCATTTCTGATCTCGTGATTCATTCGCATTCTGTACGTGGCTCCCTCTTTAATGGGACCGAGAATTCTTCTTATCATCTTACGCTCAGTTACAGCGATTTTCTGGATGTTTTGCGCTGTTAGTGTCCAAGACTCGCAACCAAAGGTGACAACTGGTCTTATCAGCGCCTTGTAGATGTCCAATTTTATTTTGCGCGATATATGAGGAGACTTGAAAATTTTGATATTGGCGTAAAATGCTCGGTAGCCTGCTGCGATCCTCGATGAAATGTCCACAGAAACGGAGTTTTGCTCAGTGATCAGTGATCCTAGGTATTTAAACTCATTCACCTTTTCATATTGAGTATCTCCTGAAATGAAGTCCCCACGAGTCTGCCTTCTCGCGGTCACCATGTATTTGGTCTTCGCTTCATTGATCTGAAGGCCTATTTGTTGGGCTGTTAATTCCAACGGGAGGAGGACCTCTTTCAGAGAGATGATGTTGCGACCCAGAATGCAAATATCGTCAGCGTATGCTAATAGCTGGGTTGATTTATAATACAGGCAGCTACGCTGGGCTATATTAAGCTGACGAATGACATACTCTAATGATAGATTGAATAGAGTTTGAGCTATTGGGTCTCCTTGCCGCACTCCAGATGTTATCTCGAAGGCATCCGAAATTTTGCCTTCTATTAGCACCTTACATATTGAGCCATCCATTAAAAGCTGGCACATTGAAACCAATTTTGACGGTATGCCCAGATAGGACAATACGTTCCATAACGTGTTCCTCTTAATGCTGTCATACGCCTGTTGAAAATCTATGAATAGACTGTGTACAGGGATGTCCTTTTCATAGCATTTCTCCAGCACAATCCTCAGCGTGAAAGTTTGATCGGTCGTTGATCTATTTGGCCGAAAACCACATTGATAATCACCCAAGATCCTCTCGCTATAAGTTGATAACTTTGCTGCGACTATGTTAGCCAAAACCTTGTAGCCCGTGTTCAGCAAAGCTATACCGCGATAGTTGTTGCAGTTTAATCGATCTCCCTTTTTATGAAGTGGACATATTAGAGCCGTCTTCCACTCCACTGGGATTTCTTCTCTAGACCAAATTGTTGATATTAGCTCAAACATGCGGCAGAACAGATAATCACCGCCATATTTGAGCATTTCGTTGCAGATACCATCCTCACCAGGTGTCTTGTAATTTTTCATCTGCGATATCACGTTCCGTACTTCATCATATGATGGAGGAGGTGGTGGTGTCATCTCGACGTTAATATCGCGTTGAAGCAAGAGAGGTTGTTGCTCGGAAGGTGGTGCCTGTTTATTTAAAAGCGAGGAGAAGTAATTTCGCCACTCTTCGAGGACGGTTTTGGTGTCCATTTCCAACTCGCCTGATTTGTTGCGAATAGCGCTGCTACGTGGATGAAAGTCCGTAGCTAATTCTCTTATGCAACGATATCTATCTATCAGGCTAGAATTTTGGATGTTGCGTGCCTGTTGTTCATGCCATTCCCGTTTCTTCCGTCTACATAGCCGATTAGCGATTCTCCTCGCAGTCATGTAGGCGTTATGGGATTGCCTTGTTCTTTGCGATAGATCTCGTTGTCGTGCGCGATCTTTTTCCCGAATAGCGCCAATACAATCATCATCAATCCAGAGATTTTTAGGCCTTGACGGATTTTGGCCTATGGTGGACTTTGAGGCATCGGTTACCGCCGTTTTGATAATGTCCCACTGTTCTTGAACGGAGTCAGGAAGTGGTTTATTTTCCAAGATTTCTGATATAGTCATCCCGAAGGTGGTTCTGGTAACTTGCTCGTTCAATGCCGCAGTGTTCCAACGAGTGATGCGCTGGAAGCGATGATTATATGTGGTTGATAGACGAAATTTTAATTCAGCAACTACCAGGAAATGGTCTGAATCAATGTTAGCTCCACGTTTAGTTTTGATGTTTTTAAGGCTAGAAAAATGTCTTTTGGACAAGAGGATGTGGTCGATTTGGTTGACCGTTGTCCCGTCGTTTGATTTCCATGTGGCTTTATGAATGCGCTTATGTGGGAAGTATGTGCTGGCAACCACCAAGTTGTACAATAAAGCTAGCTCGATGGTGCGCATCCCGTTGTTGTTTGATGTATGGTGCAAGGAGTTTGGGCCGATAGTGCTTCGATATGTACTGCCAGCACTGCCAATTTGAGCATTGAAGTCGCCCAAAACAATTTTGATGTCATGTTGCGGAATTTTGCTCAGGACGGTTTCGAGCTGGTCGTAGAAAGCGTCTTTGATTTGATCAGGCTTCTCCTCGGTGGGGGCATGAATGTTCACAAATGTGATGTTAAAGTGACGTCCATGAAACCTGAGTGTACAAATCCGATTACTGACAGGCATGAAGTCAGTCACAAATTGACGGCATCGATTGCTAATCAAGAAACCAACGCCCAATTCATGTTTATCCATGTTATTGCTATGACAGAGAGTTAGTCCGAAGCGACTATAATCGGTGATGTCATTGCCGATTAGTCTTGTTTCCTGTAGCGCTACGAGGTCGAGTTTATACGTAGATGCTTGTTCGAAGAGTTGATGGAGGCTCTCCGGGCGGTTTAGGCTGAGTACGTTCCATGTTCCAAATTTAAAATCGTTGTCCTTATATCGTGTCCGAGGTCGTTGTTGTGAATCCAAAAATATCCGAGGCTCATGTTGAGGTTTCGTAACAAAAAATTTTTACAGGTTGGGCTGTTAACCCAACGCCAACCTTCTGTAGAAGGACCACAGCCCTCACACTTTAGCCTACTCCTTTAACAGAGTAGTTTCTAGTGGCCGCCACGAAGAGGCAGTGTGAGCACTTGCTGAAGTTGCATGCAGTTACGGCACATGAAGCGAGTCTTGTGTTTATCCCCCTGCATACACAGCAGCCTGACCACCAAAAAGTCTTTAAGTAGTTCCTAATATAAAATTTAAAAAATTTCGACTCTATATACTGAGCCAATTCAGATTATCTTCTTAACTCTAGCATCAAATGGGACAAGCTCATTTGTTGACGGATTTTAGTGAAATTTTATATCTGAAATATTTTGTTGTTATTAAAACATAGTTCCAAATGTAAAACCTATTATTACGTGGCCTGAAGTAGTTTCTCGGCCCAACGGCAAAAAATATTTTGGAACACTACTCGTACTAATGGTGTTACGGTCGATACCAGAAATCAAAAATTAGATTTATCAATTTTGGTTTTTCATACACAGCCAATGCAGTCAATTTTTGCCACCTCCTGCACCAAATGGAATAATCACATTTATCGATGTGCTTTTAGTTCAAAATATAAAATAGATTAAATCACGTCTTAAAGAATTTTTAGGGCGTTATCATTTGGGCTTCAGTTTGATTTTTTAATTAAAATATTTAAATTGTAGGGAAATTATTATTTTTCTGTCCTTCCCCTGAATGTCCGGAGAAATCAGGACATCTGGTCACTCTAAAATGAAAGAAATTTATTCATTTGAATTTGTAAATCAATTTATTAAATAAGCGTTGAACCAAAAGTTCAAAACATAATACCAGAGAAATGCGATTAGCAGAATGGTTAACTCACATATTATAAAATAAAAAAAATATTTTACGGAATTAGTTTGGCACGCAAAAAAAACAATTTTTAAAAAAATAATTGTTTTTGGCTCGAAAATAACCAACTACAGTCAAACCTGTTTTTGTGCGGTCTTTTTTGTGCGATTTTTTTTTTATGTGGCAGATGAATATCGAGATTCTGTTCAGCCATTTTCATACCTATTGCATCAGCCAAGTTCATTAATCATTATACATGCTCAAAATTCTTATATATTGCATATTCCAGCAAATTTCAATATGTAATTACTAGGGCTGTAATTTTTAGGAAAAAACGATTTCGTGCTGGAGCCAGGTTTACGTGTTTTGGTTACATAGACACCTGATTCATAAAATTTCCTTTCATATGGCATCGGTTTGTTAGCACCTTTTCTCACCTTTTCCGTGGTTTGGAACCTTTTTGACCTAAATAAACATTTTTGAACCTTTTTGTCGCCTAAATTGTATAGTATTCAAAATCATTTCCAAAATAATCATGAAATGTCCGGATTTTACATCAAATTGGTATCGTATATTTTTGGTCTTTGGAAATAAATTTTAAGACAAGGGACAAATGTGAACGCGACATAAAAATTTCCTCAATTAAAAAATATGAATACGAAAACACATTTGTTCAGTATTTTTATTTCTAAAAAGTGAAGTTTTTACATTAGTTCCAAAACTACTTTAAATGTATTTTTTTTTTCCTTTTGTTGGCATCCATGAGGAAAAATTTGGCATAAATGGTTTTTTTCAGTCGATTTCATCGATAGACAAGTGTTATTTTGTCAAATTTGAAATGTGACAATCGTTGCAGTCAAAAAATCACAAAAAGGTCAACATATAAGATCCCAAAAACACAAAAAAGTGGCACAAAAAACCACAGAATTACAAATCAGACGTTTATATCTGAGGTAAGGAATGGAAACGTTATACGCACCCGGCTTTTTTGGTTAAACAAAAAGCCTATCTATAAACGATGAAACTATTTTACAAGTAAAAAGTGCGATAAAATACGAATATATACGGGTGAATATAGACGAAACAACCGACACAACCGGAAGATATGTGGCTAATGTTGTGGAAGGTGTTTAAAGGGATGAAGATGAAAGCCGCAAAAAGTTTCTATTGAATAGGGGTAGGAGGGGTAAGATGACGAATCGGATAAGATGACGAATCGTTAATTTCATGAAATTTTCAATAGCTAGCACTATTTCCTTGTTTTACATAGTATTGCGCATGCGTCCCATTCGTTATAAACTAAAAATCCCCGAGAATAGACATTTTCTAGTTGTGATAAATCATTCTATGTGTTTACGTACAAGTTGGTTGTGAAACAAAAGGATAAGAAAATATAAAATCGTTTCAATCGGGTAAGTGCTATTGTTTTAATTTAGTTTATTGCTTAAATTGTGTGTTATTCTAATGTGTAAATTAACAACTAAACTTGGAATATATGTATTTTTATTAAATATATTTTTCATGATTAAACTTTAAAAAACGGCGGATCGGCTAAGTTGACGAATTCACTAAGAGGACAAGATGACGAACTCGTGATCTTACCCGACCTGTTCATAAACTATTTTGATGGGTTTGTAAACTGTATTTGTAGTGTAACATGGGTAAAATCTATTAAAGGAAAACAAATAGGCATGGGTGGTCTCGTGAATCGATGACCGCTGCTATGAAACAAGTGAAAGAAGGTGCTACAGTAAATTCTATGGCTAAAAAATACAATTTACCTGAAGCTACATTAAGGCGTTACGTCAAGAAATACTCGGAGAATGTAAGTGTGCTACGGTGGGGTTTGCTTCCCTCCCGAGTCTTACCATAAAAATAACTAATTACAAATATGGTTTGATTTTCAGGCTTTACCGACCAGCGCTGGACGGTTCAAACCAACGTTCACTGAGGAACAGCTTATGAAGCTGAAACAATATATTCACGATTTTGATAAAAGAGCTTTCGGTGTAACAAGCGAACAATTTTCGAGAATAGCATTTGATTACGCTGAGTCTCTAAATATACCTCACCATTTTAATAAAGAAAAAAAGAAAGTCGGTAAAGATTTCATTCAGAGCTTTAAAGCTAAATTTAAATTTTCCTTTAGAAAGTCTGAAGCTACCTCTGCGGCCAGATTATCGGCTTTTAATAAGCCAAATATTGAAGCTTTCTTTGATTTGTATCAAGGTATTTTAGCCACTACAAGTTACGAGCCTCATCAGATATACAATGTGGATGAAACAGGCTGATCCACTGTTCCCACGAAGACACCTACTGTGTTAAGTCCAACGGGAACGCGCCGAGTTATTAAAGTATCGTCTGCCGAGAGAGGTACGAACGTCAACGTAGCGCGTTGTTTCAGTGCTGTTGGCAATTACGTTCCGCAGTTCTTCATTTTTCCTAGAGTTCGGATGCAGCCGCATTTTTCTTCAGGTGTGTGTAATGAGTCAGGGTGGATGAATGCCGACGCTTTCGTAAAATGGCTAGAACATTTCATTAAAAATGTGCGGCCTACCCAGGAGAATCCAATACTTTTATTTATGGACAATCATTCATCTCACGCGACATTAAATGCAACATCCGAGACAAATCATAAACATAAAGGATATAGCTGGGTTATTTAGTGTAGCCTATAGTAAGGTTACCACAATAACAAATGCAGCACAAGATTTCAGAGCTACCGGTTTAGTTCCAATTAACTCCCAAATTTTCAGCGACTTTGATTTTGAGCCGTCAATGACTACAGAAAATCCAGGCAGAGGCAAAACGCAAATCGTACGTCTGTGACTTCTGTTTATAGCTTAAGATATTTGTGAATTTTTGGTAGATTACTTTGAAATATATTATTTTATTTTGATTATCTTATTTTCCTTTGATTTCTTATTCATCGTCATCTTCCCCACCTAATGAAGTCATCTTACCCGCTTATGAGGACAAGATGGTGAATTTGATATCAAGATTCAAAAGTTTAAAAAACTTGTAAACTATTAAAGTTATGATACCTAGAAAATTTGTAGTGGAAAGTAAAACTACAACGAATATCAATATTAACAAACCAAGATATTAGTGCAAACACATGAAAAGAAAAAAGAGTAAAATGGCTTACTATCGTCATCTTGCCCCACCCTCCCCTACTGCTATATTAGACAAAGCCAATAGTTTCACAGTAGCTAGACTTTTCGATGATTCCGTTAAAATTGTAGGCGAAGATTTTAACCTAGACAAAATTTTAATGTTTTTATCAGATGCTGTGCCTTTATGGTGTAGGCGGCTGTTGCAATTAAAAATGTCTACCCGAAAATTTCACGCGTTACTTGTTTGGCACACGGGATTACATCGAGTGGCCGAAATTATAAGATCAATACATCCCGATGTAGAGAGATGATTGCTTACGCCAAAAATTTATTTTTAAAAGCGCCTCGAGAGGCCAAATTTTTAGAGAATTTGAAGCGGGTGTAACAACACGTTTCGACCGAATGCTAGCTTATATGGATCGAACCGCACTGTTAGCAGATATCCAGGGGACTCTACAGCTGCAGCGATTTGCCAGCTTTGCTCAGCCTTGGGGGGGTCCATACTGCGAATCCACCTGGATCGTGAGAACTGCACAACAACAACAAAAAAAATCACACTACGCACGAATACATCTGTCCCACACCTCACCCTCCGATCATCTCCCGAAATTCAAGTAAACTTTACACAATCATATTTTTTCTTTGAAAAATCGTTATAATTATTTTAAATTTAATAGTACAATCATTATGTTCTTTTTATGTAGTTACTAAAGACAATCTGCTTTTAATTTATTTATTTTTTTTTATTTGATTTTTGTCGTAGTTGGTTTATCTTCCGCCCCGCGTTATACCGATAATTATGTACACCCTGTACGAATTTCCATGCGTAAACACGAGCACTGATGATACGGTGAGCTCTCCGCATCCAGATGTCGTCGCACCTAAAAAAAAACTAAAAGAAAAATAATACACGCCCGCTTGCGGAAGATTACCCTTCAACGTTCGCAGGTCTTCAAATCAATTAGTTTAAAAGCAAACACAAAAAAAAATCAGATTAACTTAACGGATCACAATTTTTAGCTTAGTTCGAACACTTATACTCGATATACAATATGATGTGGTTTTGGTGTTTGCTTTTAAAAGGGAATATTACCCATAAATACAAAATTAAACAAAACTTAACCTAAAAACAAAAATAAATAAATTGATGATAATTACGCCTTCCTGATTCTTGTGATTCAATCGCCTATCCAGCTGCTCTCCGAAACGATGTGGTGTTGTTGCCAATTGGATTTGTTGTCTTCTTCTTTTTTTTCTAATATGTGGAAATCACGTGGTGTAGTATTTATTACCGCTCGTTCCGTGTTTGAAGGCAATAATCGTCCCCAATAAGTACAACGACTATCTATAGCTGGATCACGATCCAGGTGGATTTGCAGTATGGACCCCCCCAAGGCTGAGCAAAGCTGGCAAATCGCTGCAGCTGTAGAGTCCCCTGGATATCTGCTAACAGTGCGGTTCGATCCATATAAGCTAGCATTCGGTCGAAACGTGTTGTTACACGGGTTTGGAGCTTCCACCAAAGCAAATAGCCAATACTTTTTATTTATGAATTTTACTGTGATGAAATAAGCAACAAATTTAAGTTAATAAATTAATTAAACGCAGCTTTATTATTCAAATAATTTTAATTTTTGGAACCTTTTTACCACCTTTTTTTAATTTTATAGAGCATATTTTAGGTACCTAAAATGCTTTTTTTAGCACCTAAAATTCACAGCCCTAGTAATTACCTATTATCTTACACACAAAGAATATAATTTAGTTGAAATGTTTATTTCACAACCAACGAAATGCGTAGTAATAGCCACACTGATTGCACATAAAAAAATAACATATGTATATGTTATTTTTGAATGGATGTGAAGTTTTCCACACTTTATTTCACAGTAATACGTATACAAATCCTATTGGAAAAACCCATATCATATTGGATTCTATCTAATTTTACATGTGTTAGTGCGTATTGTACACTGTTATGAATCCATATAAATATAATTTTATTAAATTTCGGTTTTTTTTATAAAAAACGACTAAACTCAATGCAAAATAATTTTTGTTCAAATAAATTGTTATAATGCAATACATAAAACTAATTTAATTTGAAATTGGGATATTTAGTATTTTATAGTAGGTACTATAAAACGGTGTAATCTAATAAACTGAATTGTTTAATCTCAATCATACAACAAAAATATGAGAATAACATCTAGTATAATAAAAATAGTTTTGAAGCATAACTGAAACGGAATGTTAAACTTATTAAATTTATTTAAGTAATTATACTTTTCTGCTACCAGTTAAGCTTTTTCAACCAAACATCGAAGTTCTAAAACTAGAAACCAAAGTTACAAACCAAAAAATAACAAATAGTTTTAGTTCAATATTATTTGGTTCCAATTGGAATCCAACTATACTGCATTAAAAACCAAATTCCACTAAAGAAACATAAATCAAGATTTCGTTTTAATACGGACTAGAGAATAAATTCTGGGCTGGTTGTATTGGGAATTTAGTCATCTACCTCGTGTACCGTCGGAACCTCATTTCACGCCTCAGGCAACGGATGTTAATGGCCAATTAACAATTTCAATCGAAATCGCGATATAAACTTCAAGATTAATATAATAATTTCAATTGATATAAAAAGTTTCAGAATCATTTATTCCCCTGGATACGGGGTAATTTTTGGGCTCGATAGGCGAAGTAGTATGTCAGCTACTACGTGCACTATCGGAAAGTGAATTCAAATCTCTGGCAAAAAGTGCCAAGGCCCATTTATAAGTTTGAGTTAAAATTTCAATTAATATAAGAAGTTTCCAGAATCATTTATTCCCCTGGATAGGGGGTAGTTTTTGGACTCGATAGACGGAGTGGTATGTCAGCTACAACGTGCACTATTGGAAAGTCAATTCAAATCTCTGACAAAGAGTGCCATGGCCCATTTATCAGTTTCAGTTAAAATTTCAATTGATATAAAATGTTTCCAGAATCATTTATTCCCCTGGATAGGGGGTAGGTTTTGGGCTCGATAGGCGAAGTAGTTGTGTGCTATCGGAAAGTGAATTCAAATCTCTGGCAAAGAGTGCCATGGCCCATTTATCAGTTTGAGTTAAAATTTCAATTGGTATATAAAGTTTCCAGAATCATTTATTCCCCTGGAGATAAATGTTACCTCTGGCGAAAAAAATCATTATTTGCCAATTTCCTTTTTATAGTTTATGAAGAAAATTATTTTTGTTTTAATTTTTAATAAAAATAATTTTTATTTTCTTATTAGAATAAAATTGTATCACAGACACAAGCTATAAATATTGAACTTTAGTACCACAAAAATTGTATTAACTAGAGAAACAGCGCCATCTTATTTTGTTATATCAAATTTTGAATCAAATTTTGATTTTAACGCAAAGTGGCTGAGCGGGAAATTAAAAAAAAAATCCAAAATTAAAATATACGTCACGAACTGAAAACCTGAAAATTTATTATCTCACGATTTATTATTACACAAGCGTATGCATTCGTCACCTCAAGAGCAGTCGCATATTGTTCGACGTTATCTAAAACAAAGCGCGGTCGCCTACTTTTTTAGTTTCATAATATGAAAATTTTCGATATGATCGCAAAAAAAGCGCGTCGAATAATTTCATAATACCTCATTTTCGACGTTGTCGAAAAAAAAGGGCGCGTCGAAAATTTAATAATAGCCCCCAGGTCCTTACTAATAGTAAAATAATGACGTGTTTTTAGAAAAGTTTTTTTTATAATAAAATTAATTTTATTAAAAATGTTGAACTTAAAAATAATTATACGTTTATTTGCAACTAAAATAAAATTATTTTTTAAACATTAGGTGTTTTATTTTAACCAACCAACTTCCTTAGAATTCATTGAATAAAATTCTAAATACAGAATGTCTATGCTTGACGTTTGCTTATTTCATGTCTATTGTATTTTAATGGCTTTATAATTAATATAACAAAATAAGATGGCGCTGTTTCTCTAGTTAATACAATTTTTGTGGTACTAAAGTTCAATATTTATAGCTTGTGTCTGTGATACAATTTTATTCTAATAAGAAAATAAAAATTATTTTTATTAAAAATTAAAACAAAAATAATTTTCTTCATAAACTATAAAAAGGAAATTGGCAAATAATGGTTTTTTTCGCCAGAGGTAACATTTATCTCCAGGGGAATAAATGATTTTGGAAACTTTATATACCAATTGAAATTTTAACTCAAACTGATAAATGGGCCATGGCACTCTTTGCCAGAGATTTGAATTCACTTTCCGATAGCACACGTAGTAGCTGACAGTCCACTCTGCCTATCGAGCCCAAAAAATACACCCTATCCAGGGTAATAAATGATTCTGGAAACTTTATATAACAACTGAAATTTTAACTCAAACTGATAAATGAGCCATGGCACCCTTTGCCAGAGATTTGAATTCACTTTCCGATAGCACACATATCAGCTGGCAGTCCACTCTGCCTATCGAGCTCAAAAACTACCTCCTATCCAGGGGAATAAATGATTCTGGAAACTTTATTTACCAATTGAAATTTTAACTCAAACTGATAAATGGGCCATGGCACTCTTTGCCATAGATTTGAATTCACTTTTGGATGGTCCGCGTAGTAGCTAGCCTACTACTCCGTCTATCGAGCCCCCAAACTAACCTCAATCCACGGGAATAAATGATTCTGGAAATTTAAGGTACCAATGGAACGTTTTACTGTCAGGATCCGATAGTACATGGAGTAGCTACCTAACCTAACCTAAACCTAAATTTAATATAGTTCATATATTATTTTGGCAAAATTCCACTAATATTTCTCTTGACTGGTCCTATTTTCCCAGGTAATTGCATTTATTCTTAAGATTTTGTAAAGAAATTACATTTTTAGTACTAAATATTTCAATATGAATCGTAATTTTTCCAATTGGAATTTATTTTAGCAGTGTAAAACTAATACATATGTATATAGACCTTGTGTTCAATCGGGCAAAAATGATTTAAAATATCATGATTTTTTTTATCGCGTTTGCCATGAAACGCACTCATTTATCACGAAAAAAAACCAAGTTTTTTTTCAGTTCTAGCTGTCAGAAGAAATAATTTTTTTTGATATTTTCAGTTACTTGTGTGCAATCTTAAAATATAATTTTTATTAGAAATAACTATTTAAAATAATAAAAAATAACTAAATTGAATTTATAAATAAGAAAATTTAATTCAAAAATTGGCGATAGCGATTTTATTGTTGTTCGGAAAACGCATCAAAACAAATTGACATTTAAAATCAATTTATTACTTTTTTATACATTTTGGCTGTTCAATCGGGTTTGACGTACAGATTTACGGAATAAAGTTAGAGTGTCTAAAATATCATGATATTTTTTATCATTTTTGCCCGATTGAACACGTCCAGAATCTGTGGATTTGTGGAAAACTTCACACTCATGTAGGACTACGTCTTTGTTTTCATTATATATGGGGGGTAAACCAAAATTTCAATGTGATGACGCGCGTCACGGAACTGACGTATTTACGAGATTTATTTGATTAAAGCAATATCTCTAGATAAATATAAATGTAATGTTTTAAAGCCTGTAAAAATCAAACCAAGTTAAATAAAAATTTTTGGATTGAAAAAAAATTGAAACAACAAATTATTAATATGTATTTTAATTAAATAGTAATGAATTTGATCAAACATGCCGCACGCCATATTGATTTAAAGCTATAAAATAAAAATAAAAAAATTCAAATTTTTTTTATTTTCATGATGTAAAATATTGGGTACATTTTTGAATTTATATGCTGTATAACCTATGCAATCCTAGGAAAATGTATAGTCGCAAAGATCAGGCCGAAAAATGTTTAGTTTTGCGAGTTATGGGACTTCAAAGTTTCCAAGTGACCGGAAACTAATTTGATTTAATACGTCATTTGAATCTACAATATTTAAAAATAAATTATGTCTAGTAAGCTTTCAATAATAGCAAGGCATACCCATTTTTGTGATTTTGATTTTTCTGTGACGTTTTATTGACCTTTTATGACATTTTAATGATTGAAATTTCAACGATATATTGATCGTTACATTATTTATGAATTGCTTTATTAAAATCGCGTATAAAAATATTATTTCTGAGTCATAAGGTCGTATATAAACCTTAACTGTGGGTTTCCACTTGGGATGCCTTTGCGAATAATCGCAATCTGTTTTAAATTTTTTCACACGGATAGTATACATTGAAAAAAATACATATCGGTATATAAATTTATCTACGCAACCATAGACAAATTTACAATACGATTTGCAATCAAAAGTAGTCATGCCTACATCTTTTTCCATTGCAAATTTTGCATTTACAAAATGATTTTTTATTGACGTCTAGAAATGTCTAAATTGACAAAATTATTTGGTAATACAAATACAACATTTTTCTAACACAGTGACATGAAACAAAAAATTTCCCTTTGCGAATATTCGCAAAGCATCCAAGTGGAAACCATAGGTAACAGCAAATTATTACGGGACGCCATTAGAGTGGAGCAAGTTTTAGAGAAAGGCTCTGGGAGATATATACAATGAGATTGTATGACATGGAGATGGGTCGATGATAAAAGATAAATTACAATTCTGATTTTGTATTATTTCTGATTTTGTACAGTTATGCCAAACTCTGAGCGACGAATCATATTGGTTAATTCTGACGTTGCTCGCATAATATTGTGAAACGGCACAAATTATCAGAAAATAAATTTTGAACATTGTGGATGCTCTCTAGACGAAGTAATTTAAATTCTTAAGGATTTTCAATAGTATACAAGAGTTGTATAACAGGATCTAATTATTAAATGTCAAAGATGAAAACACGTGTCAGTTCTAAGTAATCTAACAAGGAAACCTTTGGAACTGTCAAATTCAAAAAATTATAAAAACTATTCTAAGTTGTAGTGAGACATTAACGAAACCTTTTTTTGATCGGCATAAAAAGTACAACTTATCCATAATAAACTCGATACTCGATCATCTCTATTTTTTAGGGCATGAATTAACCTTTTTTCGTAAATTAAGGGGTAGATTTAATTCCCAAAAAAGGTTTGGTTGCCGATAAAAAATAGGTTTCGTTATTGTCTCACAGAGTACTACAACACTACTACTACAGAGTACCGCTATTTTCAATGAACCGAAAACCGGAACCGAGACTATCCAAGACGGTAATTTTTACGTTTTAGACGGTTCCGCTTCTGACTTACGCAGATTTTTGTATCTATAATAAAAACTATTTTCGTTTTTCGTTATTATTATTTTAATTAAATTTTGAATAAAAAAAAAAAATCATAAATAGAAATCTTTTATTAACAAACAATTCTTGAACCGGTTTTGGAGCCGAACCGGGACTGAACCGATATTTAACGGCCGAACCGGAACTGAACCGAACCGAAATTTAACAATTAGGAACGTAACCGAAAACCGGAACGAAAAACATTTCGGTTCCAGTCTCTGTATAAAATTAATAATTTTTATATGTACAACGGGTAATCAACCTTTAGGCTGATACAACTAAAGGCACTCCCCCCTGCAAGACGGAAAACCGTCATTTAAAACCGTCAAACCTTTGAGTATATATATATAGAGGAATCACCCCAATTGTAATACTACCTCAATAGATAGCGTTACTTCTATGATTTACAAATTTTTTCTAATTTTTTGTGCATAATATATTTAGGTTGCAATGTATCGAAGTATACAGTAAGATTTGTGGTTGAAAATGAATATAATTTAAACTTTTCCTCTTTCCGCTCGTATCGTAGATGTATAATACAAATACAACAAAAACAACAATAAAACGATTTAAAAACTAAAATGTAGAATAATTTTTTTTCCTATTTTCTTCGTTTTGAATGTTTTGATCGTACAAAACAGTGTGAATGTGTGAGTGATATTTGTTTTGTGTTGATGTTGCACAAAAAGATTGTGTGGGTCATGTGATTTTTGATTTTTAAATCTGTTGAAATTTAATTTTGAAACTATGAACTTAAATACATTTTAAGATTTCTGGAATAAAAAATCAAATGAACGTTCTTGTAGGGATATTTTTACCTCTGCGGTTCTAGTTATAAGTAAAAGTATTTTTGTTTATTAACACGAATACGAAGGATGTTTAAATATTTGTATAAATGGAAGTTTTCTATCGTTTTTCAATTTTCCTAAGTAGTGATAAAAAACGGAATGTGTGGTTTAAAGATTAAGGCAACAAATTATTGAAAATAACCACAGAAAAGTTGAACACTCCCATAAAATTTTGCGAAAATCATTTCTACGACAACGATATTCGTATTTTAGGATCAAAAAAAATTATAAATAAAAATGTGTATCCCGTTTCGTTCGATAAAGAATATGAAGGTCTATCAATTGTTCCAAATATACAAATTAGAAAGACATTCAAAAGAAAAGCTACTCATATCATCGAAAAAAAATTGATTTTGCCAGAAGTTCAATGTTTTTCTGTTATAGACAATATATCCCTCACTATTTCGCCATTCCTTGAAGACTATCATTTATCACTGGAAGGAAATCGATCACCTGCCGGTCCAAATTTAAGAGGAAATATTCAAACCGTATAACTAATATTTGTTTATCTAATTTTCATGATAATGATGAAAGAACTGAAGATCAATTTCCTGTCATGCCTTATATTAGAAGAAAAAAATCCAATATAATAAATTCAACGAAAGTTCCTTGATTTATATTTAATTCACCAAAACAGAAGAAATTAGATTTCTTATGCTCAGATAATTTAGTTAAAGAAACAATTAATGAAATGTTTAGTGAAAAAAGTGATCCGGTAAGAAAATTTATTTTGTCTCAGTTGCATCATAAATCTAATGCTCATTGGCAAAATGTCGAACGAGATTTATATTTAAATGTTTACTATAAATCTCCATCCCATTATAGTTATATGTTAGAATTAGAAGTTTCATTGCCTGCGGTGTCAACCATTCAAAAATGGCACTCAAATGAAAAGTGTCGCAAATATGTAGCAGACCAAGAGAGAGTGCACTTCTTTCAAAAATGGATAAATAATGTGTGTTGTTATTAGACGAAATGGCAATCAAACCGGAATTAGAATTTAATACTTCTGAAGATATAATATATGAATTTTTAGACCATGGTCATTTAGGTCGAAAAAATATCATTGCAACTCATGGTTTGATTATTATTTTACGTGGTTTGAACAGTAATTGGAAACAAACTTTGGGAATTTATATCGGTAATGTCAAAGGTGATGAGTTGCATCAAATTTTCACTTACTGTATTTCTGAAGCAACACGAATCGGATTTGATATATGTGTTGTGAATTGTAACCAAGGCAGTAACAAAGTAAGTGCCTATAAACTGTTAGGAGCTTCGGAGCCAAAGCCTTATTTTTTCTTAAATGAAAAAAAATCTTTTTTATGATCCGCCACATCTGATTAAAAGTTTAAGAAATAGGTTAATTAATGCTGATATAGTTACACAGTTTGGTAGAGTTTCTTGGAAAATTTTAGAGAAAATTTTTGATTTTAATGAAGGTACAATTAAAATATTTTATAAATTAACGAGGGAGCTTATACGACTAAATGCATTTGAGAAGTTATCCGTAAAATTAGCCACTCAAGTGTTCAGCAACGGAGTTTATATGGGAATTTTTGCGGCAATCGCAAATATCTTTTTCACATAAGCTGAAAAAACAGCCAAATTTTCAAAAAATCCAGATAAAAGTGCAATTTCCAAAGAATTAATAGGCATTATCGAAAATTTAACAAATAGCGCTTTGGAAATCCGATGGAAAAATGGCAATATCTTATTGTTTTACGGGTCTCCAACAAATTATTTTTTTTTTCGCTGGCGCTACATCCCATAGACGGATTTGGCCCCTTCCTTTTGAAGTTTTGTAATCATTTTTGTTAACGGATAATGAGTGATTAATTCATTGATCCTACCCTTAACCAGCCGTGATTTTTTCATCATCCGCCGGGAATCGAACCCGGGACCTCCGGAGCGTAAAGCAAGTATGCTAACCACTGTGCCACCGGGGTGGCAAACAAACATTGGGTTTGAAGAGTTGTAGTTTATAGAACACTTAGCCAAACAGAATATGATTTACTGTGAGAAAATAAAATGTGAACTTCATTATATTGGATTGCCAATTGAACTGATAACCCTGTTATGTCCAAATTAATGTGTTTTGGCATTAATTAGAAAATATGGATAAAAAATGTGATATTACATTAGCAGAGAATATCAAATAGAGTGCTTACTTCTTCCCGTAGTATTCTTTCGGAAGATATAAAATTGTATACGGTTGTATAAATCACAACACTTCAAGGTCAATGTTAAATTTCAGTTTATTGAATGAGGTAGTTTTCCCAGTTGTTCAAACATCAGTCGGCCCTTAATTTGCTATTTAGCGCAATAACGCTCCAATACAAAAGAAGTAACATTGCCTCAAAATTATATAAAAATATTGAACATAATTAGTTGCCTAGGCAAAGGCAGAGTTTTATTTGCCCTTGTTGGGGTTTAAATGAACCCGGAAGATATTCGCAATCTAGCAAGACTAAAAATGTATTATGGGGTGTTTATAAAACCGTATGGGATAAGATTCCCTGCGATTTTACATAATTTTTGGACCACTTCCGAGACGTGATGGAGGCGTAATAAAAATGTTCCAATGGTTCACAAATTATAAATGACTTAATTATTAATTAATTAGCCAAAAATAATTTTAAATTTAACTGATTTACTAATTATTTTTAAATTTTTCTGCATATCACAAATACTTATGCATCAAAAATATGAATCACAAATGCTTTTCAATCAAGTTTAATTGAATTTATTTGCATTACATTATGAATTTATTTATGAAATTTATATCAAATAAAACGTTATTTATAATTAAATTAAATAAGACAAAAAGAAAATCCAAAAAAATAATTTTCATCGGTTTTATATTACAACAAACATAAACGTTACCTAAAATTTTCTCACCACAATGACTAATGCATCAGATAGGAGTTTTTGTCAATTAAATAATGTTAAATCATAATGTTTATTCTTTTGTAATGTTAAATAAATTTATATTAAATAAAATAAAATTATAAGATTGTTTCATTTTTTTAAATATTTTGAAGTTTTCTAATGTTTTTTTTTTTAATAAAGAAAAGCACTTTTTTTAAAAACGGCTAAGCGGATTATGTTAATTTTGATCTTAAATGATTCTTAAAAGGTCCCCAAACAATACCCAATTTGAAATTTTCAAGTATGTATGTTAAAGTCGAATTTAAAGTTCATTCAGGAACACCGTGTAATGCTATTAATTTATTGGAACAAACCTCATCTACACCACTTTCAGAAACTGATGCAAACGAACACATTGATGAAGAGCTTGATTTAGAAACTGTGGAAGCTGCAATGCTCGATGATGAAGAAAATGACATAAAAGAATTGAAGGATTCAGTAATGAAAATACAATAATAAAATGTATTTCATTAAAAAGTTGTGCAAATGCATACGTAGCTGGTTTTTTGGCACACAAATTTATTCTTAAAAATAGAGACGCAAAATTTCAAGAAAAAAACAGCAAAACTAATAAAACGTGCTTACCATTCAAATTATACGGAACAACAACTACCTTGCAGAAGTTTGACTACACCATCAATGTTTGTAAAACATTTAAAGGAAATTGTCTCAATATTTGATAAATTTTTCAAAAATTTTAAAAAGAAACTGATTGTATTGACAGAAATGGCTTCCGTAATATTTTAAAAGCAAAATTTCTTCTTCCATTGTGAATCTCACAAAGATGAAATAATGAAATAAATCAATAAATAATCATGTGAATTAATCAAGTTTTAAATAAATTTATTTGAAATATTTTGAAAAACAATAATTTTTATTAAAATTACCTATAATATCAGAGCCTTCTAGAGTATAGAGCCATAATCATTATGACGTATTTTTTTGAAGCTTTTATAGTGGTATAGCTTTTCACTAATTTCCATAGGAATCCATAGTAAAAATGGTGTTTTTTAGCTTCAAGTTTTTCATTGAAAAAAGCAAAAATGTTACAAAATGTTTATACAAAAGTGTTCTACATATCTTTAGCAACAATATTCAGGAAGGGTTTATTGGTATTAAGTAAATATTAATTGCAGAAATATTAAAATTAAATTATTTGTAAAATATATTTTTCAAACTTTCATTTTGAAAAATACATCAAAGTTGGCTCTGACGAATTAAAATAATACTTGCTACATTTATCTTTAGTTTTACTAGTGTACGTTAGATGTCTCAGATTTATACAGAAAAATACGAAAAAAATTGTTTAATCACAAAATTATGGCACGTTCTTAATATTTTGAGAATTTGTTTTGCTTTTTCTACAATTTTTGAACTTAAATTTCCCCAAGTGGCGATTTTTGGTACGGTTTTTCAAAATGTTTACTGCCCACTGCCATCTATGTATATTGGCTTAATGCACACGATTTGTAGTAAGCTTTTTTTTTTAATTTGACCAGAATGCTGTTGTTATGAACTTTTTTTTATATTTTGGTTTAAATAAACCAATTATTACAAGAAAATGAAAACGATTTACTTAAACGAGATTTATATATGTTGAAATTCAAACATTTTTGAAAATATTTCAGAAATCATAATTAAGAATTTGCAACGTTTTCATTTACAAATTTGTCTTCGGAAAAAAAGTGATTTCCCATATGTTTTATGTGTTTTACTATGAAAATTTTGGTTTTTTCCTCGTTTCTAATTCCTTTATAAAAGCTTCGTTTTTTAGATTATGGCTTGTATAATCAAGGTTGCTTTGATAATATACATAAAACGTTTCTTTAATAGGTGCTAGAGTTTACTTATTAGCTGTCTTCTAAAATGTCATTCTAGCCATTTAAATTTGCGCCGTCAGCACGAATTAAATCTAAATCCAGCAACAACTCTGTGGTTTATTTATTCTCATTACAACAAAATTTACCTAACAAGTGATTTTGATTAATCTTCAACTCGAGCTGGGATTCAAGTATACCCTGTATTTTCTTTGTTACTAAACCAACTTTAGTCTGATATGTTAAGCACTGATTGTATTCATTATTATTTCTATATTTCACAGAAAATAAATTTCACTTGTTGTCATCTATAAGCAATTATTAAGGCTCTACGCACAAATCCCAAGATTAAAATATACCACAATAAACTGCAGACACTTTGTTTTATCCCTCCAGACCAGGCGTAACATAAACGTACAGTTTACGAAGACTTCACTCTACTGAGGTGTTCGTAAACTGTACACTAAAACAGTACGGATATGGTTCGTATGGTGTACTTTTATCACATGAGAAGTCAAACAAATTTGCGAAGACTTTTGTATGTATTGGTGTGTATAAAACTGTTCATAATGTGTACGTTTAAACGTTACATTTATGAGCCATCTAGGTGTAACATTTACGTAAAGTTCAGAATGCGTCCCCAGATATAATGTTAAATGGAAATTAGTTATTAAATAATAAATACAAACAAATTGTGTTTTAAATTAAATTTATTTTTATTGTATACTTTTCAAGGATACATATAATTCGTTTTTATATTTTGGTTTATTTTTAATATACATAGGTATATAATGTTTAAATTGATGCGCAGTTGTATTAAGAATGAACAATTGAAAATAAAGCCAAAAAACATATTGCAACTTTCAGTTGTAATTTTAGTGTGGTTTTTACATAAAATACAAGTTGATGAAACGTATTGTATGTGTATTAGTGTAAAAACCCGTTCGTAAACTGTTCGTAAAATGTACGCTTTCGATGTATACATTTTTGCGCCTTGAGGGATTCGTCTCATGACTAATGAAACATTTTATTGTAACGGAAAACCAAAAAGTTTATTTAAAAAATGAGGAACGACAATAATATTGCTTATGTTTGGATGAGTATGTATAGGTATAAAACAAATTATGTACACTAAAAAACAAGGTATATATTGTATAATGTATTGTGAAAATGAAAATAAAAAAAAATTTAAAAAACAAACGAAAAAATGGATTTGTGTACCATTCAAGGTTATTTCTTCGTTTCATTATTATTATTCATTCTACTTGTATTATTTATAAAAAAATGCCGATTGTCGCGCTCTCATCTTGCAGCGAGGTAGTATTACAACTTTTTTTTCGGTTTGGTGATTGCTCTATATATATATACTCAAAGGTCAAACCCAATTTTTGGCTAAATTGCTTCACTTTGCAATATGAAAATTATTAAAAAATAGTTCAATTCTATAAGTTCCACCTTATTCTAAGAAAATTTTATTAAAATTGATTTAATTTTATTCAAAAAACTCCAATTTTGTATTTCGACGGCCGTCAAGCAAAAATCCGTCCGGCAAAATATAAAATTGGGGTTTTTGAATGAAATGAAATCAATTTTAATAAAATTTTCTACAAATAAGGCGGAACTTATAGATTCGGGCTATTTTTTAATAATTTTGATATTGAAAATCAAACAATTTGGTCAACAATTGGATTTGACGTTTTGAAATACCGGTTTACTGTTTGTGCATGGGGCAATGTCTTAATGCATAGAGATGGTAGCATTAGACAATTAAAGGTTTTTTTAATTTGTAATTTCTAAATTTTGTTTTCGCTTAACCTGTACAAATAAAGTTTTCTCAATTGTACGTAGTCCTACGTTAATAGGTCGTGTCTCGGATACAAGCTCGTCGGTTTTTTTCTGTGCTGATTGTTAACCTTGAACATAAACTAAAAAAATATACATAATGACAACAACAAAACTATAAACATATAACAAAACTGAATTCATCACCGACTTTTTTCAGCAATAATGTCCGACTTATTATAAGATTTACTATGAAAGTTGACCAAAAAAAATCAGAAAATGATGAAAAAAAAAAAGTTACAAACCAAATTTCATCATTTTCCGATTTTTTTGGTAAACATTCGGAAAAAAATTCATGTTTTCAGCTAAATGTCAGGAAAATACAAAAATTATCGGATATAAAAATACTTGGGGATGGAAGAAAATAGGAAAGTTACCGTTTTATTTAAAAATGAGAATTAAAATTTTTTTAAATGTTTTCATGTGTAATTTAATTATTTATTTTGTTTGGAAAGCACTTTCTCGCTATTTCGTAAAACTTTGACATAATATGTATTTTCTAAGGGAGACCTTTTTTATGCGGTCCCTCTTCACCAACCGACATACATTTTTTTGTAATTTTTATACAAAATTTTTTATTATAGCGGTTTATGGAGTTTGTAAATATTTTTTGAAGTGAAACTTATTTAGTACCGGGGTGATTTTTAACCCTTAAGGGACACACTATCAAAAAGTTACGTAAGAGACACACTGGGTGATTTTTACCCAGCGATACTTTGAAAGCTTATATCTCGTGATCAAATTGATCAAATTCAATCAATTTTTTTTCAATTGATAGAAAATTTTCTCAAGAACATAAAAACATAATTTTGTTGCGATAAAATAAAAAGGTGCAAAAATATTTACAAAAAACTAACGGAACTTTTTTTAAAAATCGTCCTTTTTTTAAATGCTTATATTTCTATCAAAAATTAATATTTTGACACTCTGTAGGTGACCGATGAAAAGCTAACGAGTTGAACCTTAAGATGGTACTATGGGTTTTTCCATCCATTGCAAAAACTATATTTTTTTGCAAATCGAAAAAAGGAGTTTTTTGAAAACAGCAAAATTGAGGTAAAATCTAAAAGTTGGCTATTTTGCGTGAAAAAATAACGTTTTTGAAATTAATAATCGATATCCCCCCTTAGAAGAGAGATACAGTGCGCTCATACAATAGAAGCCGAGCAGTGAGCGTCGTAAAAACAGGTATGGGTAAAAATTACCCAGTGTGTCTAAGGTCAGAAAAACATGTTCATTTCAAAAATCTTTTTTTGTTAAATATTGCGTGTTTGTGTTAAACTTATAGGAGTATAATTTTTGTCTGTTTCATTTGAACTAAAATATGTATGTATACATAGAGGAATCTCACTATAACGGACATCAACGGGACCAAAAAAGTTGTCCATTGAAGTGAGGTGCTTGAACTGAGGATTTGTGATTTTTTTTATAAGAATTTTATTGGGGTTCTATTTCTTATCCGATTTTAATAAAATTCAGCATCCCCAATGTAAATGGGATTCTTAAATGATAGTTAGGATGGAACTTGGCCATTTCTTATCCGATCCTGATGCAATTCAGCATGTACGATGGAAATGGGATTCTAAAAATATTTTCTTAACTGATTTTGATGAAATTCAGCATGTATGATGGATAAGGGATTTTAAAACGAGTTTTAGCCGATGTTCTGGAATATGGCCAATTAGGAAGGAACTTGGCAATTTCTTATCCGATTTTTATGAAATTCAGGAAGTAGGATGGTAAATAGGACTCCACCCTATAGGAAATAGAAATTTTAAATGAAGTTCTTGGATATGACCGACTAGGAAGGAACTTAATATGATTTAATGTATTTGATGACCTGTTTTATAAATAATTTTAGAACCCCATTTCCATAGTACATGCTGAATTTCATTAAAATTGGATAATAAATGGGCAAATTCCTTCTCAATTGGCCAAATTCCAGAACTTCGTCTAAAAATCATTTAAGAATCCCATTTCCATCGTACATGCTGAATTACATCAAAATCGGATTAAAAAAAGCCAAGTGCCTTCCAAATTGATCATATTCCAGCACTTATTCGTCTAAAACTCCTTTGAGAATTCCATTACCATCGCACATGCTAAATTTCATTACGATCGGATCAGAAATGGCCAAGTTCCTTCCTAATTGGCCATATTCCAGAACTTTACCTAAAAATCATTTAAGAATCCCATTACCATCGAGCATTCTGAGTTTCCTCAAAATCGGATAAGAAATAGCCAAGTTCCTTCCTAATAGGCCATATTCCAGAACTTCATCTGAAAATCATTTGAGGATCCCATTTTCATGGTACATGCTGAATTTCATTAAGATCGGATAAGAAATGGGCAAGTTCCTTCCTAATTGGCCATATTCCAGAACTTTACCTAAAAATCATTTAAGAATCCCATTTCCATCGAGCATGCCGAATTTCATCAAAATCGGATAAGAAATAGCCAAGTTCCTTCCTAATAGGCCATATTCCAGAACTTCAACTAAAAATCATTTGAGGATCCCATTTTCATGGTACATGCTGAATTTCATTAAGATCGGATCAGAAATGGGCAAGTTCCTTCCTAATTGGCCATATTCCAGAACTTTACCTAAAAATCATTTAAGAATCCCATTTCCATCGAACATGCTGAATTTCATCAAAATCGGATAAGAAATAGCCAAGTTCCTTCCTAATAGGCCATATTCCAGAACTTCATCTGAAAATCATTTGAGGATCCCATTTTCATGGTACATGCTGAATTTCATTAAGATCGGATAAGAAATGGGCAAGTTCCTTCCTAATTGGCCATATTCCAGAACTTTACCTAAAAATCATTTAAGAATCCCATTTCCATCGAACATGCTGAATTTCATCAAAATCGGATAAGAAATAGCCAAGTTCCTTCCTAATAGGCCATATTCCAGAACTTCATCTGAAAATCATTTGAGGATCCCATTTTCATGGTACATGCTGAATTTCATTAAGATCGGATAAGAAATGGGCAAGTTCCTTCCTAATTGGCCATATTCCAGAACTTTACCTAAACATCATTTAAGAATCCCATTTCCATCGAACATGCTGAATTTCATCAAAATCGAATAAGAAATAGCCAAGTTCCTTCCAAATAGGCCATATTCCAGAACTTCACCTGAAAATCATTTGAGGATCTCATTTCCATCGTGCATGCTGAATTTCATCAAGATCGGATAATAAATTGCCAAGTTCCATCCTAATTGGCCATATTCCAGAACTTCATGCTGAAATTCATAAAAATCGGATGAGAAATGGCCCAGTTCCTTCCTTATTGGCCATATTTCAGAACTTCATCTAAAACTCGTTTGAGAATCCTATTTCCATCGTACACGCTGAATTTCATCAAAATCGGATAAGAAATGGACCATTTCTTTCCTACTTGGCCACATTCCAGAACTTCATCTAAAACTCGTTTAAGGATCCCATTTCCATCGCACATGCTGAATTTTATCAAAATCGAATAAGAAATGGCCAAGTTTCTTCCTAACTGGCCATAAGTTGAAACAAACACACAACAACAAAAAGAATTTTTTAAATCAGACGTTTTTCTAACGTAAGAGACACACTGGGTGATTTTTACCCATACCTGATTTTGCGACCTTCATTGCTCAGCTTCTATAAATGCACTGAATCTGGCCTAAGGGGGGATATTAGTGGACATTTCAAACTTCCCTAATCCACTGGCCCGATGGTCCAAGGACCACACGTTTTAAAATGGCGCGCGTTAAAAAAAAAGACCTGGGTTAATTTAACCCAGTGTGTCTCTTAAGGGTTAAAATCGATGAAACAAAACAAAAATTACAAGCAAAAAATGAAAAAGCGATATGAAACGAAAAAAGCGACAGTTTTTCTTTTATTTTTGAAGTGGAATTTTTTTAGGCAGGGTATGATTCGAGAAAAACAAAAGAATATTGAAACGAATTTGAATGAATTTGTTTGAAAGTAATACAAAAACAACATCTACAAACAGACGAATCAATGCCTCCTAGATTTGTAGTATATTGAGGTATTGATTGCAATTTACAAGTATATTATATAAAACAAGTTTAAAAATTGTGTTTGTAAATAATTTGCTTGTACACAAATATCTCAAACTTAATGTTTTTGTACTATTTAGATGTAGGCGGTTATTATATTAAATAACTTATTGTAAATTTACAATAAATAGAGAAGTGAAGTTTATAAAACTTAAATTTGTATAGATATTTAAAGGATCATACAATGAGAGTTGGCAAATTAAGATTAAATTTAATACTTTTATACTAAATACAAAATGTATTTCTTTTTCTCGGGCAATTCAAAAATGAAACAATTGGTTTATGCTAGCTACAAAATGAGACATGGAAATTACACTCTGCAATAGTTCCAAATGACATGAGAAAACTGCACCTATGCATCAATCGCTGGTTGCATTACTTTAGGTAAATTATTTAGTATTCTGAATTTCTCTTGAAGAAAATGTTTGTCTTAAGCAAAATTCACTTTAAAATATAAACGGAGCAATACACCATCACAATTTTTCTTGCGTTCTCAAGCTAAAATGTTGCTTTAATATCAGTATTAGAAAATAATATTGCTTTTATTCCGTTTATCGTGTCTTTATAAGTAGATTTTGTATCGAGTTGTAATAATCCTATTTTACCAGATCATGGAGTAACAGAGATTGAGAAAAATAACTAGATAATGTTGAATGTGCAATTATCTAATTTGGATATGTCTACTCTGACTTTGTATAATACTCCTATAACACTATAAGGATCAATTGACTATTTCTTCAATTCTTGCAGCGGAAAAGCGACACATTTTACTGTATATTCCAGGCGGACCATTGAACGATAAATTATAGTAATTAGTGTGACTGTACTTGCGAACACTGTTCTATAGGTATATATAAAAGCAAACATTTGATAAAAGAAAGTAATAAGAAGTAAACCTTAATTCCCAGAAAGAAATCGCAGCAAAAAAACATTTTCTGAAATAACACGCGCTGTAAGAAAAAAAAAATAAAAATTTCCATGAACTGGTTTTCTGCGAATTGTGGTGGGGCCAAACCAAGACAAATGTCATTGAAAGTTGGAAGTGTATTTGTTCATTCGTGAATCGTGATACGAACAAGAGAATAAGAGATGAGAGGGAGAGATTTGTAAAATCAGTTTTTTTTTCAGTTTTCGGTTTATTGTTAAACTGTATAGTTGTACAGTGTATAGATCGAAAATAAAAATTAATTAGGAAAGTGTAGAAAACAAGTGTTTATAAAAAAATATTTTTATTGTCTTCCGTCAATTCACAGAAAAATAATTTATTCAACGTAATTTGCAGAAAAATAACTCGCAGAAAAACAGTTTAAAAATAAAGAAAAACAATATCTGGGTTCAAAGCAAAAATATATAAAAGTGAAATAGTTCAAGATGAACAATAACAACAATGTGACAACCGAAAAAAATAAACCAACATTATTAGTTGATGGATTTCTGTTCATTCGTGATAAAGAATACAAAGAAAAAACTTATTGGCTATGTAACGATTACAAGCCGAAATATTGCAAAGCCAGATTGCACACAAATTCACATGATGGCAAAATAATAAAAGTAATTGGTGAGCATACGCATGCTGGCAATGCAAGTAACATAGCTGTAAGAAGGATTATTACAGAATTAAATGAAAAGGCAAAGACGACACACGATAGCACTCAATTAATAATTGCAGAATGTTCAAATAATACGTCGTTTGCCGTAAAACAGCACATGCCTTCCGTAACATCCATGCAACGAGCTGTTAAACGAATAAGGCAAGGAATCGAAACAGTTCCCCGAACCATGGCAGAAATGAATATATTGGATCAATACAAAATTACTGAACTTGGTAAACCATTTTTATTGTACGATTCTGGAGCAGCTGAACAACGTACATTATTGTTCTCAACTGAAGAAAATTTACAGTTTTTGAGCGATTCAAGTGTTTGGTACGTGGACGGCTCACTAAAAACCGTACCTTTGCTATTCGATCATTTATTTACGATTTACGGTGTCAAAGAAAATCTGTATTTACCGCTTGTGTATGCGCTTCTACCAAACAACACAACCCAGACGTATCAAGATTTGTTTGAGCAACTGAAATTATTATGCCCCAATTTAAATCCGACCATAGTTTGGTCCGAATTTGATCAAACAATTGTAAATGCCATTCAGTTGAGTTTTTCTGGTGCAAAACAATATTTTTGTCCCTTTCATTTGGCACAAAATGTGTATCGAAAATTAAGTGACTCCGGATTTAAACGAAATTACGACGAAGATCCAGAATTTGCACACAACATTCGGATGCTGCTAGCGATTGCGTTTGTTCCTTCAGCAGACGTTATAAATGCGTTTGAGTTATTTAAAGACGAAAATGTACTTACTGAGGAATTCATTGAAATATTAGACTATTTCGAAGACAATTATGTGGGGCGACTGGATACCCGTTTTAAAAATATAACTGGCAGACGAGACCCTAAATATGCGATTGAAGCGTGGAATTTTCATGAAATCACAAAACAAGGATTATTGCTGACATATACAAATGTTACGGGATGGCATAATAAATTTAAAAAATTGATTGCCGCAAAGCAACCCCCTTCGATTTGGTGTATTTTGGAGAAGTTACAATCGGAACAATCGAAAACAGAAATAATTATGCAACAGATTGTTGTTGGCATGCCTCCACCAAAAAGGAAATATCGTGACCATGATCAGAGACTAAAAAATATCACAAACAATTATTCATCAATGGCCATTATTGAGTTTTTGAGTAATGTCGCGTTTAACATAACCATTTAAATGTGAATTCTTTTATATTTAAACAAATTATTAATGAATTAAACTGATCAATAAATACTTGTACATGCTTAATTGTTTTATTTAGCAGTGTTCCCTCGCCGCCTTGCTTCAGTTCTGTTTTGTGTCTGTTATATTAAAATATTATTGGACATGAATAAAAATTTAAAACAGTAGGAACCTTTCCTCTGCTGCAGCACAAATGTGATCGGTGAAGTGCTGTGCCACATTTGGAACAGCGCCTCTTTCAGCTTTCAATGGATTGTAACACTTCTTCTTATGCTTCTTGGAAGCCAGTAAGTAGCCTCAGCTCAGGCTTCCTAAGTAAGAGAACCTCTTTGATTCCGGTTGACGAAGGTGATAAAAATCGTTTCGACTGCCTTAGGCCTGGATTCTTCGTCACTTTGAGGACTTTTGCTTACCCTTCCAGCGTTTTTCCGCTGCTTTCAGATGTCCCATAGTGACCTCGTAGCCTGCATCATGCTAAGGCAGCATCAGACATCCTTAACCGCAAGTTCATCTGCCAAAACATCGATATGGTCCTTATTCAGATACCATAAATTATGTATAGCAAATACACTATAGGTAATCAAGTAACGGGATTACTAAAACAAGTGGGTAATTTGATTTATGACAACGAAAGCCACACTTGTAGTTCACCTTGTAGACAACCTGATTTAGCTTGTCCACCGTTAGGTAATCCACTGAAAAGGTACAGAAGGCTGAACTGCCTGCCTGACTTTTGATAAAACCAAAAAGCCAATCCGTTCCCAAACGCAGTTTAGAAAAGTGACAAACACAATCTGAGCCCGAGGTAGGTTACTCGTCTCAACAACCTTCAACCGTGCTCCTTTCCATGGCTTTATATTCTCGATAGCAGCCTAGCACCACTGTCATTTAGCTGATCCATCATCAAGATCATCTCTGGAAACCCACGAGTAAGATTCCAATGATCTCCGATTCTGCTGCCTGTCTGAATGTAATTCCAGACCGAATTGCATTACCCGAATTTTTCATCGGGACACTGTGTTAGCCCTAGACTCCTTTTGTGCTGGTGGTGTATCGTCCTCAGAGCGATTCCTCTTGGATACAGGGACCTCTTAAGGGGCAATAGTTTCCTACAGTGGCCGTTGTGCCAAAAGTTTTGTTCCCTCTGTATCGCTTCTTAGCCACTCTACATTACGTTGGGATTCTTTAAAGGTTTGTCAGTGACCACTATTTTCCATTATCTCATGTACAGAGGAGTTGTCCTCACTTGAGGGGGAGATTTCATCTAACGAGATGTCCAATTTGGAAAGCAGAGGATTTAGCCGATGGGATGAGAGAGTCACCTATCAGACACCCAGCCCTACTACAGGAAGGCTACAATAAATATAGAGAGCAATTGGTATCAAACCATTCATCTATCGGCTACGCTGTCCCACCTTAAATTACGCTTTTTTATCAAGGTTTCCTCCTTTAGTGCCATTCTTTAGCCTGTTGTCGAATGACAATCAGTTTCTGGTGGTTGCCACAAGGAAGAAGTATGTATGCTTGTGAATCGTGATCAGGTTGCCCTTCACAAAACCCTGCACCCAGAACCTACCTAAAACATGACCAGAACAACCTGCTTTATTGTGCACGATACGGGAAGGCAATCCTGAAGAACCGCTATTAGTGAATTTCTTGAAATGTTTTATGTCTTCGCGCTTGTCAAATTTAAAGTTAATTTGAAGGCCGAGACCAGAGTGTTGCAGCAATGCGACGCGAAGCGACAACAGGACAATGGCATTTCTCTGCCGCACTTTAGCGAAAAGAACATTAATCAGAAAAGTCTTCCCGCGTAGCGCCTGGAGCATTCAAATAGAATATGCCACCCCGCCTATCCAAAGCTGCTCTTGAAATCTTATAATGCTTGCTTGTGATATTGGACCATTTTCGGCTCATTCTCATTCTCTCCTACGTATGTTGTGAGCAAATGTATTTTGTAATTTATTTCTGTATGTACTTCACACGGAAGAGCAGCATCAATCATCAGCTCCCAAAGATGTAAGCCTAAACGTAGATTATAACTCTGTTGAAGATGTCCTTAGTGTAGCGAGTTGTTTAGGTGGATGGTATTCACCCGGCTAAGGCCTTCGCTGGACTTGATTCCTGGTTGTTCTGGTACAATTTGGACCTTACGGTAGTTCCAACACTTGTTTCTCCTGTTTTTCGTTCCACTATAGTACTTTGGGATTTTATTGTACAGCAATGGGCGAGGAAAGTCGTGTTGTATGAAAAGTCTTAGGAAAGCCGTGAATATTGTTTCTTGATTTGCGTTAGCTCTTTCAGCTGCATTTTCTGACTATTCGGCCATTCTCTAGGTGGACATTTTGATAAACTACTAGGTATGTAGGGTGGCGAATATGGATAGGGAAGTCTAATATTCTCCACACCGCTTCGTTGCTGCTTATGTATCTTTCCATTTCATACTGATGAATTTCATTAAGTTCATTACCTCCACTTTGTGGCAATCCAAATATGGCCATATCGGATTCCTTAATCGCAGACATGATTGATTGACTTGACATACGGAGCATTACGGAACAATCCACATATTGACAATAGACTCTCCCGAGCTTCAAACATTACGATAAAGTGGATATTCTCCCTGCTCTGTCTGAGTCCATTTCATAAAATGCCGACGGTTTCGCTTCGTGAAGTGGGGATTTCTATATCCGTCGGGTCCGTGCATCTCCTTCATTACCATACTAAAATGTCCTGAGTCTTCTTCTCGATCAGGGATTTCCGCACTGAAGAAGTCAACCAAACCCCTCTGTGCATGGGTGGACCAAAATACATGCATCAGGCAGCCCACGCTTTTTCCACTCTATCATATAAACACGTATCACAACAAACTTCACTAAAAACCTTTAAGCTTGTGAAGAGACCCATGAGTGCATTGTGCTTCTGATGAAAGTCTCTTACCGAAAAACCATTACGATGCTGGAGTTTTTATCCGTCGAAAAGTTATTGTTGCAGCTCTCTCCAATTCGTATTGCACGTGAAGGTGATGAAGAGGTCCGGTCTACCGTTATTTCGCACGTAGGTAATGGCATCCTTAGTTAGCTCGTGCATATATCGGGGGGCCTGCAGTAAAGTTAGAAGGTTTTATGAACAACTGGCCTATGTTGGCAATACGTCCTTCGATGGTGGTGGCATCCTTCTGGTTCAGTCGAATGTACCTCAGGTTTTCAGATTTGACCTTGAAATACACGTGTAGCAGTGAAATGTAAGTATAAGCATAAAAGTTCTTAGCAGAAAGCTTGGTTGTGGCTCCATCCCAAAAATCTATGGATTCTGCAGAGCCTTCGTTTGATGTTATCCCAGAACAATGCATTGGATTGCCTCTTATTTTCGCCTTATATGATTTTATTGGCTAAGGCAACCAGCTTAAAAAATTAAGGACTGACCTTTTCCATGGCTAATTTTAAACTGTGGACATAGGAGTTTTCATGATGCAGCTGAAGGTATAAAATTTCGACGGCACAAAATCCCGTATAGGTACAAAATCCCATAATCTGGAGGAAACCCTAAAACTAAATGAAATAAGCAAAGGCCTTCTATGCCAAGTTCGTCCATTTCTTGTGCCAAAAAGTCGCACAACCAAGCTCTCGATTATCGAATTAAATTTTTTCGTGAATAATTTCAGGTTTTTCGGTTCCCCGGTATCGGCTGTTTTACTTATTTACACAGCCGTTGAGACAAAAGGGCGCTTCATCGCTCATGACAGTTTTCTGCCAAAAGTTTGGTTCGATTTGAATGATGTTTGGTAGAAGTATGAGCGTATTTACAATAAATGTTGGATCACATGGTATCAATTTGCTTGTTAAGTGAATTTTAATTTTGTTGAGTGGCCCGTTTGTTGTCTGCCGCTAAACTTTACATCTGTACCTGCATCACTTTTAAGAAATGCTACAGTTAAACGTCTCAAACTCCCATCTGCTCGCTTTTACACATAGATATTTCGATCAAAATTTTCTTCTCTGCAAACAACCGAAGATTTATTTTCATAAAACAATTTAAGCATTTCTGCTCACTCTTTTAGTGTATGCCGATTGCCGCTACAAAACAAATTGTACACTGTTGTACACGTCTTTACTTCGCAAAATATCAAACCGGACTGATAAATTTACAGAAATACGAAAATAGCGCCACCTTTCGTTCTTGCACTCTATGTAGTTTCCCTTGAAACCCACCACATCACGTGTATTTACAATTTTTTTAAGATATTCATATAATGGCGCTACCTGTACTTCCACTAAACTCAATAAAAAAAGATAATCTTGAATTTATATATTGAGAGATTAGTTCACTAAACACACTACATAGTCATTAATCCTGAAATAAAAAGCGATTAGATAATTTTGAACTTGGCACACTATAGCTAATTTCTAAAAATTTACTAATGGCGCTTAGCTAATCCCTAGTCTGTCAATGGTATTAGAATGCTCTTAGAAAAAGGCTACTTAACATCGTATCTCTGACACTAAGGTTGTTAATATCTCCGTTATGGCGCTGGGGCGAATTATATGTTTTTCATAAGCAGTTGTCGCAGAGACTTGAAAGGGGAGTCATTGGAATGGTTTTGATATAGAGATTCTAAGAGAAAACAGTATTTATCTCTAGGTACTGAAGATCAATTTTTTCTGAAGATCAATTTTTTCAATCAAATATGTATAACCGTGTAGCATGTCGTTGGACGAGTCTTCAAGAATGCGACAATTTTATTTCTGACACTTTAGAGTTTGATTAATGTACACCGCTGTGGCGCTTTTGCTGTATACCTGGTTGGTATGGTCACCCATAGACGTCTTAAAGACTAGAAAGGGCAGTAAATAGGTACGGTTCCCTTGACCGATAGATCCAAACAAAGTTTTTCGCCACTCTTATAAATATTCACCATAGTAAAGAGAGACACAGAGTGCTGCTATACATCGTTGTAAATGTCTTGAAGAATGAAACGGTTTGTTTATCTGACACTTTAGTTATTAGTGTCATCGTTATGGTACTATTGATAGATATGAGTGCTTGGTTACTTGCAGATGTCCTATAAACTTGCATGTGGTATTGTTGTAAACGTTTTGATCGAAAGAAGAATTTTATTTCGGACACTTTAGTTATCAAATTTGACGTTATGGCGCAGTCGATATACATACCTTTTTATCAATTGCAGACGTGATATAGACATAAAAGCAGTCCTGTTGTAAACCGGTTAATTGAGACTAGGGACGCAAAAAATCCAAATCTGTTTACCACGCTAATTAATATTTGCTACGGTGAAATGAAATCCGTTATGTATGATTGAAAAGGCCTTAAAATATACTCGCAAGAAATTGTTTCAACATAACAGCGCCAAATCACAGAGAAAATGTTTGGGATTAAAACAATGTTAATTAAATGTATTTTATTTTAACCTCCAAAAATTTTACAACACGTTTTTTCTTGTTCGTCTCTTCTGCTAATTTTTTCTCTCCGGTTTTTGCTTTTTTTTACATGGCGTCCCTTGTTTTGTATTGTTAATATTTTTGCTATTCGTCTTTTCACGCAGAGTATTTGACATCTGGTGAACGGTTTTACAACTTAGTCAAAGGTGATCAACCGATAAATAAATGTATAATTTGACATGTTTCTTTGTGAATTTGTTTCAAAATAATCGTCTTTTGTAATTAAAAAATTATATTCATTTAGAAAGGTAATTAATTTATCAATAATATTTCATTTTAAATATAAATGCGGTACATAAATAACCGGTTATCACCTTTGGCTCGTAAAAATCGTGGCGCCTCTTGCGGCGCTTTAAAGGCGAATAGGTTGCTCAATTTTTCGATAATTTGAAATTGTACCGGCTAACTTATATTGACTGCAGATACAGCAGCCAATTTAATGTTCAAATTGCACCTTAACCTTGACGACAATGTCACCTAATAAGCATTGTTGATATCAGCCTCTGAACAAGTGTCGAGTGTACAAATTGTTTCATTCAATAAGACCTGAGTGGGAGTAGATTTAAGAATTGTTGTGGCTTCACAGGGCCAACTTTACGTATAGTATTAGAGCGGGTGCTACTATGCTGCTACTAGGGCCATCCTGAAGAGTTACTTCCTCTGAAAGCTAACGTGCAAATATTAATCATGTATAGTTAAAAATGTTCCTTCCGGAGACAATTGTTCAGTATAAACAGGGTTAATCATAAAACGCAAGAGAAGGGTTAACCATGTATACGATAAAATTAATAGTGTATAGTTCCATTTCCATATGCAATTCAGCACATAATCCCTAGATGATAGTTATGAATGTACATACTAGTTACATTTATGAAATATGCAATTCTGCTTATAATTCTTAAGTAAAAATATTGAATATAAATTAGGCAAATTGACTAATAAAATCAGTATCACCCAAACCATTATCAACGTTATTTCACTGTATGGTATAGCCCCCACCAAGCGGTAAGCTCAGAACAAAGTAAATAAAAATAGATTCAAGCTGAGGCGGAATCTAACAGAGTGGTCCTTCGAGCCAACCAACAACTGGCGATAAAGCGTTGTCTAGGCCTTCAACATGCACATTATAGAAAATACTCAACGACGGCCTGTCACTTACACCGACACCGAGTCATCGTCAAACCGGAAGGGATAAGCGATGATAAAGGGCATTCCAAAAACCCAAATGCTAAATATGGGATCAGATCCAACACACCTGGAACTACAACTGTTCGGGACCGCCAGAAACCAGGAATATATCTGAAAAAGAAGGGAACAAAAATCAAAACAAAGAAACACAAATCCTGGAAAAATACTTATCTGAGGTCATATGATCCAATTCCAATCGCATCGATGAATCCGCAGAATGATACACATTCTAAAAGTAGATTGGAATGATAGAAATAGTTTAAAAATATGTTATATTATTAGTTTACTCACCTATTTAATGTTTTGTCTTGTTTATGATAATTTATTTATTTACTGTCAAAATGTCAAAAACAAGGAATCCATTAACAAGAGGAATACATAAAGTGTCCGAAAAGTAAAACTGGCCGAATTGAATAGTCGCGCCATCTAAATATCAGCACATGCACTATGCAAGCAAATCTTCTGTCGATTGGCGTCAATTTTTATTAGAATTAATTGCAATCAGCCATCCGAAGAGTCAACAACAAAATATAAAATAAATGGCAAATCATCTTTAATAAACTGCAAGTCATCAAAAAGAAAAGTTGCATTCTGTGAGTCGAAGCGGACAATATAGAAAAATAAAGTGTTTATAAGCAAATTAGTGTTGTGTTTGTACTTATCATTTGTGACAATTAATAACCACGTTGGATTTTCGCGAGTCATTTATCTTGTGGTGCCTAATTGCACGTAAACGAGTCAGCCCACGTTTTCCACGAGCCTACATTTGGTCCTTCGAGCCGGATCGGGGCCATAATCAAGAATCTAGCATCATCGTAAACGAGTCAGCCCACCTTTTCTACGAGTGCACGAGCCTACAACAACAACTCATAAAGCGGCAAACAATTTGAATGTGAAGCCTCTACAAAAAAATTGAAAACGCCGAGGATCTTGCTGATACTGGAACAAAACCGGCAATGAAACTTTCACTAGCAACAATGCAGAAAATTATGGATCAAATAGCCGAACTCCATGAGGAAATTTGCATGCTAGTTAGTGATGAACAAGAATAACACAAGAAGTATTTCACAGAACAATACTTCGAGAACAATGATAGACACTATCAAACTATCATCCTTCAAATAGCGACGAATATAGAAGGAACAGAAAAAAGTAAACCAACAAACCAGATAACGGACATTCGGTTACCATGAATTCAAATCCCAATATTTTCTGGAGATTACCAGAAGTGGACCGGGTTCCGTGACACATTCAGCAAGCTGATCCATGAAAACACACAGATCAGCGACACTCATAAAATCAACTATTTAAAGGGTCAGTTGGAAGGTGCTGCTGCCAAATTAATCAACCACCTACAACCAACAGAAGAAAATTACCAAAATTATTAATATTGCTTGGGAAATTTTGAATAGCAGATATAACAACAGAAGATTGCTGATTTCAATATATTTAAATACGTTGTTGGGTCAGACAAATATAAACGTAGGGTTTGCCGCAGCGCTGAGAAATCTTCACGATACAACAACAGAATGTTTGTATGGAATCCGGGAATGCAGGGGTAAATATTGAATCTTGGAATTCTATAATAATCTTCACCTAGTCTAAAAATCTGGACAACAAGTCATGACGACTCTGTGAGATTTCCTTGACAAATCCAAGGGAATTCCAGTCAACAACGTAACTTGTAAAATTCTTGGAAGGAAGGTTTAAATCATTAGACGCCAGTGGCAACCAAAAGCCATTAATGATACCAACAACCTCCACAACAACATATCTTTTTGCAAGAGCGAACAAAGGTCAAACAGTTAAACGAGCCTTTGTATCAATAACAAGCATCTGTGTCTACTATAGAGATGGACATAAGATTAATGAAGGTGGAGAATTCAGCAAATTAGACTCCAGCGAGAGATGGCAAGTAGCGATGCTGCATAAGTTATGCAGAAATTGTTTAGCAGCGGAACATGAAACAAATCCATAAGAAGCAAAGAATAACCAATGAACTATTTGTAATGGAAGGCATAACACGGGATTGCACATCAGTTACAAGGCAGGCAAGCAGCAGGTATGTGAAAGTTATATGAGAACACATACAGGCTCAAAGATAATACCCACAGATATGAACACATTAACAAAAGGCGAGGGGAAACCCATGCTGGTCAGAACATTAATTAAGCCATGGGCTCTCAATGGCCATTTATCACCACAACAACAGTAATATCATTAATTAGAGGACGCCCACAAGATCCAATTGCCTAAGAATAGAAACTGAACTTGGTTGGATCATAATGGGAAACTCAGCCAGCAGCCAGGAGTCAAGAGTTTGTCAATGATCACCACTAAAACAATTGGGCAACAATTACATTTATTAATAGGAAATGATGCCATCCTGCAAGAAAAAGCACCTACTGAGGAGGAAGCAGACGCAGAGAAACCATTTAAAGAGACAACGGCGCGACTAGTATAGATGGAAAATACATGGTACACTTACCTTTAAAGGTACAACCATCTTTACTTGGAGAATTCAGAAAGAAAGCAGTAGCATGGTTTCTGCAAATTGAGAGGAAATTTCTGAGGGAATGTAAAATTCGCTAATACTACAAGTGCACGGTTGATTCCTATATATAGGAAAAAATTAGTGTAATAAATTAGCAGTTCAGTCGCTATAGCCTGATGAGATGTACTGATTTACTTATTTATTTATTTAGTATTCGATGCATCCAGCAAAACCTCATCGGGATTATCCCTGAACGAAATAATGATAAATTGGCCCAAAATTCAAAGTTACCTAATTGGTATCATCTTGAAGTGGCGAGCACACAAATTCATAATAACAGCAGATGCGGAAGAAATGTTCCAGCAAATCTGGATGCACCATAGTCACCAGAACCTGCAACGTATATTGTGGCGAAAAAATTCTTCACAACCAATAGAAGAATACAGACTAAAAACGGTCACCTATGGAACGACAGCAGCGACGTTTCTCGCTGTACGAACATTAATGCAATTGGCAGCTATAATGAAAAGAACAACTATCCAACAGCAGCAAAGATCATGGAAAGAGATTTTTACATGGATGATCTACTTACTGGAGGTGGCAGCTTTGAAGAAGTTATATCCATTCAACAACAAATTGCAAAACTTGCGCAGAGCGGAGGATTTCCATTGCACAAGTGGTCGTCAAATTCAGCTGAAATCTTAACTAACGTTTCGGAGCACCTACGATCCAGAGGAATGATTAACTTAGAAATCAACCATACAATAAAAACACTAGAAATTTTCTATAATCCTGAAGATGACACGTTTGAATTTGACATGACCAGGCCGAATCTTTCAAAGGAGGAACCAACGAATGCAAGAGACTTGAGCTGATATATAGTGGGATGATAAGCTGCCAGAAGCTATAGAACAAAATTGGAAAAAATATAAGACCGAATTAGGGGAATTAAGTAGAATAAAAGTACCAAGATGGGTTAAAACAACGTCAGCGCAAAAATTGGAGTAACACGGATTTGCTGATGCTTCGCTTATTTAATAATCATGAATGCATCGAATCTGTTATCCAGGCTTCAACTGTCTGTCAAGAACACGACGAAATATAAAAATGTAGGATTGTTCGCTTGGACGCACTCCACTATTGTTCGGACATCTCAAGATTAATTATTTATTATTTGATTGCATATTTTGAATTTAATTTAAATTGTTCGACTCCCCTGACATTGTATATAACTACTGTATTGAATTTATACAATGTTCACCGTTCGTACATTTATATTTAACATTTCTCTTAATTACATTTGTATTTAGCATTAGTGACGAATTATGTATTTTCATATTATGTATTTGTATTTGATTATTATATATACACTAAATAACTCTCTTTATGTACAATGAAATTTAAATAAATTCTTTATTATATTTTGCGGGATAGGGTATAAGCTTTATAACGTTGAACGAAGCAAGTCTTTCATTTTAAATAAAATAATAATTATATCTGGTTAAATTAATAATAAAAATTAAATAATAAACATTTTATTCATTTATCGATAAAACGATAAATTCAACTATAGTTTTGGGCTGGATAAGAGCTGACGTTACAAGGTTAGAAACCTTAGATTAGAGATAATTTTACATCAGCTACAACGGAGTTACGTACCAACAGATAAAAATCCAGCTGATTTAGCAACAAAAGGATCAGCAGCTTCTAACATCACGCCACAAGACTCAATGTGGTGGACGGGACCAAACTTTTACAGGAGAATTCAGGCAAATGGCCATCAACACCCTTATTCGAGGGTCCACAGGTACAATCCGGCAACGACAAAGACAACGCGGAAGATTTCATTTGTTTCCCAATAGTCGCTAGAGACAAAGCAAACACACTACATTAATTAATTGATAAAATCATTCATAGGTTAAAGCGTATATTTGTGTACTGCCAAAGGTTCATAAACCTTCATTTTCATAAACAACGGCAACAGTCGAAGGAAGTGACAATACCACAACTGAAGCTCGCAGAAGCCCAGATAATTAGGATTGAGTAACATCGGTACTTCCGTAAAGGACATCAGGCATTTATGAAAGAGACAACAACAATGAAGGCCCAAATAGAAGCATGTTTAAACTCTCGACGATTGACGGTCTTGTACGGCGATCCGAAAAACTTGGAGATTTTAACACATGTGCATTTTCTAATAGGCGGGCCAATGAATGCAGTTCCAGAGAGTAATGAAAATATTTACTCACTAAAGACACGCTGACATCTAGTACAAAAGATCAGTTACTATACTATCATCTAATAAAGAAATAACAAGAACGAAACAGGGAATTGGTGAGTGACACAACAGAGCTAGTGTTAGGTGACATGTTTGGAATATTAACTCAGAGAGAGGCGACCCAATATGAAGAACATTTTCAAACTATAGAAACCAATGAAGATCATTTATTACTACTATGTATAATAAAGAATCAAACCTCAATAATTGATAACACTGTAAAAATTTTCAAACATAGCCAAAATACCACAATACAAGCAATTATTAACATTCAGAAGGGGTTGCAGCACCTATCCGTCGCCATTGGAAATTTACGAAACGTGCAGGAAGTACTGATAGATGCTATACACAATGCACACCTCAACATCCTGCATCCACATTTATTGAGTCCATCACAATTTGAAGCACAGATAGCTGCCATCAGAAAACATATATGTATACTAGTTTCCATAACAATTCCTGGTCACGAATTGCGCAAGTTAGATATTTAAAAGTATGACAACCAGGGTACGAGTAACGAAGGGATGTGATAGTTGAGATCGCAATTCCCTTATCATACACATGGTCTTACGACATAATATTCAGTAGTAGTGGTTTCCAATATTCTAGTGTAAGGTAGTACCAACAACTGAATTTCTCGCCGTTGTTATTCAAAATGAACATTTCACGCAATTAACAGCTAGAGAGATACCTAAATGCAACATTATCGATTATGATAATCTGTTATGCGAAATATCAATAAAACACACAACAGCCAGGCAACGAACTGTGAAATCGCAATATTACAACACAAGTCTAATTTACAAGGAATATGCGAAACAAAATATCAAAACGTTACATCAAATCTTGGGATAAAGCTATATACGCACCAAATCAATGAGTATTCGTAATAATAAAGGAAACAACTGTCACAATCATGTGTGGATCAGCTACTTACCAGCAGCAATTATTCGGCTCAGGAATACTCCAGTTAGCCTCGGAATGTATCTTAAGAGATGACCACGCAAGCATACTGCCATCTGATCGATTCGAAAGCACAATAGATAATTTCGAAATTGCATCATTCTTAAAGGGGATGCACCTAAAGGATTTAGCAAGTGAAATTTTAAAAAGAAAAAACGAGGAAATTGAGGTAATAACCACTCCAGACGTACGGATTTTACAAGAGCAAATCTCTAGTCTAATAGAGAAAGAAAGAAGCACAGACAACGAGCACTTTCATCATGTTCAGGGGTGGCCCTACCATATAGGCGAACTAGGCGGCCTATCGGTGTTTTATCAAATAAAATCTAAAAGCTATTTATATAATATTCGTAATTTACGATATCTTTTTATTAGTTCAATATAAGGTCTGTCAATTCAAAAATTAAGCAAATTTACACATGCATAGACAGTAGGTATGTAGTGCACTTGATAATTTATTTTATGAAAATCAAACACAAATATTATGTTTTGTTTTAATTCAAAATTGATACAAAATAATTCACTTTATTATAATTTTGCTTAGTTATAAATATAAACAATATTTCACAAAATATATTCACTATTATAATTGTACACACTATTTTATTTTGTTGCACTACAATAATTAAATGTTCTAGCTCTTAATATTGACCGACCGACCTTAACTGATTAAATCCAAATTATTATTAACATAATATGGGAAGTTGTTATATTCTATGCCGGCTCAGTCCAAAACCAAAACAATAGAATGTTCAAATTAAAAATGTTTACAGATATTTGTAATTGTATATAATGTTGCATGGGACCATGGTTTTCAAACTAAATTATATTGAGTTATGTAGGGCATTATTTGTGGTATGAATAATCCGCTACAGGTAACATCACAAATTCATTTTTCGTGTAATCGCAACATCACCTCGCGGTCACACGGTGTAAACGCACGAAAAAACCTCCAAACAAAATGCTCCAAGAGAAAAACTTAAATATTCATTCTGCTATCTAACAATTACAGAATAGGAAATTGTTTTTAGAGAAATTAAGGGGCAATATTGGATTTGGCAGTCGGTTAGTAGATGCTTCTGAGCTTGCTAAAGAAATTGACTTTCCAGCTGAGTTTGAACCAGAGCCAATTCGCATTCGGTTAAAAAAAAAACAATTTTCATATGAAGGGCAAGATAATTTCATTCAGAACGGCCAGCAAAGATTTAAAGTGCATTTTTACTTTGCAAACTTTGATACTGCTATTAACTCCGTTAATGACAGATTTGAGCAGATGCAAAATCTCGAGTCAGTTTTTGGATTCATTTTTGACATTCACAGCCTACAACAAGTAACAACACAGCACCTTGAGAGAGCATTAACTCATGAAGGCTCTAAAGACATCGAAGCAGTGAATTTATGTAATGAGCTTAATCTATTTCAACGCGCATTGAACCGAGTTCGTCGCCAAAAGATGTCCTATATTTGCGAAAAAAATTGTCCGATATTTATTCAAATATTTTTAACACTAGGTACCTATTTGTTTGCTTGGGTAGGAAGGGCGCAACAAAAAAGTTTGCCTAGGGCGCGAAAATTGTAAAACATTTTTTGAGCCATCTCTGATCATGTTCATCATTACGAGACGACACATCTTATCCTAAGGGCATCCATAGCAATTGGAAAAGGTTTTTTAACATAATACGCCACATGCATACGCAGAAGAAGAGGGAACCAGCAATCCGCCAGACCTACACTGCCTGCTCGTCGCCCACCAAGCGGTAAGCTCAGAATAAAATAAATAAAAATAGATTCAAGCTGAGGCGGAATCTAACACAATATTACCTAATACCAATACTGATGCAAGGCAGCAGTGTGTGGATGGCGTTCGTAAACATCACATCAGCTGTTGTCATCAGAAGAAGAACCAAATATAATCTACCAGAAAACAAATTTATTTTATTGTACACTCATATTTATACGTACATATATGTACATATTTGAATTTATACTTAACTTTCTTTCTTATCAATTTGTATCCACAGTTCTACAATTGAATTTATTTTGTATAATTAATTAATTTTTCAATTTCATAATACATTTTTTGTACTTATATTTTAATTAATTATTGTTGTAAAACCAAAACATTTGTTTACAAACAAATGTCAATTATAGTAGAATTCAAATGAAGTTTATAAAACATTATTATTATATTACCGCCATCTGTTATCGAAGTTTGGAAATTATATGTTCAAAAGATTTAATTTTGAATTCATTCTAGTACCAAAAACTAGTTATAGCATTTTAATACCTAATGTCATATTTATAGCGATAATAAAATAAAATTGTTCGATTACTGTTTGACTAAATATTAAAAGGTGCATCTCAATAATCTGCGCAACGCAACACCTTGAACCAGCGACAACTAAATCTCATTTGGGAAAAAAAGTGAAGAAATTCTCCAGGCCACGCGTAAATCGTGGAAATCCCGCATAGAGGCATTTCTTTACCCCGACATTTTGGTCCTTCGAGCCGGATGCTCGTTCATCACGGTCACATAGAAAAAACACGTTTCGGAAACAGATAAGTAGCCATATAAATTTATATAACTAGAAATATTTTTCTCAAATAAACTGATATAAATCAAGTATTTAATATAAAAAATTAAAATAACTTAATTATTGTTTGGCAGTGAGAGTGTTATATCCCATAATCAGCTGAGGCCGACATTTTGAATTTAACGGGAATAATTTTTTTTTTTTTTTTTTGCTGTAATTTGAAACACGCGGTTGTTAATTAATTTCGCTAATTCAAAATAATCAAAATGACCGATACAACTTTACCATCGTTAAAAAAACAACGTGCAGTAAACAAAGGCAAACTAACAAACATTTTAAATTATGTTAATAAAGCCAGCGCTGATATTCCAATAGTGCAATTCAAAACGCGGTTAGCCAGGGTAGAGCAACTCACGGAGGAATTTACTGCTATTGAAATTCAAATTTTTGGTGTGGATGAGGAACAAAATTCCGATTTAGAATACGAAGAAAACTACTATTTAGCGGTTTCTGGATTAAATCGCTTTACCCGCGCGAGGTCCTTATCAATCGGAACTACCACACCGGAAGGGTTAGAACATACTCTCAATAGTTCAGTTAATGCTCAAGCTTACACAAAATTACCAAAAATTAATATTGCGCCATTTTATGGCGACTACATCGAATGGCAATCTTTCTTTGATTTGTTTTCGTCAACCATCCACGAATCAACTTCCCTCAGTGCCGTACAAAAATTTCAGTACCTCAAAGGTCTGTTAACGGGCGAAGCTAACATCCTACATCAGTATAACCGAAGTTAACTACATAGAAGCCTTACAAAAATTAAAATCGCGTTATGACCGTAAAAAGATTATTATCAATGTATTCATTCGTACTTTCTTCGAGCTACTAATGTCAAATGATTGCTGGATACGGTCGATGAAGTTGTACGTGGTCTTAAGGCTCTTGGAACAGCTGCAGAAGGTCGCGATTCCTGGCTCATATACATACTAACGGAAAAATTGGATGATAAAACCAGAACATTATGGGCTCAATTCTCCGCTGAGCTCGAAAATCCAGAATTTGGTGATTTATTTAAGTTTTTAACTCTAAGAATTGATGCTTTAGAATCCGTGGGTATATCTTCTAACAAGCTATCATCTAACAGTAACAAGCCAACAATTAAGAGTCATGTTACCTCTAATGTTTTCCAATGTCCAATCTGCAGCGAAATCAATCATGTGCTATACCAATGTCGGCAATTCAACGAAATGGACGTCCTCGCTAGGCGCGATTGGGCCAAATCAAACAATCGCTGCTTTAATTGTCTAAGCTCCAAACATGCTGTCTTTAGATGCATGTCAAACCATCGCTGCCAAACGTGCAAAGGAAGACACCACACACTTCTACATTTGCAGAATGCAGAGGATAATCAAATTCCTGCCAGCATAAATGAAGATGTACTTACGAACAAACCAAGCTCATCCAACCAAACGGTCAGTGCTCATACTAAAAATTCATCAACTACTAGTCAGTCAATTCTTCCAACAGTTCTGATGAAGGTAACAGATGCATCAGGCAAAATCAAATTGTGCAGTGCCCTCTTGGACTCCGGATTACAAGCCAGTTTCATCACCGAAAACTGTGTACAACGACTAAGACTAAGCAGAAGGAATGGGAGAATATCAGTCACGGCATTGGGGACCGCAGAGGCCGGTGTTACGAGGGGATTGGTTACCATTCACATTAAGCCGGAGGTCTACTCGGGCTTCAGCGTTAACGCTTTCATACTAAACAAAATCACAACCCGGTTACCAGAATACAAAATTGACATGATTAATCAACCAAATTGGAAAAACGTCAAGCTTGCAGATCCAGATTATTCTAAGCCTAATGAAATAGACTTACTTATCGGAATAGACCACTTTTTTAATATTCTGAGGGACGGGTAAATTAAGGGCAACGCCAATCAACCAATTCTGCAAAATACTATTTTTGGGTGGATTGTAGCCGGAAATATTAGTTATTCGCAACCTAAAGATCTCCACTCATTCTGCAGTCTAACAAATGTTTTGGAGGTTGATATTGACCGAACCTTTCAACGTTTTTGGGAAGTTGAATCCATTGCTGAACAAAAAATGCTTCTAACTCCCGAAGAAGAATTGTGCGAAAACAATTTCAAGAAAAATTTTACTAAAACTCTTGAAGGCCGGTTTATGGTAAGCCTACCATTTAAAAAATCACCAAGCGAAATGGGATCATCATTTAACATGGCCTTGCAAAGATTTCGAGCACTTGAACGCCGCTTTACTCGTGATAGTGTGTTCTATGGAATGTATAAGCAATTCATGTCTGAATACCAATCACTCGGACATATGCAAGAAATTCAACCTAATGAGATGAATGAAGAAGGATATTTTTTGCCGCATCATGGAATTTTCAAGCAAAATAGTACGACGATGAATCTGAGGGTAGTTTTCGATGGGTCCGCAAAAATGACTTCGGGACAAGACAGAGAAGACATAGAAAAGATGTATCGGCAGATTGTCGTAAAAAACGCCGATTCTAATTATCAAAAAATAATTTGGCGTTCTGATTCATCCATGCCAATTAGGTATTTTCGTTTGTGTACTGTAACCTACGGATTATCATCAGCACCCTTTCTAGCTACAAGAGCCATTAAATAAGTAGCTATCGATACCGCAAACTCAGATCCCATCGCAGCCAAACATATAGAATCAAACATATACATCGATGATATCATGACTGGTGCAGATACGGAGATAGAAGCACAACACTTAAAAAAATCCATTACGACAATTCTTTCAACGTATGGCTTCAACCTACGAAAATGGATGTCTAATTCTCCAAAGCTGTTAGAAGCAGAGACTGGAACCGAAACTGAACCGAAAACCGTAAACCGTAATTAACCGCTATTTTCAATAAACCGAAAACCGGAACCGAACCGAAATAAAATAAAACATTGAACCTGAACCGAAACTGGAATCGAAATTAATTTTCGTTCCGGTTCAAGTTTTTGCTATCCTTGCTAAACTTAAATGTAAATGCCGCTGAGGACTATGAATTTCAGCAAAAAATCAATAATTTTATTTCACAAATAAATTCTTTTATTCCACCTCGGGAAACAGCAAACACCGATCTTTTGAATTATTGGAATCATAAATAGAAATGTTTTATTAACAAACAATTCTTGAACCGCTTTTGGAGCCGAACCGGAACCGAACCGGAACGGAACCGATACATAATAGCCGAACCGGAACTGAACCGAACCGAAATTTAAAAATTAGGAACGTAACCGAAAACCGGAACGAAAAACATTTCGGTTCCAGTCTCTGGTTAGAAGACATCCCATTAGTTGATCAGGAGGATAGTGACAAATCCATCGAAGAAAAGGGCGATACGGAAACAAGAAAACTCCTGGGTCTAGAATACAATCCGCTTCAGGACACTTTCAAATTTAAAGTCAAATAATCGCAAAGTACACATATTTCGAAGCGCAAGGTATTATCAGAAGCTGGAAAGATTTTCGATCCATTAGGATGGCTGGCTCCCGTAAATATAAAAATAAAAATTTTCATTCAACGGCTATGGATCCTTAATCTTGCATGGGGCGATATGATACCAAAAGAAGAAGCAGACTATTGGCAAAAAATACAATCCAACTTAATCACATTGGAGGAAGTCTCGATTCCGCGCTACATCAACACCACCAAACGTTCAAAGGTCGAGTAACATGGCTTTTGCGATGCTAGCCAAAATGCTTATGCCGCAGTCGTATATTGCCGTGTTATATCTGATGACAAGGAAGTACAAATTAGTTTAATTTCAGCTAAAACAAAAGTGGCAATTATGTGGCGCCGTTTTATTAACCAAGCTTATGAATCTGGTTAAAAGGGAAACCAATTTAACAATTAAGCAAATTTATATGTGGACAGATTCGAAAATAGTCCTAGATTGGCTAGCATCTCATCCTAGACGGTGGTCTACATTTGTGGCAAATCGAACTGGAGAAATTCTGACATATTATAACCGTTCGGATTGGGGACATGTTCCATCAGAAGAAAATCCAGCAGACAGTGCTTCAAGAGGTCTTTTTCCAGAAGAATTAAATAATTATAAACTATGGTGGAATGGACCATTTTGGCTAAATCAAACAAAGGAATTTTGGCCACAACAGCAACAAAATTATGAACTGATCGAAGAACAAATTCCAAAAATGGCATTCTCAGCTGTAATTAAAATAGATGTATTCGAAACGTTATTGTCAAAACATTCCTCATTCCATAAAATACAAAGAATACTTACCTATGTTGTTCGATTTGTTTCTAACTGCAGAAAACCTGTATTTTGTAGGAATAAATCAAAGTTTTTAACACGGGAAGAAACACTCGAATCACTATATAGAATCTACCCGGCGGGTGATGAAAAAATCACGGCTGGTTAAGGGTAGGATCAATGAATTAATCACTCATTATCCGTTAACAAAATGATTACGAAACTTCAAAAATGAAGCGGCCAAATCCCTCTATGGGATGTAGCGCCAGCGAAAAAAAAAAAAAAAATATATATTTTTGTGTTATTTATTATAAAGAAACTTTCTGTGTTTGATATAGCGCGGTACGAGGATATCGATAGGGCGTGGTTACAGTTTCGCACATATAAAGCGCGTTGTACACCAACTAGTTATTTTACAGTTTGGTAAACCAGCTGGCCACGTTTCATTAATAGTTTCCCGTGCGAAAGAATCGTCTATTAAACTAAACAAACTAAATCCAAAAGACGAACATCAATTTTAATCAAATACACCAAGACGGATAATTTGATCCAGTTAAATCGGAACATCGGATTGAACAGTAACGGTCTATCCCATCATCAAAGTACTCTGCGGAAAGCAAGATTGGTCGAGTTAGATTCCATAATCGGGATCCCGTGTATATTGTGTTTTCCTGCGTTATTTAAATCTATTTATATAGTTTCGCGGGGACAAAAGAATATATTTGTTGTAATCGCCGGATACAGGGATGACTTCACAAAGCTTTGGGAAGAAACTGTAAGTACCTACTGTTTTAATCATAACCACATAATTAAATTATATAAACTATATTTAAATAACATAATATAAAAACCAATTTAAATCTAATATTTTGTCATTGGAGTTGTTCCTCCAATCTAATTTATAAATATAATCAAATGTTTTCAATAACCAATTAAATGTCCAAATATTAACTATTTTCTTTTGTTCGAATCAATATTTTGTTTTCAAATTTACAAATAAAATTTATATCATAGTGTAATTAACCTTCGTTAGTTTTCTTTCTAAATGCGTTCGTTTTTGTTTTCTTGAGTTGTTCGAGTTAGTGTTATACAATGTGCTAAGTGAAATTAAAGTGTTTTGGTGAGAGTGGCATAAATGGACTCAGTGGGAAACCGCAGTTCACCGGCGGTAATGGGGTGGCGTTTATATGTCCTTCTGGGGCTCTAAAGAAACATCCGGTAAGTGAACAGTGATAAAAACATCGATCTTATTAAAGGATTAATTAACTGTTAATCCCTGTGTACTATGGCTGTGTCGTTATTCTAGTTCAGTGTTAATTATTTATTTATTTGAAACATAATGGTGGTGAGGTTTTTTAAATCATGCAGCATATACACTTTCCTTCGGAGACTGAGGACAAGATTCTCCCCATTTCTCTCTGAAGCTAACCTAGCAAATTGTGCTGCGTCTTCAGTCGCATGATGAGGGGAAGTAATCTGATATCGGGTCGTGGAAATCATGGCGTTACATACGTTGCCGAAAGGCCACCCAGAATTGATAAGCACGAACCATCGTCCCGTTACAGCTGTTGTCATCAGAAGAAGAACCAAATATAATCTACAAGAAAACAAATTTATATTATTGTACACTCATAAAGCAAATGTCAATTATAGTAGAATTCAAATGAAGTTTATATAACATTATTATTATATTACCGCCATCTGTTATCGAAGTTTGGGAATTATATGTTCAAAAGATTTAATTTTGAATTCATTTTAATTTTGAGTCGATATGAAAGCGAAGCCAAAACGGACTGAATTTATCACAACCTTTCGATTTGTTTTTTGCGAATCGATTAAATTTCATGCTTTGCGAACCGCTTTAATTCTATTGTTTACTGATCGCTTTTGTTTCGTTTTTTACAAAATCATTGTTTTTCAAGGAGAAAACGTCATTATTTATTCATTTTCAAAAATAAATATGTAAGTATAATTTTACAATTAAATACGTAAGCACAATATTTAAGTAAATAGTATAAGAATAAATTAATATTAAGAAAATATATGTACTTATATATACCGTTATTTGTGAGGAAGTATTAATACCATTAATTTTATAAATTTTTCATTTGACTATTTTAAGTTTTATTTTTAAGTATTTATTCATTCAGAGCAGCGCAGATTTAGCTATTTGTAGTGTACCTTATTACAATATATACTTGTGAAAATGGATAGTAAAGATTATTACCAAGTTAGAAAAGAAATTGAGAATATCTGGGAAAATAGTTCGCGACAAATTAAATGTAGCAATTTTGGAGAGAGCTCCGTACAGGAAATGTGTTGGGATGAGGACAAAAGTCTTAGCAACAATTCATTTTATAATGAGAATGATGTAACAGGCGAGTATGAAGAAGAAAGCACTAAAGACACAAGCAAAAATAGCATCGAAAATAATGAAAATTATAGTTTCTCGGAAATATCAGACAGCAATAATAACCCAAACAAGACCAATGCTTCATCTAATGGTGGAATTTTTGCCATTGATTTAGCAGAATGGAGTATTGAGTTTAAAATTTCGGATGCAGCTGGAAATGCTCTTCTTAAAATTTTAAAAAATTATAATCTAGATGTTCCAAAAAATATGAGAACATTAAAAAAAATTGGTCTATCCGACTCTCGAACGATACTTTTCCCAGAAAGCATCCATTAAAGATCACCAACCGAACCATTTATATTTTACAATTATTTTTTGCTATTTTGGGCGGTACAATATGTCACGGCTTTTCTTAAAGTTGGAGACTTCTTCCCCAATATCACAATTCGTCACGACAATATAAATCTTCTACTCTCATACCGCCAAATCACGGACTCATAAATAACGTTAGATTATTTAGAACTGACACGTGTTGAGCAGCAATCAAAGTCGCATTCGCCATTTTTCATCATCGACCTACAACAATTAGATCTCTAGTATACATCTCTAGTATACCGTTGAAAGTCCTTAAGAATGTAATTTACTCCGTTCAGATAGCATCCAAAATGTTCAAAAATTTATTTTCTGAAAATTTGTGCCGTTCGTTCAGATCACAATCTTATGTGAGCAACGTGAGGATTTGCCGATATAATTCTTTACTCAGTACTTCAGTCTGAATCACTGTGGACCATTCGAAAATACAAAATCAGCAAAGTATTTTAGGTAAATTTAGAAATTTAAATTTCATATTACACGGTAATTTATTCATTTTATCTTGAAGACACCTAGGGAACAATTGCTGGATTTTGCAAGGTGTATTAACTATAGAGAAATATTTCTTCGGAAAGTTCGACATTACCTCGGTAAACAGATAAACAAATTTATGTTGCTCCTTTTTGCCAAAATGACCCCCACGCAATGCTTCAATCGACTTCAAATTCTGCGAACAAGTAGATGATAAATTGTCAAATTTATGAACAACATAACAAAAAAATCGTCGGTCTCGTTTTTGAAAAAATCTGTTTGGCAGTTTTCTTTTCCGCCACAACCCCCTCTATTCTAATAACCCAATGGACCTAAAATTTAACACACACTGCTTATTACTGAAATCTATCTTTGTACAAAATTTCGACCAAAACTATCAATATTTGTGAGAATGGGAGGCAAAACAAAAATAATAAAAATGTGCGACTGGAAGGACGGACGGACGGACGGAAGGACGGAAGGACGGACACGACATTTTTCTGATCGGTGTTTCGGGGTCCTGGTAACCTAATTCGTCGAGAAATGTGAAAATCTGGAACAAATTTTTTTTCGCGATTACAATACTTACCCAATATAACTTCGTTATAGTGGGAAAAGTAAAAACCCAAAACCTTCAATACCAACTGAACTTCATCAAATGGGTGAAGGGTCTTATGCTCATATTGGAATTCGAAAATATTTAGAAAAATTTATCAGAAATAATTTGCTTGATAATAATTATATTCAACTCGATATTGGAATTGATGGCATTCCATTAACGAAAAGCTCATGCAGCCAATTATGGCCTATTCTCGGCAATATTATACCTTTTAAAGAGGTTTTTTTAATTAGTGTTTCTCATGGCTACAAAAAACCGGATTGTGTCAATAAATTTCTAGAACCATTAGTCAATGAGTTCATAGATTTGGAAAAAAATCCCATAATATTTGAAAAAATGCAAATCAAAGTACAGATCAGATCAGTCATATGCGATGCTCCAGCACGGTCCTATGTTTTAGGTATGTAACCATGTTAAAATTTAAAAATCAAATACATTCTAATAACTAGTTTATATTATTAATAGGTGTGAAGTCACATTCTGAGTACTACAGCTGTACTAAGTGCCAAATAAGAGGAACGTATTTTCAGCACAAAGTTTGCTTCCCAGGAATCGAGAATTGTATTCGTACTGATGAACACTTTCGAGAGAAAATTCAAAAAGATCATCATGTTCGAATTAATAATTCAATAGAACTATTACAAATCGGCTGCGTTACTCAATTTCCGATTGACTACATGCACTGCGTGCTGTTAGGGGTCATGCAGCAAATGCTCTTATGCTTAATTGGACAAAAGAAAAAAAGTTTCTCACTGAAAAAAAATGCTATTAAAGCAATTAATGATAATTTAAAACAAATTCGGAAATGCATGCCATCCGAATTTTTACGAAAACAGAGAACTTTGGTAGAAACAGACCACTGGAAAGCAACAGAATTCCGAATGTTTCTGTGTTACACAGGCATAGCGGCTTTTAAAAATATTTTAGAAGAAAAATATTTTTTGCATTTTTTGATGTTAGTATGTGCCGTTCGCATTTTATCTCATCCAGAAGATTGCATCAGAAATAATCAATGTGCTTCGGAACTTCTAATAGAATTTGTTCAGCAATTTGAAATATTGTATGGAACTGAAAATATGTCCTACAATGTACATAGTTTGCTACATTTATCGAATGACGTAAAATCTTTCGGACATCTGGATATATATAGTGCCTTTAAATTCGAAAACTATATGCAATCTTTGAAAAAAATGGTCAGAAAAACCGCACGGCCCATCCAACAAATCGTAAACAGATTAAAAGAAAAAGAGCATTTCTTGGAAACTAAGCCAGAGTTAATATTTAATCAAATATTTGCATTCTCCACTGCGCATCCGAACAATTATTGCATAGTAGACAAATATATCCTTAAAATAGAGGAAATAAACGAAACGAACAGCGGTTATATAAAAGCACATGCTTTATTAAATTTAGAAAATTATTTTGAGTATCCTGTGCCATCATCAATTTTGTTAATTTATTGTAGCAACTCTCAGTCAGAAGAACTTAGCACTGAATTGAAACTGTATAAAATAGTTGATATAAAAGCCAAAATTGTTAAACTTATAACGAATTCAAAATTTATTTATCTGCCATTACAACATTCATATTTATTTTATTTTATATTTTCTTATAGTTAAAAAACAATAATGCAAAATGCTCAAATGGAGTTATATGGTAAATAACCTTGTTTTCCAAAAAGTAATTTTTTTCTTCTATGTGATTTCGTATATCTTTCAATTTAGATGAGCAATATTCTCAGGCTTACGAAGACGAGGGACCAGATAATTTATTTAATACCGAAGATGATCAGAATTACCTGAATTTTTTAAAAATCGGTAAAACTATAAAACCGGCAACAAGCACACAAAAACCGATCCACAAAAAATTTACGTATTTAAATACAAGTATTTCTGGAAGGCCTAATGTATTCTATGACTTGAAACAAAATATTAAACCTTCTTCACAAACTACTCCAGAACTTCCGAAAAATCTAAAAGCAATTGAAAAAGGAAGCCAAACGGATCATATTTCTGAAAATAACGATGTTTGCCAGCAAAACCAAATTTTGCTCAAAGCATTGATGAAGGAAGTAAAATTTTTACGACATGAGCTGCAGAAATCACAAGCAACCAATAGTCAATTTTTAGAAATATCTAAAACCACAATACATCTCGACATTCCACGGGGAACCGTTACAGATTTTAGAGATCTCGACGAGAAACTTAAATCTCTTGAATATTTTTTTTTTTTTTTTTTTTTTTTTTTTTATTTATTTATATTACGACTGAGTCTTACACCCATTTAGTAATTTACATTGCATTATAAAGTATTTGATTAGTCGGCACAATCACAAGATTATCCCCCATTTCGTGTAACTCATCCCCTGGATTTTCGCCACAGCAAGTCTACTGACCTCCTGGTCGCGATAAGTCCAATGGTTTTATTCTTTGCAGTCTTCTGGTAGGTGTGGTAGTCAGCATACAGCGTATGTCCAGATTTTCATGCTGGTGCAGACGTTGTAGGTGTTTTGTTGCATGATGCTTAATTTCATCCACGACAAGCTCGATCTTTAGATCTCGATGGAGGTTGTCGTTTCGAATTCGAATGTACCACGGTGCATTAACAATACATCGCAGGATTTTATTTTGAACTGTTTGTATGATTTTAATATTTGTCCTCTTGGCACAACCCCAGAGTTGGCTACCGTACGTCCATACAGGTTTAAGGATTTGTTTGTATAACAGCAGTTTGTTATGGATCGCTAGTTCAGATTGTCTCCCTAAGAGCCAATGCATCTTTCTAAATTTTATGTTTAGTTCTTCTCGCTTCTTTTTTATGTGTTCTTTCCATCTAAGTTTAGCATCTAAAGTCATGCCAAGATACTTAGCAGTGTTCGCATGCGGTACTACTATAGAGTTTATCATTATTGGTATGTGATTAACTTTTAGATTGGTAAAGTTCACTTGGACTGATTTTGCTTCATTTAATTTAATTCGCCATTTCTCTGTCCATTTACATATCAGGTTAGTAGCCTTCTGAAGTTTACTAGTGGATTCATTGATGTTTTTTGCTGTTGCAAGTATTGCCGTGTCATCTGCAAAAGTCGCCATTGTTGCTTCTATAATTGGTATATCTCTAGTATATAGGAGATAAAGGATTGGTCCAAGAACACTCCCTTGTGGAACTCCTGCTGTTATTCGTTTTAGCTGGGAGTATTCATTCTCATACTTTACTCGGAAGTGCCTCTCTGATATGTAGGATTTTAGAATTTCAAAAAATTGCTCTGGAAGATCTCGATGAAGTTTGAATTCTAACCCCTGGTGCCATACTTTGTCAAATGCTTGCGCTACATCAAGGAATATAGTTGAACATATTTGTTTGCTTTCAAGTGATTTCTCGATTACATCAGTAATTCGATGTACTTGTTCTATAGTAGAATGTTTTTCCCTAAATCCAAACTGATGTGAGGGGATAAGATTCCTTTCTTCGATAATTGGTTTTAGTCTTTTAAGAAGAACCTTTTCAAATAGTTTCGATAATGTTGGTAGCAGAGAAATCGGCCTGTATGAAGCTTTATCGTTCGGAGGTTTGTTCGGCTTAAGTATCATAATTACTTCTGCAACTTTCCATTGTCTTGGTACATATCTTAGTCGAAATGCTGCATTAATTATATGCATTAGTTTCTTCAATGCTTTCTCCGGTAACACTTTTATTATCTGACCCGTTATAAGATCATATCCTGGGGCCTTATACGCATTCAGATTATTCTTGATTTCCCATTTTAGTTCTTTCAATGTTATTGGTGTAATTTTTATTTCATCCTGTTTATTTATCGGGGTAATATTTTCCTCTTCCGTTTGTTTTGGGTAAGGTTGAAATGTTTCTTCAAGATGATTTGCAAACAAATCAGCTTTTTGTTTAGCATTTCGAGCCCAATTGTCTTTATCTTTAATTGGAGGAACCTGAAGTTTGGGTCTTTTAAGATTCTTAGTTGCTTTCCATAATGAGTAATCAGTAAATCTCTTGAATATGAGCAAGCTTTGGTAAATAGATTTATTTTATTGATTATACTATATAGATTTATATCCCGTATATTTTTAATTCACAGAGAGACATTTTTAAACTGTTGAATGATAATGCGATGGACAAATTTATTCGAGCCTGTTTGAGATCCGTAATTACCGATAATGCAGCCTGTAAATTTTCATGGTTTGGACCAGGGCTGGAAACCAATTTGTATTTTAGATTGGTTTAGTTTTTGGTTTTATTGACTGAAAAATTTTGGTTTTGGTCTTGGTTTCGGTTTTATAAATTTTCGAATTTTGGTTTTGGTTTTAAAATTTTTCCAGTGTGGTACTTTGACAAGTAAAGGCTGAAACACACCAAGAGCAGCGCGACATATCCCAAACAATCCACACTATCGGCTGCTTGTATCCATTTACACCGAGCAGCGCAGCAGATTTTTTTTAAATTGTTTTTGTATTATACGAGACTTTAATACTATATTTTGTGAAAAACGTTTATTTTTCAAAATATTTTATTTCAAAACAAATAGGTTCACAAGAAAATAATAGAAACTAAACAACACGTTAGATTCATTGAGGTTATGTTTTGCAGCAAAGAGCATTTATTTTTTGCTGCTGAGTGTGGAACCTGTTTATACGACAGCAAAACCAACTTCATTTAATACATTTTTTTTAATTGAAAATTTTCTATTAAAAATTTAAAATATTTGAATGTTTTCTTTAAAAATGCTTATATTTATGCTCAAACTACGATTTGAATTTGTTAAATAGGTAAATTAGTCTAGGTAAATTCCATACACGAATTCGCAAATTTGATGCACACCAAACGCGAGCGAATTTATATGTCAAAATCAATACCATCCATGCTCAAATATTTGTAATAATACGGTAATTTTTTCCAAAACCTGTTTTTTTATATTGGTCGTTTTAACAAAGCTTAAAATACATAATTCGATATAAATAATATTATTTTAATCTTTAAAAATCATTTTGATACTCGTACGAATGTCAATACTCGTACGAATAAAAATTATGTAGAACGCGAGTGGAACGTAATTTTATTTTTTAGTGAATGCGCGAATATTTCATCTTTGAACGAATTAAGTAATTTTTCTTATTTTAAAGAATTTTTAGGACTCGTTTTAGTTTATTTTGAATAAAATAATCGTAATTATATTATAAATCGAAAAATCCATTGTGTTTAAGTGTATTTTATATCAAAATTTCCTGAAAAATGGTTACTCGCAATTCGCAGTTCGCGTTTGGTGTGAGTAGTCTCTTATACTCGAAATCATAAATATGTAGATGATTAGTTTTTATTATTCTATAACGACGATACATATTTGGTTTTGGTTTTGGTTTATTTGATTTTAAAATTTGGTTTTGGTTTCGGTTTTGGTTTTAAAAATATTTTGTGGTTTTGGTTTTGGTTTTGCAAAACCGGTTTCCAGCCCTGGTTTGGACATCATGAAAATATAGCTGTAAAATCATATAGCATTATGAATGTTATTAAAGGTATTTTATTATTTGTTTTTGTTTTTAAATAATATTTTTTTAATTCTACGGATTTGTTATAATTTCAGAAAGTACGATGCAGAAATTCCCAACGGCTAGGGTTGGAGACATAATATATGTAATTAAATGCTGGTTTCAATATGCGAAGGATCGCCACAGAAAAGCCGGCCTCAATTATTCACGCAGTGCTGCGGAATAATTATAGTAAACTATTTTGGTGAGGTAGAATTTGAATCCTCAACTTTTACCATTTATTTTGCAATAATTTAAATTATAATAAAATACAAATGTATAATTTTATTTTGGAATTTAGGTACTACCTTATATTTATTTTAAATACAATAACTAAATGTGATAAATAAAAAACGATAAATAAGAATTCAAAAACAAGAGATTTTTTAATAGAATAACGTTTCTCTTTAGAATTACAAGAAAATGTATTTTTGGTGTTGCAGAAATACTTCGCGTTCACGTCACAAAAACAATTCCTTTTGGCGTTTTAAAACCAAACCACTTTAACGTTATAAAAATAATTCACTTTGACATTATAAAAACAGTTCACTTAGGAGTTACGAATACATAATACAGTGAAATTCACTTATAACGCCCTCGGATATAGCGACATTTCGTTTATAACGTCGAAATTTAAAAGAAAGTTTGATTTGTTCTATTTTATCATTAGGAATCATTCGCTTACAACGACTTCGGTTATTACGACAATTCTGATATAACGACCAATTTTCCATAGAAAAATGTAAAAATTGCTCGCTTATTACGGCCAAAAATGTGTAAAATAAAGTAAATATTTTTATTGACAAGGGGGGGGCCTTGACGTAAATATTTTTATTGACAAGGGGGGGGCCTTGACGTAAATATTTTTATTGACAAGGGGGGGGCCTTGACGTAAGTATTTTTATTGACAAGGGGGGGGCCTTGACGTAAATATTTTTATTGACAAGGGGGGGGCCTTGACGTAAATATTTTTATTGACAAGGGGGGGGCCTTGACGTAAATATTTTTATTGACAAGGGGGGGGCCTTGACGTAAATATTTTTATTGACAAGGGGGGGGCCTTGACAAGGGGGGGCCTTGACGTAAATATTTTTATTGACAAGGGGGGAGCCTTGACGTAAATATTTTTATTGACAAGGGGGGGGCCTTGACGTAAATATTTTTATTGACAAGGGGGGGGCCTTGACGTAAATATTTTTATTGACAAGGGGGGGGCCTTGACGTAAGTATTTTTATTGACAAGGGGGGGGCCTTGACGTAAATATTTTTATTGACAAGGGGGGGGCCTTGACGTAAATATTTTTATTGACAAGGGGGGGGCCTTGACGTAAGTATTTTTATTGACAAGGGGGGGGCCTTGACGTAAATATTTTTATTGACAAGGGGGGGCCTTGACGTAAATATTTTTATTGACAAGGGGGGGGCCTTGACGTAAATATTTTTATTGACAAGGGGGGGCCTTGACGTAAATATTTTTATTGACAAGGGGGGGGCCTTGACAAGGGGGGGGGGCCTTGACGTAAATATTTTTATTGACAAGAGGGGAGCCTTGACGTAAATATTTTTATTGACAAGGGGGGGGCCTTGACGTAAATATTTTTATTGACAAGGGGGGGGCCTTGACGTAAATATTTTTATTGACAAGGGGGGGGCCTTGACGTAAGTATTTTTATTGACAAGGGGGGGGCCTTGACGTAAATATTTTTATTGACAAGGGGGGGGCCTTGACGTAAATATTTTTATTGACAAGGGGGGGGCCTTGACGTAAATATTTTTATTGACAAGGGGGGGGCCTTGACGTAAATATTTTTATTGACAAGGGGGGGGCCTTGACGTAAATATTTTTATTGACAAGGGGGGGGCCTTGACGTAAATATTTTTATTGACAAGGGGGGGGCCTTGACGTAAATATTTCTATTGACAAGGGGGGGGCCTTGACGTAAATATTTTTATTGACAAGGGGGGGGCCTTGACGTAAATATTTTTATTGACAAGGGGGGGGCCTTGACGTAAATATTTTTATTGACAAGGGGGGGCCTTGACGTAAATATTTTTATTGACAAGGGGGGGGGCCTTGACGTAAATATTTTTATTGACAAGAGGGGGGCCTTGACGTAAAAAAGTAATATTTTTATTGACAAGGGGGGGCCTTGACGTAAAAAAGTAATATTTTTATTGACAAGGGGGGGGCCTTGACGTAAAAAAATAATATTTTTATTGACAAGGGGGGGCCTTGACGTAAAAAAATAATTTTTTTATTGACAAGGGGGGCCTTGACGTAAAAAAATAACTCTTTTAGTGACAAGGGGAGGGGGCCTTGACGTAACAAAATAATTTTTCTATTGACAAGGGGGGGGGGGGAATTATGAATTTGATTGTTGAACCATTATATTTTTAATATACAGTGAAATTCACTTATAACGCCCTCGGATATAGCGACATTTCGTTTATAACGTCGAAATTTAAAAGAAAGTTTGATTTGTTCTATTTTATCATTAGGAATCATTCGCTTACAACGACTTCGGTTATTACGACAATTCTGATATAACGACCAATTTTCCATAGAAAAATGTAAAAATTGCTCGCTTATTACGGCCAAAAATGTGTAAAATAAAATAAAAATATTTTTTACAAAAAACCAAACATATATGTCTACTTTAGCTGTTTTTTTATTCGCTCCGGATAGCTGCTATCGAGAGCCGTCATATAAAATGTGGCTCCCGATAGCGCTCCGTATAAATATGTATAGAACCAAATATTTTTTATATAAAGTTTTCGCTAAACAATTGAATTAAAAATGATAGTTTGATGTTAAATAAAATTAGTTTACCAATAAATAGCGCACTAAATTTAAATTTAGGCATATAAAAATGACGGCTCTCGATAGCAGCTTTCGGGAGCGAATAAAAACACACAGCTTTTTTTATTGACTCATTTTGATTTATACTCAAATTTCTTTTCTACATGTTTCGGTGATATACATTTTTGTGTACGGTTTTATTTATACATATTCTATAAATTTAATTTTCAAGTGATTTTCAAAATTTAATTGCGTAAATAAAAAAGTAAAATAACAAATAAAACCAGTTAAATAACCATTCATCTTATTATAATTTTTAACTGAATTAAAAGTTGTATGGGACATATGTACCTACATAAAACGAAATAATAGAACCATCAACATAGAAAAACCGAAGAGCTTTTTTTAGCAAAACAATATGACGTATCACACTCTACGATCAGCACGATTTGGAAAAATAGAGATTCTACACAAAAGGCTTTTGAGTGTCAAAGTGGAGCTATGAACTTTTGAATTAAAAAATAATGAATTGAATTTTAATAAAAATTGCTGTAAAACGTATGTTTCATTATTTGTTTTAAATTGATTTATCATTAAAAAATATACATGTGGTGCTATAATACATATAGAAGATTTTTTAGTTTTAACACAATTCGCATATTACGACATTCGGTTGTAACAACGGATTTTAGTGATTTTCTCAATGTCGTTATAAGCGAATTACACTGTAGTTAGGTGTTACCCTTTTCATTTTAATATGCTTATTCTTATGTCTACAAAAACGGACCGTTTTTATCATACTGAAGTGTTACGCTAGCGAAGTCTTATATATAAGACTTACTACTTTTTTGGTACGCTTGCGTTACGCCTTCCTTAGAGGGATTTTAATACCTAACGTCATATTTATAGCGATCATAAAATAAAAAAAAATAAAAAATAAAAAAAAATAAAATAAAATTGTTCGATTACTGTTTGACTAAATATTAAAAGGTGCATCTCAATAATCTGCGCAACGCAACACCTTGAACCAGCGACAACTAAATCTCACTTGCGAAATAAAGTGAAGAAATTCTCCAGGCCACGCGTAAATCGTGGAAATCCCGCATAGAGGCATTTCTTTACCCCGACAGATGGGGTGCAGCACCTAGTTATTTAAATAAAATTATTAAAAATATTTAATAAACATTTTAAAAACAAACAAATTTACGAATTTATAATGTTGTTATTAATCTGAAATAAATAAAGGTTTCCGATTGCGAAAAGTTTGTTTTTCTTGGTTTTGATTTTTCATCCCTATGATACCCCAGTACAAGTCAAGAAAATAAATCAGTTTTTGTGCTGTTTTACTCGGACAAGCTTGGCAGATCCTGATATTGAATGAAACAAGGAAACACCCAACATTTTTCACTAATTGAATCGATACGATTAGTTTTTCAATGTATTGCTTTAAAAAATTGCAGCATTTCGACACTCACTCCTTCTTTCCATCCCTTAATTTACGTTCAAACATGATCAAATTCAATCGAAATTACAGATGTATTCATAAAAAAAAGACACACATGTTTTTTTGTATTACTCCAACATCATAAATGCTCTGCTTATTATGTACGTGCATTCAATTTGGAGCAAAAAAAAAAAAATCTTCGAACAAAACAAAACTAAATTTCATCCAGCATTCTGGTTGTTATTCGTCTATGGTTTTACCCATTTCGTGTTCATTCCAAGAATAGCAAATATATGTGTAAGTGTTGGCGAGCGTCGTTCGATTATTGATGATGCACTAGAGAAGGAGGATGATACACATATAGACAAAAATAGTTTATTATGCAAGACAATTCTGCATCGTGTATAAGCAAGGAATTTAGAAGAGAATTTATATTTTATACTTTTGTCGGCGGCCATTAATATAATTACCCCAAAAATTATACCCAAGATGATTTTTTGCCATTACAAATTTATTTTATCATGGTTTGATGTCTGGAAAATGGGATACTGTATCTGAACATGTAAGTATGTATGTATATAAGGATAGACTGTATGGGCAATTGTTATATGCAAATCACGTAGTTGTTGGAGAAATAATCACACAAAATTTAAACTCCCTTGTGAGTACATGTATGCGACATAGTTTAATGCAAAATACGTTATACCCTTTTTTAGAGTATTTTGAATGCGATACATATACTCGGATGACGTGTGCATATGGAAATGAAATATGAAAATGATATGTTTGGAAGGCTTATTTTCAAAAACAAAAAATAAAATAAAACTAAAAGTAGATGAACACCGAATTTTCATGATTATGTAGTATTTAGGGTCGTATTTATTACCTTTTTAGTTTTGTTACCCCCGTACACTCGTCATCACGTTTTATTTTGGTACGAGTGAGTGTTACTCTGTGAAAATTGAAAAATTACCATTTGGGATGTTATAAATCATTTTGAATAATGGAGATGTTATTGATTTTTTGCTTCTTTCGTTTTGTTTAATACATTTTTTATTTATTTATACTGTTTGCTTTTCGTCTTTTTCCGATTAGGCAAAATCTTACCTTGAATATTTAAAATTGTACGCCATTTTGTTTCTAAAAATTCTAAAATTTTGAATATGCTATTTATCTAAAAATTACAACAACAAAACTATGCCACAAACCTCAACTACATACGAGTATATATGTAATATACAAACATACATTTATTGAAAAGTGGTGAACTGGTGAGTGGTGTAGTATAATATATGCGGGATGAGATGTGGTGGTGATTATATATATACAGTGGGTTCCCAAACTATTAGGGACACATTGATTTATTCGGGATATGCTGCTTAGACTATGTGTTATTGGTTCTACATTTCTTTCATCTGTAGTTCTGTTCCATCTGGGCTAGAAATAGCTCTCAGCTATTAATTTAGTTTAACAATAATACAATTAGTAACTACATATTAGAATAAGTAATTTTAGCGCATATGATTTTAGTACACAAAAATTACATTTTAAGACCGTTTCTAAACTCTGTGATAAACAATTTGTAGTATGTTGATAATTTGTGGCATCTGCAGAATAAAATCATTCTGTGATTTACTAGCTGTAATTGATTTAACGTTCCGATTTTACTTAATTGGCGTAATCATATGCCGCTTACGACGTTTTCTTTCTTAACATCTATCCATTTCTCGGAAATTACTGTAATTAAAATGAAGCAAGAAATATGCGAGGCGGGGAAACAAACCGAAAAATTATTACAATATTCGGACATCATAATAGAAAATTGTGAATGAGGGGAATATTTTTGAAATAAATGCCAAAAATGTGTACTAAAAAATATCCATCAATGATTTGGCATCAGTCATAGAACAACGTTTTTAAACATATAGGTAGAGACAATCTCGACGGAACGGAGACGGAATTACGCACGGAATGGACAAATGAATTTAGTACTGTAAAAACAATATTTTGGTGGCCAAAAATCCATAATTATTATCTATCATAAATCTATAATTTAATTGCTCTAAAATCCTAGTTTGTAAACCCTAAAACGTGGGTTTTTAAATTAGATTTAAATTTTTCGTCGTAGTCTAAAATTTACTAATCTAGTTAGCAACTAATAATTTAGATAAATATATGCCGATTAATGTGATTGGCAATACTTTAATTTATTAACTTTAGTTCCCAAGAAGGTCGTTCATTTTGTTTTTTTTTTACATCATAAAGTGACACTTTAATGTAATCCGTTCTTGCTTTCATATTGAAAATAATTTAAATTTAGTACTTGGTCTAATGCGTTCTGTCCGTCGACTTTGTCAATTCGCATACATATATTTTCATGTAATTTAACTTTTGCGCTATTGCGTGGCGCTACACCGTCGACAGTTTCTTGTGGATGCGCAAAATGTTTAGTTAAATACACAAGTAGCCTGGATTCAACATATCAGGACAAGATTCGACGTGTCCCTAATAATTTGGCAACCTACTGTATATTTTAGATCCTACACATATGTGTGTTGTATTCCCCAACTCAATGGTGAAAAAATTAAATATGTATTTCTTGTAATCAAATCATTCAATCACCCTTACATTCTGTATGTACATATATGCATACTACATATAAGAGTACCTTTTACACACAGACAACATACACATATTTAACATAATAAATTGATGTTGTTCTTTTATTATTACTTTCACACAAATTGGTAATTTAATTTAGTTTGATTGGAATCCAACTAATTTAAAATATGAATACAAAAAAATTTTGCGAGAATATTAATAAATTAGCAGCATTTTATTGGTCACAGGAAAAGGAATATGAATATAGGCTTGAAAATTATAGTCAATAAAATGACCAAGAATAGCGTTTATTTCATTTTTAATAGTGTAACACATTCATTCAACGCAAAACACTCTTGGCGTCTTCTATCAGTCAAAATTTCTGTTTCATTATTATTACAGCTTAACTAAAGAAGTGAACATTTTGGTTAGAATAACCGAGGATTTAAAAACAAATTTTCAAACAATAATAAGTGTATTGCTTTGATAAATTTACAAAAAAATTCAACAACAATTGCATTAAATAAATCCAAAAAAGATTCAGCTAAATCCAATTATCTTTTGAATTTACTTAAATCATATCCGATTTTTAGTTTCAATACCTACCACTAGTATTTGATTCATATGAAAAACATCAAACAAAAATTAAATTCAAAAATAAATCTTTGCGGGTTGCTTTCTGAAATTTTAAATTCAAATCTAAATCTAATCCATTATTACCAAAGCAATACGCTTAAAGTATTCACATAGGAAAAGTATTTCAGCTTGCTTTGTTTATCGGCGGATGGAAAATGTTCCTAAACAAAATAAGGGAAATTTTTATTTTTTTTTTTGTAAAAGCAAAATTTGCAATAGAAAAAGACGTAGGAATGACTACTTTTGATTGCCAATCGTATTGTAAATTTGTCTATGGTTGCGTACATGATAAACCAATTTAAGAGGTATGATCAAGCACATGTATTGCTATCTCTTTCACTAAAAAAATTCGTCATTCGGTGAGTTTTGCTATACTTTTTTTTTTTATATAAACACTAGTTCATAGCAAACAAAAACAAATCGAATTGTTTTGCGGTGATAGTTTTTGTGGAAATTTTGTGAAAACAACGAAGCCTGTGCTGAGATGTTCTAACATCACTTTTTTCGATGTTCGATAGTATTCATGTCTCTCTTTTCAAGAATAAAATTGTATACTATTTCGACTTTTGAATTAAGCTTTTTCTATTGCGATCTCAGCATGCTCGCATAAAACATCATTCTATTTCTACTTTCATTCATCACTCTTTATCACAAAAAATTTTGTTTGCGATATTTTATCGATGTAAAGAAAAGAAAAGTATACAGAAGAGTGAGATCGCATTAGAAAAATTGTAATGAAAGAAGAAAATAGCGTACAATTTTGTTCTTGTTACAAGAGACAAAATAATATTGAAAACTAATCGAAAGTGATGTTAGAACATATCAACACTGATTGCGATTATTCGCAAAGGCATCTCAAGTGGAAACCCACAGTAGAGATAAAAAAAATTACGTTGGAAAAATATTTTTTTATTAAAAAACTGTATGCAGCCAAAACTGCTATAATTTCTATTTTGCTATAGACGTATAGAGGTACTCTTAAGGAAAAATACATAATATAACTATTGTTAAAGTGCTTTAATCGATTTGGTTGAAGAAAACGTTGAATTTGTTCAAGGTAAGCAAAGGTATATCTACTTACTTACATATTATTTAAATGTTATTTTTTAAATTCTATTAATTGTGTCTTTATCAAGAGAAACACGCATAGGCGCGAGGGGCCACTAACAAAAAAGCCACCTGGAACCGAATAGGAGAGAATATGAATATCATCGGACCTATAAATAAGACAGGTGAACAATGGCAAAAAGTAAATATAAAAGTGGGATCAAAATGCATTTAATTATAAAATATTTGATTATCCTATTTAGATATGGACAACTTTAGAGTACAAAGTGGAGTGGGACCAATTACGAACGAAGAGGTTGGTGGTGACTGGGCAGATTCCGAAGCTACCTAGTCTACCGAGTGGGATTGGAAAATTATTATCCTTTGTAGGATAGATACGTTAGATGGCCACATTGAAAGTAAGAGTAAGACAAATTTATTGTGAAATTTATTGAACAAATAACCTAAACCCAGAAAGACCCAGTTCACCACAGCTTGGCACGTCTGCCAGCGCGATGCTAATTCCATCAGCTCCTGAATATGTAAGTTTAAAAAAATACCGTGAATTTAGAAAATAGTTTTATTTCTTTTTTTACATTTCAGTTAGTGTCGTCAAATGATCCGGAAGCACAAACGGTTCATTTAGTGATACAAGCGGTTGAAACTGCCTCTACATTTTCCAGAATCCTGCATACTAGCGAAGCCGCTTCACCTGTTGTTATCAGAACACAAACGGCAAACAGATAAGTCCTATTATTAATAGGACAAATTCTCCTGTTATTATTAGGACACCAACAACAAACACAAGTCCTAATGCTACTGGAACAAGAAAAGTTCATGATCGTTACAGAAATAGGCCCATAGTATTTGACATCTGGTGAACGGTTTTACAACTTAGCCAAAGGTGATCAACCGGTAAATAAATGTATAATTAGATATGTTTCTTTGTGAATTTGTTTCAAAATAATCATTTTTTGCAATCAAAATATTAAATTCAATTAGAAAGGTAATTAATTTATCAATAATATTTCAATTTAAAAATAAATGCGGTAAATAAATAACCGGTTATCACCTTTGGCTCGTAAAAATCGTAGCGCCTCTTGCGGCGCTTTAAAGGCGAATATGACTATTAATAACTTGGACGAACTGCGTTTGAACTACTAGAATTGACGGTAATTGTATAATATCTTCTTCTCCTTTACATTCTTTAAAATAATGAAGTTTTGGCATTTGAAAAATAAATAGAAATGAACTGCTAGATTCACAATAAAATATTTCCCTCTTCCATCAGTTCAGCATTTATTTTCAAATTTCAGGAACTTTGTTGTGTCCTACCACAAACAAATATAATCAGACGAACTTATAGTACCAAACTACCAATTCATTGAAAACGTGGCTTAATAATGAAATACCTACTGTTACCCCACAATGCCCCTAATGTTTTAGATTGTGGGGTGCCAGTACAAATATTTCCATATAAACTAGCGCCGTTATTATTAATCAAAAATTTGTTCCCATTGGTTAATGTGGTTTATCTGTGGTCCTACATAAAACCATATAATTGTTGCGAACCCGTAAACATAAATTTTATTAAAAATCATGATTAAAGTCAATGGATTACTTTATGTAGTTTAACATTAAATCTATCACATTTAATGATTAAATATTCAAATAATTTGAATTGGACTGAATAAATTGAAAAGTTTATCGCGATTTCGAGCAGCAATCTATAGAAAAACGCAGCTAATTTTATCAATTTAGACATTTCTAGACGTCAATAAAAAATCATAATACGAGTAAAAACAATAAAGTATTCACTTAGGAAAAGAATTTCAGCTTGCTTTGTTTATCGCAGAATTGAAAATGTTCCTAAACAAAATAGGGGAAATTTTTATTTTTTTTTATAAATGCAAAATTTGCAATGGTAAAAGATGTAGGCATGACTACATTTGATTGCAAATGGGGGTGTTCACACGAAGTTAATACTGCAACGCAACACGACAACTCCTCGCGTTTAGACGAAATAATAAAACTGTTGTTACTTATCTATGTATGTGTTTTGTTTATTTATTTTTTGTAGGAGGTGTTTTCTGTTTAAAATAAAAATTAGAAGTAAAACCAGTTTACAAAAAAACAAAAAAATCGAACCACATTCAAATGTTTTATTATTTTATATTTGTGTTTGTGTGTTGCAACTTGTTTTTTTTTTCGCTGGCGCTACATCCCATAGAGGGATTTGGCCGCTTCAGAATGAAGTTTCGTAATCATTTTTACAACGGATAATGAGTGATTAATTCATTGATCCTTACATTAACCAGCCGTGATTTTTTCATCACCCGCCGGGAATCGAACCCAGGACCTCCGGAGCTTAAAGCAATCATGCTAACAACTGTGCAACCGGGGTTACAACTTGTTCATCACCTAAAATTTGCGTTGAAAAAGTGCAACAAGCATATTTTCCCCTCCAGTTAGTTTATAGGCAAAGACGTAAGAAACGAGGAAATGATGTGTTGCAGTGTTAACTTCGTGTGGACAGCCGGAATCGTATTATAAATTTGTCTATGGTTGCGTAGACAATTAGTCTATTGTATAACGAAATAAGTGAAGAAAACGAGTCAATAGTTTCTTTTCAATCGACCAACCGCAAGCATCCGCTACTGAACCGCTAGTAGAATGGTTTTTGTCTTCGCTAAATCATCTACTCGTATCTGCTCGTGCTCTTGCTATTTTATTACGAGCAGTTAGAAGCAGTTACGCACAATTTCGATGCCAGGTGGTTAAATGTAGAACCGCTTAATATTTATGGTAATATTAGAAGTTTTAATTGATTTTGTTTAGTGCGCATACATTAATTATTTTTTTAGTGATTTTATATAAAAAAATAACAACTTTGCCGTACTAGCACACAATTACGATTTTGAGGTTATGTTTTACTCATAACATCCAAATCTGAGCTTGTCAATTGACCATAGCAATGACAAAAACCATTCTACTAGCGGTTCACTAGCGGGTGCTTGCGGTTGGTCGATTGGAAAGCAACTATTGCAATACGAAAGGGAAATTTACAGCCTGAGCGATAGCAAGGGCTGCACTCACTTGAGTATTGCAATGACTCATTTTCACACGAGTTATACACGCTATTTTTTCTACGATAGAAAAAAAAAATATTCGGGCCAAAAATGAAATTGAAACCTTTGGATTTTTACAAATCGTGTGGCAATCGAAAGCATAGGTTACTGCATTATCGTAGAAAAATGTATATACCGATTTGTATTTATTTTTCAATGTACTATATACTATCCGTGTGAAAAAATTTAAAACAGATTGCAATTATTTGCAAAGGCATCCCAAGTGGAAAGGAAAACCCACAGTTAGGCTATATCGGTATATAAATTTGTCTATGCAACATAGACAAATTTAACAAATGACGATGAAGAACGACGAATTTATCGAAGTTTAATAATTTGTTCTCTTCTAAATTTTGTATAATATGTATTTTCGATGAACTATCAAGTTTCTTGGTCAAATGGTGAACTAATATCAAATCCTAGGTTTCGACTTGTACATGTAAGACATTCAACACATTGTAATTCTTAACAGTTTGGTTAATGAAATCTTGAAGTGAATTTGAAGAGTGCTGAATGCTAACCATTTATTTTCAGGCCCACTGAACGTCGGTAATTTAAACTCAGAAAGCTTTATACACATAGAAGGAATGCTTTGTTCTAACTGTGTGACACATGGCAAAACCTTATCCCGAAATCAACTCGGTAAGCCAAACAAGATGACATTTTTGTTCCAAAGGCACTTTCCAACTGTGATTTCCGTTTAAAATGAATGCCAGTTTAAAGTCATTCGACGCCTTCGGAAGCAATTCACCGTGCCACTTAATAGAAAGAATCAAACCATTTCAATTGACCGACTAAAACCAGCTTACAGCATACTGTGTTTCACTGATCCAAAATCAGATCATTGGACACATAAACATGTTCGTTTCGCAGCCTAACAAAGTTTTTCCTTAGGGAGGGGGACTCACTTGCGGTGAAGTCCTGTAACGACTCACGCATTTCATTTACATAAATTAGTCATTTATTTATGTAAATTGATATACGTTCATCACTATACCATAGGGTTATTACACAAAATACCTTTTGTGTGGTGTACTGACACCTAGCGAAAATAGTTTGGGTCACAGAAAATGTAATCGAACACTAGTATTTTTTCTGTTTTCACTCCATCTCGCTTTCAATAGCTTGCTCAAACTCAATCTACGTTTAGTATTTTTCTGTTTTACTCTAACACACATAAATAAATAAATAAAATCAATCCGCTTAAACTCAGCGTCACGATTTTCGTGTTGTTAAAAATATATACATAGTTTAATTTTCTCTTTCGTATAGCGTACACCGTCGAATTGACGTATAATAATTAAAAGTATAAAAATATTTTCTTTCGCATCGGCCATTACATATTTTGGGGCACTCGCTTAATACATAATTTTGCACAACACGCACGACGCACCACTGGCTATAAAACCAAATTTTGATTCTATTAAGTAAGGCAAATCATTATTAATCTTTATTTTCCTGAACCCGAGAATATTCGAAAAGGTCTCTAGTCCTAACAGCAGATGCACTGATCTAGAAATTCCGAATTCTGGATCAGCAAGGATAACATCCTTTGGAATGAGGCATCGTGAAATTACTTACATCGCGTCTTTACTGGAAGATGATCTGCGATAGTGTCAAGTACAAACAGTTGTAATTTTTCACAATTATCATTGAACCGTGACTTAACCTTTGTGTTAATGCAGCTTGTAACATTCATTGAACCACCATTTAGTGTATGGACTTGATTATTGACTGCGGTTAGACTAAGTTTTAACATGCAATTTAAATCCTTGGTTATATAATGTTCCGGACTTGCATACGCCGTTGCAAATATTTTTGTTGATGTTGATTTGAATTTTTTACCAAACAAAATGCTCTTGATCTGAATTATTTGGTTGAATAGCCACAGCTGTTACTGTTCCCTGTTGACGCTTTATCTCGCATCAGCTCGGTTTACTTTTTGATTCAAATGTAGTAGCGTGTTATGGGTTTTTTTGCATACCTTACACTTACTAGATTTACAAAATTTACTTGAATGGCCTTATCCAAGGCAGTTAAAACATTTTCTGGCTTTTAGCACGAACGCATTCCTATCCACGGATGACATACTAATGAATTTATCACATCGATAAAGCCGATGTGCTTTTTGCTTGCACAATGAACATTGGCTTGCACTGAGTGGAGAAAGCTGTGGCCTAAATGAGCCTTGCAGAAGGTTAACTGTATTTGATGCAACAAATGTTGTTGATTGTTTCGGCATCATACTTCGTTTATACGTAGAATAGCTACTATTCTGATGTGATCGGTCTTTGGCTTTTAAGATCCTTGTTTCAGTATCCACGAATGCATGTAATACTTCTTACGTTGGATGGACATTCGGCACAACTTGCTCTTCCCATTTCATCTTTAAGTTTGAATCATCTGCTGGAACGCGTCATCCGGCAAGTCAGTAGCAACCTCCGTTAATGAACGAAAATCGCTCCATATTTCATCCAACTGTTGCTGTCTAGCCTGTAGCCCAATTACATCTTCAACGTCATCATTTAACAATGCCTCGATATAATTATTTATAAACATTTAATTCTTGACTGTAACATACAAAACCTTTTTTGCACCTAACCTTAAACAATTCTGAATTTTCAAGATTCTCCAATTCTTCAGCTTTCGATTTTCGACCACTTGTCATTATGAATCAGTCTCTTTAGAGACTTCTTTTATTAGATTTTTTTTTTTTAATTACGCAATATAAAGCCTAATATTTAATTAAACTAAATATACTATAGTTAAAAACTTAATATATGAATATTTTTCTAGAAGATGATCTTTGAGGTTATGTTGTTCAATCAATTATGTTTATGACGCTGACTCACCCATTGATGAAGTGAACCTGTTGATTCAGGATACGCACCAAAAAACACTTTGAATGAACTGGTTTGACGATTTTTTCCTGTTTTATATGTTTTACAAATTATGCAAGATCCGGCTCGTTTAGGACCAAATGATTTGATCGTTAGTTGCTGCCACAAGCGGTTTGAGATTTCTTCATCTACACAATTGTACCTTTCTTTTTAAGAAAATAAATAAAATAAAAATGCTGTGGACTTATGGGATTGAGGCACATTACTGCGTGTACTGCTCAATCACCACCAATTTTGTACGCTAGGGTATTATATCGTTCCCGAATACTTACACAAAAATACACAAGGCTTATATTAGTTATTTATTTTATTTTATTATTTTTTGGGACTAATTTATCAGAAACGTTTGGTTTGGCCTTTTTTTATTCTAACTCGTTTGCCTTTGTTATAATGAATCCTTTTTTATCTTTTTTTTTTTGCCTATGCGACTTTTTACTTTCAAACCGTCGAATGGGGTGCTGATATAAAATCCACTCTTTACAATAGTCTAAATAATTATAGATTATACCATTTAATCTGGCGATACCCACAGTCTTTCGGTGCGATATTTATTGCGCACAATAATTACTCAATTGCTCTATCTTGTTATTTACATATCTAAACCTTTACAACAAAAAAACAAATATTGATACAACTGCGTTGTGACGCCACAATATTCCCTCCTCAGTAAAATGCAGATTTTACCTTATTAATTTCGAAAACGAGCGGAAATTTTGATGAGACGTCCTGATCGCGAGGCTTCCAATGGTAAGTTTTGGTTGTTCTCCAGATCGAAGATAACCATTTTCTTTTTTGCTGTATGTTTAACTGTCGTTGACGACTCTTCTGCTTTCGTGTTATTGGTTTGACGATTTTCCTCTCTTTTCGAATTATATACTATTGTTTCATTACCAGTGTCGTCGTTGTTCTCAATGAAACATGGTTTTATTCGATCTATGCTAACTAGTACTTTCTTTCCGTTTATTTCAATATCCCAGAATTTATTTTCTTTATTGAGAACTTTGTATGGTTCTGTGTATGGCCGTTGAAGTGCTCCTCGTAATGCATCCGTTCTTAATAATACGCATGTAAACAATTTACCAGATTTTTGCTTACACAAATTTTTTCTCGACTATGATTCGCTGTATTGTTAAGGCTAATTTCGTTGAAATGTTGCTTTATTTTGCCTACAAAATCGGACTGTGGCATTGCTGCTCTGTCTGGTTCAATGAATTGAGCTGGTAGTTTAATCAGGCTTCCATATTATGTTAATTCCACCGCAGTGGTTTGTAAATCCTCTCTAAATGCAGTTCTCAATCCTAACAGTATCGATGGCAGAATTTCTGTCCTGTCGCTTCTATTGTGACACATGATGCTGGCTTTTAATGATCGATGCCATCTTTCTAATATGCCGTTGCATTTTGGGTTGTAGCTAGTTGTCCGCTTGTGTACGAATCCTATTAGCTTTGACATTTCTTCGAATAGATGGGATTCGAATTGTGCCATTGGTCTGTTACGATACACTTGAGGGCACTAAATCGAGAGATCCACCCAGAGTATACTGCGAAGGCTACTGTGGCTGCTGAGATGTCCGGAACTGGGATTGCTTCAGACCAACGTGTATAGCGGTCGATGAGTGTTACACAGTATCGATTGTTGTCAGAAATAGGAAGAGGCCCTACAATATCTAAATGAATGTTTGCAAATCGTGAAGAGTTTAATTCAAAAGCACCGAGGGGTGATTTAGTATGTCGTGAAATTTTAGGTTTTTGGCAATGTATACAATTTTGTGCCATGTCTTTTGCGTCCTTCTTAATTGATGTCCAAATAACATTTTCTACTAATAATTTGACTGAAGCTTTGATTCCTGGGTGTGCTAAATTGTGGAATAAATTGAAAATGGTTTGCCTAAATTGTTTTGGTATAAATGGTCTAGCTTTTCCAGTTGATACGTCGCAGCACTGTATTACTTTTGTTGGCTTACCCGCTAGAGAAATTTTCCTGATGTTCAAACTTGTATTAGAATTTATTATTTCCTCCAATTTTGGATCTCTCAACTGTGCATCCGCAACCGCATCGTAATCAACCACTTCTGGGATAGTGAGTACTTCAACCCTGGACAGTGTCTCGGCTACCACGTTGTCGGTTCCCGATATATGTTGAACGTCTGTAGTAAAGTGTCCTATATAGTCCAAACATCTGTACTGTTTTGGTGTAGCTTTGTCTAGTTTTTGTTTAAAAGCAAAGATTATTGGTTTATGGTCGGTTAAAAGGGTAAACGTTCGTCCTTCCAGTAAATTTCTAAAATGTTTGATGCCTGAATATGCTGCCAGTAATTCCCTATCGTAAGCGCTGTATTTCTTTTGGCTGCCAGATTTCCTCTAGCTGTTGTTGTACCACTGTCCCAAGTGCATCATCATGATTGCAAGATGCGCTGTTCCTAATGGATGGGATAATACTGTTGCTTAGCTTAGCTTTATTTTGCAATTGTTGAATGCTGTAACTGCTTTTTCGTTCCACCTGATTAGAGTTTTCACCCTTCTCTTATATCCTTTTAAAATATTATTTAGTATCACTTGATCCGATACTGCGTGTGGTATAAAACGCCGATAGAAATTTAGCATTCTTAGAAATCTCTTAAGTTGCCGTACAGATTGGGGTTGCTCGAACTGTTTTATCGCTTTTACTCTTTCTTGCGTTGGTGCAATCCCTTCTTTTGTTATGCTATGACCTAAGAAGTTTAATTTTTCTTGAGCGAAAACACATTTATCTATATTGACGATAAGTACAGCAGTTACTAATTTGAAGCCATTGTTATTTCGTCTTATATGTACATACACAAAATAGAATTTCAGATTTGATAAAACTGCATTCATTAGCCGCTGGAATGATTGAGCTGCGTTTCGGAAGCCAAACGTCATTTTCGTAAACTCAAACAGACCAAATGGAGTGATGATAGCTGTTTTATGAATATACGCCCTTACTAGATTTAATGTTGTGAACATGTTACACCCTGCTAACTGATTCGTGAAGTCCTGTATGTGTGGGATTGGGCAACGATCTGGTATTGTTATAATATTCAACGCCCTGAAATCGCCACACGGTCTCCATTCTCCGTTCTTCTTTAGCACTAAATGGAATGGGCTAGCCCAACTACTGCTACTGGGTCTGCATATCCCCTGTTCCACCATGTTCTGGAAATCTTTTCTTGCCATTTCTAATTTCTCTGGTGGCAGCCGTCGCGTTTTGCAGGCTATTGGTGAGCCCGTTGTTTCTAAGTAGTGGTGTACCTTATGTTTGTTGATGGTCCCTTTTGCTAAATTTTGACTGATTTCTGGAAACATCGACATTACTTCGGTTATCTCTGGTTGTACTAATAGAATTTTGTTTACTAGAGATAGTGAGGTTTCTTGTATTTTTGTAATTGCGCAAATTGTATATTAAGAGGTTAATGGGTCTATTATCCTCTGTCTTTGTATATCCACTATTAGCCCGCTGTCTTTTAAAAAATCTGCGCCAAGTATTGGGGTGGTGACCAGACATCAAAAAAATCTTTCACAAGATGCTCTTTTGTTACAAAATTGATGAATATGAGTAAAAAGTATTCACGAAAAAAACAAAATCGAAATTTCATGAATATTTACGCATCTCAAAATATGATTTTTATTTTCTCATGAATAACTAAATTCTCTTGGTTTATGTTTTACGTTGATGAATATTACAAAAACTCTGAATACATTTTGATCAGCAGATCGACAAAAATAGTGAAATAAAGATTAACACGTTCACGACCGAGGTGCTCAGGCTAGAGGTACCCATAATCCAGATGATAAATTTGCACAAAATAAGCTAATTGAAGCCTAATGGTATAATAAATGTTTTATTTAGGTTTTTTGTGGGGTTTGTGACGTTATTAATAGTATGATGCATATACGAGTTTTCCCCTAAACCGAAAAAAAATTCAAGCGAATCTTTAAACCAAAATAGAAACTTTAATATATGACTTACATAAAAAAGTGGGCCGCATATATGCGTCCTTGGTCTGTGGAGAAAACTGTAGGACGCATATATGCGTCCTATGGTCGTGAACGTGTTAAAAAAAATCTTTCTAAAATCAATTTTCTATTTTAGTGAATGCAATACATTCACTATTTTCAAATATTTGTTTTTGGGTGTAATCACTGCTGCGATAAGTTGGACGGAACCTTTTTTTTAATTTCGTATAGGTTCTTTTCGAACATGGTTGTTTCAACCGATTTTGATAAAATTCGACTAATGCGATGGAAATGGGATTGTAAAATGGTTTTTGGATAAAGTTCTGGAATATGGCCAGTTAGGACATGGCCAACAGAAAGTCGTGTCGTTTGTCTATCGACTCGCCAATCATAATAAAGATGAATATTTAAAAAAAAAAAAATCAAGAAAATACTTATTTAGGACATTTATTTACAACTGTAATAGGACGGAATTGATATATAATTTGCGCAATTTCAATATTTTTTACTCTCTCTAGTTTGTTTGAAAAAATAACGGAATGTTAGATGAATTTTTTCGTGGAAAATTTGTTTCTAGAAAAATACGGTGGATTGGATAGATTTTTTTTTTCATAAAAGGAAATACGCAATATGTATTCACAAAAAATTAAAATCGTAATTTTCGTGATGCATTTGTATTCATGATTTTTAAATTCTCAATTTCTCCTGATTTTTTTTTCATCACGTTGAAACAAAACACAAAAAAAAAAATCTCAGATTTGTATTAATCTTTTATTTTGTTGATTTGTGTGATGTTTTGTTGATCTCTCTCAGAGAAGCAAAATGATGTGATTATATTTTTGACGAAGATCATAGAAAAACGATGAATCGTGAATATTTAAATTCTCCATATTTGCGTTTTAAAATATTCATGATTTTTTTTGCTCATTGATAAATGATGCGTCTTTGATGTCTGGTGGTGACATCTGCAAAAAATGTTGGTGAATATTTCTTTCTGCTATTTGAAGGCGGCTGGAGTTTATTGCATCAATGCTAGCCGACCTACATTGATGATCTAATAGTTTTTTACTTTTCTCACTATAACGAAGTTATATTGGGTAAGTATTGTAATCGCGAAAAAAATTGTGTTCCAGATTTTCACATTTCTCGACGAATTAGGTTACCAGGACCCCGAAACACCGATCAGAAAAATGTCGTGTCCGTCCTTCCGTCCGTCCTTCCAGTCGCACATTTTTATTATTTTTGTGTTGCCTCCCATTCTTACAAATATTGTTAGTTTTGGTCGAAATTTTATACAAAGATAGATTTTAGTAATTAGCAGTTTGTGTTAACTTTTAGGTCCATTCGAGTATAGAATAGAGGGGGTTGCAGTAGAAGAGAAAACTGCCAAACAGATTTTCTCAAAAACGAGACCGACGATTTTTTTGTTATGTTGATGATAAATTTGACAATTCATCATCTACTTGTACACAAAATTTGAAGTCGATTAAAGCATTGCGTGGGGGTCATTTTGACAAAAAGGAGTAATATACATTTGTTTTTCTGTTTACCGAGCTAATGTCGAATTTTTCGAAGAAATATTTTTCTACAGTTAATACATCTTGCAAATTCCAACAATTGTTCCCTAGGTGTCTTTAAGATAAAATGAATAGATTACCGTGTAATATGAAATTTAAATTTCTAAATTTATCTAAAATACTTTGCTGGTGGCAAATAATATCGTCAACATTTAAAAATAATTTTTAATTTTTTAATTACTGGCTATTATAGACCGTTTATGTTTATTTAGTTTTTAATTTAAATGTTTTTATTTAAAAAATTGCTGTCGCCGATATTTCGATGTTTCACATCATTTTCCAGGCGGTATATTTAGTTTACAAATTTTATTTTCTATTTTTCGCGATTCAAATTTTTCCCCAAAGGCTACCAATTTAATAATTTATTTGTTGTCCTTGACCCAATATTTATTTACGAAAGTTCAAAAAAACAGCTGACCAAAGTTCAAAATAAAAACATTGTGACGTAATAATTTAAAAAAACTACATGGATTTCTGAATGAAAATTTTGATTGTATTATGTGTGATTTTTAATAATATCAATATAGACAGATTGTAATTTATTTGTGTCCACTTTGTAATTAACTGGATTCTTTGCCAACCAGATATGGCATGCTTCCTTAAATAACCTTTTGTTTTTCTTTGGTTTATACTCCAAGGTGATTGCATTATCGATATCGAACTCGTGTTTCCTTTCGTTTACATGTTTTACAAGAGCTGATCTATACGTGGACGGTTGAGTATTTCTTTGCCTGTTAATATGTGCAACATCTCTTTTATGTTGAATCATTCGCTCATTTTTTGTTTTGCCCGTTTCGCCAACATAACATGCGTCACAGTTTTTACACATAACTTTATAGATTAATGCATTTTTTTGGTCCGTCGGTATTTTATCTTTTAATTTAGTGTAGGTATCAGACATTTTACATGAATGTGAAGTTCTTCCTAAACTTTCCTAAAATCACAAAAACAACAAGTTTTGCGAATGAATGAGTAAAACTGCGCATTACCGAATAAATTATACATTACGCATTCAGTAATGGAAATTAAAATTATTGAAAAGACTAAATATTATCATGTATGTACTAGTTTTTAAATATATGTAGTTAGCTTATAAGTGAAAAACGTATAATTTTCTCCAAACTAACAGAAAACCATCATCATTTGAAAAGTTATAGAGACTAAGGGTGTTTAGTATACCAAAATCATATTACGGTCACTGTTTATGTCTTATGTAAATTTTCCCAAACGTTTTCCGCGACTTAGGAAAACCGGCCAAAAATACTAAATATACTTTTGAGTAACTGTGGATGTAAACTAACAGAAAACCATCATCATTTGAAAAGTTATAGAGACTAAGGGTGTTTAGTATAGCAAAATCATATTACGGTCACTGTTTATGTCTTATGTAAATTTTCCCAAACGTTTTCCGCGACTTAGGAAAACCGGCCAAAAATACTAAGTTTACTTTTGAGTAACTGTGGATGTAAACTAACAGAAAACCATCATCATTTGAAAAGTTATAGAGACTAAGGGTGTTTAGTATACCAAAATCATATTACGGTCACTGTTTATGTCTTATGTAAATTTTCCCAAGCGTTTTCCGCCACTTAGGAAAACCGGCCAAAAATACTAAGTATACTTTTGAGTAACTGTGGATGTAAACTAACAGAAAACCATCATCATTTGAAAAGTTATAGAGACTAAGGGTGTTTAGTATAGCAAAATCATATTACGGTCACTGTTCATGTCTTATGTAAATTTTCCCAAGCGTTTTCCGCGACTTAGGAAAACCGGCCAAAAATACTAAATATACTTTTGAGTAACTGTGGATGTAAACTAACAGAAAACCATCATCATTTGAAAAGTTATAGAGACTAAGGGTGTTTAGTATAGCAAAATCATATTACGGTCACTGTTTATGTCTTATGTAAATTTTCCCAAACGTTTTCCGCGACTTAGGAAAACCGGCCAAAAATACTAAGTTTACTTTTGAGTAACTGTGGATGTAAACTAACAGAAAACCATCATCATTTGAAAAGTTATAGAGACTAAGGGTGTTTAGTATACCAAAATCATATTACGGTCACTGTTTATGTCTTATGTAAATTTTCCCAAGCGTTTTCCGCCACTTAGGAAAACCGGCCAAAAATACTAAGTTTACTTTTGAGTAACTGTGGATGTAAACTAACAGAAAACCATCATCATTTGAAAAGTTATAGAGACTAAGGGTGTTTAGTATAGCAAAATCATATTACGGTCACTGTTTATGTCTTATGTAAATTTTCCCAAACGTTTTCCGCGACTTAGGAAAACCGGCCAAAAATACTAAGTTTACTTTTGAGTAACTGTGGATGTAAACTAACAGAAAACCATCATCATTTGAAAAGTTATAGAGACTAAGGGTGTTTAGTATACCAAAATCATATTACGGTCACTGTTTATGTCTTATGTAAATTTTCCCAAACGTTTTCCGCGACTTAGGAAAACCGGCCAAAAATACTAAATATACTTTTGAGTAACTGTGGATGTAAACTAACAGAAAACCATCATCATTTGAAAAGTTATAGAGACTAAGGGTGTTTAGTATAGCAAAATCATATTACGGTCACTGTTTATGTCTTATGTAAATTTTCCCAAACGTTTTCCGCGACTTAGGAAAACCGGCCAAAAATACTAAGTTTACTTTTGAGTAACTGTGGATGTAAACTAACAGAAAACCATCATCATTTGAAAAGTTATAGAGACTAAGGGTGTTTAGTATACCAAAATCATATTACGGTCACTGTTTATGTCTTATGTAAATTTTCCCAAGCGTTTTCCGCCACTTAGGAAAACCGGCCAAAAATACTAAGTTTACTTTTGAGTAACTGTGGATGTAAACTAACAGAAAACCATCATCATTTGAAAAGTTATAGAGACTAAGGGTGTTTAGTATAGCAAAATCATATTACGGTCACTGTTCATGTCTTATGTAAATTTTCCCAAGCGTTTTCCGCGACTTAGGAAAACCGGCCAAAAATACTAAGTTTACTTTTGAGTAACTGTGGATGTAAACTAACAGAAAACCATCATCATTTGAAAAGTTATAGAGACTAAGGGTGTTTAGTATAGCAAAATCATAGTACGGTCACTGTTTATGTCTTATGTAAATTTTCCCAAGCGTTTTCCACGACTTAGGAAAACCGGCCAAAAATACTAAATATACTTTTGAGTAACTGTGGATGTAAACTAACAGAAAACCATCATCATTTGAAAAGTTATAGAGACTAAGGGTGTTTAGTATAGCAAAATCATATTACGGTCACTGTTCATATCTTATGTAAATTTTCCCAAGCGCTTTCCGCGACTTAGGAAAACCGGCCAAAAATACTAAATATACTTTTGAGTAACTGTGGATGTAAACTAACAGAAAACCATCATCATTTGAAAAGTTATAGAGACTACGAGTGTTTAGTATAGCAAAATCATATTACGGTCACTGTTTATGTCTTATGTAAATTTTCCCAAGCGTTTTCCGCGACTTAGGAAAACCGGCCAAAAATACTAAATATACTTTTGAGTAACTGTGGATGTAAACTAACAGAAAACCATCATCATTTGAAAAGTTATAGAGACTAAGGGTGTTTAGTATAGCAAAATCATATTACGGTCACTGTTCATGTCTTATGTAAATTTTCCAAACGTTTTCCGCGACTTAGGAAAACCGGCCAAAAATACTAAATATACTTTTGAGTAACTGTGGATGTAAACTAACAGAAAACCATCATCATTTGAAAAGTTATAGAGACTACGAGTGTTTAGTATAGCAAAATCATATTACGGTCACTGTTTATGTCTTATGTAAATTTTCCCAAGCGTTTTCCGCGACTTAGGAAAACCGGCCAAAAATACTAAATATACTTTTGAGTAACTGTGGATGTAAACTAACAGAAAACCATCATCATTTGAAAAGTTATAGAGACTAAGGGTGTTTAGTATAGCAAAATCATATTACGGTCACTGTTCATGTCTTATGTAAATTTTTCCAAGTGTTTTCCGCGACTTAGGAAAACCGGCCAAAAATACTAAGTTTACTTTTGAGTAACTGTGGATGTAAACTAACAGAAAACCATCATCATTTGAAAAGTTATAGAGACTAAGGGTGTTTAGTATAGCAAAATCATATTACGGTCACTGTTTATGTCTTATGTAAATTTTCCCAAGCGTTTTCCGCGACTTAGGAAAACCGGCCAAAAATACTAAATATACTTTTGAGTAACTGTGGATGTAAACTAACAGAAAACCATCATCATTTGAAAAGTTATAGAGACTAAGGGTGTTTAGTATAGCAAAATCATATTACGGTCACTGTTTATGTCTTATGTTAATTTTCCCAAACGTTTTCCGCGACTTAGGAAAACCGGCCAAAAATACTAAATATACTTTTGAGTAACTGTGGATGTAAACTAACAGAAAACCATCATCATTTGAAAAGTTATAGAGACTACGAGTGTTTAGTATAGCAAAATCATATTACGGTCACTGTTTATGTCTTATGTAAATTTTCCAAACGTTTTCCGCGACTTAGGAAAACCGGCCAAAAATACTAAATATACTTTTGAGTAACTGTGGATGTAAACTAACAGAAAACCATCATCATTTGAAAAGTTATAGAGACTAAGGGTGTTTAGTATAGCAAAATCATATTACGGTCACTGTTCATGTCTTATGTAAATTTTCCAAACGTTTTCCGCGACTTAGGAAAACCGGCCAAAAATACTAAATATACTTTTGAGTAACTGTGGATGTAAACTAACAGAAAACCATCATCATTTTAAAAGTTATAGAGACTAAGGGTGTTTAGTATAGCAAAATCATATTACGGTCACTGTTCATGTCTTATGTAAATTTTCCAAACGTTTTCCGCGACTTAGGAAAACCGGCCAAAAATACTAAATATACTTTTGAGTAACTGTGGATGTAAACTAACAGAAAACCATCATCATTTGAAAAGTTATAGAGACTACGAGTGTTTAGTATAGCAAAATCATATTACGGTCACTGTTTATGTCTTATGTAAATTTACCCAAGCGTTTTCCGCGACTTAGGAAAACCGGCCAAAAATACTAAATATACTTTTGAGTAACTGTGGATGTAAACTAACAGAAAACCATCATCATTTGAAAAGTTATAGAGACTACGAGTGTTTAGTATAGCAAAATCATATTACGGTCACTGTTTATGTCTTATGTAAATTTACCCAAGCGTTTTCCGCGACTTAGGAAAACCGGCCAAAAATACTAAATATACTTTTGAGTAACTGTGGATGTAAACTAACAGAAAACCATCATCATTTGAAAAGTTATAGAGACTAAGGGTGTTTAGTATAGCAAAATCATATTACGGTCACTGTTTATGTCTTATGTAAATTTTCCCAAACGTTTTCCGCGACTTAGGAAAACCGGCCAAAAATACTAAATATACTTTTGAGTAACTGTGGATGTAAACTAACAGAAAACCATCATCATTTGAAAAGTTATAGAGACTAAGGGTGTTTAGTATAGCAAAATCATATTACGGTCACTGTTCATGTCTTATGTAAATTTTCCAAACGTTTTCCGCGACTTAGGAAAACCGGCCAAAAATACTAAATATACTTTTGAGTAACTGTGGATGTAAACTAACAGAAAACCATCATCATTTGAAAAGTTATAGAGACTACGAGTGTTTAGTATAGCAAAATCATATTACGGTCACTGTTTATGTCTTATGTAAATTTACCCAAGCGTTTTCCGCGACTTAGGAAAACCGGCCAAAAATACTAAATATACTTTTGAGTAACTGTGGATGTAAACTAACAGAAAACCATCATCATTTGAAAAGTTATAGAGACTAAGGGTGTTTAGTATAGCAAAATCATATTACGGTCACTGTTTATGTCTTATGTAAATTTTCCCAAACGTTTTCCGCGACTTAGGAAAACCGGCCAAAAATACTAAATATACTTTTGAGTAACTGTGGATGTAAACTAACAGAAAACCATCATCATTTGAAAAGTTATAGAGACTAAGGGTGTTTAGTATAGCAAAATCATATTACGGTCACTGTTCATGTCTTATGTAAATTTTCCCAAACGTTTTCCGCGACTTAGGAAAACCGGCCAAAAATACTAAATATACTTTTGAGTAACTGTGGATGTAAACTAACAGAAAACCATCATCATTTGAAAAGTTATAGAGACTACGAGTGTTTAGTATAGCAAAATCATATTACGGTCACTGTTTATGTCTTATGTAAATTTACCCAAGCGTTTTCCGCGACTTAGGAAAACCGGCCAAAAATACTAAAAATACTTTTGAGTAACTGTGGATGTAAACTAACAGAAAACCATCATCATTTGAAAAGTTATAGAGACTAAGGGTGTTTAGTATAGCAAAATCATATTACGGTCACTGTTTATGTCTTATGTAAATTTTCCCAAACGTTTTCCGCGACTTAGGAAAACCGGCCAAAAATACTAAATATACTTTTGAGTAACTGTGGATGTAAACTAACAGAAAACCATCATCATTTGAAAAGTTATAGAGACTACGAGTGTTTAGTATAGCAAAATCATATTACGGTCACTGTTTATGTCTTATGTAAATTTACCCAAGCGTTTTCCGCGACTTAGGAAAACCGGCCAAAAATACTAAAAATACTTTTGAGTAACTGTGGATGTAAACTAACAGAAAACCATCATCATTTGAAAAGTTATAGAGACTAAGGGTGTTTAGTATAGCAAAATCATATTACGGTCACTGTTCATGTCTTATGTAAATTTTCCCAAACGTTTTCCGCGACTTAGGAAAACCGGCCAAAAATACTAAATATACTTTTGAGTAACTGTGGATGTAAACTAACAGAAAACCATCATCATTTGAAAAGTTATAGAGACTACGAGTGTTTAGTATAGCAAAATCATATTACGGTCACTGTTTATGTCTTATGTAAATTTACCCAAGCGTTTTCCGCGACTTAGGAAAACCGGCCAAAAATACTAAAAATACTTTTGAGTAACTGTGGATGTAAACTAACAGAAAACCATCATCATTTGAAAAGTTATAGAGACTAAGGGTGTTTAGTATAGCAAAATCATATTACGGTCACTGTTTATGTCTTATGTAAATTTTCCCAAACGTTTTCCGCGACTTAGGAAAACCGGCCAAAAATACTAAATATACTTTTGAGTAACTGTGGATGTAAACTAACAGAAAACCATCATCATTTGAAAAGTTATAGAGACTACGAGTGTTTAGTATAGCAAAATCATATTACGGTCACTGTTTATGTCTTATGTAAATTTACCCAAGCGTTTTCCGCGACTTAGGAAAACCGGCCAAAAATACTAAAAATACTTTTGAGTAACTGTGGATGTAAACTAACAGAAAACCATCATCATTTGAAAAGTTATAGAGACTAAGGGTGTTTAGTATAGCAAAATCATATTACGGTCACTGTTCATGTCTTATGTAAATTTTCCAAACGTTTTCCGCGACTTAGGAAAACCGGCCAAAAATACTAAATATACTTTTGAGTAACTGTGGATGTAAACTAACAGAAAACCATCATCATTTGAAAAGTTATAGAGACTACGAGTGTTTAGTATAGCAAAATCATATTACGGTCACTGTTTATGTCTTATGTAAATTTACCCAAGCGTTTTCCGCGACTTAGGAAAACCGGCCAAAAATACTAAATATACTTTTGAGTAACTGTGGATGTAAACTAACAGAAAACCATCATCATTTGAAAAGTTATAGAGACTAAGGGTGTTTAGTATAGCAAAATCATATTACGGTCACTGTTTATGTCTTATGTAAATTTTCCCAAACGTTTTCCGCGACTTAGGAAAACCGGCCAAAAATACTAAATATACTTTTGAGTAACTGTGGATGTAAACTAACAGAAAACCATCATCATTTGAAAAGTTATAGAGACTAAGGGTGTTTAGTATAGCAAAATCATATTACGGTCACTGTTCATGTCTTATGTAAATTTTCCCAAACGTTTTCCGCGACTTAGGAAAACCGGCCAAAAATACTAAATATACTTTTGAGTAACTGTGGATGTAAACTAACAGAAAACCATCATCATTTGAAAAGTTATAGAGACTACGAGTGTTTAGTATAGCAAAATCATATTACGGTCACTGTTTATGTCTTATGTAAATTTACCCAAGCGTTTTCCGCGACTTAGGAAAACCGGCCAAAAATACTAAAAATACTTTTGAGTAACTGTGGATGTAAACTAACAGAAAACCATCATCATTTGAAAAGTTATAGAGACTAAGGGTGTTTAGTATAGCAAAATCATATTACGGTCACTGTTTATGTCTTATGTAAATTTTCCCAAACGTTTTCCGCGACTTAGGAAAACCGGCCAAAAATACTAAATATACTTTTGAGTAACTGTGGATGTAAACTAACAGAAAACCATCATCATTTGAAAAGTTATAGAGACTACGAGTGTTTAGTATAGCAAAATCATATTACGGTCACTGTTTATGTCTTATGTAAATTTACCCAAGCGTTTTCCGCGACTTAGGAAAACCGGCCAAAAATACTAAAAATACTTTTGAGTAACTGTGGATGTAAACTAACAGAAAACCATCATCATTTGAAAAGTTATAGAGACTAAGGGTGTTTAGTATAGCAAAATCATATTACGGTCACTGTTTATGTCTTATGTAAATTTTCCCAAACGTTTTCCGCGACTTAGGAAAACCGGCCAAAAATACTAAATATACTTTTGAGTAACTGTGGATGTAAACTAACAGAAAACCATCATCATTTGAAAAGTTATAGAGACTACGAGTGTTTAGTATAGCAAAATCATATTACGGTCACTGTTTATGTCTTATGTAAATTTACCCAAGCGTTTTCCGCGACTTAGGAAAACCGGCCAAAAATACTAAATATACTTTTGAGTAACTGTGGATGTAAACTAACAGAAAACCATCATCATTTGAAAAGTTATAGAGACTACGAGTGTTTAGTATAGCAAAATCATATTACGGTCACTGTTCATGTCTTATGTAAATTTTCCCAAACGTTTTCCGCGACTTAGGAAAACCGGCCAAAAATACTAAATATACTTTTGAGTAACTGTGGATGTAAACTAACAGAAAACCATCATCATTTGAAAAGTTATAGAGACTACGAGTGTTTAGTATAGCAAAATCATATTACGGTCACTGTTCATGTCTTATGTAAATTTTCCCAAACGTTTTCCGCGACTTAGGAAAACCGGCCAAAAATACTAAATATACTTTTGAGTAACTGTGGATGTAAACTAACAGAAAACCATCATCATTTGAAAAGTTATAGAGACTACGAGTGTTTAGTATAGCAAAATCATATTACGGTCACTGTTTATGTCTTATGTAAATTTACCCAAGCGTTTTCCGCGACTTAGGAAAACCGGCCAAAAATACTAAATATACTTTTGAGTAACTGTGGATGTAAACTAACAGAAAACCATCATCATTTGAAAAGTTATAGAGACTACGAGTGTTTAGTATAGCAAAATCATATTACGGTCACTGTTTATGTCTTATGTAAATTTACCCAAGCGTTTTCCGCGACTTAGGAAAACCGGCCAAAAATACTAAATATACTTTTGAGTAACTGTGGATGTAAACTAACAGAAAACCATCATCATTTGAAAAGTTATAGAGACTAAGGGTGTTTAGTATAGCAAAATCATATTACGGTCACTGTTTATGTCTTATGTAAATTTTCCCAAACGTTTTCCGCGACTTAGGAAAACCGGCCAAAAATACTAAATATACTTTTGAGTAACTGTGGATGTAAACTAACAGAAAACCATCATCATTTGAAAAGTTATAGAGACTAAGGGTGTTTAGTATAGCAAAATCATATTACGGTCACTGTTCATGTCTTATGTAAATTTACCCAAGCGTTTTCCGCGACTTAGGAAAACCGGCCAAAAATACTAAAAATACTTTTGAGTAACTGTGGATGTAAACTAACAGAAAACCATCATCATTTGAAAAGTTATAGAGACTAAGGGTGTTTAGTATAGCAAAATCATATTACGGTCACTGTTCATGTCTTATGTAAATTTTCCCAAGCGTTTTCCGCGACTTAGGAAAACCGGCCAAAAATACTAAGTTTACTTTTGAGTAACTGTGGATGTAAACTAACAGAAAACCATCATCATTTGAAAAGTTATAGAGACTAAGGGTGTTTAGTATAGCAAATATCATATTACGGTCACTGTTTATGTCTTATGTAAATTTTCCCAAACGTTTTCCGCGACTTAGGAAAACCGGCCAAAAATACTAAATATACTTTTGAGTAACTGTGGATGTAAACTAACAGAAAACCATCATCATTTGAAAAGTTATAGAGACTACGAGTGTTTAGTATAGCAAAATCATATTACGGTCACTGTTTATGTCTTATGTAAATTTACCCAAGCGTTTTCCGCGACTTAGGAAAACCGGCCAAAAATACTAAATATACTTTTGAGTAACTGTGGATGTAAACTAACAGAAAACCATCATCATTTGAAAAGTTATAGAGACTACGAGTGTTTAGTATAGCAAAATCATATTACGGTCACTGTTTATGTCTTATGTAAATTTACCCAAGCGTTTTCCGCGACTTAGGAAAACCGGCCAAAAATACTAAATATACTTTTGAGTAACTGTGGATGTAAACTAACAGAAAACCATCATCATTTGAAAAGTTATAGAGACTAAGGGTGTTTAGTATAGCAAAATCATATTACGGTCACTGTTTATGTCTTATGTAAATTTTCCCAAACGTTTTCCGCGACTTAGGAAAACCGGCCAAAAATACTAAATATACTTTTGAGTAACTGTGGATGTAAACTAACAGAAAACCATCATCATTTGAAAAGTTATAGAGACTAAGGGTGTTTAGTATAGCAAAATCATATTACGGTCACTGTTCATGTCTTATGTAAATTTTCCCAAACGTTTTCCGCGACTTAGGAAAACCGGCCAAAAATACTAAATATACTTTTGAGTAACTGTGGATGTAAACTAACAGAAAACCATCATCATTTGAAAAGTTATAGAGACTACGAGTGTTTAGTATAGCAAAATCATATTACGGTCACTGTTCATGTCTTATGTAAATTTTCCCAAGCGTTTTCCGCGACTTAGGAAAACCGGCCAAAAATACTAAATATACTTTTGAGTAACTGTGGATGTAAACTAACAGAAAACCATCATCATTTGAAAAGTTATAGAGACTACGAGTGTTTAGTATAGCAAAATCATATTACGGTCACTGTTTATGTCTTATGTAAATTTACCCAAGCGTTTTCCGCGACTTAGGAAAACCGGCCAAAAATACTAAATATACTTTTGAGTAACTGTGGATGTAAACTAACAGAAAACCATCATCATTTGAAAAGTTATAGAGACTACGAGTGTTTAGTATAGCAAAATCATATTACGGTCACTGTTCATGTCTTATGTAAATTTTCCCAAACGTTTTCCGCGACTTAGGAAAACCGGCCAAAAATACTAAATATACTTTTGAGTAACTGTGGATGTAAACTAACAGAAAACCATCATCATTTGAAAAGTTATAGAGACTAAGGGTGTTTAGTATAGCAAAATCATATTACGGTCACTGTTTATGTCTTATGTAAATTTTCCCAAACGTTTTCCGCGACTTAGGAAAACCGGCCAAAAATACTAAATATACTTTTGAGTAACTGTGGATGTAAACTAACAGAAAACCATCATCATTTGAAAAGTTATAGAGACTACGAGTGTTTAGTATAGCAAAATCATATTACGGTCACTGTTTATGTCTTATGTAAATTTACCCAAGCGTTTTCCGCGACTTAGGAAAACCGGCCAAAAATACTAAAAATACTTTTGAGTAACTGTGGATGTAAACTAACAGAAAACCATCATCATTTGAAAAGTTATAGAGACTAAGGGTGTTTAGTATAGCAAAATCATATTACGGTCACTGTTTATGTCTTATGTAAATTTTCCCAAACGTTTTCCGCGACTTAGGAAAACCGGCCAAAAATACTAAATATACTTTTGAGTAACTGTGGATGTAAACTAACAGAAAACCATCATCATTTGAAAAGTTATAGAGACTACGAGTGTTTAGTATAGCAAAATCATATTACGGTCACTGTTTATGTCTTATGTAAATTTACCCAAGCGTTTTCCGCGACTTAGGAAAACCGGCCAAAAATACTAAATATACTTTTGAGTAACTGTGGATGTAAACTAACAGAAAACCATCATCATTTGAAAAGTTATAGAGACTACGAGTGTTTAGTATAGCAAAATCATATTACGGTCACTGTTCATGTCTTATGTAAATTTTCCCAAACGTTTTCCGCGACTTAGGAAAACCGGCCAAAAATACTAAATATACTTTTGAGTAACTGTGGATGTAAACTAACAGAAAACCATCATCATTTGAAAAGTTATAGAGACTACGAGTGTTTAGTATAGCAAAATCATATTACGGTCACTGTTCATGTCTTATGTAAATTTTCCCAAACGTTTTCCGCGACTTAGGAAAACCGGCCAAAAATACTAAATATACTTTTGAGTAACTGTGGATGTAAACTAACAGAAAACCATCATCATTTGAAAAGTTATAGAGACTACGAGTGTTTAGTATAGCAAAATCATATTACGGTCACTGTTTATGTCTTATGTAAATTTACCCAAGCGTTTTCCGCGACTTAGGAAAACCGGCCAAAAATACTAAATATACTTTTGAGTAACTGTGGATGTAAACTAACAGAAAACCATCATCATTTGAAAAGTTATAGAGACTAAGGGTGTTTAGTATAGCAAAATCATATTACGGTCACTGTTTATGTCTTATGTAAATTTTCCCAAACGTTTTCCGCGACTTAGGAAAACCGGCCAAAAATACTAAATATACTTTTGAGTAACTGTGGATGTAAACTAACAGAAAACCATCATCATTTGAAAAGTTATAGAGACTACGAGTGTTTAGTATAGCAAAATCATATTACGGTCACTGTTTATGTCTTATGTAAATTTACCCAAGCGTTTTCCGCGACTTAGGAAAACCGGCCAAAAATACTAAAAATACTTTTGAGTAACTGTGGATGTAAACTAACAGAAAACCATCATCATTTGAAAAGTTATAGAGACTAAGGGTGTTTAGTATAGCAAAATCATATTACGGTCACTGTTTATGTCTTATGTAAATTTTCCCAAACGTTTTCCGCGACTTAGGAAAACCGGCCAAAAATACTAAATATACTTTTGAGTAACTGTGGATGTAAACTAACAGAAAACCATCATCATTTGAAAAGTTATAGAGACTACGAGTGTTTAGTATAGCAAAATCATATTACGGTCACTGTTTATGTCTTATGTAAATTTACCCAAGCGTTTTCCGCGACTTAGGAAAACCGGCCAAAAATACTAAATATACTTTTGAGTAACTGTGGATGTAAACTAACAGAAAACCATCATCATTTGAAAAGTTATAGAGACTACGAGTGTTTAGTATAGCAAAATCATATTACGGTCACTGTTTATGTCTTATGTAAATTTTCCCAAACGTTTTCCGCGACTTAGGAAAACCGGCCAAAAATACTAAATATACTTTTGAGTAACTGTGGATGTAAACTAACAGAAAACCATCATCATTTGAAAAGTTATAGAGACTACGAGTGTTTAGTATAGCAAAATCATATTACGGTCACTGTTTATGTCTTATGTAAATTTACCCAAGCGTTTTCCGCGACTTAGGAAAACCGGCCAAAAATACTAAAAATACTTTTGAGTAACTGTGGATGTAAACTAACAGAAAACCATCATCATTTGAAAAGTTATAGAGACTAAGGGTGTTTAGTATAGCAAAATCATATTACGGTCACTGTTCATGTCTTATGTAAATTTTCCCAAGCGTTTTCCGCGACTTAGGAAAACCGGCCAAAAATACTAAGTTTACTTTTGAGTAACTGTGGATGTAAACTAACAGAAAACCATCATCATTTGAAAAGTTATAGAGACTAAGGGTGTTTAGTATAGCAAATATCATATTACGGTCACTGTTTATGTCTTATGTAAATTTTCCCAAACGTTTTCCGCGACTTAGGAAAACCGGCCAAAAATACTAAATATACTTTTGAGTAACTGTGGATGTAAACTAACAGAAAACCATCATCATTTGAAAAGTTATAGAGACTACGAGTGTTTAGTATAGCAAAATCATATTACGGTCACTGTTTATGTCTTATGTAAATTTACCCAAGCGTTTTCCGCGACTTAGGAAAACCGGCCAAAAATACTAAATATACTTTTGAGTAACTGTGGATGTAAACTAACAGAAAACCATCATCATTTGAAAAGTTATAGAGACTACGAGTGTTTAGTATAGCAAAATCATATTACGGTCACTGTTTATGTCTTATGTAAATTTACCCAAGCGTTTTCCGCGACTTAGGAAAACCGGCCAAAAATACTAAATATACTTTTGAGTAACTGTGGATGTAAACTAACAGAAAACCATCATCATTTGAAAAGTTATAGAGACTAAGGGTGTTTAGTATAGCAAAATCATATTACGGTCACTGTTTATGTCTTATGTAAATTTTCCCAAACGTTTTCCGCGACTTAGGAAAACCGGCCAAAAATACTAAATATACTTTTGAGTAACTGTGGATGTAAACTAACAGAAAACCATCATCATTTGAAAAGTTATAGAGACTACGAGTGTTTAGTATAGCAAAATCATATTACGGTCACTGTTTATGTCTTATGTAAATTTACCCAAGCGTTTTCCGCGACTTAGGAAAACCGGCCAAAAATACTAAAAATACTTTTGAGTAACTGTGGATGTAAACTAACAGAAAACCATCATCATTTGAAAAGTTATAGAGACTAAGGGTGTTTAGTATAGCAAAATCATATTACGGTCACTGTTCATGTCTTATGTAAATTTTCCCAAGCGTTTTCCGCGACTTAGGAAAACCGGCCAAAAATACTAAGTTTACTTTTGAGTAACTGTGGATGTAAACTAACAGAAAACCATCATCATTTGAAAAGTTATAGAGACTAAGGGTGTTTAGTATAGCAAATATCATATTACGGTCACTGTTTATGTCTTATGTAAATTTTCCCAAACGTTTTCCGCGACTTAGGAAAACCGGCCAAAAATACTAAATATACTTTTGAGTAACTGTGGATGTAAACTAACAGAAAACCATCATCATTTGAAAAGTTATAGAGACTACGAGTGTTTAGTATAGCAAAATCATATTACGGTCACTGTTTATGTCTTATGTAAATTTACCCAAGCGTTTTCCGCGACTTAGGAAAACCGGCCAAAAATACTAAATATACTTTTGAGTAACTGTGGATGTAAACTAACAGAAAACCATCATCATTTGAAAAGTTATAGAGACTACGAGTGTTTAGTATAGCAAAATCATATTACGGTCACTGTTTATGTCTTATGTAAATTTACCCAAGCGTTTTCCGCGACTTAGGAAAACCGGCCAAAAATACTAAATATACTTTTGAGTAACTGTGGATGTAAACTAACAGAAAACCATCATCATTTGAAAAGTTATAGAGACTAAGGGTGTTTAGTATAGCAAAATCATATTACGGTCACTGTTTATGTCTTATGTAAATTTTCCCAAACGTTTTCCGCGACTTAGGAAAACCGGCCAAAAATACTAAATATACTTTTGAGTAACTGTGGATGTAAACTAACAGAAAACCATCATCATTTGAAAAGTTATAGAGACTAAGGGTGTTTAGTATAGCAAAATCATATTACGGTCACTGTTCATGTCTTATGTAAATTTTCCCAAACGTTTTCCGCGACTTAGGAAAACCGGCCAAAAATACTAAATATACTTTTGAGTAACTGTGGATGTAAACTAACAGAAAACCATCATCATTTGAAAAGTTATAGAGACTACGAGTGTTTAGTATAGCAAAATCATATTACGGTCACTGTTTATGTCTTATGTAAATTTACCCAAGCGTTTTCCGCGACTTAGGAAAACCGGCCAAAAATACTAAAAATACTTTTGAGTAACTGTGGATGTAAACTAACAGAAAACCATCATCATTTGAAAAGTTATAGAGACTAAGGGTGTTTAGTATAGCAAAATCATATTACGGTCACTGTTTATGTCTTATGTAAATTTTCCCAAACGTTTTCCGCGACTTAGGAAAACCGGCCAAAAATACTAAATATACTTTTGAGTAACTGTGGATGTAAACTAACAGAAAACCATCATCATTTGAAAAGTTATAGAGACTACGAGTGTTTAGTATAGCAAAATCATATTACGGTCACTGTTTATGTCTTATGTAAATTTACCCAAGCGTTTTCCGCGACTTAGGAAAACCGGCCAAAAATACTAAATATACTTTTGAGTAACTGTGGATGTAAACTAACAGAAAACCATCATCATTTGAAAAGTTATAGAGACTACGAGTGTTTAGTATAGCAAAATCATATTACGGTCACTGTTCATGTCTTATGTAAATTTTCCCAAACGTTTTCCGCGACTTAGGAAAACCGGCCAAAAATACTAAATATACTTTTGAGTAACTGTGGATGTAAACTAACAGAAAACCATCATCATTTGAAAAGTTATAGAGACTAAGGGTGTTTAGTATAGCAAAATCATATTACGGTCACTGTTTATGTCTTATGTAAATTTTCCCAAACGTTTTCCGCGACTTAGGAAAACCGGCCAAAAATACTAAATATACTTTTGAGTAACTGTGGATGTAAACTAACAGAAAACCATCATCATTTGAAAAGTTATAGAGACTACGAGTGTTTAGTATAGCAAAATCATATTACGGTCACTGTTTATGTCTTATGTAAATTTACCCAAGCGTTTTCCGCGACTTAGGAAAACCGGCCAAAAATACTAAAAATACTTTTGAGTAACTGTGGATGTAAACTAACAGAAAACCATCATCATTTGAAAAGTTATAGAGACTAAGGGTGTTTAGTATAGCAAAATCATATTACGGTCACTGTTTATGTCTTATGTAAATTTTCCCAAACGTTTTCCGCGACTTAGGAAAACCGGCCAAAAATACTAAATATACTTTTGAGTAACTGTGGATGTAAACTAACAGAAAACCATCATCATTTGAAAAGTTATAGAGACTACGAGTGTTTAGTATAGCAAAATCATATTACGGTCACTGTTTATGTCTTATGTAAATTTACCCAAGCGTTTTCCGCGACTTAGGAAAACCGGCCAAAAATACTAAATATACTTTTGAGTAACTGTGGATGTAAACTAACAGAAAACCATCATCATTTGAAAAGTTATAGAGACTACGAGTGTTTAGTATAGCAAAATCATATTACGGTCACTGTTCATGTCTTATGTAAATTTTCCCAAACGTTTTCCGCGACTTAGGAAAACCGGCCAAAAATACTAAATATACTTTTGAGTAACTGTGGATGTAAACTAACAGAAAACCATCATCATTTGAAAAGTTATAGAGACTACGAGTGTTTAGTATAGCAAAATCATATTACGGTCACTGTTCATGTCTTATGTAAATTTTCCCAAACGTTTTCCGCGACTTAGGAAAACCGGCCAAAAATACTAAATATACTTTTGAGTAACTGTGGATGTAAACTAACAGAAAACCATCATCATTTGAAAAGTTATAGAGACTACGAGTGTTTAGTATAGCAAAATCATATTACGGTCACTGTTTATGTCTTATGTAAATTTACCCAAGCGTTTTCCGCGACTTAGGAAAACCGGCCAAAAATACTAAATATACTTTTGAGTAACTGTGGATGTAAACTAACAGAAAACCATCATCATTTGAAAAGTTATAGAGACTACGAGTGTTTAGTATAGCAAAATCATATTACGGTCACTGTTTATGTCTTATGTAAATTTACCCAAGCGTTTTCCGCGACTTAGGAAAACCGGCCAAAAATACTAAATATACTTTTGAGTAACTGTGGATGTAAACTAACAGAAAACCATCATCATTTGAAAAGTTATAGAGACTACGAGTGTTTAGTATAGCAAAATCATATTACGGTCACTGTTTATGTCTTATGTAAATTTTCCCAAACGTTTTCCGCGACTTAGGAAAACCGGCCAAAAATACTAAATATACTTTTGAGTAACTGTGGATGTAAACTAACAGAAAACCATCATCATTTGAAAAGTTATAGAGACTACGAGTGTTTAGTATAGCAAAATCATATTACGGTCACTGTTTATGTCTTATGTAAATTTACCCAAGCGTTTTCCGCGACTTAGGAAAACCGGCCAAAAATACTAAAAATACTTTTGAGTAACTGTGGATGTAAACTAACAGAAAACCATCATCATTTGAAAAGTTATAGAGACTAAGGGTGTTTAGTATAGCAAAATCATATTACGGTCACTGTTTATGTCTTATGTAAATTTTCCCAAACGTTTTCCGCGACTTAGGAAAACCGGCCAAAAATACTAAATATACTTTTGAGTAACTGTGGATGTAAACTAACAGAAAACCATCATCATTTGAAAAGTTATAGAGACTACGAGTGTTTAGTATAGCAAAATCATATTACGGTCACTGTTTATGTCTTATGTAAATTTACCCAAGCGTTTTCCGCGACTTAGGAAAACCGGCCAAAAATACTAAATATACTTTTGAGTAACTGTGGATGTAAACTAACAGAAAACCATCATCATTTGAAAAGTTATAGAGACTACGAGTGTTTAGTATAGCAAAATCATATTACGGTCACTGTTCATGTCTTATGTAAATTTTCCCAAACGTTTTCCGCGACTTAGGAAAACCGGCCAAAAATACTAAATATACTTTTGAGTAACTGTGGATGTAAACTAACAGAAAACCATCATCATTTGAAAAGTTATAGAGACTACGAGTGTTTAGTATAGCAAAATCATATTACGGTCACTGTTCATGTCTTATGTAAATTTTCCCAAACGTTTTCCGCGACTTAGGAAAACCGGCCAAAAATACTAAATATACTTTTGAGTAACTGTGGATGTAAACTAACAGAAAACCATCATCATTTGAAAAGTTATAGAGACTACGAGTGTTTAGTATAGCAAAATCATATTACGGTCACTGTTTATGTCTTATGTAAATTTACCCAAGCGTTTTCCGCGACTTAGGAAAACCGGCCAAAAATACTAAATATACTTTTGAGTAACTGTGGATGTAAACTAACAGAAAACCATCATCATTTGAAAAGTTATAGAGACTACGAGTGTTTAGTATAGCAAAATCATATTACGGTCACTGTTCATGTCTTATGTAAATTTTCCCAAACGTTTTCCGCGACTTAGGAAAACCGGCCAAAAATACTAAATATACTTTTGAGTAACTGTGGATGTAAACTAACAGAAAACCATCATCATTTGAAAAGTTATAGAGACTACGAGTGTTTAGTATAGCAAAATCATATTACGGTCACTGTTCATGTCTTATGTAAATTTTCCCAAACGTTTTCCGCGACTTAGGAAAACCGGCCAAAAATACTAAATATACTTTTGAGTAACTGTGGATGTAAACTAACAGAAAACCATCATCATTTGAAAAGTTATAGAGACTACGAGTGTTTAGTATAGCAAAATCATATTACGGTCACTGTTTATGTCTTATGTAAATTTACCCAAGCGTTTTCCGCGACTTAGGAAAACCGGCCAAAAATACTAAAAATACTTTTGAGTAACTGTGGATGTAAACTAACAGAAAACCATCATCATTTGAAAAGTTATAGAGACTAAGGGTGTTTAGTATAGCAAAATCATATTACGGTCACTGTTCATGTCTTATGTAAATTTTCCCAAACGTTTTCCGCGACTTAGGAAAACCGGCCAAAAATACTAAATATACTTTTGAGTAACTGTGGATGTAAACTAACAGAAAACCATCATCATTTGAAAAGTTATAGAGACTACGAGTGTTTAGTATAGCAAAATCATATTACGGTCACTGTTTATGTCTTATGTAAATTTACCCAAGCGTTTTCCGCGACTTAGGAAAACCGGCCAAAAATACTAAATATACTTTTGAGTAACTGTGGATGTAAACTAACAGAAAACCATCATCATTTGAAAAGTTATAGAGACTACGAGTGTTTAGTATAGCAAAATCATATTACGGTCACTGTTCATGTCTTATGTAAATTTTCCCAAACGTTTTCCGCGACTTAGGAAAACCGGCCAAAAATACTAAATATACTTTTGAGTAACTGTGGATGTAAACTAACAGAAAACCATCATCATTTGAAAAGTTATAGAGACTACGAGTGTTTAGTATAGCAAAATCATATTACGGTCACTGTTCATGTCTTATGTAAATTTTCCCAAACGTTTTCCGCGACTTAGGAAAACCGGCCAAAAATACTAAATATACTTTTGAGTAACTGTGGATGTAAACTAACAGAAAACCATCATCATTTGAAAAGTTATAGAGACTACGAGTGTTTAGTATAGCAAAATCATATTACGGTCACTGTTTATGTCTTATGTAAATTTACCCAAGCGTTTTCCGCGACTTAGGAAAACCGGCCAAAAATACTAAAAATACTTTTGAGTAACTGTGGATGTAAACTAACAGAAAACCATCATCATTTGAAAAGTTATAGAGACTAAGGGTGTTTAGTATAGCAAAATCATATTACGGTCACTGTTCATGTCTTATGTAAATTTTCCCAAGCGTTTTCCGCGACTTAGGAAAACCGGCCAAAAATACTAAGTTTACTTTTGAGTAACTGTGGATGTAAACTAACAGAAAACCATCATCATTTGAAAAGTTATAGAGACTAAGGGTGTTTAGTATAGCAAATATCATATTACGGTCACTGTTTATGTCTTATGTAAATTTTCCCAAACGTTTTCCGCGACTTAGGAAAACCGGCCAAAAATACTAAATATACTTTTGAGTAACTGTGGATGTAAACTAACAGAAAACCATCATCATTTGAAAAGTTATAGAGACTACGAGTGTTTAGTATAGCAAAATCATATTACGGTCACTGTTTATGTCTTATGTAAATTTACCCAAGCGTTTTCCGCGACTTAGGAAAACCGGCCAAAAATACTAAATATACTTTTGAGTAACTGTGGATGTAAACTAACAGAAAACCATCATCATTTGAAAAGTTATAGAGACTACGAGTGTTTAGTATAGCAAAATCATATTACGGTCACTGTTTATGTCTTATGTAAATTTACCCAAGCGTTTTCCGCGACTTAGGAAAACCGGCCAAAAATACTAAATATACTTTTGAGTAACTGTGGATGTAAACTAACAGAAAACCATCATCATTTGAAAAGTTATAGAGACTAAGGGTGTTTAGTATAGCAAAATCATATTACGGTCACTGTTTATGTCTTATGTAAATTTTCCCAAACGTTTTCCGCGACTTAGGAAAACCGGCCAAAAATACTAAATATACTTTTGAGTAACTGTGGATGTAAACTAACAGAAAACCATCATCATTTGAAAAGTTATAGAGACTAAGGGTGTTTAGTATAGCAAAATCATATTACGGTCACTGTTCATGTCTTATGTAAATTTTCCCAAACGTTTTCCGCGACTTAGGAAAACCGGCCAAAAATACTAAATATACTTTTGAGTAACTGTGGATGTAAACTAACAGAAAACCATCATCATTTGAAAAGTTATAGAGACTACGAGTGTTTAGTATAGCAAAATCATATTACGGTCACTGTTTATGTCTTATGTAAATTTACCCAAGCGTTTTCCGCGACTTAGGAAAACCGGCCAAAAATACTAAAAATACTTTTGAGTAACTGTGGATGTAAACTAACAGAAAACCATCATCATTTGAAAAGTTATAGAGACTAAGGGTGTTTAGTATAGCAAAATCATATTACGGTCACTGTTTATGTCTTATGTAAATTTTCCCAAACGTTTTCCGCGACTTAGGAAAACCGGCCAAAAATACTAAATATACTTTTGAGTAACTGTGGATGTAAACTAACAGAAAACCATCATCATTTGAAAAGTTATAGAGACTAAGGGTGTTTAGTATAGCAAAATCATATTACGGTCACTGTTCATGTCTTATGTAAATTTTCCCAAGCGTTTTCCGCGACTTAGGAAAACCGGCCAAAAATACTAAGTTTACTTTTGAGTAACTGTGGATGTAAACTAACAGAAAACCATCATCATTTGAAAAGTTATAGAGACTAAGGGTGTTTAGTATAGCAAAATCATATTACGGTCACTGTTTATGTCTTATGTAAATTTTCCCAAACGTTTTCCGCGACTTAGGAAAACCGGCCAAAAATACTAAATATACTTTTGAGTAACTGTGGATGTAAACTAACAGAAAACCATCATCATTTGAAAAGTTATAGAGACTAAGGGTGTTTAGTATAGCAAAATCATATTACGGTCACTGTTTATGTCTTATGTAAATTTTCCCAAACGTTTTCCGCGACTTAGGAAAACCGGCCAATAATACTTAGTATACTTTTGAGTAACTGTGGTAACGGTTTTGAAGTAACTGTTTTTATTTGTTCTCCCGTAAAAGAAGAAATACCGGAAATATGACTATTGATAATGTCATGATCAGAGACAGATGTCAAAACATTATCAACTGAATAAACGGATTTGAAAAACGTTATAAATAATTCGCAAACACAATTTAGATCATGAGCTTCCTTATCCTCATAACTCATGGGTATTGGATAACGAACAGATTTCCTTTTAGAGTTTATATAATGCCAAAACCACGATTGATTTGACTTGATACCAGATTCAATTTCTAACAAGTAATTACCATACATAAATTGATCCAAAGCCTTAAACTCATACGAATGTGAGAATACAATGTATAATCATCAAATGCGTTCGTCCTTTTATACCGTTTGTGTACCTTGGTTTTACGGTTATATAAATTAACAAGTTTTTTGTTGAACCACTTTTCACGATACGAATTGTGTTTGGTGACAGTTTTTTTAATAAATAAATCCATCCCCGGATACAACATTTCGTAAAACCGGTTAGTCATATTTTTGATATTCTTCTCATTGTAAAGGAAATCCCAGGAAATATTTTCAAGATATCCATTTAGAGAGGTATAATCTCCATATAATCATCAGAACATTGAAAACTTAATTTAATAACCAACGGTGTATGATGAATCACAGATAAGAATATTCTTATCTATGGATGAATGCTTGATGAGCGAGCCAGGTCTTCACAAGGTTGCACAGATGGATGTAAACTTTCGTCAGTAAAAACCAGATCCAGAAGTGATTAAAGTTGAGTTTCACTTAGACCACATAAACATTGGTTATCTCCAATCCAAGTGACATTTAAGTGGAGTCGGCCCATTAATTCTGCATCCCGAAAGGAGGATTGATGGTGTTTTTCTATTAATAAAACCAAATTTAGTATTTTAAGCGGAGTTATCTAAGAATCGGAAAACTACATAAACGGAAATAGTCTTGTTATACTAAATACTCTCACCCTGTATGTATACATAAATTTCAAAATGATTGCTTAAAATTATACTTAGCAGTTTGGGCTTAGGCCATACTTATTTTATAAACTGTTTAATTCGAATCGGGTTTTCTTCTTTATATAATACTGATTATCGGTTCCGAATTAAGTAAATTATAATCACGAACACATGGAAGCTATTTAAATTTAGGAAAAACTTCACGCATTTGTGCAAACACGTGAAGTTTTTCCTAAACGATCCTATTTTTTTTTTTTTTTTTTTAGGATAGTTTAGGATAAACTTCACGCGAATCATTTTACTTATAATTTTGTTTGCGATCAATAGATTTCCCAAATCGTTTTTTAAGGTTTTGGTAATTTTTTCCGTTAAATGGGGTACGTATGGTAATATTCCATATTTAATTTGGTCATTATTTTGTCTTCGTCTCTTCGAATATGTATATAAAGTTTTCGTAATAAGATTTTTAATTAATTTTATTGGATAATTGTTATTTATCAGAATGTTTTTTATTTTTTGTAGTACGTTTTTTCTAAATTCCTTATCAGTGAGATATATCGATCTTTTAATAAATGAAAAGGCTACATTCCTTTTCATTTGGTACGGATGAACTGATAAGAAATTTAATAATGTATTAGACGCTATATCCTTCTTGTACCATTCCGTTTTAATTTTGCCATTGATTCTATGTAATTTTGTGTCTAAAAACGGAAGTGAACAATTATTTTCTTTTTCAATAGTAAAATTTAGTTTATTGTGAAAAGAGTTAAATGAGGTTTGTATCTTATCTACATTGGACTCAACCGTAGCTAAAATGATATCATCAACATATATAAAAGTCGGTTGATTTTCTAACAACGGGAGTTTCTCATTAAACAATTTTTCCAATACTATATCCGCTAAAATCGGGGATAATGGATTTCCCATAGCTAATCCGAATTTTTGTTTGTAAAAAATGTTATGATATTTAAAATAATTGTTATCACTTACACATATCTCTAAAAGTTTCATAAATTCATTATTTGTTAATTTACAATTATTTGAAATTTCATTCCACCTTTCTGATATCGCAGTTTTAGCAATCTGTAACGGTATATTTGTAAATAAGGATACTACGTCTAATGAAGCTAATATGTCATTTTCGTTTAATGTAACATCATTTATAGTGTCCTTAAACATAAATGAATTTTTTACATGAAATTTGCTTCTTTGCGTTAAGGGTTTTAAAATTTCACAACAAAATTTTGCTAAATTATAACCTGGGGAATTTATAGTCGAAACGATTGGCCTCAATGGTACATTAATTTTGTGTATTTTTGGAAGTCCGTAAATTCTGGGTGGTAAGGGATTGTTAATTTTTAAGTGTAATTTTTGCATGCTATTGATCAAGTTTTTATTTTTCATCTCATCAATAATTTTGCAACATTTGGTGTTAATTTTTTTGGTAGGGTCATTTTGTAAAATTTCATAGGTGTCTGTATCCTGAAGTAAGTCCGTCATCTTAAGTTCGTAATCTGTTTTTTCCATTATTACCATTCTATTACCTTTGTCCGAATTTAATATGCATAAATTTACGTTGTTTTTCAAAAATCTGTTGGTTATGTCTTGAGCTTTTTTAAAAACCTTGTTATTTCTGGATATTATTGGCTTTTTCTTTAGAAAATTTGTTATGTCGTTCGTAATCTTAGCCCTTTTCTCATTAGTTTGCTCATTTACATCAATTGTTAAAATATTTTCGACATCCGCTAATATATCAACAACTGGCACTTGTTTTTGTTCGATTGGCAACCCAAATTGAGGACCAAAACTCCAAACCACATAACATTCTTCTGGTATAGCGACATTCGTCAAATTTATTACATTGGTTTTATCATAAATAAATTCAATTTTATTTTGTTCACGATCTAATTTTACAAATTTTTTATTCAGAATATCCTTTTTACACTCACGCAATTCTTTAATGTTGTTATCTCTCACTTCAACAAACCATTCGAAGAGTTCGTCACTAAATATTTGTCTGATTCTGATACCTACACTAAATTAAAAGATAAAATACCGACGGACCAAAAAAATGCATTAATCTATAAAGTTATGTGTAAAAACTGTGACGCATGTTATGTTGGCGAAACGGGCAAAACAAAAAATGAGCGAATGATTCAACATAAAAAAGATGTTGCACATATTAACAGGCAAAGAAATACTCAACCGTCCACGTATAGATCAGCTCTTGTAAAACATGTAAACGAAAGGAAACACGAGTTCGATATCGATAATGCAATCACCTTGGAGTATGAACCAAAGAAAAACAAAAGGTTATTTAAGGAAGCATGCCATATCTGGTTGGCAAAGAATCCAGTTAATTACAAAGTGGACACAAATAAATTACAATCTGTCTACAGTGGTAGACATTCGTATAAACGCACTATGTTTTTTGAATATTGTTCTAAGAGTCAAGTGTTTTGATTTTTTTCAAGTGGTCTAAATTGTGTCTATCATCTTAAATCTGTTGCTAAGATAAACTATTAGTAAAACTTTTAATGTTTTACTTTAATAAATTGAAAAATCTAAATTTTATGTGGACATTCGTATAAACGCACTTCTGATAATGTACTAAAATAAAAACCAAAATTAGCAATTTTTCATATATTATTTTATTTAATATTTGGTCTGACCCGACCTTTCTGAATAACTTCGAAAATTCGAGAAGGCATTGAATTTGTTAAATTTTTGAGGGTTTTCGGATCAGTTGTGGCCCATATTCACGGATGGCACTTTTCAAATCTTTAATTGAATTATATTGCTGTTCATTTCCATTAACTTTTCGGGGAAGGCCCTCTAAAGGTTTTCGATAGGATTGCAATCAGGACTGCAAGCTGGCTATTCAAGAAGGGGAATGTTTTTCTCGAGAAACCACGGTGTGGTCTCCTTCGAAGCATGGATCAAGGCATTGTCTTGTTGAAAATTATAATTTTTGTTGATGTTATTATCCAAATAATTTATCAAAACGTCTTCCAAAAGTTTCACGTACATACGGAAGTTCATTCGTGTCGTTATAAAGCAGACGGGAAGCTCCTCGTTATAAGAAAATGCTCCGCATACCATGACACACCGCCACAAAATTACGCTTCGACCTAACGATACCATGTTCCTCCAAATTATGCCAGTAGCAACTGTAGCAGTCGGGAAAATCCAGATTAATTTTTTTTCCGTAAGAAAAAATCACACTCTGCCAATCCGTTATCGACGACATGTATTTACGAGCAAATTTGAGCGGATTATTCGTATCCATGGCCGTTAAAAGTGGTTTGATCCAAAATTTTGTCCATTTTATGATCGGTGAACTGTTAAAAATACGGGCAATGTGTCGGGTCGTCACAGGAAGATCCAATGGCCTGCATGATAGACGGTTTCGTGTATAGCTTCTTTGCGGATTAGACCTTTCTGGCGAGCTGAGATCTTGGATAGGCAATAGTCCTGATTACAATCCTATCGAAAATCTTTAGAGGGCCTTCCTCGAAAAGTTTATGGAAATGAACAGCAATATAATTCAATTAAAGATTTGAAAAGTGACATTCGTGAATGTTGGGCCACAATTGATCCGAAAACCCTCAAAAATTTAACAAATTCAATGCCTACTCGAATTTTTAATAATACATTATCAGAAGTGCGTTTATACGAATGTCCACCTGAAATTTAGATTTTTCAATTTATTAAAGTAAAACATTAAAATTTTTACTAATGGTCTATCTTATCAACAGACTTAAGATGATAGACATAATTTAGACTACTTGAAAAAAATCAAAACACTTTACTCTTAGAACTATATTCAAAAAACATAGTGCGTTTATACGAATGTCTACCACTGTATATTGATATTATTAAAAATCACACATAATACAATCAAAATTTTCATTCAGAAATCCATGTAGTTTTTTTAAATTATTACGTCACAATGTTTTTATTTTGAACTTTGGTCAGCTGTTTTTTTGAACTTTCGTAAATAAATATTGGGTCAAGGACAACAAATAAATTATTAAATTGGTAGCCTTTGGGGAAAAATTTGAATCGCGAAAAATAGAAAATAAAATTTGTAAACTAAATATACCGCCTGGAAAATGATGTGAAACATCGAAATATCGGCGACAGCAATTTTTTAAATAAAAACATTTAAATTAAAAACTAAATAAACATAAACGGTCTATAATAGCCAGTAATTAAAAAATTAAAAATTAAATAAAGATCGGATATAATTTATATCAATAATTAAAAATAATTATATCTAGTGAGCTTTTAAATATAGCAAGATATTCCCGTTTCTTTGACATTGACATTTCTGTGACGTTTTATTGACGTTTGATGATATTTTAATGATGGAAATATCAACGACATGTTGATCGATACATTATTTGTGATTTTGTGAATAAAATCGTTTTTAAAGGTATTATTTCTGGGTAATAAATTCTCTTGGTATTCAACGTCGTATATACAACTGCTAATAGCAAATTACTATGGGAGTGGTTAAAGCTGCGGCGTTTGGATCAGGAGGTACCGGGTTCGAATCCCGATAGGGGCTGGATGCAAAAGGGATTTTTCATCATCTGATTACGATCGGTGATGACGATGAACACAACTATGACCCCCTGTTGAGAGTGCAGGATCCATGGGCCGACCCACCTTTCATATCAGCACTATAGGTTGGCATGAAGCAATGCAATGTGCAGGTGGTTTATACAAAACAGGTCTATAGCCGTACGTCCTCGATTTGGCTGCTACTGCGTAAAGTAGGACGGTAAAAGTTAACTGCGAAAGAGTTGAGCCCCAGAAAAGATTGCATAGAATAAAACGAAAGAAAAAAAGAAAAGAATTTTATTGGCAAATTCTCACGTTGCTTTCATAATATTGTGATCTGAACAAACGGCACAAATTTTCAAAAAATAAATTGTTGAACATTGTAGATACTCTCTGGATGGAGAAAATTAAATTTTTAAGGAATTTCAATGGTATATACTAGAGATGTATAACTGGATCTAATTGTTAAAGATCGTAAATGAAAAATTTCGAATACGACTTTGAATGCAGGTCAACACGTGCCAGTTATAAATAATAAAATTTGTGGATCTGTGATTTGGCGGTATGAGTGTAGAAGATTTAAATTGTCGTGATCAATTGTGATATTGGGGAAGAGGTCTCCAAATTTAAGAAAAGCCGTGACATATTGTGCCGGCCCAAAACAACGCCTACTCAAAATAACGGAAAATGTTTGTAAAATATAAATGGTTGGTTTTGTGTTCTTTAACGATGATTTCTGTGTCGTCCGAGAGTCGGATAGACCCAATTTTTTCGTTCTCTGCTGTGTTTTGACTTTTGATAAATGCCGCATGATGTTTACATGTAGTTATGCACACCTTTGCTTTCTCCGCCCATCTTCTATGGTAATAGCATTCTTTGTTATTTGTCCTTGGATGTGACCTATCTCGCCTTGTCCTGCTATTTGACCTGGATGCTGATGAAAATTTTGATTTCTGGTTATCGAAAAGTGCAAAAAGATCCATCGTAACTTGCTCCTTAATTTCATTAATTCTCGTTTCAAAATCTTCATTTTCTTCTTTCCTGCTCTTATCGAGTTTCTTGGGGTCTTGTAGGCTGCTAATTTGTAAATGGTTAAATGTTTCTATTACGTTGTCGGCTCGTTCAGCTAGAATGTTTAACGCTACATCGTTTTCGAATGGTGCCAACACCATTTTCACCTGTTGTGGCAGACGTTCTAACCCTAATTGCCTAACAGATGGTTCGTTGAGATTTGTGCCTGCCGTCATACGGAACTTGTTGAGTAGTTGTGATGGTTTCTGATCTTTCAATGTTAATCCGTGTAATAATTGGTTTAACCTAGTTTTTTCCGATGCTCCTAATATTCTAATAACTTCACGTTTAAATTGTGTATATGGCGTATTGCCTTTATCTGTCGTGATGATGTTTGCAAAGGTTTCATGTAACCTTGCATCTAGTTCGCTCACTGCGTGGCTATATTTTATATGCTCAGTCTTGATATTTGCCACTATGAATTGTTGCTCTAGGATAACAAACTAAACTGTGGGATTTTGGTTAAAAATAGGTTGAGGCGCTGTTGTACATTAACGTCTGATATCTGGTCATTTGGCTCATATCGGCTTTATCGGTTGTTTTATATTCCTTCCTCTTCCTATAGCCTTGTACTCTCCCATCGATTATTTTTTCTAATTCTTCGTATGTGAGGGTTACAGTGGCATTAACTTTTTGAGTTTGGAGCCCCGTTTGCTCGGGTTCGCTGTCATGATTTTCCTCTGAGGAAGGAGGTATGATAGGCACCCCAACGCAAAGGACAATTTTACGACAAAGGACACAAACACAGTTTATTTTTGAAGACGGAAGTTCTGATCACCTAATGAGGTTTCAGCCCTTTATATTTTTCCATATTGGTATTCATGTGAAAAGGTATACATCATTTTTAAATCACTATCATTAGATTTATCTAGCATTTAAATAATCCCAGTACACTAATTTCAATTACATCATTATCTAAACAGAATCACTGCCGATTCATACACAATAATTATAATTATCAAATTATTTCCAATTACCTCAAAGACGATGACGATGACGCTGTACGAATACAAAAAAAAAAAAATTAATATTTATTATATTTATCTTTCATCTTCAAGATTTAAAGCAAAAGCAAAATAAAATAAATTAAATTAATTTAAATGAAAATAAGTCCTTTCAATTTTTCCAACTTTCTGCTATATTTTTCCCAAATATTTCTTGTCTTCGTTCACCATTTTAATATACACGACAAGGAACGAACAAATTTCATTTCAATTCTTCTTTTTTGTATACAATGTTATGTGGTTCTTAGACTTCACATTTTAAGACGAAATATCTTCTTATATGTTACACATATATACACTTTCTTATTTGTCATCTTGTTATTATTTCAATCTTATACTTCTTGTTGTTGGTTGTGTATACAACGTATTATTCCATTTTCCATAAAGAAAAATCTCAATATTGACATGCGCACTAAATCTATATAGATTTTGTTCAGTTACGGATAAGATACGATGATAACCTCAAAATGAAAATAAAACATCTATCGGGCATGAATGGACCCACAGTGGTGCATGCACCCAAGCACAAACTAGGTTTTCGTGACTCACAAATCAAACACATTTATACGAATCTAAGGGTCACAACATGCTCAAAATAGATTTAGAACAGGCACGGAACAAATTTAGTTCAAGAATTCATACTCGTATATTGTATAAATCACCCTTAATATTTGTAATTGCCGCTATTTACAATAATTATGTCCCTAGGGTCTAGAGAGAGAGAGAGAGCGTGTTGTGTGTACGTAAATTAATAGAACCACATTTATTATTAAATCCGACACTGTGCGTTATTGTTTTCGGCGTACGTATATGTATGTGTTTGGTATGTATACATGTGAAAAGAGGAAAATTTATTTGATATTTTCCCGAGGACAAACCCAGATGTGACTGGATTTTTTCTTCCTTTTTTGGTTTTATTTTGATTCTTTTCCTTTTTGTTGTTGTTATTGTTGTTGCTGTTTGGTACATACATATCTCATATATTATCGCTAGCTCTGTGTGTAACGTTCGTTACCGTCGTGCCATCATATTGGCTGTGTTGTTGTTGTTGTTGTCGTTATTATTTTATAAGAAATTTCCCAATTTTTCATATAATTCTTGATGGAAGTAATGTGTAACGTGATGATAAAAAAATTGGGACGAAAAAGAAGACGAAGAAGAAGAAGAAATTGATATATTGGTGGAAATTAATATTTTGATGGAAAAATAAACGAACTATTCAACAACAAAGCAGAACATTTTCGAGGTTTTCTTCGTCTTTGGGTTTGGGATAATAAATTTTCATCGTCTTTCTTTTCATTTTTCTTTTTTGTGAATTTTCATCATTTTCATTTTTTTTATTTTAAGCGCGATATGCGCTCGTGACGATGTGATAGATTCAATCTATAAACGAAAGCGAACAATAATTTTTTTTTTGGATAGTAAAGTAGCGACAAAGGATCAAATTTGTTTGCGCTTGAAACGTGCAATAAGTTAGCAGCGCGGGTTTTAAGGGTGTGATCACCCCAAACCGAAGAGATTAATCTTTTTTTACAATTAAACAAATCGTTTTGTTTGTCTTTCCTACATATAAAGCCTTAGGAATGGAACTTTTATGAACGTAACAATTCTAAACTAGTTCAACTCATATTGACTGCAAACAGGCGCGGAATTTCTGGAATATCATTCAGACAGGCAGCGGAATCGGAGATCATTCGGGTCTTACCCTTGGGATTCTAGAGACGATCCTTATAGTGGTTCATCTAAATGGATGAATAAATACCCAGGAGGGCATTCTGAGGAAGGTGCTGGAATAGAAGTGCAAGGAAATAAAATCAAATTTCCTTGAAAATCAATTCCGACTCGGTTGGCTAATGGTGACTGGAGCCAGTAAAACCACTGCGCAGTGGCTTCAGGCTGGTATCGGGGATATACAAACAGCATTGGACTGCCAACGAATCGGCTTCTTAGTTTTATCAAAAGTCATGCATAATTTAGCCTTCTGCACACTTTTTTAGTGGATCACCCAACAGTGAACAAGCTAAAACAGGTAGACTACACGGCCAGCGTAGAAGACGGGTGGACTACAAAGCCAGCTGCAAAGGATAGGACCCAGTGGTTAAGCCAGTGCAGGGCCCGGTCAAGGCTCCAGCAGACAACACTTCTGGAGTATCATTCCTATTTCTAAGATTCAGCTAAAGAGAAAAATGAGAAGACGAACAGGACGCCGGCGGGTGCACCATTGGCTTCTCCACAAAGAACTCTCCTGTAAAAGCCATCGAAGAGCCGTGGACGGGGATGGAGGATAAAAGTCAACCATAACCTCAACACAGGCTAGGGAAACCAAACAGTGAGCACAAACTCGCGCTTTCATATAAAGTCTGGAATTTATGAGGAAAGAATTCAATTGCTCACGGAAAAACCTGCATCAATCTAAGGCTTCATCAGACCTGCTAAGCCACAGATTCATCTACTAGGATCCTTGAATTATAGCAAATATACTATAGGTATTCAAGTAAAGGGAGGATTACTAAGACAAGTGGGAATTGATTGATTTATGATAACGGAACTCAGGGTTCACGAACGGTCATTTTGGCAAGCTTGCAAATAAACTTTATTCCCACTCTAGAGTTCATCTACCGGGACTTGATAACAGAGGCTGTAATGACCGTATCCTACTTTCCTTATGTCCGAGAAACAACACTTCCAAAAAATCTCAGGAAGACTCTAACGATGATTTATGTTACGTAGCTTTCCTATCATATTATACAACAAGATCTGGAGTCTCTCTGGAAGGATTTTCGCCCCCAGAAAAGTGAGATGGGCTATTGGGCCTTCCAAATATTTCAAGTCCGCTGGAGGAGATGTCACTTTTCCAGCCTTATTGCAGAAAAGCATTGAGGAAATTCTCCCCTTCTTTTCCGGATTTTTCGGGCAACCTATGCCTTTAACTAAATACATTCCAAAAATTTGGGAAACAGTAAATATGGTCCAGACTTTGTGGACACTAAGAGGGCTTTTGACAATACCTTCTATAAATCGATAGAGCAGGCAGAAGGGAAAACTGGATTCCGCATCCCACAGTCAGATGGATCCATTCCATGCTGAAACATCGAAGCATCACAGTCAAATTAAGTAGAGAGTAAATAAGAATTAGGGCCGAAAGGTATATTCCTAAGGTGGCATATTGTGTCCTTTATTATGGTCATTGGTTATTGATGGACTAATGATAATTATGAGGAGCCACGCGGATTTAGCTCTCATAATCATAGGAAAATTTGATGAAATGCACTATTAGTATTGGGGTTCGAAAATGCACCCTATAGAAGTTTCCGCAAAATAGGTATAACTAAAGTCCTAAACGATAAGTTCTACATTGTATCAGACAGCCAAGCAGCATTAAACGCTCTTAAGTATTGTATTATACAGGTTGGTTGAGAAGTATTGAAGTGACACCTATTAACCAGTAGAGGAATCAAAATTTAAACGCCATTTTAATATTTCATCTGAACACATGAAAATCTTCTTTCGATCTGGCAATTCATTCTTTGTTTACAAGCCATTAGAAGTTGACGTGTCGGTGTATTCGTTTACAATGGAAAAACCCGAATATCGTGCAGTGATAAAATTCTTTGTTTTGGAAGGTTTACCAGCAACAGAAATTCATACAAAAATGGTAAGAGTGTTTAAGGAATCTGCTCCTTCATTTCCAACTGTGCATCGATGAGTTTTAGAGTTTAAACGTGGTCGTTCAAGCATTAAAGATGAACCACGTAATGGACGTCTAAAAAATGCAATAACACCAGAAATCATTGAGCACGTGTATACGTGTATAATATTGTTTGTGAAGATCCAAATTTGACTAAGCGTGAAATTGCTGATACCATAGGCATCTCGGACGAACGAGTACTCCATATTTTACATGGAGAATTTCGTATGAAAAAGTTACTTGGAAAACTGGTGTCGCATTCGTTAACAATTCAACAATACATAGTACAGAGTAAGAGTACTATCACATATTTTCAAAATTTAATTCAGTGGAGGATAATGAAGAAGAGCAAACAGATAGTATACTCACCAATGAAGATATTAATTATTGGGATTAATAATTTGGTCAGATCCTCAGAAGAAAGTGATGAAGATACGTATTATATCAGCGATGAATCAGAAATCAGATGATGTTATTCTTCGTCTAGGCTCTGATGATGATTATATTCCACAGAATGATGTGAATGTTGATGACAATGTCGAGGTTAGAAGATCATCGAGAGTGGCGAAACCGATAAATTTAAATGATTATATGTTTCATACAGTGCAATATCATTTGAGATGAATGATCCGTTAACGACTGAAGATGCTTCAGTAGAGCAGACTGAAATTTTTGGAAAAACGCTATGAAAAGTGAGTATAGCTCATTAATCGAAAATCATACATGGGAACTATTTGATTTACCACCGAATAAAAAACCAATTGACTCATTGACTGTAAGTGGGTTTTTAAAGCAAAGCGAGATGTTAGTGGTAAAATTGTGCAAGACAAAGCTAGATTGGTCATTAAAGGTTGTGCTCAGAAAAAGGAAAAAGATTACGAGGAAACATATCCACCTGTCGTGGGATGTAGTTCAAAACGTTTTTTATTGGCGATGGCAGTAAAATACAATTTAGACATTGACCAAATGGATGCGGTCACAGCATTTCTCCAAGGTGATTTGGAAGAGGAGATATATATGATCCAACCTGACTGTTTCGCAAGGGACGAAAAAGTGTGCCATCTTAGAAAATCATTATACGGTCAAAAACAATCATAATTGCCGTATATGTTGATGATTTTTTGATATTCTCTAATTACGAAAACTTTAATATTGGTCCTGCTCGTTATGTATTAGGGACACAAATCACACGCGATAGGAAAACGGGGAAAGATTTGGATCGATCAAGAGCAGTACTATAACAGCACGTTTCGACCGAACGTGAGCCTGTGGATCGAACGGCACTGTTAGCAGATATCCACGAGATTCTACAGCTGCAGCAGAAGACCCACACTAGGGTTACGTGAACTTGCATGGCTAAACGGATAATTTGCCTAAATGATTGATTTTTTTTTGAGACCACAAATTGAAACTGCCCTGGTCGATTAGCTCTGCAAATCTTTGGCGTGATAGATGCCTAAGGGTTTACCATCCAAATCGTGTACTTGATAAGCAACACTACCAACACGCGCTCTGATTACTGCTGGTAAGAATTTAGGTGCCAATTTGGAGGCGAACCGTTTGGATGCGTCGCTTTGAATAAAAATACGAACAAATACCTGTTGCCCGACAGCAAATTCGTGAGGTTGGCTTCTCAAATTGTATTGCTGTTCGCTTTTTGAATGAGCTGCTTTCAAGTAACCTAGCACTGTTTCTCTAATCACGTCTAACATACCTGGTTTGGATAATATCATTATCTTCTGTGTACCCTAGGAAATGCCGAAGTTGATAATCAGATCTATGTGTGGTTAAATGCTGCCCAAATACCAAGAAGTGCGGGGAATATTGCGTAGCAGAATGAACTACGTTCCTCAGTGTTGAAGTGACTTGTGATAAATGCCGGTCCCATTCCGTATGGTTGTCACCTATATAGGCTCGAATTGCAGACAAAATAGTGTGATTAGCGAGTTCCGAGGCATTACTTGGAGGTGCATGAAATGGTGTTTTGATCTGTTGTACCAATAGTTGTACAAATAGACTCGGGAACAGAAAATAACTGGAATACTTCTTTCTTGACGTAAGCGCACAATGCAGTGGAGGAGGCTTCTTTTAATGGTTGGATAAGCAAAAACCTGGAATAACTATCGAGAATAATGAGAACAACGATATTACCCTGCTTAGAGCTCGGATAGGATCCTAAGAAATCTATGTATAGCTTTTGAAAGGGCCGTTCGGCTTCAATCTGTGCTCCCATTCTGGGCCTTGTCGAAAAATTCACTTCCTTTACCATTTTGCAAGTAGTGCAATTATTGATAAATGGTCGAACGTCTTTACTCATCCCGGACCAGAAAAACTGCCTTTGTATTTTTTCCAAAGTATTTTAGAGTCCCATGTGACTGGATGAAGGTGGAACATGTGCCTGTTGTAACAAATTATTAGTTAAACTTAATGGTATGACGAGTTTCCAAGGTGAAATATCAGTTTCAGCATATCTCAAGCCATAATTAAGACAAATTAGAATCTTACCATCCACGACTTTTAGGTTCATTTCTACCGTAGGATTATCTTCTAGGAATCGTATGCGCTGCTGATATTCGTTGTATAGGTAAGCTGGTGAGTTTAGATCAATGCTTAGAGGCATGTCGTCACTGATACAGGATGAACAACCTGGAGTAAGCTCTTCTCCATAGATCCTGGAAAGCGTATCAGGTACGATGTTTTGAGTTCCTTTCCTGTATTCGATATTAAACTTGAAGTTCTGCAATTTAAGACCCCATCTGGCTAAACGACCCGACAAATCAGTTTGATTCATTAGCCAGCGGAGACTCGCATGGTCGGTGACGACGGTGAATTCGGAACCCTCGACATACGGATGAAATTTTTTTACACACACTACCACAGCATAGCATTCTAACTCGGTAGTGCTATATTTGCGTTGAGCCGAATTTAACTTTTGTGAGTTATACGCAATCGGATGTTCTTCGCCATCAATTCGCTGAAATAAAACTCCACCTACTCCTGTGGGCGAAACATCCACTTGAATTACGAACGGAAGTGCATAATATGGATGTATTAGGACAGGAGCGATGGTCAACGCTGCTTTTAGTGTCTCGAACGATTTTTGAGCCGAATCATTCCATTAACTTTGCATTTTGATTTCAATAAATCGGTTAAAGGAGCCGCGATTGTGGAAAAATTGCCAATGAACCGCTGATACCATCCGCTAATACCAAGAAACCGGCCCAACTGTTTCAATGTTTTTGGCACGGGGAAAGTATCTATGGCCGCGACCTTTTCCAGATCCACCCGAATACACCCATTTCCTATAATATGACCCAAGTATCTTAGATCTTTTAGGACGAATTTATTCTTTTCCACGTTGATGGTTAGATTGGCCATACGCAACCGCTCAGCAATGAGTCTCAGAAGCACAAGGTGATCCTCAAAATTGATTGATGTTACCAACAGATCATCCAGATACACGAAAATTCGGTCATGATACTGATGGGGAATCACCTTATGCATCAGTTGACACATGCTTTGCAATGCGTTACATAACTCGAAAGGCATAACGGTAAACTGGTAGAGGCCTACCCGGAACAGTAAACGCGGTGTTTGGTTTTGCATCATCGGCGAGCGAAATTTGCCAAAAGGCATCTTTCAAATCCAAACTGGAGATGAAATTAGTATTTTCCAGTCGACTCAGAATTCCGTCAATTAACGGTAGCGAGTAAGTATCTTTCACGGTCACTTCGTTAACCTTCCGGGCGTCAAAACACAATCTAATCTTCCCGTTTGTTTTCCTCACAAAAGCTACCGGCCAACACCACGAGCTCTCACTTTCCTCAATCACACCAAGACTGATCATGCGATCTATAACTCAGTGTTAAGCTAAGCCTGAATAACCGGTGAGGCAGCATAAAATCTTTGTTTGATGGGCTTGGCATGATCGGTGTCATCTTGTGAGTAAGAAGGCTTGTTCTCCCTAATCCCATCTGGTTAGAGGAGGGAAATAGGTTAATTATCTGGTTTAATTCGTTGAGCTGGGCAGAAGAAATTTTACGCACGAGGGGATCACTTGTAGATGACACAACAGAATCACTTGGACCACCGCTTATTTCACTGATTCTAAATTCGATACCGAATAGTCGAAAAAAATCTACCCCTAAATATAGTACTTGCGACAGATTTGATGATATATAAAGTCTTAAGAATTCTTCCTTCCCATTGAATTGGACCTTGGTCATCACATAACCCAGCATCCTTTCTTTTGAGCCATTAGCCGTAGAGACTAAAGACGGAAAACTGTGAAATTGAGTTCCGGCTTGCGATACAAATTGTTCGCAACCTTTGCCAAGAACACTAATGTTGGCCCCTGAATCAAGGAGACCACTTAAAAAATATCCATTGATCTTGATTTTTACATACGGACGATCATCTACTTGATCGTTAAGTAAGGATTCACATATGTCCCGTCGGAATCTTTTCTATAATTTAAAGTACTTCCAGGCTCGATGAAATTGAGGTGTGGTATTTTTTAGGACGAGTTATGGCCTGATCCAATAAGGGTGGGTTTATTAATGACGTCGACGTTGGTGGAACTCTGGGTCGACATTGGACACAGAGTCCTCCTGATGCATGTTCGGGAGCGAAGTTTTCTGAAGGATAGGCTTCCGAGTATTTCGATCCTTCAAGTTTGAGTTTTCCGCGCGCTTCGAACGGCAAACTTGACAATCAGGGAAATAAGTATTTTCAAGGCCACAACCAAAACAAAAAACATTACTGAATTTTTCGCGACAAAACTTAAACGTATGATCTCCACCCTTACAATTCCAGCACAGAGATCCTACACGTTTAGGGTCACTTAACTTCGAGTTAAACGCCTTGTTGCTTCGACCCTGTGAAAAGTTGAGTGTAGCAATATGATTATCACGGCCCATATTATCTGAACTACGTAACCTATATCTATTATCTAATGAATCCAATGGAATCTCCCTACTCGTACTCGTTATGGGATTAGTTTGCGACAGCTCATGCACTTGATATCTTGGGGTTGGAGACTGAACTATATTTCCCTCGGGATTATATTTCAGCTGACTCCACAGATCTTCAAGGCTACGACATTCTTGAGCCAAATGACTAAGAGTTCGAATATTCTGGTTGGCTAATTTTATTAACTGCAACCCAGGCCGCATATTATTTATTAATATTGAAATAAGTTCGCTGTCCGGAATAGGGGTACGAGCTTGTAAAGCCATCCTTAGAATGGCATCTTGAAATTCGCAAAACGTTTCTTTGGGATATTTTTACTTGCGCAAATCTAAAAGTTTTCGAATTTCCCGATCTGAACGACAAACACAAAATTGTTCAATCATTTCGTTTTTGATGCGATCCCAAGTTGCGTCAGGATGCCGCTCGAAATAAACCCAAAACCATTCGAAGGCATCGCCAGATAACAAACAGGTGATTTCTTCGACCGACTGATTTAAATTGATTCGGGCTCTTCTAACCATTTGGTCTACTCTATTAACAAACCTCTCCACGGGCGTGTCCATATTGGAACCAGTGAATTTTAAATTCCAAGAACCTAAGGTTTTGGCAATATTACATCCTTGTCGAAATAAATTGTATTAGTCACCAGGATGGTTGAGAGCTGCGTATTTAAATACTGCGAATCCACCTGGATCGTGAGAACTGGACAAAAGCCAAAAAAAATTCACACTAAGCACGGTCGCATCGTTACAGTAGGTATACATTACGGAAATCTTAGCTAGATTTAATATGACTAATTGCAAGGTTGTCTCTACGTCATTAGACGCTAATCAAAAGTTATTAAGTGAGATGTGTCCGAAAAATCAAGAAGCCGTTGGAAGCATTTTATTTACATCCCAGATATCCAGACAAGATATAAGTTTTGCAGTGAATATGATGAGTCGTTTTAATAACACAAAACACATAGACGTCATGCATCACTTCATTCGAGAAAAGATAAACTATAAGATCCATCCGAGACACTTACCTACAGATGATATGATTGCAGATGTGTTGACGAAACCGTTGAGCCTGATGAAACATATGAAGTGTCCGAAAGCTTTAGGGCTGAAATTTTAAATTATGTATATTGGCGATTTTCATCAAATGTAGTTAGCGTTGGTTTCTATGTAAGTAAAGGGGACGAGTATTGTCAAATTCAAATGTTTGACAGTTCTGATCCCCCTTGTTCTATGGTTAAATTTTGTTCATATTGTTTTCACCAGATGTCAGCTACTTTGTTGCAAATCGCGAATAAATTCTAGTATGGGTGTTCGAAGGTGAATTAATATTGTTATGTTGGCAACACTTTTTATATTCTTACATATAATAAAGCAACCATGCAAGTTTCCTTTGTCTTACATTATGTTCAAGTACATAGCCGTGTTTTATTTGATCCGTGTCTGTATAGTAAACTTTATAACAGTATTTCAACATAAACAAGCTTCTAGCAGATGTCACAATCGGATGGCATTTCATATCATCATCAGTTCCCCACTTTGCTCATACCCCTATTATGATTCTCACCTTAACGAGAAATATTAAGCATATATGATTAGATTTTTATGGAGCTTTTCGGTGAGGTGAGAATGAGAGCCACGATAGGATTATTCAGTTCTTTATATACGTAAGATATACGTTTCAAGTTCAAGCATAATATTTAGTGTATTTTGTTGACAAAATTATAACAACAATTACATTGAATATAAAGCGCCGCAAATTTAAATAAAGCCAACAAAAATTTTTCTTTATTTAAATCGTAGTAGGTTTATAGGAAAGAATAGGACAAAAAATAAATCAAAACTAGATTTGTTTAAATTTTTCTCAACAAAATACAGCTATTGTAATAGTTAACGTTCATTTTAAATTCAAATCTAATCATTTCTATCTTCACTCTTGATGTGTGCTGCCTGTTATAAATTTAGCTTTTTTAGTATTTTCAGCCCTCAATTTATTGTTAACACTGATGTAAATAAAGCGTGACATTTGGTCACTTGTTAAAGTGTGACATTCTGGTCACTTAAAATATTAATGTCAAAATACACAGACGCGTTTTGTTTTGTTGGTCCTTGTGCTCTATAAGTTCTTATTTCATTTAACGGTTTTCCAACAGGTTATGGGCCCAGGAAACGCAAAAGTGATTAAAATAATTTTTAACAAGTTATAATTAATTAAGTTCGTGTTTGTCGCGATAAATTTAAAAAAAAAAAAAAAAAGGAAATCGTAGAAATTCAATACGAAAAATTGCGTGGTAGTGAAAATTTTCATACATGGCAATTTTCAATCAAAAATTTGCTCGAATTGAACGATTATAGTAAATGCATCGAAACGGGAACAAAAACTGAAACAGATGAAACAAAGAAAAGAAAAGCAAAAGCTAGAATTGAACTAAGTATTTCTTCAAGTATATTCGTACATGTTGCGAATTCAACTTCGCAGCAGCTGAAACATGGAAAATATTCAAAGACTTATATGAGAATCGTGGTCTTTCGCGTCGTATCAGTTTATTCCGCAAGTTGGTGACAATACGTTTGGAAAATTGTGATTCCATGAACGATTATATATCACAAGCATTTGAAACTGCGAATAAATTAAACGGTATCGGTTTTTCTGTGCCAGATGAGTGGCTTGGTAGCATTTTGTTGGCTGGTTTACCAAATGATTTTGCTCCGATGATAATGGGGTTTGAAAGTAGCGGCACCACAATAACGGGAGATTCATTCAAATCGAAATTACTAGATTGCGCTTATGGTTTGAAATCGAATGGTCAAAGATCAGCATTCTTTGGAAACACTGGTAGCAGCATTAAATCAAAATCATCGTCTAAAAGCAGTGTGAAGTGTTTTAATTGTGGTAAACGCGGGCATATGGCTAAAGATTGCCGTCTTCCGAAAAATCAGAATAATTCACAGCCACAAAAAAATAAAGATAATAAAAACCAAAACCCACAGGCAAAAGTTGCATTTTCATCAACAGTTCAAGTGCAGCATATTTTTTGAAACAGTGTAATGAAAACGAATGGTACATAGATAGTGGCGCATCACAGCATATGTCACCATTTAAAAATTCGTTCTCCGATATAAAATCATCCGAAATTACGCAAATTACTTCGGCAAATTCAAGAAAAGTTCCGGTTAAAGGTGTCGATAAAATACAAGTGCGTGTAAACGAATTCGAGATAGATTTTAATAACGTCTTGTGCGTTCCTGGTTTATCTGCGAACTTGTTGTCAGTAGCACAAATGGTGAAAAATGGCAATGAAGTAATATTTGATCAAAATGGATGTCGAATTTTCAATAAATTAAAACAGTTAGTGTGTGACATTAAATCAGATAATGGTGTATATCGACTTCAGGTGCAACAAGTTAAATGTTTAGCAGCCATAACACAGACAAAGAGTGGTTTATTGTGGCATAGAAAGTTGGGTCATATAAACTTTGCGGACATGTGTAAGATGAAAAATGGTTTAGTAAATGGCATCAATTTTAATGATAAAAACGAAATTGAAATTAAAAATTGTGAGATTTGCAAAGAAGGAAAGCAAACTCGAAAACCATTTGTCAGTAGCAAAACGCGCGCCGATAACATTTTAGATTTGGTTCATTCAGATTTAATGGGACCAATGGAAAATAAATCAATCGGTGGTTCTAAATTCATAATTACGTTTATAGATGACCATTCAAGAAAAAATTTTGTGTATTTTTTAAAAGAAAATCTGAAGTGTTCGATCGATTTATTGAGTTTCAAGCTGCAGTTGAAAAAGAAACGGGAAGAAAAATTAAAGCATTAAGGTCAGACAATGGCACAGAGTACATCAATCAAAAGTTCGAGAAGTATTTTAAAATAAATGGTATCAAACATCAAACTTCAGTTGCCTATACTCCCGAGCAAAACGGTATTGCCGAAAGAACAAATCGAAAATTGGTGGAAAAGGCTAAATGTATGTTGTTTGATTCGAAACAGGATATTTCTTTCTGGGCTGAGGCCATTAACATGGCAACATACATATTAAATCGATCAGCAAATGCCATATTAAATACAACAACTCCAGAAGAAGTTTGGTCAGGAAATAAAGTCGATGTCAGTCATCTACAAGTATTTGGTAGTCCGGTCATGGTGCACATCCCAAAGCAAAAACGGAAGAAATGAGATAAAAAGTCAAAGAAATTGGTCTTCGTGGGATTTTCTGAAGGTATAAAAGGCTATCGTTGTATTAATCCGATCAGCAAGAAGCTTGATATTAGTCGAGATGTTATGTTTATAAATAAAAGTGGTTCTGATCAAGTTGTTGTAACAGAAGATTTAGCTGATTTAGAATCAAAAAAGGTATCAAATGAAGTGAGGGACCACGAACAAAGTGCTACCACAATCAACAATGAATTCGTTACTAGTACTCCTGCAAAATCAGCTAGCGAACCCATCGTAAATGAATTAGAAGAAACATTGGCTCCAGTTGACAGTTCATTTGAAACGATATATGATGACGCAAATGATAAAACCTATGAACACAGTGGTAGTGTTACACCACAACAATCAGTTTGGAGAACAAGCCGTGCACCAAAGCAAAAAAAATTTGATGAATATGTTACATATGGTACCTATGGTTTACTTGCGCAAGTAGATGAGCCGATAATATATAATGAGGCGTTGAATGACGAAAATTGTGAACAATGGAAATCAGCCATGCAAGAAGAAGTTAATTCGTTAGTCGAAAATGGGAATTGGCAGTTGGTTGATTTGCCCAAAAATCGCAAACCAATAAAATCAAAATGGGTTTTTAAACTCAAGCGTGACGAATCTGGTAATATCACTCGATTTAAAACAAGACTGGTTGCGAAAGGTTGCTCGCAGGTCCATGGAATCGATTATGAAGAAGTATATTCACCGCAGTAGTACGTTATTCATCGATTCGTTTTGTCATCGCACTTGCTGTCAAAAATTGTTTGAAGATTGATCAGATGGATGCAGTCACAGCATTTTTGCAGGGTGATTTAAATGAAGACATATATATGGCTCAACCGGAAGGTTTTCACGATGGTACAAATAAAGTCTGTAAATTAAATAAGGCGATATATGGTCTTAAGCAAAGTGGACGGGTATGGAACGAGAAACTAACAAAGATGTTAAAGACATACGGTTTAAAGAAATCAATAAATGATCCGTGTGTGTTTTTTAATGATGATCTGTCTTTGATCATTACGATCTATGTAGATGACTTCCTGATTTTTTGGAAAAACCAAGTCACGTTGAACAAATTGAAAGTGGCGTTATGTAATGCATTTAAGATGAAAGACATGGGCATTGCAACTACATGTATCGGTTTGCATATTACGTATGAAAATAATGGGATAGCCATTGATCAAAAATCGTATATATCAGAAGTGATTGGTCGATTTGGTATGATAAATTCTAATCCAGTTACAACTCCCAGTGATCCATGCCAGAAGCTGTCTGTTACAATGTGCCAACTACCGAAGAAGAAAAGGAAGAAATGACGAAAATTCCTTAGCAGTCATTAGTTGGTTGTTTGTTATTCATTGCACAACGAAGTCGGCCAGACATTGCATATGCAGTAAATGATGTGAGTCGTTTCAACTCGAATTACGGACGACCACACTGGACCACTGTAAAAAGGATGTTAAGATATCTAACAGGAACATTAGATTACAAATTGCGCTATTCAAAATCTGATGTAAAATATTTAACCGGGTATTGTGATGCAGATTGGGCATCAGACATCGACAAGAGACGCTCTTGTACTGGTTATGTTTTCCAACTAAGTAATGGTGCTATAACCTGGAATAGCAAACGGCAAAGTACTATCGCACTTTCGAGTACGGAAGCCGAATACATAGCCGCATCATGGGCGGTTAGAGAGGCGATTTGGTTACAAAATTTTGGTCGTGAATTAGATCCGGACATCGCTCAACCAGTTCATATTCAAATGGACAATCAAAGTGCCATCAATTTATCAAAACCGGATGGCTACAATCAAAGAACAAAACATATAGACATCAGGTATCATCATTTGCGACAACAAATTGAAGATGGTACAATCAATTTAACTTATGTTTCAACCGACGAGAACGCAGCAGATGTTAAGCAAAAAACGTCAAAAACGTCATTCAATAAAAACCCAAACAGCAGAAAAATGTTAAGAAATAGCGACATATAATTTAAATGAAACTATTTAAGGTATTTAAAGTGTAGGCTTTCGGGTTTTTTAACACGCAGTCCACACTAAAAAGATACATTTTTTTTATATCTCTTGTGTTGCATTCTAAAAAGTTATTAAATTTTTTTTTTGTTTTATTATTTGTTTGTTTTATTAACTTTTTGTTTTGAAATTATCAGTACGAAACCATTATCAGTACGAAACCAAACTACCCACAGAAAACGCAAGGAAAGGTTTTCATTTTTAGAGTAAAAATACATTTTTGTGTTAACTCTCGGGTTAAAGTACGGGGGGGATTTTGGTAGATATATTATAAATGACTGGCCTCTTCATTTTTCTGATTGACAAGTCGAAAATGTTGTGAATGCCATTATTATTAATATATTGTGTCTATAAAAAGCCGAAAGAATCTTATTGATTTAATACAGACAACTAAACTTCTCTTTCTAATAATATGTATATGGGGCATTTGCATTTAAATCTCACATAAAAAAATTTAAAATATAATTTTTAAATCATATTTCTGTTTCTTTTAAATCTGGGCGTGAGCAGATTTGTGTTTTGCATTTTTTTTAATAATCTTTTGTGCTATTTTTAATTTTTCTGTCATGAACGTTACCTAAAAATACGTTTTACGTTATTTTTAAAATTATTAATTTGAAAATACAAAAGATTAATATACCATTTGGAAGGTGGTTTGGCGTCTATTGGAAGGGGCTCCGTATCCTTCCAGTAGGCGCAAGTGTACGTACTGCCTCCTCGTGGCAACCACCGGTAACTGTAACCATTAGGCTGAATATAGACTTTTGTGACAGGCTAAAGTACGGCGCTAAAGGAGAAAACCTTGACAAAAAATCCCTAATCTAAGGTGGAACAGCATATGCCGATGGATGAATGGCTGATAGGTTAATCAGTCTATATATGCGGACTCTGGATACCAGGCACCCTCCAGTTTTATTTAGCCTTCCTGTAGTAAACTTGGGTGACCTACAGGCGACTTTTTTATTCCCAGCAACTCGCAAGAGTCAAATCAAAACGGTAGATGAGGCACGGGAAGGAATACACGAGAGTGGGTCTGCCCTCTCAAAGTCCTTGAGTCCCAATACTACCGCTTTTCTAGCAGAAGTAAATGTTATTACATCTAGGAGGGAGAGCAATGAGCCCAGATAGTATGTAACGCGTGTAGAAGTATTTCCTACAGTAGACATCTAGGAGGGAGAGCAATGAGTCCAGATAGTATGTATCACGTGTAGAAGTACTTCCAATAGTAAACATCTAGGAGGGATAGCAATGAGCCCAGATAGTATGTCCCAGCAACTCGTAAGAGTTAAATCAAAACGGTAGACGAGGCACGGATAGGAATATACGGGAGTGGGTCTGCCCTCTCGAAGTCCTTGAGTCCCAATGCTACCGCTCTTCTAGCAGAAGTAAATGTTATTACATCTAGGAGGGAGAGCAATGAGCCCAGATAGTATGTATCACGTACCGGTCGGCAGTATTATCAGGTTCATTAAGAGCCTGAATATTGGCTGGACGGATAATTAAAACATCTAGGAGGTAGAGCAATGAGCCCAGATAGTATGTATCACGTACCGTTAGGCAGTATTATCAGGTTCATTAAGAGCCTGAATATTGACTGGACGGATAATTAAGTAGGGCTTATGCACAAAAGATCTTTTAGGTCGCAGTGCGGGGTGGCTTGAGCCCCCACATGGCCCTCAAGTAATAATAATAATAATACCATTTGGAAGTAGACATATCACCAATGTGAATAAACGTCGATAAACTAAATTTATATTTTTGAATTTCACAATTTATCTAAAATAAATAAAGTAACGTTCATGACAAAAAACCCCGTTTTTTTTAAAATAAAAGTCCAACATTATTTAAAAAAATACATTTTCATAAATTTCTGTATTGTGATCAAATACTTAACTTATACCCGTTAAAAATTATCTGGAAAATGCTAAGGGGACAAAGAAAATGCTTGGGGACAAAATCATGTGAGATTTAAATGCAAATGCCCCATATACATTACACATTTTTTTTTTATATGTATAAATTTTTTAATTGAATACAGAGCGGACTTATTAACGGTCCTAGCTCTTTGTAACTGTCAGAGCTTCTGCACCCAATGCGGGTGCGGGATCCTGCAACCTGCAAGTAAAGATTAATAGCTACCTGAAATTTATTCATTTTGTATTCCTTCGGAAATTTGAAGTGTATTAGCGAATTCCACTTTTTTGACGTTCTGTATAAAAATTCGCGCTTGATTTCTTCAGTTCGAGGTTTTGGGAGCTTCACCGTAAACCTATGTGCATTGGTTGTTCCTCTTGTTGTTGTAACGAATGGAGGTATTTTCTCCGATAGTTCTGCAAAACATTTACCATGTAAGCATCTATAGAAGACGCAGAGTTCTGCAACATCTCTACTACGATGCTGTAAGCTATCTAGTTCTTGAGTAAGTCTGGGATTCTGATAGCGCGGCGTTGAACCCTGTCCAATAACTGGAGGATGGTACCGGATGCACCTCCCCAAACTTGACAGCAATACTCTATACATGGTCGGATGAAGGTTTTATATATCTGGGGAACTTGATGCAATTTAAAAAACCTTCTGCATCGATTCAGGAACCCGAGTTTTTATGAAGCTGATCTAGATGCACATTCCATTTGAGTTTGTTACTTATTTGAACACCAAGCAGTCGAATTGAGTCGCAACCCACAAGAATATATGGGTTTTTACCACAAATGGGTAGTCATTGCGACTTTTTTTACGTGAAAATGGGCATATTTGTTTTTTTTCCGTTAAATTGTACTAAGTTGTTGTTACCCCACTCAAATATTGTACTTAAATCAGAATTAAGAGAAGTTACGTCTCCTGACCGTTTATTATTTAGATCTGTAATGCTAGGCTCCGCCTCGAATGAAGAATGCAATGTGGCATCATCCGCAAAGCTATGGATAGGGTTTACAATGCTATCCAGCAAATCGTTGATGTATAGCAAAAACAGGGTCGGTGACAAAGGTGACCCTGAGGGACTCCGGCATTTGGCATCTCCCATTAAGCACGACGCTGATTTTTCGGTCATTGAGATAGCTTTTAATCTACCTGGTGGTCGTCGAGTACAGTCCGTACGCCACAAGTTTACAAATAAGATTCTCATGCCATACCTTATAAAAAGCCTTGAATATATCTAAGGCGATTGCAAAGGCATATCCGTGGTGTTCTAGGGTGAGATTCCACTTGTTCGTGACATACGTCAGGAGATCGGTCGTGGATCGGCTTTCAAGAAAGCCGTATTGTCTATCCGAAATTAGTTTGCTAATTTAAAGATATTTAACTATATGTTGATTGAAGCATTTCTCAAAGACTTTAGCGACGGCTGACACAATTGATATTGGCCGGTAGCTTGAAGGGTCAGTTTTGTCACAACCCCGTTTCATCACGAGTTGCACAATTGCATTCTTCCAGGCGTTAGGGTAGTCGCCTTGCTTATATGAAAGTAGGAAAATTGTAGATAATATTGGAGCCAATCCACTGGCAAACTCCTTCAATATTCGAACTGGAATTCCATCAGGTCCGGTGGTCTTGTTTGCATTCATTCACCCCTATTATGATTCCGATCGACGATCGACAATCGACACGACTCTGTGTTGCATTTTCTTTTTTCGTAGTTTTTATCAAATGAAAAAATGAAAACGCAATACAGAGTCGTGTCGATTGTCGATCATAATAGTGGTGACTTCAGATTAGTAAAGACAATTTCCTCAGAGATGGCGACGGGGCTCATTTTAGAACCACAATATGGAATTAATGGAGGTCCAATTCCATCTGGGACAACTAATGTCGAGTTCGATTTGAAGACGCTCGCCAATAAGTCGGCTTGTAAATATGGATCCACCACCAAGGCGCCGTCAGCACGTTTCAATGCTGAAACAGATGTTTTCGAAATATTTGCACCCGATGCGACCATGTGGTAAAAGTTGCTATCGGAGATTTTCAACTCGAAAGCCACATTGACTTTCTTGCTGTCGGCTCTTTTTGCTTCTCTACCACAAGTTTGTTTGCAGGTGTTCCGTATCGTTTTGTATTCCTCATAAGAAATTTCGTTGCGTTTATAGTTTTTTTGTGCCGCTTTATTTTCTTTGGTAGCTTTGATGACTTCTTTTGAAAATATTTAAAATTTTGATTGGGATTGGAAAAAGACGAGGGGATAAATTTATTCATTCCATGGAAGACGGTGTCAGTAAAACTAGAAACGGCGTCGTGTATGTTGTTGTTATGTAGGCAATGGCGCCCCCAAGGGAAATGTTGAAAAAATGACCGTAAACCATCAAAAATAAACCTTGTTAAAATGCCAAAGACGCCTTGGCTGCTGCCTAGATTCTAGTGGTGTTTCGACAGATATTTTTGTGGTTATTAACCCTCGTCCGACGGCATAATTTTACAACGTTAACAGTCCTCACTGTATGTATTCCTTCCTATAAGCATTCCCCCATTTATGCGTTCCTATATGATCTAGACTAAAAATGTAGAAATTTTACGAAAGTTTCATCCTTTATGGCTACTACAAAAAATGTTACTGCAATTTAAAAAACGCGAAAAGGTACAATTGTACCTATGCCGCCTGACGAGGGTTAAGTTATGGTCAGAATTTCCAATTCCAGTTTCGACATAGGCCTCCGTGGAATGAGGTATTGATGTCAGACAGAGATCCAGAATATGAACTCCTCTAGAATTTTGGCATTCAAATGTGGACTCACTAACAATCTGTGTGAGGTCATGCGAAATGGCAAGCCATTCCGCATGGCGCCCAGTGACTTTGTATCTTTGTGATTCAACCATTGTTTATGGTGGGCATTAAAGTCACCGACCATAATTAATTCGCATTCGGGATATTGAGCCTCCGAAGGAGGTAATCGTTTCTGAATCCGATCTGTACAAACTAATTAAAAAAAGTAGTTTATTAGGAAGAGGAATTTTAAGCACAATAGTTTGCGCGGTTTTTGAAAAATTTCGTACTTTTTGTGTCTTGAGTACGGTATGTGGTTTTTAACAAAGATGCACACTCCACGTTGTAACTCGAAAGCTTGTTCGAACTGGTAGCGCTTGAAGTAGAATTCGTTTTCGTAGATGTTCGATGATTCGAGATGTTGATGTGCGCAATTTTTGTTAGTCACGAGACCTCTGACATTGGTATAGTGGATGTTAAGGCTATTAATTGTGTCTTTACGAGGATTATGCCTCGCCCCGCGATCCGAACAGACATGTTTCAGGGATTTTCTTTTATTATTATCCATATAAAAATAAATCATTTTTGTGCGCAAAAATGTTAGAAAACCAAACCCAACAAAAAATACAAAATGAAATAATAAAATTTGAAAAAATAAATTATATTAAAAAATGATATCATCATGCTCGTGAGGTGCACTTTACGAATCATGAGAGTGCCCCTAACCACAGGGCCAAAAATACAATTGCCTTCCTAAAAGTAAGGATAATTGATTCATTATTATCGTATATAAACGAACAAGATAAGCACGAAAGAGATATTTGGCATATTTACAATTAAAATTAGCTGAGGTTGGAATTTAAACAGCATTTACGAACCAGAGCAAAAAAGAAAATCTTTGCAAATAGTAAATCAAAAACATATCCTAAATAAAAATTGCCATAAATATTTTTCATAATTTTCAGATACAAGTATGTATGTAGATTTAAATCCCAATTATTCCCCGGAAATATCAAAAATTTGACCATTCATCTTCATCCCTCACCACCCCAAATTATATAAATATGTATATGTACGCTTGAAGAGAAATTATATTAAAATCCTGTTTATCTAAATAAAGAAAAATTTATTTTCCGGGAGATGGTATAAGTTTCTTCTAAATTATATTTAAGCACACAACCAAAAAGAAAAAAAAAAGATGAGTGAAAAGAAACTGAGCGACCCCCACAAAAAGAAAAGTAGCCGCAGACAAACATAAATTATAAAGACGATGAGAAAAATTAGAATAATAACCAGCCTCTGTAAAACTCAAATGTGTCTGCATCGCATAAAATTTAAGTTAACATTGCATATGGATGAGTCAGGATCATGACCGAAATATAATATGTACTCAATAACACATTCTCGTATACATACATATACTTATAAATTTTCATAATTCGGTCCTGGCAGGTCACGCCCAAATATCTAAAATTTTCTTAAGAGAAAAACAAAAACCAAAAATCGTTTTTATTTAACGTTACTGTGATGCTTCAGGCACAACATTATGTTGTGCTTGAACTGCTTCATCAATAATTCAAAATTTGTTCGGTGTCATGTTTTGATTCCAAATGACCGTCAAAAATTTACCGAAAACAATTTCAGTTATGTATACATATTTCCCGTAAATATAATCAACCTTTGACATATTACATGTATAACATACCACGATGTTATCTTGTGTCGTATTCCCTGAAATCTTTCTCAAACCCAGATTTTTTTTTTTTTTTTTTTCTGTTTAATGTTTGTTCATTTATTATTTTATCTTCCAGGAATTTCCGTCCATTTATTTCCATCAATGTAAAAAACTGTAAATGAAAAAAAAAAACGCCCGGGATACACAGAGCAAACCAGAAACAAGAACTAAAAAAGGGTTGCTAGTAGTTTTGAATGTAAATGATAACGACACAATGTTGTTGACTAGGTGATGATGCTCTCTCCATAAGTTACACGAATTCGAAAAATTATGAACGAATCGGAAAAATCATAACCACACTGTGTTAGGTAGGGTGTATTCGATGTGTGTGTGTATAGATGTTATATACATCTGAAGTGAAAAAATAAACCAACAACACGAGAAATGAGGGAGGCTGATGCTGGTTTATGTACAGAAAAAAGATCAATATCTCAAATACAATCACAACTAAGTGGAGTGTAATCGTATTTTACTTTTTTGTGTGCTGTGTATATAGGCAACACAGAAAAAAAGGAAGGAAAATAAATACATAAAGAAAATTTGTTGATCGGGATGAGAGAAAATTTTCAGAAGGAGGTTGTGAAATCATGATGATGATGATGCTGTATACATATACATATACATATATACCACCTCGGTGGGTGAAAATGATATGATGTTGGGAGGACATTTTTTGCTACTACTGTTATATACACATACACACACCACTTCTATAAGCTTTTTGGAAAATGTGTTGCCATGCCAACTGTTGAGAATAAAAATAAAATAACTATGTAGGATCAATGAGTGTACACTCGAGCTAAATATAAAACAACATATAAATATATATACATATATACGTATGTACGCACAGAGTCAGAGATGTATGATGTACACAGAGGAGTATATAACAACTACACATAGCAGAAAATAAAATAAATAAATAAATAAAACGAGGAGCAAGAGCACACAACAGTAAAATAAATAGTTGCAGGTAGCAAATTTAAACAACAAATAAATTATAACTACACAACACAAATGAAAATATCGATTTTATCAAAAATAAAACGAGAGGAAAATAGAAGGAAAATCGAGGTTTTATTTCCAGCAAAAGTTTTATTTTTATATTTCGAGATGAAAAATAAAATATAAATTAAAATTAAATAGAAATATAGATATAGGTATATATATAAACGTGTAAGTATGTGTGTATGTAAGTTTATAGAAATTTCTGTTAGTTGGAAAATTCTTTGCCTCGAAATAAAAGAAAATCCGCAACAACAAAGAAAATAAGAAATTCGAAATTACACACTTCTTGGAATTTTGAGATTTTAATCTCCCAGTTGACATAGGATGGCGGTGCCACGCTTTACCCAATGTGATGGATGGGTTTCGGGTTTACACGGGAGTGTTACTGAAACAACAAAATTTGTACTATGGCCTGTCGTCGATAAAATTCCGCGCCGTTCACCCGTTTTATATACTGGGCAAACAAAGGAATGTGATGGTGGTACATCTTCGCGTTTCATTGGCTTGAAATGAATCTAAAAATTGATTGTTTACATTAAATTTTGGGTTTCATCTATAAAAAAAAAAAAATACTTGGCCAGACTTACAATTGGCATTGTATCGTATAACACCCGAGGTAACGATTCGGAAAGAAATCTTGTGGTTTTATCCCATCGTGCACCCTCCAAAAATAAACCGTTCACATAAACACCATCCTCAGGCGGTTCTTTAAATTCGGTTGCCGCTAAGATCTGTAAATTGCAAAAAACAAAGAATTAGTACATCTTCAGTAAAAGTAACGTACGAACTTACCTCATAATCAAAAGCCAGCAAATCAATTGGAATAACATATTTCCGAGCGTAATTCTGTTGTGCCCCAGTCAAAAATGCTTGTGTGAAATAAAATCCCGAGATCCAAAAAACTATTGGCGGTCCTTCTTCAAACCAAAGCTGAAAATTAAAAAATAAAATAAAAAAAAGTTAACTCGTATGTAAATAATGTACGTGGCAACCGCATTTTGGCCACCCTGGTAACAAATAATAGTTAGATCAATACAATTTTTATCGTTACCTGTAAAAATTCCAATCGCCTCAAAAAATCAGTAACATAACTTCCAAGTGGTTTTAAACTCGGATACGACTTAGCAGCCCACATCGCCGGTATTCGACCGGTCAACATAGCATTGACAACTTTTTCAATATCAGGTGACATAACAACAAAACCTACAATCAAAAAAAAAAACATTTGATTTTAGGTCAAATTTTGTTTCTGCCTATACCGCTGCTGCACACAAATTTATTTTTCTAGTCGCTTACAAATATACAAATATGGCTTATAAAAGCCAACCACCGGGCGCCTCGAGATATTTCGACCATCTATACGATCCTACGTTTGAAGTTTCGGGAGCGAAAAATTTTCATCAATATAATTATGCAGCTCTATCCATGTCAGCCAAAATACAAATTATACCAGTTTATGGTTCAATGTTCACGGATTTGCCAACAAAAGGGAGATTTTTCTATCTCCCAGTGAATAATCCATTGCCATACTATTCACATTATACCGGTGGTGAAAAGCAACCCAGTGCACCAACTGATCCGGCAATACTAGTTGGTGCCGAGCGCTATAAATTTTTCAATGAACCGGTCAATAAAAAAACCGATTTTGCAACGATAAATAGTCAGATTGGGGAGGATGATGACAAGGATATTAAAGAAAAATTCCGAGAAATTGGATGCCAAACGATTTATCGGTAAACCATGAAACGCATGCTCACTACAATATATGACAATAAAATTATAAAATTTACTTACAGAGAATCATCGGCGCAAACAAAACCTTGGATGCCATACGGCATAATTGGCAAAAATCAACCCGAAATACCTGAAGTTGTATATGTCGCCGATCTCATCAAAAATGATACGCTGCCGGGTGAAATTGAAGCTGAGATTGTGGAACGGGCCCGTAAACGGCGAGCTTGGGAAAAAGCGTTCGGCAAATTTAAAGCGACCAAAAATTGGAATGAAAAACGAAACATCGTCCAAGCATTTGAATGGGAACAGTGGGTGGCCCGAGAGAATGAAATTCAAGAGTGCCAAAAATTGAGATTAAAAATTATCGAGAAATTGATGCACAAACGTGATAAAAAAAATAGAAAGAACATTGAAATTCGTTTGGAATTATTTAACGAACGGGTTATAAAAGAAAAGGATCACAAGTTGGCCAGTATTAAAGTGAAGTATCAAAGGGAAATGCGCAAATTGGAAATGAGACATAAAAAGGTTGAAAAGAAATATGTCCCGGTCGACACGGCTACCGAACATATCGATCGTGCGTCCGATTTGTACGGACCACAATTACGATTTGGTCGACATCCACGGCAACGAAATTATAATATATTTAAAACTGAATTTGAACCGCGCTTCGATCCAGATGAGAAAATTGAACTGACTTCGACGGAAATTCATGGATTACTTCAGACCAAGGATAAACTGTGGAAACCAAAAATTCAATTGAAAACGATCGAACGAGGTTTTTGGACCGATGCATTCCTTACGAATTTATATGAAACATTGAAGCTATTAAGGGAAACACATGATGGACTTGGCAAGATCAAACAGGCAAAATGCGTCATTAAAATTCAGAAGATTCACACATTCATAACACATTTAAAGAAGAAGGCAGACTCGCGGGCCAGTGAAACTGATTATCAGAATACAATATACTTCCAGAAACTAATCAAGGGTCGTGCTGTTCAAAATATTTTGTATCGCGGACGAAATAAGTGTCGTGATCTTATTGCCGAACTGCAATCTGTGATCCAACTGCCTGATGTCACCGCATTATATCCAAGCCAATTGAATATCATACAGCAACATAAAGAGGTGGTTCTGCAACAGCAGAGCAAACAAGAGAATTTGGAACATATGAGCGATCAAATTAAGGAAATTCCAATACAGGCGGATAGTTCGTATATGTACTTCTTATTCGATTTCCTAGGAAAAGAATTGATTCGCCTCGAAGACCAACGAAAAACACATGCTCTATATCTACTTGCGGAAGAAGAACGCTTTAAACGAGAAGCAGCCGAAGCAGGAAGGCGACAAGTGGAAGATACTCAGCGCCGTCATTATGATGAAATATATCGGCGAATCGTAAGGTCTACTCAGGATACGGTCGAAACTTATCTTGAGAATGCATTAACGGAAGGAATTGATAAAATAGCGGAACAAGAAGCTCTCATAAATATTCGAAATATAGCAAAACGCATTGACTCACTGGCAAATGCTTCTGTAGGTTCCGAAGATCGATCAACCGTCGAAGCAATCGTATCGAGTTTTGTGTTCCCCGAGGTATATAAATACAGAGCACGTGAAACAAAGAAAGTAAAACGACAACGACATCTGTTAGCGGCTCATTTAGCATTATATGATGTAGTCGAAGAAATTCCATTCATTGAAAAGGCTCCAACATCAAGTGAACTAATTTCAAATAAAATAATTCAACAATTCATTGACGAAATGCCAACCACACCTCTTTCCGAATTATCAATCGGTGAAGATCCTGCAAAGCATGAAGCACATCGAGCCATTGTTAATATTATAAATGATCTACCATCACCGGAAGACGATTCGTGCTGTCACTCTCAATCAGAACATGCAGACGGTGTTGAAGTTTTAGTCGAAGCCCCCGTAGAATCTGAAGATATAAAAGCGCAGCGGCATTCCGAAGAATCTCACGTTCCAGTAGAATTAGAACAGTCGGAGAAATCACAGGATCCAAGGGATGCTCACCAGCCAGATGAAAATGAATCTCAGCATTCAGAAATTTCCCAACCACCCGAAGAACCTCAGGATCCAGTCGAATTATAGCATTCAAAGGAAACTGACGATCAAGCAAAATTTCACCATCCATGAACAACCCCAAGAAATAATTAATTCTACAGACCCCTGGCAAAAATCGATAAATCCACAAATATTCTAACCTCAGATAAAATAAATATAATTCGAAATAATATCAAAATATTTAACACTTACCTCTAACAGCTTTCTTTACCGTAATCAAACTTCTTCGAATCACATTCAACAAGGCATTGAAACGCACCATTTCTTGCACCAATACTGTATTCATACTTTGATGATAGACCGTTGGATATTTCTGCAATGTGGCATCGCGGTCAAAATCGGGTGGAAGTCGATTTAAAATGTCTGCTGAAATACTAGTAACAATTTCTTCTGATGACTTTTCACTACCTGCTGCTCCTGCGGTATCCTATCAAAAAGAACGATATACATTTTAAATAATAAGTACGATCGGCCTTACTATTGCCTTACCTCGATTTGAACCAGTTTTACAAGACGCTTTTAATTAAAATGTTAAATTTCAAACCAATAAATTATCAAAAGTAACCAACTAAATTCAAAACTAAACTATATATGTAGTTACATACCTTTCTCTCAACTATGTCCTATTAATTTAGAGCGAAAACAAAGTTGTTGTTATTTATTAATTTCTAAATGAACATACATACGAATAGTTAAAAGGTATTAAATCCTTACCGTACGATCCTTTCGTTAGCGCAAATAATTTAGAGCATACAACCATTAAAATTGCCTAATATAAAATAACATATTGAACCAACATAACTCTTTAGTATCATACCTGTGTCTTTAACGTGCTAGACAAGATCAATTCAGTTTCCTGCTGATTCTTGGTGATTTCGGCATTATCATGGAGTCCAAATACACCCGGTTTTGTATTCAACGGCAGTTGTCTCGAAAATTTCATGAACATGTCATATTCCTTTTCGTTTGGCACATAATGTAAATGTTCGGTATCGAAATAATATAAGTTCTCTTCATCCAATATGAGAGGGTTATAAAATTGATCTAACAATGTTATTAGGGTGCGCCTATCCCAGTCATCTGTTACACGGCCACCATAATTACATTCGCCCGTTAAATATTTGAGCGCCTCAAATTTCACACCTTCATACTCATCCAAAAACATTTTCAACTGTGTAACACTAATCCGAAGATCCGTTTCATTAAATTCATACGGAATATTCCAACCGATAGGACCAAATTGGCGGCGCTCTTGGACTACACCGTGAAAGAAACATAGCGAATACAAAAGCCTCTTGAAAGTATTCGATTGTTTACACGATTCAAACCATTCAGGATCACTAACCGGATCCATCATAAACGAACGTATTACATTATTTCGAAGACCCTTTGGTGGTTCATTAGTCATTTTAACACCATTTTGTAGCACAACAACTGGGAAATGTTCAGCTGGATATGAAGTCAACCATAGACGAAAATCGGGATGTGTTGTGTCCGGTGAAAGTCCCTCGCATATCTTTTCTAACGTGGGCATCCAGCTTTTGGCTAAATGGCAATTTTGAAGAACTACCCAATTACCTTGTTTTGTGCCTTCATCTATTAAATGAACCGCAATTGGCCCTTGTCCCTGTCCTAATGACAAAGAGAATAATCGGTTCGTACCCATTCCTTGATCGTCAGCAAATTTCAATAATGTTGTCGTAGGATCAGCGCCCGGTGTCAATACAAATATTAATGGGATAGTACAATGGGAATCTTCATAGGATGCAGCTAAATTAAATGGTGGAGGTTCCACAAAAGCTCGGGTCATTTTGAGCAATACGTAATCTTGAATGCCTGGAATTAATTTATCAGGACGAATGCATCGCAAAACAACCAATTTTTGAAATGGTGACAATTTAGTATCCCATGGCGGTGGAAGTGGCGATTCATGTGGTAATATACTATCATAATAAGCTTGCCAAGCTGCTTTATTTTGTGTTAAATGCCCGTGAATTTCCTTGAAAGCATGTAAGTCACCAAGTCGACAAAATTCATCCCAACTTCGGGAAGTTAACCATTCGACGGGTATTGGGATTGGATTATCTAATCCAACACCGCCCGTTAAAAGGAACATCCATTCAGTAATGTCAACTTCGCCAGTAACTTTTTGCAAATTAATTGTTAGTAGTAGTGAAAATAACAGTTTATCCTTTTCAAAAAGACTACGACAAATGTTAACGTACAAACTATAAGTAAAATAATTTTTTAAATCTTTTAAACGAGCATCAATGTCATCCACTTTTTCAGTGTTATCAATTGCTGCCGTAAATAAACCAACAAACCATGTCAAACTGTATTGATACATTGGATCGAGGTTGGCTAAATCGGTTATTGTAAAGAAAAGAGTGGTTGAATGTTTCGCGATTGGCGTGTAACCTAAACGAGCCAAGTCAATCTGTTTCTCAGTCACTTCGGCAATGGCTTGCTTTTCGTTGATTTCATTCGCCAAACTTTTCGATGAACTTAATATTTGGACGGCCGTTTCATCTTCCAATATATTTCCCTCGGATGACAAAACTTTTAAGATTTTATCTTCAATTTCTTTCAATTTCCTAAAGAAATGAAAAATAAAAATAAACTGTTAAATATCCACGGTCCTTGATCCTTAATAACACCCAATACGTTACTTTTTATTTTCCGCACCGGACACGATTAATTGATTTTTCTCTGCTTCTAAATCAGGTCGTTCTCTCGCCACGGTAATTGCTAACAGTTGATCTTGCAAACCAGGTATTGTAATCATAAAATTTAAAAGGGTTACCTTAACTGCAACTTCCGGTAAATAATGGGGATTACGGTATTTTGTGGTTATGTAAAATCGAAATTGATCGTTGTACTCGATAATTGTATCTCCAAGTTTAATACAATCAGCACCACCCTGTCTAAATATTTGTTTTAACAAAACTGGTTCGAGTAGCGCCTCTAGTTCTTCGCCAACATTTTCCAGCAACACGGGCAAACCAAACTGAATTGCGTTTTCCAACACTCGAGAATAATCCGGTTGACTAAATCTTATTATACACAAACGGTTCACTTTCTCCATATTTTTGACCCATTTGTTAGCCTGGCCCTGCGGGTCTATCATCAATGGCCAACGACGTGCATTACTAAGGAAAAATGTAACCTTAAAACAAATGATCATAACTAAAATAAATTGTAATACACTTACGAGAGAATGATAGCACTTTCGATGGAAAATGCATCATTCGGTAGCCCGAATATAATCCATTCTCTAATGAAAACTGGATCCCCCAGAACATCAAGTAATTGAAAATCGGCTGCACAAACTACCCCCAGTGCATTACATCGTTTGGTCCAGTCAACAATTTGTGTGTTACGAAATTCGGTTGTAAACGGCCCGAGATAGGCTACAACGCCAGAAGCAACTAACACGTCTCCCGTCACCGTAAGATATCGTTCGCCTAACAATTTAGCAGCTTCACTCCATCGCGTTTTCTCGCCTCCTAAACCAGTGATAATATCAGTCGCTCGATGTAATTTTTTCGTACAAAATTCATGCTCTGCTTGTAGTATTCCAAAACTTGCACGACGTTCTTCTAGCAAACGATTTAATTCAGCTAAATTTCGTTCAACAGCTGCTAATTGTGCTTGCTTCTGCAACACAATTGCCATAACCTTATTGTATGTGGCTTGAGCTTCAGCAAGAGCAGCTTTCTTTGGTGCAATTACCTTTGCCACTTTATCGTATTCATTAATTGCAATAATCCATCGGCATAATCCCTCAGCAGCAGAAGAGGCGGTTTTAACTTTATCAGGGTCAAAATGTTCATTCGGAAGAACACGCTCTTGAAGCTTTTGAATCACTTTAGGCGGTATATTGTCCTTATCGAAATTGAATAAACTGTCTAGAAATTTCATATCAGCCAACACTCTTTTGGAAGGCGTCCAATAATCTTCAATCATTCCAACCCCTGATGGTGCCGGCACTTTATCAGGCTTAACATCTTTTAAAATGCAAATTCCTTCCATTACAACACGTATTCCAATTGGGGGACTCTTCATTGTCCTAATAATTGTTATATCTGCTGGTGTTAATGTATTAAGAGCAGCTAGTGCACTTTCCAAAATAGGCATAGCTTCCGCTAATTTTGTATCACATTCTTCACGAATTTTAGATGCAATTTCGGCCTGGTCTCCTGCCATCTTCTCATCTGCTTTAACCTGCTCACGTTGAATGGCAACTTGTTCACTATCCGCTTCTACCATTTGAACTTGTACCGCAACCTCTTGAGCAGCTATCTTTAATTGCGGTTCCAATTTTTCCAATTGTGCTTGCATCACACCTACTTGCTGCCCAGCAATTTCTAACTGGCTCAACCCGGTGAGGTAACGATTTTTTGCTATAATAATCTCATTCCGCTTTGAATCCAAAAGATTTTTGAACGTGTTGATTAATTCCAGATAAGATGTTGGCGTCACATAATTATGACGTTGCAATCGAAGCATGAAATCGATAGATAATAATTGCGTCGATGTATGAAATTCCATACACATGTCAATGCATGTGTTACGTTCATGGTCAGTTAGCTCAATGGCCGATAAAAATCGAGTTGCAACAGCTAATAAAGCATCAGGGGGCCATACCTGGAACCAATCAATCGTACAACAATTCACAATTGAAGGAAACTTTCGGACACGATTTCGGAACGCATCACCAATCGGCGACATACACAATATGATGTGTAGTTGCTCTCGGCAAAATGTCACAAACAAATTGAATAGAGCGACCAAACTGCCATCAGTTTGTACACTTTTATCACGCTGTCGATCAATTTGTCGCATTTTCTCACAAATTTCATTACGATCATCAGCTGCAAATAGATTTGGCACTTCACCCGTATTCAATAGATTATTGACATCTTCCAAAAATGATTCTTTTTTTATTTGTATATCGGTGAACAGAAAAACACCATGAAGATCGCTAGAGCTAACCTTCCGTAATATTAATTTGATATCGTCGTGCCATTCCTCATTTCCATATTGTCGTGTAATTTCTACTTGGAATATTTCGTAATCACTAATATGTGAAGCAAGCCGCGATAGTGATTGTCGCCCAGAACCACCCACTCCCACAAGAAGAGCATGACTCCTCGGTTGTTTTATAATGCGACAAATTCGTGATAAGTGCTCAATTGCAAATCGGAATAATACCAAATTCATTGGCTTCTTGGACATATTATTAAATTCAACGAGATAGGCTTCGACAACCGATCGAAGTTCTTCCAAATCTTGAACCTCTAGATAGTTCTTGTTGTCCGCTTTAGGATTCGTAAAATCACAATACATTAATTTTCTCATATCATTCTCTGTTAGTTTCTTATTTGGTTCACAGATACGTTTGAACAATGACTCCGGCTCTTCAGTCATTTGTTTTCTAATGGTTTCGCATAAACATCCGAATAACCATTCCCGATCTTCGTCATCAATTAAACGATCAGAGTATACACGTATTACTTCGTGTACCCATAATCTCCTCATGGCACTGAGATCTTCGGTACCTTCAGGTACTGACAAAAGTACACCCTGAAATCAAAGAATGAAATATGAAACAAAAACATTCAAATTACCCAGAATCCGTGTAAAATGTAAATCGGCTGTCTAAAACAGTAAGGTTATTGTGTTGCTTTGCAATGAAGATGTCTTCAATAATCTACTTAGGTGTTGCATATTGCATTCCTTCGATTCGGGTGTAACAAAAAAAAAACAGTTTTTAATGCTGATCTGGCAGCCGAACGGAAAAAAATGGGCTAGTTGCTCGGCAACGCCCTATCATGGAAGTGTTCTGAACAGTATTAAATTAATTCCGAAGCTAAGCTATCTGAAAGAACTAACCAACAAATTTTGAAAGTTGGCAGATCTGGGATCGAGAGTGACCTCACCGTGCGTCCGACCCGTCGCCGTGCAACGGGAGTATTCACCCACGATACCAGTATATCTACCTGGGTGTGACGGAAGCCACTGAGCAGATCCGCAATCTAACACGGTTAAATAAAGCGATCAATGTCCAGTTCGTGCCATCACAGTCAGAAGACACACACCTCCATTTATTACATTTCTATCCCATGCTTATATATGAACCTAACCATGTTACGATAGTACTAGTGAATTATAAAAAAATTAATAAAAAAATTGCTTCTACTCATATTTTTATAAATTTTCGATAGATGTAGCCGCATATTTTACAGCTTTATCTATATTCCGTTAGAAGGATAATAATCTGTACTTTCGATAGATGTCAGTATTTCAAACGTCAAAACTGTGTATTTCTATTTTTAACCCTCGAATGTATGAATTTTAATCATTTTCTATCAAAATTCAAAACTTTGACTTCAACTCATAGTCGTAGTTGTTGAACAAATGTGCAAAAAATCAAACCGTTATAACGAGAGTACTTTAAAAGAGAATAACTCATGTAAAAACTAAAGAAAAAAATATTTATGATAACGTAAAGTTACACAATTCATGATAACGTAATAAATAGTTGGTTTTTGGTTACTCCAGCTCAAAAATAAATGAATTAATAAAAAATAACCTAACAAATTCACACACTCACCTGAACTACTCGAGAAAAATCACGTAAATTAAATAGATAGTGCGATTTAGCCGGTGTTGGTAGTAAATTTAATCTCGCCTCTTTATAAATATAAAGTGTTGATAGTACAATTTCATCAATACATGGATCAAACTCTTTAGAAAATCCCCTGAAATGGTAATTATTTTGATTATACCGTTTTTTTTTATAAGTACCTTTGAATTTGCTTACCTGGTATCCAAGTGCCATAGAACAATTTTACTGAAAATTGTAATTAATGTGTCATCACTAAATTCATCAATAGCAATTGTGTTGAAATGCCTCGAAAACCGCGGGGTCACAGTATTTCCCGTCGATGGTGGTGCCATAGCACACATCAATTGAATATCAATCAATTTTATTGGAACCACTTCTTTCCGATCATACCACATCCAATGGTCCAGCATCATTCGTAACAGTTCAATTGGTGGTTGCGCACCATATGTTTCTTTAATCGGCATCGATACATCATCTACAAAAATCACCGCCTGCTTACCAACTGGAGGCCCATAAACACCTTTTCGCCTTTTGTCTAACCTCGACATTATGATGTCCTGTGTCTGATTTGCTGATGTCTGAGCTGAGAAATTTAAAAATTGAGCCTTGTACGTCTCGGTATCATTTTTCTTGAGTAAAAAATCTATGGCATACACGCTTTTCCCGGTTCCAGTGGGGCCACACAACAGCATAGACTTTGAATGTTTCACAAGGAGGTCAAACAATGCACAAATTCGGACGGTTTCTGTTGTTGTGATGATAATCTGATTAACCGGCATATCTCTAGGTATTGGTGCCGCAGTCTTAACTTCATCCGACCAAGGTTTCCATTTTCCTTTACCCTCTTTGATGTATCGATAATCAAAGACTGTACCTTGCTTCGGGATCGTGAAAATGTACTGCCGTTTTAATGGCTCGACCTGATGGCTTTCGGGAATTTTATATTTCGTAACTAATTCATCAGGAAAATTTTTTTCTGACAGTCCTCTAAATAATTCTGAAAATGATTCTCGACTTTTCGAAATTAACGGGCCTCCGAGTGCCCATACACAACTAAAGAAAAATATTCCTTCCAATTGGGCACGCACATCAAGATCCGATAAAGTTCCATAATATGTCTCTGTCTTAAAATCATCCAAAAAACATTCATACAAATTCATCAACGATTGAATTACATTCGAATCTGGGCAAGGACAAACTTGCGTAGCGCCACCTTTTTTTATGAACCACAGTAGCAGTGGGCAAAATCGCATAAATAGCCCAGTTATAACCTCCTTATTTAAAGCATGGAATGTTACGGGAAGTGTGTTCTTCCACGATGTTAGAAGTGGCTCCCATCCCAAGGATGAAGGTTCCATATAGATCATGCCACATCGGGACACAGTAGCCGGTGATGCAACTTCTAAGTCCATTGGTTCGAATATCAAATTAGTTGTATTGGCCAATTGAATGATCTCGCCAGACATTAAACAAAGCTTTTTGTTATCATCCAGTACAGTGTTCATATTTTCGATCCAAATTGCATCAACGGGACCATCAAAAATAAGCCATTTCCGGTCAGTTGTGGTTGATATAGCAAAAGCTCTGTAGCTTACCGCTAATATACCATCACTCCATTCATGCGAAACTGCATCGAATTGGCCGTACAATTGGCCCATTGTTACCGCTTTGGGATTCATCACAGTATAAACCGCTTTATGTTCGTCCATCATACCCTTTTCTTCGATATATCCTAAGGCTTCCGCTAACATACGATAACAAGTTGTTTTACCCCCAAATGGATATCCCGTTATCATAAGCCCATGTCTTACTATGATCATCTCATAGAGCTGTTGTGCTTTTTCTAGGAAGAAATCAGTGCATTGTTTATTGTTATTCTCACATGCACGCTGCATTGCCTCGTCGAACACAACATAATCCGATGCAGGTAAAATTACGCCGGGGAACAAATCTGAGGCAATTCCTTGGAACAAAGGTACATCTTGATTCAAAAACTTAGCCAAATTCACATCTTTAATCGATCGAAGGACAATTATATCTTCAACTTCGTCTGGATATTTCAATTTTAATGCACCGGCTGCTTTCAGTACTGATTTAACCGCTCGCATTCCGTAATCATAATGTGGCTGGGTACTTAGTTGTTCGGAACATAAACGATATGTGGCGACAATTTTGACAGCTAATGGACGGGCATTAAGATATCCGAAAGCATAAAGTTCAATTTCAGCAATTAGCACATAATCCGGCACCATCATGGCAACAGAACGGAAAAGAGCCTTTAAATTATCTGGTAGCTCTGATCGTCCGGCATAACCAGGATTCATCGTAATAAAAACGGCACAAGTTGGATCCAGTTGAAGCATTGTACCTTCAAACATCAATTTAGGATTTCCCGAATTGATTCCACGCTGAATCGTCAGAATTTGTTGTGCCACGACCGATAACACTTCCAAATCAATTCGATTAAATTCATCAAAACATGACCAGGCGCCACACGAAGCTAGACCTTTAAAGAATTTTCCCAATGCAATATAGTCTAGACCGTCGGAACAATTGAAAACGACACATTGCTTTGCTACGGCCTTTGCCAAATCTTTTGTTGTTTCAGTTTTACCAGTACCGGCAGGTCCTTCTGGTGCGCCACCCAAATGTAAATGTAGTGCACCGAAAAGTGTTCTGTAACATCTGTCGGTTAGTGGTGTTATCACCAATCGCGGGGTATTGCCCAAATATTCGTAGCCATATGGTAGGGTTGAGTTTATCATGCGAGTTTGAAGATTATCTGCCTCATAATAGTAACGTAACTGGCATAACCATTGAAAATCTGTTTCAACTTCGACGTTATTGTTAATCAAACCCTTTAGAACGTCTCTGGAATGAACATCCAACACAACCAAAGCGCCAAGTGTTATGCGATTCTGAGTCGATAAATATCCCCGCACTAAATCGACAATATTTGAAATTTCAATAATGCATCTATCGAAGTATGCTTGTAACATTTCGGCCGGATTGTCTGAAAGCAACCCGGCTGTGACTTGTAAAGTCCATTGCGCTTGCGAAATGCACTGTATAGTTTGGCCTGGCCATTGTAACACCCATTGATGGCGAATTGAATTGGGATAAGCTTCGTATGCCTGTTTTACTTTCAAATGTACACTTTTTTTCATAAGGATTTCCAATTCAAGTAACCATTTCTCAACTTGCCCTCGGGCTTTAGCTGTCGATATAATATCCACTAGTACCACTTGCTCTCCTTCACTTGAGTTCATTGTTGTAACCTCGAGTGCTTCCGTAAATAGCAAAGTAGCAATACCTTCGAAACATTTCTTCAAATGAGGTTGAACGCGAGTTGGATCTTTGGTTTCTGACAAAATTTCTAGTAACTCGTCATTAGACAGGAAGAAGAATCGAGGGAAATATAATCGTTTCTTTTCCAAATAAGCATTCAATCCCTTTTGGATGACTTCCAACAAATTAAAAGCTTTCTTTAGTTTATCAGACATTTTATCAATTTCAATAACATCCATAACTTGGGGATCGGCATCGACTTGCTTCATTAGGTCTTTCCAAATCTTATCCACAGCGCTAAAACGACGACCTTCTTCTGGCATTTGTTGCTGAATGTCAGGGCTAGAGAAAATCGGTTCTAAATACATCCAGGTAGATTGAACGCGTAACCAGTCATCTAAAATATCTTGTAATAATACAAGTTTTCCCTCCCATGTCTGTATTTGTTTCTCGAATGGTTTTATGTAGGGTGAACCTTTGATTGTCTGCGTCTTAATGATATGATCATCGAGCAACGTTTGTATATCGTCGACTGACGAAAGTATAAATGTACCTGTGTCACGATATGGATTAACTGTAAACGAAACATCAACCCATTCGTTAACCATTTTGGACATTGCCTTTTCTAAATTATTTTCTTTGGTGGCACTCTCTGAAATTGATTCAAACTTGTCGATGTAATCATCCAACCCATATTCGATAATCTTTTCCAAGGTTAAATCGGGCGACACCTTTATTGGAAAACCAACAATTTCGGAAATTTGTTCCCAATGCCTTTCTTTCATTCCCGGATTACCAAGGGTTTGAATTATTGGCATATGTTGCTTAAAATCATCGATCGCCGCTTTTACGTCAGTACACAACTGTTGGGTAGCCGGGCGATCGTGGAAAATTTTTTCTAATTTTAGTACGGTACGATAAGTTGTGCCAACATCCTCTTCAATATCATCCGGATCATGAGTACCAACTTGTGAATATAACCAAACATCAAGTTTATCGTAAAATGATTGGCCAGCATCAAACAGTTTTTTATACGGAATTAATTTATCGTGAGTTTGTTTGCGTAACGGGTACTGCGATAATTCCCAACCATAAGCACCTTCTTCTTCGTTGATCTGATCTATTTTTTCCATTGCGGTAATCAAGCGATTATCAAGTACACTGGCACGCTTTTTATATTTTTGAATTTTATGGATATCACCCCAATTCTGATAGTCTTGCACTTGTTCCCAATAAGTTTCCAAATCTTTGCGGAATAATTCGATTCGGCGACGGAGTCCTTCTTGATATTCAATGGTTTTTTCTTCGATTATGTCACGATGTCCTTTAAACACCTCGGGCATTTTAAGGTACCATAAAAAAGTTGTGCTATTTTGTTTAATTTCGAGGGGAGTAAATAGTGTAACGTCGGTTAAATAAAGTAATTGCTGAAGATTGACATTCAATTGTCGTTCCATTTCTGGAATTGTAACATCTTCAGTTTTAGCAACATAAGCTTTTAACTCCATCAATTGTTTCGTATCAACTGGAACTGTTAATGCTTTTTTAGAAATCTCTTCATATTCCTCGCCTAATCCCGCAATATCGTTTTGTTGATTTTCCGTCATTTTCGCAATCAATTCGTCCTGCATGAATCGTGCCAAACCTTCAAGTGTTGCAATCAAGCCTTCACGATGAAATTCATAAAGACCCATTTTAATACATCCCCACACTTCAATTGGAATAGACGCTTCAATTGCTTTATATGATGCCACTTGTTTACAGTACTCCTCAAATTTAGGTTCGCTTTCAATGAATTTATCGATTGTTTCTGAATCGGTTCCATTCATCAAACTCATATACATATCAAAATCTTGCATTCGTAATTCGGGTCCAATTCGTTGATCTTCTAACAGATTATAGATTTTTGTTTTACATTCATCAATTATGTCGGTTGGTATAACGGGTTTTAAATCCATTTCACCCGAATCTTTTCCATCAATATAGATTCTTGTTTCAATTCGTGGGAACACTGTAATTGCTTTATAAATTAAATCTATCATACGCAATAATTCTGATTGGATCTTTGGAAATGTTGGACTGAATGTTAACGTGTCCTCACTCTCGAGCAAAATTGTTAAACGAAATCCTGGATTTCGTCCATTTATATCGCATAAAAATTCCGTGAACTCTCGTAGCGTACGAATGCACAAGTCTTGCAGTTGTCGGGTCATTAAAGCGGCCACCGAATTGTAAAATTGGCCCATTAATTTAACTTTTGATGTGCTGGGGATCAGCTTTTTCTTGGTGCCACGAACGAATATTTGTTGAATTTGTCCGTACCATTTTTGATTGAGTAAGGCTTTGGTGTCCTCAATTTGATGATTGATTATCATCTGGAAATTAAGGAAAATTGGATTTAAATTAACAATACTTAAAAAATAAAATAAATTATTTGAAAAAACTTACCGTAAATTCAGCCAAATCGACTGCTTTAGCTCTATCGCACAGCTTGTTGATGTCTATTAGACAGAGTTCATTATAATTGCTGTACCAGAGCTCATAGACTTGAGAGACACAATAGTTGATCGCAAACAGATTCGATTTTATGAATCTTCGATTATCCATAAACCGATGACGCCATCTAAATGTCATGTGCTTAATCTCACTGCGTTCGAAAGTGAGCTCTTCCCTGCGGGATTGCGTATGAAATGAATCGGAAAGGACAAAATCTATAATCGCCTTTTTTACCGCAATCAAGTATTCCCCTTTGATCTCATCTACCAGATCTTGAAATAAATGCTTCCATTTTTGAAGCGTTAGTGGAACATGATGCACTATTCTTTCAAAAATTCGTGCGTCCATTGGAGCCACGTGAATCGTATCAATTCCATGCTTTATATAGTAATAATATTTTAGAACTTCCTTCTCGGTTGCATTCGGAATTTCACTCTCGGGTGTTCCATCCGAGGTTGACGATATTAATTCAACCAATCTTGCACGAAAATCCTCTCGATCTCGGCGATTTTGTCCATATGATATTTTTTTCTTGTGGCGTCCTTCCAATAAACTGGATTTCGGCTGTTGTGGCTTGATCCGTTTTGAATGCCGCAATATTTTCTCGGGCAACGTAAATATACTTGGATTTAATAATTCCGTAGTCTTTTTTGGAGCATTTAAATCATACCAAAATTGTGTAGCCAAATATTGGCCCTGTGGTATTTTACGTTTGGTACCCGTTTTTGGATGATCCCCATATTCTGCCATTTTATAACCGTCCCCTTCAAACAAGGTTCCAATTTACCTGTTAGGTTGGTTCATAAAACGATGTAAGTTCTCTCGTGTAACAATAGGATCGCTGTATCTAGTAAAAAGGTTGTCAATTTTTTTAAATCAGCCTTATGTCAAAAAAGAAAATTTCTAACCTGAAATTCAAAATTATTTTAATAAAATCGACAATATTTACTTAAAATAAATATAATTTACCAGAAAAGTGAGTAAAAATTGAATATTAAATATGTACGTAATAAAATGAAATCAAAATATGCGACTGTCTATTATGAAAAACTCTTTTAAACTGTTTTTTCCTATGTCGTTTCCATAACAATTAACCAAAATTCTATTTACTTTTCTTGGTAACTGATTTTTTCTGTGTTTTCCATTATATTTTTTAGTTCCACACGCGGTACAATGTTTTTGCGGCATTTCAATCGATTCGTTCACACGGGCAAATATTTATGGGCGGCTGAGAAAAGTTCGCTAGCAACGCTGCGCAAGAAAACCGGTTACACTTTTGCCAACTGCAAAAAGGCCCTAGAATTACATAAAAATGATATAGGCAAAGCGGAAGAATGGCTAAATAAACAGGCACAAGCATTGGGATGGTCTAAGGCAACAAAACTGGAAGGGCGGGCGACTAAACAAGGGTTAATCGGTGTATTGATCAAGAACAATATCGGAGCGATGGTTGAGGTAAATTGTGAAACGGATTTTGTAGCTAGAAATGAAAATTTCCAAAAGTTTGTAAGCACAGTTTCGGCAGCTTGTACAGACTATGTTCAGTCAATCGATACTAGAGATTTGATCAAAATAAATCTCACAAACGAGCAGCTAAAAAACCTACCAGCTGAGAATGGTAAATCTTTGTTTGAAAATTTAGCACTTGTGATAGGGAATGTGGGGGAAAATGCTTCATTACGGCGCGCCATCTGTTTCAAATCAAATTCCCCAATTCAACTCTTTGGATATGCACATCCACATGCAGCTGTGGAGGCTCCCCAAGGTGTGACTCTATTTGGTAAATATGGATCGATTGTGGCCTTAAAATCACCTTCGGAAAATTCAGACCTAACAAAAAATCTATGCCAACATATTGTTGGTATGAATCCAGTTAAAATAGGCAGTAAAACCGAGGATAAACCAAATGAGGTTAAAGATGACGAAACGTGCCTAATCTATCAGGAATTCTTGTTAAACCCAGATGTTACAGTCGACGAAGTGTTAGTGGAAAATCACGTGGAAATTATTGATTTTCAACGTTTTGAATGTGGTGAAAATATAGAGGAGGACAATAATAAACAACCCGAGGACAAGGAGCTTAAGAAAGCAATCATTTAAATAAAGCTTAGATATGTAAATTAGAAATTAATAAAATATTGTTTAACGAACACTTTCGTAAGTATTTATGCAATTGAATATATCCAAGATACAAACCAAATCAATAATCTCAACTTTGTGATCACCTACAATAAAAATACCAATCGTGCAATCGCTAATTGACATAAACATGCACAACGGAGAATTTTTTTTTCAATTCAGTGGCACAGTTTCTTGTTAAGCAATTAATTTATTCATTTTATCAATAAAATATAAATAAAAAATAAATATTTAATACTCCAATAGTTCTCTAAAAAAAATGACCACTCTATTATGCCGGAATATTTTAAAAAATAATAACTTTAAACAAAATGTGAGTATACATCGACAATACCCTAACAAAATCTTAATTTAATCGGATAATTAGGTAATAAATTACAATTTTTAATTTTACAGTTTATAAATACAACAAAACGTTATCTTAATTTACAAGAGTATCAGAGTAAACAAATATTAAAAGAATATAATGTGAATATACAAAATTTTCGTGTCTTATCAAAACCGGACGACATCAATTTGATCAATGACTTAGGTCTGAATGAAAATTGCATTAAATCCCTTTAAAAAGTAACTTAGGTAATTAAATATGTTTGTTTATTAGATGCAAAGGAATATGTAATCAAGGCGCAAATATTGGCTGGTGGACGGGGCAAAGGTCATTTTGATAGCGGTTTCAAAGGTGGTGTTCATATCACCAGCAAGTACATATTTTATCACGATTTTTTTTTTTGTTTTTTTTAATTCACATTTAATTTCAGCCGAAATGATATTCCCAATCTAATAAAACAAATGGTTGGCCATCGTTTAATTACTAAACAGACACCACAAAATGGTATACTAGTCCACAAAGTTATGGTCGCCCAGAGTGTGAATATCATTCGCGAAACATATCTAGGAATTGTATTAAATCGTGAAAGCGGTGGTCCTGTACTCATTGTATCACCTTGTGGTGGAATGGATATAGAGGCGGTTGCAGAAAAAACTCCAGACAAAATAAAAACCATTCCAATCGATATTGTAACCGGCATAACCAAATCAAATTGTAACGATGCCGCAGAATTTTTAGAATTTAAAGGGGATACAAAACAGCGAGCTGCCGATGAAATCGAAAAGCTGTACAATCTCTTTTTAAAGGTAAACCAGTTTATTACATAAATTCTATTTATGTACATAATTTACTAAAGTTCAAATAATCAAGATTGATACTAAAGACTATAATGTATTCGTGTTGCATATATTCAGGGATAATTATGTTCGATGTAATTTCAGATTGATGCCGTTCAAATTGAAATTAATCCGTTGGCCGAAATTGATGATGGTAGTGTAATATCTGTAGATGCAAAATTAAATTTTGATGATAATGCTAAATTTCGACAACGGAATATATTCAATATGGACGATGAATCCGAATCAGATGCCCTAGAAGTTGAAGCCGAGAAATATAACTTGAATTATGTTCGAATGGATGGCAACATTGGATGTCTAGTGAATGGGGCAGGTTTGGCTATGGCAACAATGGATATTATACAACTGAATGGAGGTTCACCAGCAAATTTTTTGGATGTTGGTGGTGGTGTAAAGGAAGAGCAGGTCCTAAAAGCTTTCCAAATTGTTTTGGATGATAAAAATGTTAAAGCGATTTTAGTGAATATTTTCGGTGGAATTGTGAACTGTGCCACCATTGCCAATGGAGTGATTAATGCTTCAGAAGTTCTAAATGTCTCGGTTCCCATTATTGTTCGGTTGGATGGTACAAATGCTGTCGAGGCACGAAAAATACTTAAAAATTCCGGTTTAAAATTAGAGTCAGCTTCTAATTTAGACGATGCAGCTGCTAAAGCTGTTGCAGCAGTTAAAAACTGTTAGATATTTTATTTATATTAAATATAGTACAAATTGTTACGAATTTATTCCAATTATAAAGTGTTAGGACAATAAACAAAGCATGCATTCACTGAAATTTTTGTTTCATTGAAATAAAACTGTTACCCACCATAAAAATTCCCTGTCGCAATGGCCATTACAAAATTAGAGACAATGCACTTGGAAGGACAAGTTTTAGACAGTGATTTGGATGATGCCAATGTCATAGAAGATAAATTACACGAATTGGTTCTGGAGAACGATAATTTAAAAAAACAGTAAATATTATTACCTAACCTTATCTCCTCTTTTAACCATAAATCCTTTTCAGATTAACCGAAGAGAAATTGAAATGGCTTAAAATCGAGGATCGCTATAATTACCTAGAAAAGAATTACATCGAGTTTAGTGGTCTGAAAGAAGAGTACATGAAGCTGACGAACGACAGGCTAAAAATGGATGCGACTACAAAATGCGGCAACAAATCGACCCAAACGTGGGACAATATAATTTGCGAGTTTTGTAGATCGACCGAATACATAGCCTCCCAAGAATCATTCAAAAAATTCATTGAGTGCCAGAAAGAAGAGTCCGTATGCATTAAGAAGGGTTATTTAACTGATCTTCAGGAAAAATTCAATGAACTAAAGCTAAAAATACAGGAAATGGATCTAAGGTCAAAAAATAATTCTGAACTCTTAGAAATTGCTAAACTGAAGGGTATTAATTCAAAATGTAAATCAGTTATGCGAGAACTTCTATCGAAATATAAACAAGAACGAAATAAGACGAAATTGCTGCAGCGGATTGTGGCTGGATACAAAACTGATCAGTGAGTTACTCTAAGGTATATTTTATATTATTTAGTGTGCCGTTTTTTTTAGAAAATTCACCCTTCAGGAGGAGCTCTTTATTCATAATATAAAATCGGATTTAATAACGCCAGAATTAAATGAATCAAAATCTGATGGTGAAATTGCTGTCGAAACGGAAAAGATTGATGAAGATTTTATTTCGGAATTGAATCGCCAGTTGTTTGAGCCATTTGGGCCTACGGAATAAATAAACGAATTTAATTTAAAAGTGTTTTTTAATTAGGTTTAAAGCAAATTGAGGATTTGACAGGTTAGTAAAAGCGATGCGAAAGAATTATTGAAATTTCGCTGATGTGATAACCAAAGGTGTATTTCTATGTTGGATTTTAGTCTAAACTTACCGGTTGAACATTCATCGTCGCTATAACATGTATCGGTGGTTCTTTTTTCATAGTTTGATCCGCAGATAACGGTAATTTTTTAATTAATTTCGCTCACTTTTATAAGTACATATGCACTTATCGACAGTGATAAAAACTACAATCAAAAAAAAAAATAAACTTCACCTCACTTCATTCGTATTATTTTGTTTTGTTTTTTAATTTTTATCACAATTTATTTTCGTGCTGTTTGCAATCGTGCTTGTCAAAACAAATATTTTCTAATTGGATTTCTAGATGTATCTCTTTCACACATCCTTAAAAACCTATTCTTTTCATGTTTTTTTCAAAAAAATCAAAGAAAATTTGAATCAGTCGTAGTCGTGAATTGACAAAAAAATAATCGTGAAAAGTGAGGATCTGTACGATTTATTGAATTTTTTTTACTTTTCAGTTTTTCATTTTCACTTTTATTAACTACATATGTTAAATAAATAATTGTGCAATAACTATGTTCTGGTGTGTGCAATAATATTACATAAAAAATAGTTAGTGTTGTGTGAACTATAATATAAATAAAAATTAAAAAAAATAAAAATCTCAACATGAATTATTACAACAACAAAAGACGTCGAACGAAACCGACATCATCTACATCTAGCAGCAGCTCCTCAGCATTTTCATTGTCATGGATTATGGTTACGCTAATCTATTTTTCATGTTTAATTAGTTTAGGCAATAGTGAAGCAACTGATATTGCTCTAGATGCAAAATTTACACAAAACCATAGAATCGATAGTTTAAATTTATTACTTTATACATTTTTACTAACGTTGACCGTATTAACAATATGGTTATTTAAACATCGCCGTGTTAGTTGGTTGCATGAAACAGGATTAGCTGTTATTTATGGTGAGTAACGTGATATTCATATAAGGTCTATTATTTTTAGTGTTCTTTTAAAATTACTGAACAACAACATAATTTTTCTTTATATGCATGAGAATCGTCTAATTGTTCAATGTCATTATCAAGTATACAGTGAAGAAGATGATGAGAAGAAAAACATTTTTCAGCTAAAAATAAATCTAGGATTTCACGAAAAATTAGAAAATATAATGCACAGTTTTCGATTAATCATCGTAACTCGCAAAATGTATCACAAATCTGTTGAATGTCATCATTTTAACGCTAACCGGCTTACTTCTTTTAGTATGTATAGAAGAATTATAATTCTTAGAACCTAAGCTGTTTTGAAAAAATAAGATAAGGTTAAGGTTTATCATTTTTCCAACAATTGGGTAAAACGGTAAATATTCTGGTAACCATCTGCTTAAACGATGAGCTTGATTAAATCCTTCTTATCTTATTACCTAGTTACATATTTTATTTCCTATGAATTTGCATTGATAAAAAAAAAACATAATGTGTGTAACATAAAAGTTTAGATCTCAAGAATCGGGCCCAATATTTTAGAACAAATCTCAATCAGTAGAAATTTGATTTAAGGAGATTCAAAATTGACTATTCTACTTTTTCTCCAACAGTTCAAATAAGCAGAGAAATAAATTAAAATTAAACCAAAACAAATACTACTGTGCTTAAAAAGTAGTAAGACTTTTTAAATAAAACACAAACTGCTTATTATTCTTTCAAACTTATTCCAACCCCTTCAAAGTAATCCCCTTCGGATAGAATACACTTAAAGCATTACCACATGCCATAACTACAGACGTTTTTCTAGAAACAGATTTTCCATTTATGATTAAATGGCTCCATATTTTGTGCTTAAAATAATGATAAATGATATAAAATAACTCAGATTATTAATCAATAATAGAAATTTATAATAACTAATTTAACAATTTTAATTGAAAAATGATCATCCCCGGAACCAGATTTCGACTTAAATGGTTATTTTTCAATTAAAATTGTAAAGTTATTATAAATTTGTTATTTTAATTAATAAGTTAAGTTAGTTTATATTATTTATCATTATTTTAAATACAAAATATGGAGCCATTTAATCATAAATGGAAAATCTGTTTCTAGAAAAACGTCTGTAGTCATGGCATGTGGCAATGCTTTTATGCGAACGTTTTTTCCAGTCTTCGAAACAGTTGTTAAAGTCGATTTCAGGGATGGCCTTCTTCGATTCGGCTTCTTTCTTTTCAATCAAGTCAAAACGATGTCCCCACAGTAGTTTTTTCGAGTTTCGGGAATAATCAGAAGTCATACGGAGCTAAATCAGGCAAATAGGGTGGTTCCGGAACGATATGGGCCGAATTTTTGGCCAAATAGTCCTGATAGTGTATAATGCGCTTGATGACGTTCTGGTATTCAGAAATCATTGTTTCACAGACTTTAATACTTAACATAATGACGCCCTTTTTCAAAAAAATTGAGATTTTTTGGAATCAAACGAGATGAGATTATTATTATTATTATTATTAAAAGATCTTTTATGCACGGACCCTACTTAATGAGCCGTCCAGCCAATATTCAGGCTCTTAATGAACCTGACAATTAGGGCTGGGTTAGATTAATCGATTATTCGATTAATCATTATTTTTGTAAAATGAACAATTAATCGATTATTCATTTTAAAAAATGATTTAGGAAAAAACATTTTTTTTAACAGTAATTTAATAATTATTCTATGTTATTATAAGGAATTCTATGTTGAGTATGTTAAAACGCTTCTTGGAGTTAAATAATGTTCTAAAGTTAGTTAGAAATTACAGTTGGAAAGGTGATAGAAGTCAGTTCGTTGACTTTAAGCAGGAGAGACTGTAATCTAGCAAAAGCGGCTCGAATATTTCAGTTTCTTTTAGGCAAATTAAAGGCACAAACAAGCGCCTTAGGTTAAACATTTTATAAAGCGGTAACCCGGAGAATAGATGAGATCTCCAAATTTAGAAGGTTTGCTGGAATATTTAGAAGACCCTAATCTGTGCAACTCAAACCTCAATCAAAAAAATCCAATTTTACAACGGCTAACAAAAAACAGCTGTAATAATTAGAGACATTGTACAAAGATTGTTTCTATTTGTAGCCAACTTAGGTAGTGGAAAATAAAAACGATGATTTGATTCAGGTCACAGCCAGGCCTGAATTAACCATTAAGCAATATAAGCACATGCTTAGGGCATCAACAGAAAGAGGGCACCAAAATGATTTTGAGAGTATTTACGTTTATTTAGTTATCTAATTGTAAAATTTAACAAATACCTACCAACTTTGTACTTTACGAGATGAATTTGACAAATATGAAGCCATTTCTAACCGATGCTAACAGATGTCAATTATAAGGCAGATCGAACTCGCAAATATATGTATTTATTTGAAAGGAGGTACCCAACGATGGAGATGCACTAGAACCAAATTCAATGCCCGACATCGATTTCGAATAAATCCTTTCTACATAATTGTAGAACATCGTTGTAGCTGCCTAAGTGGTTTCCTAGATATTGCCACCACTGCACCTTCCATTGAGCTTACAAGTTATTTTCAATGTTGTGAACAGCTTATTGATGCCTATCCAGCGGACTTTAACGCCAACTTCGCAACTGAGCTTCTCCAGTTTCACGCATATGTGCGCCATAAGTTTAGTCAATCAACTAATGAGAAAACAAAATTTATGAGCTTTATAAAATAATTCAATAAGATTCTTTCGGCTTTTTATAGACACAATATATTAATAATAATGGCATTCACAACATTTTCGACTTGTCAATCAGAAAAATGAAGAGGCCAGTCATTTATAATATATCTACCAAAAAAGTAGAAATATCAAAATCCCCCCCCGTACTTTAACCCGAGAGTTAATACAAAATGTATTTTGACTCTTAAAATGAAAACCTTTCCTTGCGTTTTCTGTGGGTAGTTTGGTTTCGTACTGATAATCTCAAAACAAAAAGTTCGATCATTCGATCTTGTGAATGCCATTATTATTAATATATTGTGTCTATAAAAAGCCGAAAGAATCTTATTGATTTAATACAGACAACTAAACTTCTCTTTCTATTATTCGTGTTGGCATAAAACACACAGAAGTGAAAAGTTTTCCTTGTGTTTTTTGATTTGGTGAATTTATTTATAATTCGCTAAATCAACTACACTCTTGCTTCATACTTAAAGTATGGAGTTGGAATTGTATTTTTGTAGTTTGGTCGTAGCTACCTGATGAGTAGATCGAACTTTTTGTTTTGAGATTATCAGTACGAAACCAAACTACCCACAGAAAACGCAAGGAAAGGTTTTCATTTTAAGAGTCAAAATACATTTTGTATTAACTCTCGGGTTAAAGTACGGGGGGGGATTTTGATATTTCTACTTTTTTGGTAGATATATTATAAATGACTGGCCTCTTCATTTTTCTGATTGACAAGTCGAAAATGTTGTGAATGCCATTATTATTAATATATTGTGTCTATAAAAAGCCGAAAGAATCTTATTGATTTAATACAGACAACTAAACTTCTCTTTCTATAAAATAATTGTGGAAGACAATATTGAGTCGGTTTTTCCAAATGTAGATATTTACTTTCAGATATTTCTGACATTGATGGTCACAAATTTTGCAGCTGAGCGTTCATTTTCGGAGTTGAAAAACATTATAAATTCGTATCGAACGACCTTGCAACAAGGTAGAACATACATTATCGTTACTAATTATAGAAGCAGATGTGATGCGAACAATTAGTTTTGACGATCTGATCAAACAATTTACAATAACGAAAAGTCGGAAAAAACATTTCAAATGTAAATTTAGTTGAATTATCCAAAAAATACCTAAATTATTATCCAAACATTAAATTATTCTGGTATATTCCAGATTGATAAATATTTTACGAAGAGGGGAAATTGTTAAGAGTTTTGCAATTCAGTTTCAATCTGGAATATATCAGAATAATTTAATGTTTGAATATAGAACCCGCATGTATGCACTAAAATTGAAATTGTTAAACATTTTTAAGGGGAATTGTAAAATTCGCTAATACTGCAAGTACATGGTCGATTCCTATAATGTATAGGAATAAATCAGGGTAATAAGTTTAGCAGTTCAGTCGCTGTTCAGTTCGCTCGCAGATCGAAACTGAATTGCAAAATTTTTAACAATTTCTCCTCTTCATATAATATTATATTTATAATATTCTTTATTGAAAAACCTATCGTTATATATAAAGGGCACCAAATTTTTTTTATGTGTTTAAGGCACCTCAACCCTGCACTACTGACAATAATGCCGGCCGGTATACGATGCATACTATCTGGGCTCATTACTCTCCCTCCTACATGTTGCAATCTTTGGCAGAAAATGACTGGACAATGGCACAGAACATGTTCCGCTGATTCCGCTTCCAGGTCGCAGAAGCGGCATTCATCTGTCGTAGTTAGGCCCATTTTCTTAAGGTGATACCTTAAGGGGATGTGACTTGTGAGGAAGCCAATGAGCAGCCTCAGCTCAGGTTTCCTAAGTACAAAACGTTCCTTGACCCTGGCTAACGAAGGTGAATTAAATTCCTTCGCCTGTCGTAAACCTGAAATTCCGCGCCAGTAGGAAGACTTTTGCACATCCTCCCAGCGTTTTACCGCTGCCCTAAGGTGCCCCTTAGTGACGCTGCAGAAGGACTCTGGTCCAATGAATGGAGAGGCAGAACCCTCGCGGGGAGGCCATCAGCTGCCTCGTTTCCCACAATTACAGTATGACCTGGCACCCAAACAAGTGTTACCTTATTTGAGCTTGCCAGAATCTTAATAACCTTCAGACAATTCCATACCAGCCTTGACTCAATGGTAAAAGACCTAAGAACCTTTAAGGCCGATTGGCTGTCTGATACAATATAAACCTTTGCGTCGTTTAGGCCTTTTGATATGCCTATCCTTGCACAAAGTTCTATAGCATGCACTTCTGCTTGAAAAACGGTAGAATTGCTAGTCAAGGACTTAGAGAGGGATGTCCCACTCCCGTATGTTCCTACCCCTGCCCCATCTTCCGTTTTTGATCCATCTGTAAACCACACCATTGACCCTCGCTCAAAGGATGGTCTCCTGTACTCCACAACTCCCGGTTAGGTAATCTAATACAAAATGGTTTGTGGAAATCCAGTTTAGCTGGCATACTATAGTAGGGTCTGTCTGAAACTCCTTGAGGATTTCTAGATGGCCCACCATATTGCCTGGTTTGATGTTACCCTCCGCCTGCATCTTAAGGGCCATAGTAACAGCATTCTTTTTTACTTGCAATTGAATGCATCCATTGCTGCGGTCGGACATGTTTTCATTGAGCCCGTAACCCCAATGCAGGCCATACGCTGAACCTTATTCAATAAAGTTTGCGCTGTCCTTTGTTCGGTTTTAGTTAGGCCACCACACTAGCGATGCATAGGTGACCATATGCCTAATGATTGTTAGAAATGACCAGTAGATCATTTTTGGTTGTAGTCCCCAAGTACGTCCGTAGTCTCTGACAGGCCCAAAAAGCCTTTGTGGCTCTATTTTGAATTTTTTAGGTATTATCAAAAGCCCCCTCAATGTCCACAAAGGGCAATTTCCTTAAAAGCCATCGCACTTTCAATCCTCGTGACTAGACCACTAAGAGCCATCACAGTGGATTTGCCAGCTTGATAAGCAAACTGGTTCAGATGCAGCGGATTATTTACAAGGATTTCACTTCTTATTTGATGATCCAAGATTTTTTCCATCGTCTTCAAAAGAAACGATGTGAGGCTAATTGGCCGATAAGCCCTGGGCAGGGTGTACAGACGACCTTCTTCCTTTGGTATAAAGGCCACATTTACTTTCCTCCATAGTTTCGGAATATAGTTAAAAACATAACTTGCCCGAAACATCTGAACCAAGCTGGGGAGTATTTCCTCAATACCTTTTTGAAGTAAAGCTGGAAAGATACCATCCCCTCCAGCAGATTTGAAAGGTTTGAAAGAGCCAATAGCCCATCTCACCTTGCTGGGTGTGAACATTTTTCCAGAGAGGCGCCAGATCCTACTGTGGGGGTGAATAGGCTTCCTCTCTTGAAGGATCATGCGTGTCCTCTTGAGCTCCTACCACTATTGAACCCGGTAAGTGGGTACCTAATAGTAGCTCCAAGGTTTCTTTCCGGTTTTCAGTGAACCTCCCGTTTTGCTTCTGAAGAAGCCCTAAACCATTTAAGTGATCCCTGGAAAGGAATTTCTGGAGACGAGCTGCAGAGAGTAATTCTTTGATTCCCTCACAGAAGTTTCTCCAGGTAGCCCTTTTGGATTCCACATTCCCCTGTGCTGGTCGATCTTCTATGGCCTTTGATAAGGCATCGAAGATTATTATTATTATTTTACTTGAGGGCCATGTGGGCGCTCAAGCCACCTCGTACTGCGACCTAAAAGATCTTTTGTGCATCAGGCCCTACTTAATTATCCGTCCAGTCAATATTCAGGCTCTTAATGAACCTGATAATATTGCCGACCGGTACGTACGTGATACATACTATCTCGGCTCATTGCTCTCCCTCCTAGATGTTTACTGTAGGAAGTACTTCTACATTCGTTACATACTATCTGGGCTCATTGCTCTCCCTCCTAGATGTAATATCATTTACTTCTGCTAGAAAAGCGGTAGCATTGGGACTCAAGGACTTCGATAGGGCAGACCCACTCCCGTATATTGCTATCCGTGCCTCGTCTACCGTTTTGATTCCCGTTTTGAACTCTTGCGAGTTGCTGGGAATAAAAAGTCGCCTGTAGGTCACCCAGCTTTACTGCAGGAAGGGTAAATAAAACTGGAGGATGCCTGTATCCAGAGTCCGCATATATGTGCTGATTAACCCATCAGCCATTCATCCTTCGGCATTTGCTGTTTCTCCTTTAGCGCCGTATTTTAGCCTGTCACAAAAGGCCACATTCTGCCTAATAGTTACAGTTACCGGTGGTTGCCGCGAGGAGGCAGTACGTACACTTGCACCTACTGGAAGGTTACGGAGCTGGTAGATAATTTACAAACTTTGGTCCCCCCCTCCAATAGACGCCGAACCACCAAGGCATCGAAGATATGTTTAAGGTAAAGATGGCATCCGTCAAATATAGATTTACCCATCTTTTAAAAATGCCACGTGATAAAATTGTATGAGTTAGTTTTTTCCACCCAAAATTTTAGTTTTTAACATCTTATTTATTTTTTTTTATAAAATCTATCTTCACACTTCTTACTGTTTCAAAAGTTTCTTTTGGTTTCTTCCTACACTATTTAATAATTCGTTTTTAAATATTTAATGTTTATTAGTTTTGTTTTGTAAATGTTGTTTCTTAAATGTCCCCACAAAAGAAAGTCGAGCAGTGTTAGATCTGGAGGCCTTGGTGGCCATTCAATTGTCAAATGTCAGTATTGCTAGACATCTTGAAAAATGAACCACAACAAAGTATTTCAAATAAAAGATGTTCAATTGTTTACGCGCAATATACGTATGCTATTTAAACAAATATGGGTGTATATTGAAAATTTTGGTTTGACCTTGAAATAACCTTTAAGATAACCCCAAACTATAAAATAAATAATATTATTGTCCTTCCCCTCAAAACTTACAACTTTTGTATGGAACACAGTTTACAGAAACGCTTGGTTTTTGAGTTAATTCGGTTGGAAACTTTTCAAATGAACACACTGTATAAATTACTGCAAAATTGTTAACGTTTTTGTTGTGAAACACATCTCTGTTACACTTTGCAAAAAAGTGCAAACTTTTATGTAAACCGTGCAAAGTGAAAAATTAAATTCGTAAAGTGCACTAATAAATTTGATACTTGCAAATTGTGTATGTTAAATATACTTTGTGGAACAATTTTATTTTGCACTTGGCAACAAATGCTAAGTAATAAGTACAAAGCGAAATGTTGATGTATTTTTGTGGATGGTGCTGCACCCGATTTTCGGTTCGATGACAAATTTATCATATGGGTTTTATTCGTATAAAAAAATCTAACCCCTTAAGGACCGATTTTTTTAAGAAATGTATTATATAACCAAATAATACGCAGAAAAATCAAAATAATCAATAATTTAATTCTGTATGGTAAACCTGGAAGCACGGGTTCTTTCACGCATAACACAACATTACAAGGTTTACAATATTAACCGAGCTCCTCCTCTTTTTTTATATAGTATATCCCGAGGTATCTCGGGCCTGGTCCTTAAGGGGCTAATGGTATAAAAACTCAGAAAATACGATTCCGGTTTGATGACTGAGAAATTAAAACTCATGCCGAAAAAGTCCATCTTTTTCTGTGAGAATTGTCGTATTTAGATTGTAAGATAGATTTTATGCATAATCAGTAAAAAATTGTTTCCATTTTTTTATTTTTTAGAATGAACATTTTGAGACCTAAATTTATTGGGCTCCACGAATTAAAAAAGGCTGAATTAAAAAAGTGTTCATTAATGAAATAAAAATAGCGAATTTTGTATGAAAAAGTATGAACACCTGTTACTATTTTTAATTCATTTTTTTCATAAATTTTCTGAAATAAAAAATGTATTCTTTTTCATACAATATTCGCTATTTTTATTTCATTAATGAACACTTTTTTTAATTCAGCCTTTTTTAATTCGTGGAGCCAATTTATTGTTGTCTCAAACCATAGACAATCATAATAGATTTCTCATTTGACTAAAAACACAAAAAAAAAAAAATAATCCATTCAAATGTTATCGTTATACGTATTATATTTGCAACTCATTCTAAATTCATTGCCTTATAAAATACACAACACAACCACAACATTGGAATTATCAGAAGTTTTGTTTTTTCCCTTTAGTTACAATGAAATGAGAAATCTAGTATGAATGTCTATGCTCAAACTAACCAAAAAGAAATTAGGTAATTAACGCGAATGAGACTCACATTTACAAAAGACAGAAGTTTGTTATTCCAAAACACAACATTATATTTCTCAATGTATCTTTCATAATCAACTCTCAGCTGTTGAGATAGTCTAAATACAACACACTTATATGAAATAAGAGTCGTTTGCTTTCAAACTAATATCACAGAGAATTATACCAGAGGAATATTTTCTATTACTACGTTTCCATGACAGAGTTAACCCAAATTAAGAGTTTCGTTGAGTTAATAACATGGCGGCGCTAATCCATATCGTTTCCATGAAATTATAATTTCTAGTGTAATTTAACATTTCACAACAATTAAAAGTCACTTCTGAAAACTTTATTTGTTCGGTGAAAATTTTTAAATTTAATATTTATTGTGATTTTTATGATTTAAGAAGTGTTTCGGAGAGAAAGAATACTCGTAACACCATTTTGTATTGGTATAATTGCTTTTTTCGTTTTGACAGATAGAATCCCTTCTTACCTTACTACTTTCGTTGAGTTAAGTTGGATTAAGAAAATCCTAAACTCGACATGTTTCCATGATGAGATAATCCACGTTAATCCATCATGGAAACGTAGTATATGTGTCTCAAAGTGTATATATGAATTAAAATCGTAAAATTATCTGTGCTAATAATGGAGGGTCAGAGAAAACCTGTGGAAACATTTAACCCTTATCAGACGAAAGGCCTGTTGCGTACTCTCACCAATGCTGTTCCTTATCGTATTGGATAGTGTAATGCGGAAATTAGACAACAAGTCCCCTAATGGCATTCAATGGGGATTAACAGGCAAACTCAAGGACCTAGACTATGCAGATGACATACTGTGGTGGACAGAAAATTAGGGACAGCTATTTGTAATATAACTAAAACTCAATATTCAATAATTCACTTTATTCCATTGATCTGACATCTGTTTTAAAAGAATTGTACTTTGCTCTAGTACTACAAAATATAATAAAAATGTATTTTATTTTTGATATATTTCGGGAATTCCCCTAACATGTTGAAAACGTCAAAGAAAAGTGGTCAAATAATTAGGGACACGTATTTTCTCTGTATTTTTTTTTTAATTTTTAGTATTTAAAAACTGAAATTAAATATTTAGTGACAAGGTAATATTGTAGTTTATTATAAATTGTTAAAAAAATAAAAATAAACTATCACGTTTAACAATAATGGGCCGTGGTGTGGATTGTTCACCGGATGAAAGACGGATAATATTAAAATTGGCAAGACAAGGTAAATCATACCGTGAAATTGCTGCCATCGTTCAATGTTCCAAGAATATGGTTGCCAATGCCATAAAAAAAAAAAAGTCGCACAATAAACGTGGTGTGAAGAGGAAAACAACGCCTCAGACGGATCGTCATATTTCCAAAATAGTGAAAAAAGATCCTTTTAAGACATCTGTTGACGTTAAAAAGGAACTAAATTTGGAAATTAGTACGCGCACAATTCGAAGACGTCTAACAGAGTGTAACCTGCATGGCAGATCAGCTCGAAAAGTTCCACTTCTTAGCAAAAAAAATATCGTCGATAGACTCCGATTTGCCAAAGACCATATTGATTGGAATGGTGACCGCGGGATCCAAAAATGGAGAAACATACTATGGAGCGACGAAACCAAAATTAATCTGTTTGGTTCTGATGGGAAACAGTATGTCCGTCGGCCAAAAAACCAAGAATTTCTTTCTCAGCACACAAGAAAAACGGTGAAACATGGGGGAGGAAATATTAAAGTATGGGGGTGCTTCTCTTACAATGGTGTTGGACCTTTATACTGGATTAAGGAAATAATGGATCAGCACGTTTACGTAGATGACATACTTCAGAACGTGATGCACCCGTATGCTGAAGAAAACATGCCTTTAAGGTGGGTCTTCATGCAAGATAATGACCCTAAGCACACGTCTAGAAAGGCAAAACAGTATTTTAATGACGAAAATATTAATCTTTTAACTTGGCCAGCACAGTCTCCCGATCTCAATCCAATTGAGCATCTGTGGAAGGACCTTAAAGTTGCCGTAGCCAGTAAAAAAACAAAAAATAAGGAAAAACTGTGGTCAGCCGTTAAGAAAGCTTGGGAGTCAATACCTATCGAACGATGTCAGAGGTTAATAGATTCTATGCCACGACGATGCCAGGCAGTGATTAAAAATAAAGGACAGGCTACCAAATACTAATATTTATATCATAAATTGGGAATGGGATTAGTTTTATTCGCTTGTAACTCTAGTGTCCCTAATTTTGTGGCCAGCCTTTATTTATTTTTTTGGATTTTTAAAGAAAAGTTGTTTATTTTTGAAATTATGTCTACTATCATACGAAGCGTATACAAAAGTAGTTGTAAACCAACCATTTGGAATTAAATAAATTATTTGAATTTTGTTACATTATTAATTTTATATTTTTTTTTTTTTGCTGTCCCTAATTTTCTGTCCACCACTGTATGCCTGCTCACACACAATCACTCTGATATGCAGCAGAAATTACAACAGCTATCAGATCTAGCAAATGAAGTTGGTCTCAAGATTAATATCAGGAAAACCAAAGTGATGAGACTTAACACAAACATAACCACACCGATACACATCAACAATATACAAATAGAAGATGTAATGAATTCGTATACCTTGGCTGCACAATAGCAAAAACAGGTGGGACAGAAGAAGACATAAGTAAACGCATAAACAAGGCCAGACACACATTCAACATGCTGCATAAAGTCTGGAATACTTCCGTCCTGTCACGCAGGACCAAGATACGAATGTTCAACTCGTGTGTGAAATCAGTACTACTGTATGGGTGTGAGACGGAAGCATACAGGCAAAATCATACAGAAGCTACAGGTATTCGTAAACAAGTGCCTTCGACGATTACTGAAGTGCTTCTGGCCTAACACAATTACTAACATCGATCTGCACAGGAAAACAAATCAATCAGATATTGAAACCGAAATAAAGAGACGAAAATGGAGATGGATTGGGCATACCCTGAGGAAGTCACCGTGTGATATAACGAGGATGTCATTGGACTGGAACCCGCAAGGGAAAAGGAAAGTGGGAAGGCCAGCAATGACATGGCGGAGAACGATGCTAGCTGAGGCAAAACAACTTGGGAAATCCTGGGTGGAAATAAAAGCAGTAGCCCCCAACAGAGTAAGATGGTCCAGCCTAGTTGACGGCCTATGCTCCTAAATTGGAGATAAAGGAAAAAAAAAAAGACGAAAGGCCTCGCTGGGAGGACATAATTGGTATAAAAACAAAAGCTCTCGTTCGTGTTAATTTAACCATTACGCCAAGTTACGCCAACCATAGTTACGCCAAGGCAAGAATTTCGTAAATACATAAAACTATTGCAACTAAATTTAAAATACATAACACAAATTATAAATTTTCGGTTACAAATTTTTAATTCTCTTATTTTTATTTATATTTTTTTTTGTATACTTATACAAAAAGCGCAACAATGTATATCATTCTAAAAAAATAAATATATTTTGATAGAAAACTTTGTTTTTACAACAAAAAAATGCCAAAAAATAACCGTCTACCGAATAACTCAAGCTATAATAGGTTACTATAATTGAAACTCATTTGCATTTGACGATTGTAAAAGTAGGCTGAACGCCTCTCATGGAAAAATTGTTTATTTAAAAGGACTACGTGGAATCCGTGATGTTCCAACCGACTAGCCGAAAAAAAATAAAGTCATTTCTCATTCCCATTAGTCATAGTCATAGAACCGGAATCTGGGTGCATCTCTCATATGAGTTTTATTGGTATAAAAAAACCTAAAGGTATAAAAACTCAGGAAATGCGATTTCGGTTTGGTGTTTGTTTCCAATTTTTAATTTTTAGAACCGAGAAAGAAAATGCGGGAACCTAGAATTATTGTGTTGTGTGTGAAACTTATTAAAAAAAGTTTATTTGGCCCGAAAGGAACTCACATATGACAGAACAAATTTTTATATGTTGTTTCTAAGATTTATCCAACAAGATAACCAATTTGCATTATTTATAGGAGTAGGTAAAAATGGGCCTACCTAAATACATATACAGGGTGTAAAATATGTACCGGAACGTTCAAATAACATACATATTTTGAATGGTACACACCGCATCAAAAAACAAAACAATACGTGTCTAATATTTTTGAAAAAGCTATTCAATTGCACTAAACTCGACTCCCACTCCCACCCCTATGGGTGGGGGTGGGGGGCAACTTTGATATCTTTAATGGAAATCCCCATTTTTTATTACAGATTCGGATTCTACGTCAAAAAATACGTAAACTTTGGGCGTGTTTTTTTTAATGTCGGAGAAATAAGACAGAACAGATAGATAGATAATATATCGGATAAATCCGATAAATATTTTCTCTGATGTATCCGAGAAAAATAAATGATAATTTTGTTAGCGTCGAAGAAATTAAACGTCAGTTTAAGATTACCAAGCAAATATTATCGTGTTCTTTTTATTTAAAATAAATGTCTGTCAAACAACAATCTGAACTTTTTTCCAGAGAAAAAAGATTCAATTTTAAAATTATCCGAGCGTAAAAAAACGGCACAGAGAAATACATTTTTCCTCGGATAATAAAAAAAACGCGTATCTGTATTTTAAGAGTTAAATTATTTCTCAGATTACTTCGATATCAAAAAAAACATGCCCTTTGTTTGAAATATTTTTTTGTTTTCGGTGCAGATGGCGCTGTAATTGCTGTTCGAAAAGGAAAAAAAAAATTGCAATGTGCACAAATTTTTTGCATGTTTTTGTGTTTCTCGCAAGAGAAACTATTATTTCTATTCTAAATAAATTTGTTTGAACGAGAAACAATAAAAATCGAGAAACAATAGCGTTTGTTTTTTTTAGAATTAGTCGTTCTAGATTTTTAGAATTAGTCGTTCGATTTCTAACTTTTTCCAACATCAATTGCCATCTGCACCGAAAACAAAAAAATATTTCAAACAAAATTTACGTATTTTTTGACGTAGAATCCGAATCTGTTATAAAAATTGGGGTTCCTATTTAAGATATCAAAGTTGCCCCCTCCCCCACCCACAGGGGGTGAGATGGGGGTCGCGTTTAGTATAGTTGAATAGCTTTCAAAAATATTAAATACGTATTATTTTGTTTTTCGATGCGGTGTGTACCATTCAAAATATTCGACCGTCCCGGTACATATTTTACACCCTGTATATCAAAATATATCTTACATAATAAATTCTCCACTGTTGATAGGTTAAGGGGACTCCCTCTTTTTATGCTAGTATTTGATAACTCAGAAAATGTTCAAAATATTTATGGTATAAAAGCAATTCTTCACATGAAGGTAAACATTGAACCTATGAGGAGAAAAACTACACGCATACCACAATGCAAGAAATGTCAGGGATTTAATCACACCCAAAAATATTGCAGCCGGGATCCGAGATGTGTAAAATGCTCAGGTAAACATTTTACCCAGGCATGTACAATGGGGAGAGATGTACCAGCTAAGTGTATAAATTGTAAAGGCCAACATCCGGCCAATTATCGGGGCTGTGAGGTTGCTAAACACCTACAAAAATTAAGAGATAAATCACGAAATCAATCGCAAAATCATGAAATTCGAAGGATTCAACCATCAAATCAGATGGATCAAAATCCACAACCAAGCAACGCAGGGCAAAGAAGAAAATTTGCTCAGATGCAACTCCCACAACGCAATCCGATAAAAAATGTTAAGTAAGAACACAACTTTCAGAATAGCAATCTGGAATGCGAATGGACTTATGCAACATATTCCAGAAATAGAAATATTTTTAAATACAGAAAAAATCGACATTTTTCTAATATCCGAAAGCCATTTTGCTAAATCTTCGTTTGTTAAAATCCGGGGTTATAACTTATATCATTCCATTCATCCAGCAGAAAGAGCAAGAGGTGGTTCAGCATTACTAATAAAAGAAAATATAAAACACCATGTAGAAACAGAAATCGAAGAAGAAACAATGCAAGTCACCACTGTTAGGATTCACATTAAACACAGACAGCTTACTGTCTCCGCAATATACTGTCCTCCCCGGCATAACTTGAAAAGGGAGGACTACATTAAACTATTTAAATCATTAGAACGTGATTTTATTATTGGAGGAGACTTTAATGCAAAAAACACCTATTGGGGATCTAGACTTACGACGTCAAAGGGTAAAGAATTGTTTCAAGCAGCCCAGACATCAAAATGTGAATTTTACTCTGGTGGTTCCCCAACATACTGGCCCAGTGACGAAGCTAAGATACCGGACCTAATCGACTTTTATGTAGCAAGAGGTATATCTCAGAACTATATTCACATTGAAAACAGCAATTCTCTAGTATCGGATCACTCACCGGTTATCATGACAGTCAGTGAAACTGTAATTCAAAGGGAAAGTGCACCCAGATTAACAAATTCAAAAACAAACTGGGATCTCTTTCGTGAAATAATGGAGGACAAAATCAATCTCCAGGTACCGATAAGAAATTCTCGACAGTTGGAAGACGAATTGGAGCAACTCAATGAAATAATTCACTATGCTGCATTGGCAAGCAATTTTACAAAATAAGAAGAAGCTTAACATATCCTACCCAATGGAAGTTAGAGAGTTGGTAAGAGAAAAACGACGAGCTCGTAAAACCTGGCAAATTAATCGAACACCGGAGAACAAAACAATTCTTAACAATTTATGTAACAGCCTCAAATCCCTTCTTAAAGAAGTTAAAAATGAATCAATCAACAGATATCTAGTTAGCCTAACTGATGAAAAAAATTCTGATTACTCACTGTGGAAGGCGACGAAGGGACTCAAAAGACCCAAAATGCAAGTGCCTCCACTTAAAAAGGATGATGGAACCTGGGCAAGAGGCCACAAAGAGAAGGCTGATCTATTTGCGGAGTATCTCCAGGAAACCTTCCAACCACTACCAAGACAAACTGCCAATGAAAATATAATATCTATTCACAAGCTGGATGAGTTTGAAATACGGCCAGTAACTCTCAAAGAATTAAAAGAAGAAGTGAAAAGTAACATGAATGTTAAAAAAGCCCCAGGGTATGATTTGATTACTTGCCAAATTATCAAAGCTCTACCTAACAAAGGATTTCGTAAGCTACTACACATAATCAATGCGAGCTTTCGGTTAAAATATGTTCCGAATCAATGGAAAATAGCAGAAGTAATCATGATACCAAAACCTGATAAACCACCTAACGATAAAAAATCATACAGGCCAATTTCTCTGCTGCCAATCATGTCAAAACTCTTTGAAAAATTATTACTAAAGAGACTTAAACCAATAATTGAGGACCGACAACTAATTCCTCCACATCAATTTGGATTCAGAGAAAAGCATTCTACAATTGAACAGGTCCATAGAATCACCAACATAATTGAAAGAACGTTAGAACGTAAAAAAGTATGCTCAAGCATATTCCTGGACGTCGCGCAAGCATTCGATAAAGTCTGGCACAGTGGTCTGGAATACAAGCTGCATAGAGATCTACCGAGACAATTCTATGCCATACTAAGATCTTATTTATCCAATAGACACTTTCGAGTGAAATATGAGGATGAATACTCTGAGCTAAAGAAAATCTCTGCCGGTGTCCCGCAGGGGAGTGTCTTAGGACCAATCCTGTATTTACTATATACAAGGGACATACCAACCACAAATGAAGGAACCATAGCCACCTTTGCAGATGACACAGCAATTATGGCAGTTGGAAATAATGTCGCTGATGCAACGAGCAAACTCCAGAGGATGACCAATGCGGTTTGTAACTGGACAAAGCGTTGGCGAATCAAACTTAATGAGACAAAATCCACGCATATTAACTTTACTTATCAAAAGGCTTACCACCTACCTATAGAAATTAACTCGCGACTCGTGCCATATGCAAATACAGCTAAATACCTTGGCATGACCCTCGATGCCAAGCTTAAGTGGAGAGAGCATGTCAAAAAGAAAAAAGAAGAACTTAACATAAAGTTCAGAAAAATGTATTGGCTCATAGGTAGAGGCTCTGAGCTTACAATTCACAATAAGCTGCTGCTATATCGGCAAATTTTGAAGCCGATATGGACCTACGGTATACAACTCTGGGGATGTACCAAGCAAACAAACGCCAAAATGATACAGACGTTTCAAAACAAGGTTCTTCGTAGCATCGTCAATGCTCCGTGGTACGCAAGAAATGAAGACCTTCACAGGGACCTACGGATGGAATACATCAAAGAGGAAATAAAAATGCATGCCGCAAAACACGAAATAAGGCTCCAGGAACATGGAAACCCCTATATTCGCCATATGATAGATAACCCTGTCGTTGAAAGAAGACTCCAAAGAACGAGGCCACTTGACCTAGTGAACTTACCAAACTAAAATTAGTAAATAGGTTTAATTGATTATGGGGCTAACCAGTGGGTTACACCCCAACAAACGTGAATTTTACTAGATATATAAAAATTTGTATTTGAAAGAAAAATTGCTAGATGAGCGCAGTCTCAGTCGTAATAAAATAAAATGAAAAAAAAAAAAAAAAAACTGTTGATATATTAAACAAACACACACAAATATGAAACGCGGGTAGCGAAACCAATTGCATGAATTTTCGAAACAAAAATACAAAACTTTATTTTTATTTTTCATACATTTTTGATACACATACACTGCGCGAAATAGTTATATGGGACAAGTTTTTTTTAAATAAACAACCTTTTATTTTATTTTCATTTGCATCAGAATATTTGCCAATACAGAGGGCATACAGATTTCAGTTCGGTTAGTTTTCATTGTGCCTACATCGTTATTTATAGCAGTTTATTCTCATTGGTCGATGGAAATAATTATATGGGACAAAACTTAAAATGCATTTATTTTATTCATTAATAAAAAAATTCTAACAATAAGTGCATTTTAGTAGTTTGTATGACTTCCATTGTTATTAATAACATCCATCAATCAATGTGGGATTGAGTTTTTTACTGTCTTAAGCTTCGCTAAATTGACGTCCACTTTTGTAGACTCCCTGACTAAGAATGCTCCAGAGATTTTTCATTGGATTTAATTTCGGACTAGTAGCCACTGCAACACTGGTATATTTAATGATTGAAAAAAATTCTTGATGCACCAAATAGCATGAATAGGCGCATTATCCTGCTGAAATGTCCAACTTTCACTGTATCCCCGCATTGATTTTATGGGAAACAAAACAAATTGGGGTCTTGCTCTGATAGCAGAAACCACCCCATGTCATAAGTGACCCTCTTTCAAATTTGCGGGTATGACGCGTTTGAAGTGACTCACGAATATCTCGCAGATAATTCTGGCATCCATTTGGTCCATCAAAATTAAATGTTTTTTCATCCGAAAATTTATTGATCGCCACTCTTCATTTCAAAATTTAAATTTCTTAGCAAATTCCATTCTCGCCAATTTATGGCGTAAAATAAGGTTAGGTTTACGCACTAGCTTCTGATATTTCAGATTAATATTCTTTTTTAAAATCTGTTGAATCCTACGTTTAAGGACGTCCAGACACAAGTCACGCTTTATTTGAGATGAACTGATATTTTTCCTGACTGCAAGACGCCTTATTTCCCTTTTACCTGTTGCGACAACTTTAGACTCTGATCCTGTTCTTTTTACTGTGCCGTATGTTTGGGATTTTTTTGAAAAGTTGTTGATGGTATTTTAATTTCTATGTAGTTTTGTGGCTATCTGACGAATGGAAACGCCAGATTTCCTATAGCCATCGTGGTATAATTCTTTAAAAATTGCTCTTGAGTTATAAAAAGTTACATTTTTAATGTAAACAATAATTCTTTAATTCTTTTTTCTTTTTTTAGTTAAGAGAAAAAATAATAACAATAAGATCAATATTAAAATTAACAACAAACGCTTTTACTTGTCCCATATACATAGCTATTTCCTTTAACTGGCGGTTGTTAAAAACATTAAATCAACATAACGGTATTGCGAGAAAGGGACGACGAAAATTTTAACTTCAGTTTGTTGAGTAAGCATTGACTAATTGTTCCATACAACGTAAACAGTACAAATTGCTTTGTCCCATATAGCTATTTCGCATAGTGTATTTATATAAAAAACACAACAGCATCAATATCAAAAAATAAATTTGTTAAAAATTTTGTTTTTTCAACAAAATAATGTCAAAAAATAATCCAGTCCAAACAGCTCATGCTATAATATTTTACTATAATTGAAGCTCATCTTAAATACGGGAATCAAAATTTCGATGAGTCTGAGAACTGACTAGTCGAAAAAAAAATTAAATCATGTCTCATTCTCATTTGTCATAGAACCGGAATTTGGGTCCAGCATCCATCAAAAATTGCTAAAGCTCAGTATACTAAAATTAAACTTATTTAGGACATTTTTGTACTATTTAAAGGACAGTGTAGGAAGAAACACAACCAATTAAAATTTTTAATTTATAATCTTCAATTTTACCTGCAAGTGCTTTCTCTAGATTCTCAATAATTCAAAACATACATATAAAATTCCCAAAATTGAGAGTTACTCTCGACGAGTCGTTTAATTATTTGTCCACCTGAAAGTAACATACTATCAAGCGCTGTTTCCTGTTCATTAGGGAGGATTTTACTCTCGAAAGTTTTACTCGCAGATGGACACAGATTTAGATAAAATGATCGATTCATCCTTATCAAATTAAGTTTTCCCAAAAAAATGCCCGATAGAAGCCATTTATCTCAAGAGGCAATTTAACAAACTCTAGAAAATATTCAGAAACCGGTATTGAACTTTAAATGTTTCCGAAACTAAATTCTTATAATAATACATAACTTATGGTTGCTTACTATATTACAATATATCTTTATCAACGACAATTAACGTTTGTACAACATTACTGTTAACGCAAATATTAACTATCAATAAATAATTTACTTAATAATCTATTAAGTAGTAAGTGTTGCTACCAGTATAAGGTAAATAGATAGGTTCGACACAAATTGATTTTTTGGTTTACATTAAAATAGAGACTAATAAATAATTTCACATTTAAATGCGACATCAGAAATAATATTTTGTTGAGTATAAAATAATTGTTTTATTTCAAGTTGTTATCAGTAACTTACTTCTTATCAGCCGGTTTTGCTACTGTGAATTTTTCAGGTCCTAAAAACTTAATCAATATAATTCATCAAATAAGTTGACAACTAGTTGTGTAGGTATGACAGCCGATAATAACACACAAACATTGGAGTATAAATTTTTTATAGAATTACTTTTTAATTGGCTTGTCAACCTTGACTCATGAATGTTGAAACTATTCAATGCCAAGGTTTAGAGAAGAATAAAATACATTATTCGTCGTTTTAGATCATCTTTTAGTCGATGCCCGCCTTGCTTTTTTTAATATTAATTAATTTTGTGGGTATATATTGTATATTTAGATCAATCACCGGATAACTTTGGAAGTTACGGTAGCACATATATAAGTCGATTAATTTGCTGTAGGGAATTTTGATAGTTTGCGGTAACAAAATACAAAATTGAAATTCACACGCTTCAATAACTTGAGCAATCGTAGAAGTTAATTCAAGCTGCCCCAATAACTTAACACATATATATGAGTTAATCCACGGTAAAACAGTCAATTTTTCACAATTCCCAAACTTCATCTCTTAGATTTTCATTTTTTTATTTTTTTTCGAGTTCCTCATTCAAAAATAACGGGTACATATTTTTTTATTATTTTTTTTAGCCTTAGGTTGTCCCGTTATTCGGTATTTTAGTTTTGACAATTTTCAAATTCTAATTTTTGACTCCTACATAAAAGGTTGTATCTTCGGCTTTAAGAGGAGTATTTTTAAAAACAATACCATTTTGGAAAGGTATTAATCCATCCTAAATTTTAACATAACTTATTTTTAAAAAATACCGTTATCTAAGGAGTTATGAACCGTTAAATCTGACTTTATATTTTTGTCGCTAGATGGCACTGCCCCGAAAATCTTAATATAATAAAGACAACATTTAACAGTTAAAATAACAGCCTTTCAGAAAAGTGTAAAACTGAATTTGTTCTGGCCCTAGTTTACCCAGCAGAGAGCTTCAAAGTTGAAAAAACGTGTTTTTATATACAAAATATTTATATTTCTTGTGAAAAATAATTGAATATTTACAGTTAATGGGAATTTTTCTAATGATTTTTATAGACTCCAAATAAACGATTAAAAATAGTGTAAGTTTTGAAATAATGTAGCTACTGTTTTACCACCAGTGGCACTATTCTGGTTTTCCCAGGGAATTGGGAATTGGAATTTTATTATTGTGATTTTTTTAGTGTATTTTGGTATTATTTTTTCCAAAGTATACTGTGGTGATTTGAATTTTTTTCAAATTTTGGGGAAAAATAATTCCATTTCATAGCAATTTTTTGTTTATTTTTCCCTAAACATTTTGTTGGGAATTGTTTAGTAGGCAGTAATGTTAAAATGGAATTATTTTTTCCCAAAACTTGAAAAAAATTCAAATCACCACAGTATGCTTTGGAAAAAATAATACCAAAATACACTAAAAAAATCACAATAATAAAATTCCAATTCCCAATTCCCTGGGAAAACCAGAATAGTGCCACAGAGGGAGATTAGTAATCTGAAATTTATGGATTTTTCGTAATAATAATTGCCAAAATTGGTTAGGTATTATAATTAACGGAAATTTTACTAATAATTGGATAGCTTATACACTAATAATTAAAAGCAATATAAATCCCGAAATGTGCGGTTAGCAGTTTGGCCACCAGATTGCTGCAAATTTGGAAATAACGTATTTTTTCTTCTCAACAACATCGTGGAAGTATTTAATCGTGAGGAAAATACGAACATCGCGCGTTCCTGCTCTCTGTAATACCTGAGCATTGGTCAGTGTTCAGAATTATGGAAAGTTCCAGGCAATAAAACACATAGTAATAAAATCAAAAAATTTAATCAAAGAGTCAGGATACGGCAGCTTTACCAGATAAGAAAAAAGAGGTTGGGAATTTCTTCAGAACTAATTACCTTAGTTAAGGAATTCTACAGAAGTATGGATATCAGCTAACAGCTTCCTGGAACAAATGATTGCATATGTGTTCGTGATGCTAATGGAGAACGGATTCAAAAGCAGAAACTACTTGTTCTGTACAATTTATCTGAGGCATATCAGCATTTTTTGGAAAAAATTCAACTCTAAAGATTGGATTCTCTAAATTTGCAGATCTGCGACCAAAAGAATGTATATTACCTGGAAAGGCCGGAACACTTAATGAATGTGTGTGTATAATCCATCAAAACAACAATTTGTTATGTCCAGTTATTACAAAAATTTTACTTTGTGATATTAAGAATGAGAGAGTGCTGTTAAAAAAAGTATCCAAAATTTAACGTGGGACTGCTGTGAAGAAAAATGTGAAAACTGCAATATGCTTGTCGATAGTTTTCTTAAATAACTAAAATCCACTGCACAAGCTGAAGAGGTGGATGATGTACAAATTAGAAAAGATTACGTTTTCAATTGATGAAATTATGGACGTTTTGTCAAAGTTAAAGTTTAGTTTAGCAGCACTCCTTAAGCACGATTGTATCACTAAAGAACAATCGCAATACCTAAAACATGTAAAACATAATCTGCAAGTTGGAGAATATGTTGTAATTTTGAAATTTTCGGTGAATTATAAATTTATAACACAAAATGAAATACAAGCAGCGCATTATTACACTCAGCAAGCAACTTTATTTCCAATCGTGGCGTACCACAAATCATCAACAGATGAAATGAGCATACTTTCCTATGCAGTAATATCGGAAGAGTAGATACATGATTTCAAACTAAATTTATCAATTTTCTCAGAGTTAATGAGTCGAAATATCCAGCTCCAAAGTAATTTATTATTTTTCGGATGGAGCTATATCGCAATTTAGGAACAGGAAAAATTTTGCCAATATTGCCTTCCATCAACAAGATTTCAATATTTACTGTGAATGGAACTTCTTTGCAACAAGCCTCGGTAAGGTGCCATAAGATGGTGTTGGAGGCACTATTAAGAGGACTGCTAGAATGTGTTTCATGAGAAGTGTTGACCAGAGCCTTTTCAATATTGCAGAAGGATTTTTTGAATGGTGTAGAGATAAAAGCAACATGAAATCTATTCATTTCGGTTATGTAAGCAAAGTAGAATATGCAAATACCAAAAAGAAACTTAATAAGGATAACACATTGAAAAATATCCGTCTAATTCATCAAGTAATGCCGGGCTCTAATACAAATTCTATTAAAACGAAAATGTTTTTGAGTTCTCTTTCTGTAACTGAAAGATTTTTGTAAAAATGAAAAAAAAATGTGTAAAAATTATTCCAAAAATAGCTTTTCATCTTTTATTTTAATTATTGTATAAAGAAAATAACTTTTGCACTTTCAGCTCTTCTTCTGCTAACAGCAATTGTGTAACCTAAGTGAGGCACAGACCTTTTTCGGTTCAAAACTGATTTTAAATATTGGTTAACTATAAGCGTATTCTTTCAATTTTTTCACCAGTGATGAATCAGTGATTTATTAGCCATAAGATTGTAAATCAAATTTAATTGTTATATCTACAACTAATTTTGACAACTTTTAGTTAGAAAAATACGTTATTTCCAAATTTGCAGACCTCTGCTGGTCAAACTGTAGCTACATTATTTCAAAACTTACACTATTTTTAATCGTTTATTTGGAGTCTATAAAAATCATTAGAAAAATTCCAATTAACTGTAAATATTCAATTATTTTTCACAAGAAATATAAATATTTTGTATATAAAAACACGTTTTTTCAACTTTGAAGCTCTCTGCTGGGTAAACTAGGGCCAGAACAAATTCAATTTTACACTTTTCTGAAAGGCTGTTATTTTAACTGTTAAATGTTGTCTTTATTGTATTAAGATTTTCGGGGCAGTGCCATCTAGCGACAAAAAAAATAAAGTCAGATTTAACAGTTCATAACTCCTTAGATAACGGTATTTTTTAAAAATTTAGTTAAAATTTAGGATGGATTAATACCTTTCCAAAATGGTATTGCTTTTAAAAATATTCCTCTTAAAACCGAAGATACAACCTTTTATGTAGGAGTCAAAAATTAGAATTTGAAAATTGTCAAAACTAACATACCGAATAACGGGACAACCGAGGGTTACAAAAAAAAAAATAAAAAAATATGTACCCGTTATTTTTGAATGAGGAACACGAAAAAAATAAAAAAATTAAAATCTAAGAGATGAAGTTTGGACGTTGTCCGAAATATAAAATAATGCCCATATATATTCTGCTGTGCTAAAATATATACCTATTCTGCTGTGCTAAGAAAAAAAGTCAGAAAGTTGAAAAATGCGATAAGGGCATATTTGAGTTCTTCAAACAAATTCAAATATCGTTCATTTTTAAAAAAGTCAAATATCGTTCATCAAATGCCAAAAATTACGTTTTATTAGTCAAGTTTCATATAACGACGTGGCAAAGAAAAATAGAAAAATTGAAAGAACTCGAAACTACAAAAAGGCAGGTGTGACGTTTTCTCTTAGCACGGCAGTGTTACTTGAACCAAATATTTGATTAGCGAAAATTACATTAGACAAAAATTCGGCTTGTAAAAAAAATAATTTGGCAAACATTTTTTTTTTCGTTGTACTTTTTCACGTAGATTAAGAACTCGATGAGTCCCGAGGTTGGACAAAAAAGGGTCGTAAAAACGACACTCCTTTTAGGGGCGTTCGCCCACGGTTCTACGGGAAATTTCCTTTCGATAAGTTAATTGGTTGTTTAACCTTAGAACCGTGTTTGGGGAATACAGTTCCCCAAGTTATTTTTGGTTAATAATAGAACCTCTCTCTTCACTCGTCGTTAGATTTTTTTGGTAATATTTGAAAGTTTATTACATTACTAAACATAAACTAACAAAATTCAAGACGATTTTAGAAGTATAACAGGAACACAGAAGAAAAATAAACATACTATCAATTTCGTGTTGTGGTGAACTGTATTCCCCAAAACAATATTTGATGAAGTTGGTATGCAAATAATTTTTTTGTTACAACATTTTAGATTTTATTTCGTTTTTTCTTTTTACTCATAGTACGTTATGTACTTACTATCAGCAGAAGCCGGTGAATCCCCACAATTATTTGATTAAATGATTAAATCAAAGCCAAATAAATTTTGGCACTTTGTTAATTACAAAAGAAAATCGAATGGGTACCCTTCTACAATGTTTTTAAATGATCGTTCGTGCGATAACGTGCGTGATACTTGTGATTTGTTTGCCGATTTCTTTGAGAGTGTATATAATTCAAAAACTATTATTTCTAATTTTAATAATTTTGCATGTAAGTCAACATTTTCAATGTTTCGTCTGGAAGTAGATACTATTTTATCCGAATTATCAAATCTTGATATTAATCAAAGTGCCGGATTCGATTCCATTCCACCCATTTTTCTGAAATTAACGAGTAATGCAATTTGTGGCCATATTTCCTTCCTGTTTAATCGAAGTCTCGCTGAAGGTTACTTCCCTATCCTATGGAAACGCTCTCTTATTAAGCCGATCTTCAAATCTGGGTCTCGTAGCGATGTGGAGAACTATAGAGGTATTTGCATTATTTCAGTTTTGCCAAAACTATTTGAGAAACTAGTTAAAGAACATTTGTGGTTTCATGTTAAGACTTTTATTTCTCCCAGACAGCATGGATTTTTTCCTGGTAGGTCAACCGTTACTAACTTAGTTTTATTTACAAACTGTATTTCAAATGCACTATTAAGTGGTAACATTCTACAGGTCGTTTACACTGATTTCTGCAAGGCTTTTGACAAGATCGATCATGAATTGCTGCTCCAGAAACTTGACTCTTTGGATTGTAATTTTTTGCCAATTAATTGGATTAGGTCTTATCTGGAATTTAGAACTCAAATTGTTAAAATTGGTAGTTTCACTTCAAGAGTGATTGATGTTTCTTCAGGAGTACCTCAGGGTAGTCATTTGGGCCCCATGCTCTTTATTCTTTTTATAAATGATGTGGTAAATTGTCTGAGTCACTCCGATATTCTTATCTATGCGGACGACATAAAAATTTTCAAAACTATTTCTTGCTCCAATGACGCAATTGACTTTCAATCTGATCTAACAAACTTTAAAGCTTGGTGTACATCTCATAATTTAATGCTAAACATCTCTAAATGCAAAACAATGGGTTTTACCCGATTACGCTTACCCGCTAGTTATGTTTACTTTTTTGACGATTGTATTATTGAAAGTGTCAATATGTTTAAGGATTTAGGTATAACTTTTACTCCGAATCTATCGTTTCATAAGCATATTGAGGGTTGCATTTCTAAAGCGAATTCTATGCTTGGGTTTATTAAAAGGTTTTCCAAAGATTTTCAGGATCCCTACGTGATTAAAACTTTATATGTCTCGTTTGTTCGTTCATTGTTGGAATATGGTGTTGCCGTATGGAGTCCGTATTATATTAAATACTCAGATCGCATAGAGAGAGTACAAAAGCGCTTTTTAATGTATGCTCTACGAAGGCTACCTAGAGATACAAGCGTACCTGCTTTCATACTTCCAGCGTATCGAGGTAGGTGTAAATTAATAAACATTGAGCCTCTTTTTATTCGTAGGATTGAGATTAGCGCAAACTTTGTTCGTGACTTACTAGTATCAAAAATCGATTGTTCAGAAATATTGTGTTTGCTCGATATATATACTCCTTTGCGTGTGCTGCGCGATAAAGATTTCCAAATTAAGCTTCCACTTTGCAAGAAAAACTACGGTAAATGTGAGCCGATTTATCATTCATCAGCAGCTTTTAATAAAGTACGGTCGGCTTTTGACTTTAATCAGTCTAGAGATGCATTTAAGAAATTGATGTCGAAGCAACTTTTAGATCTTTGGTAAATTTTAATTTTTTATGTTAATTTATATTTATACTTGAATTATTTTATGTATGTATATAATTTTATTAAATTTTGATAAATGTAACCAGTATATAATAAATTGGTGATAATAAATAATAAATAAATAAATATTTGGTGAATATTTTAGTATGACCGTTGTGAAGTGACAGTATACAGGTAAATATTTACGATTTTTATTGACAAGCATATAACGAAGTTATTCTGAAATTTTTTCAGAATAACTACTTTTTCGGGGTGAGGTAGAAATATCTACTGGTTCGGTCTTGGTTTCAGGTTGTTTTGTCATACATGACTGATGTTTAGATCCTTCTCAAAATGAATGTAACGGGCAGGCTGCTGTATTTGGTGAGTCGCAGTAAAAGAAACATTTCAGCCGATGAAGAAGAATTTCAGGATCTTCGGGAATTGCACATGGACAGAGGAAACAAATACATTATTGGGGCTATTGAAAATGGGGATATCGAAAGCGAGGTAGACGATGTAGAGAATGATGCAGATTTTAATCCGGATAGTAATTTATCCGACCTAGATCGTGGTCCAAATCTGTCGCTTTATATCGTGGGCAAAAATACAAAGGACAAAGTAGGCAAGACAACTGGTCATCTGGTGGTCAATGCCCAGTCCGACAGACTGCCATTAATGCAAAATTTATCGTCTAAACGAACCTTGTTCTTTAGAACATACGTAGAAAGGGACGAAGCATTCAAACGTCTCATGCATCTCTAATTGAACATTTAGTGTTTGAAACGAATTGAAAGGCAAAAAAATGTATGAAGACAATAATCGATTAAAACATTCTAAAAAATATCGGCCTTGGCGTGGTACAAATATCGATGAATTATACTCATACAGCTTTAATTTGTATAGTGGTGAGAAGCCAAATGTAGCAGCTAAAGATCTTTTCGATAAATCACATATGGCATTTTGTAGGGCAATAATGTCATTAGAAAGATTTGAACATCTCTCGAGGTTTTTACGTTTTGGCGATACAAGAACACTACCAGCCAAATTACGGGATGATAAATTAGCTCCATCCCGCCATGTTTGGACGATATTTCAAAATAATTTCCAAAGATCTTTTTCTCCATCCAAAGAGCTAACATTGGACGAACAATTGGTGTCAACAAGAGGAAAATGCTCTTTCCGGCAGTATATACCATTAAAGCTTGGCAAATACGGTATAAAATCTTTTGGTTTATAGATGCTAGAGCTAACTATCCTCTATGTGGTGAGATTTACTTGGGTACCCAACCAATTGAAGAAAGATCGACAGGAATTGCGTATCAACTAGTACTATATCTTTCGGAATGCTTTTTAGATAACAGCTATTATATAACGATGGACAGTTTTTGTACCAGTTATCCACTAGTGAAAGACTTGTGTAGTCTAAGTACCACTTAAGTTGGAACAATAAGATCAAACAAACCGGAAATGATGAGCCAGCTGTTTTTGTCTTAGAGCTTTTAGTTCTGCTTTCTGTTTATAAGATGAAATTTGCTTGGTTAGTTTTACATTCAACAACAAGAAAAACGTTTTACTTGGACTGCACACACTACTGTTAGCATTAACAACTTAATTTATTTATTTATTTGTTAATTTTACATAAATTTTGTATGAGTTCCAACTTCTAGTTTTTTCGAACCAATTTTCACCCAACGCTTACGCATAATAAATTGAGAATCAATGCATTCAGATTACAATGTACCGCATGAGGTGGTTTATCATAATAATAAATATATCTAAAACTCAATTATTACAGCCAGATTCAAGTACTGCCGAAATCCATCAAAGTTAATTTTCCATCTTCTTTTAGATTGCTAAAATTTTCTAGCGATAACGAATTCCCAGCATTTGGCGGAGCTGCTTTATACTTTGACATCACCAAAGGTGCTCTTGGTTGATAGATTTTCATGCTACGTATTTTGGCTCAACTTTTGTAAATATACATAAAATTTAAAATATTGTGGGAAAATAAACAAGTTCCTATAATAATTTTAAAGGAGGCTTTGATACCTTCGATAAAATGTGTCATTTTCGTATACATGTAGACAAAAAACTGAATGTTGGCCGATGACCTTATTTTTCAAAATGGTTAGTTAATGTAGCCGCCCTCGTAACTTTCCGCCTATTTGAGTTATCCTATCTATCATCGAATACGAGAAGAAGCGAGAATAGAAAGATATTTCTCAAAGAATTGGGAGTGTGTTTGGTACGAAATCATCTTGAAAGTAGAAACCAGATAACAAAAAGCACTTCTGTAAACTATGCTATGATTTGATTTGGTTTTAGAACTATAGCCAGAACAGAACCGTCATCTGTTTCTGTAACGAAAAGTTCGAAACGACCGAAATCAAAAGATAAGAAAACAACGGCAGCCCGTGATTTGTACTCTAAATCTAAATGCTCGAAGCATTATATTCGGGTTTGCGAACATTGTTACATGAATAAATTTACAATGTCTAGTTTAGATGAAGAGACGGATTTGGGTACATTTTCGGCAATTGATGTCTCAAGAATATCTGCGCCAAAACGTGCATCACCCGGGAAGCCTACACGAGAACTGTCAGGACCAGAACCTTCTTCATGTAGCGTTGGATCACCTTCCAAACGTGGCAGTTTTATCTATCGTTCAAATTCTCCATTAAATCTATAGGAGAAATTAGAATAATGTATGGGTATATAAGAGAAATCTTGTTAACCTGTTACTCATTATATAATTTTTTATATAAATTACAGAAAAATATTTAAATAATCTCTTTATTCCTAAATTTACAATGAAAATTAGAACTGGGGAATTCTATTCCCCATACATAACACGGGATTAAGTTGAAAAACGTACCCACGGGTCTAAGGTTAATTCTGTTTTTTCACAAAGAAATTCGAGTAACAAACGAGCCGTTTATTTTGAAGCAGTGTAAAGTTGGCTGGTTTCGATTGTGAAATAAAGGCGATGATTCATGTACAAATTTTGTCTGACAGACAAAAATAATAATCGCTCTGATTGGTTGAAGTCGGCCATATTTTTTTATCTTACGACAAAAATTACAAATTGAACATTGCGCAATTTTGTATAAGATAAATACATAACCTTAAAAACTTTGACAGCAATGAGAACAAAATAATATAAAAGGCCGATATTTATTACATATATCCCGAGTAACCACGCGTCACAAAAAAGCGACAAAAATTTCACATAAAATGGTGATTGGCGGAAAAAAATGTGACAAAAAGTGGTCACAATATGGATGAAAAATGGTGGATGGGGTTGACACCGATTGCCACGCGTAACGAACATTTGGTAAATCAAATTTGCCGGTTTTTGGTGGAATATTTTTGAAATATTTGTTGAAATTATAACCACAAATTCGACAGTATTTTTATGATAAAAGTATCACCTAATTATCAACAATTTTGTGGATATTTGTTGGTTTATTGATGCAATTATGCGTAAGAAAAGTTTTTATGACCCTACTTAAATAATTTTGTAAAAAATACTCCGGTTTATTTGATATTTTTATTGTTATTTATTTTTAAATAAATATCTACCAAAAATGTAGAAATATCTAAATCCCCCCCCCCCCCCCCCCTACTTTAACCCGAGCCGAGCCTTAATACAAAATGTATCGACTCTAAAAAAATGAAAACTTCCATGAGTTTTCTATGTGGTTGTTTGGTTTCGTATAGATAAGCTCGCACAAACAAAAAGTTCGGTGTACTCATCAGGTACTCAGGTTCAGGTAGCTACGACCAAACACAAACTACAAAAATAAAATTCCAACTTCATACATTAAGTTTGAGGCAGAAACGTTGTGACTTAGCGAATTATAAATTCACTAAATCAAAAATGATCAAAATCTTTTTTTTTTGGAGAGTAAAATGAACATATATTTTGTCACAAAATACCCGCATAAATATGTTCCAAATTGTCAAATTTTTTTGTGACAAAAAGAAACTTATATTTTGTGACAAATTGGTGACTAAATTTTTTTTTTTTGGGTGGCAAAATCAACATTCATTTTGTTACAAAATACCCGCAAAAATATGTTCCAAATTGTCAACTTTTTTGTGACAAAAAGGAACTTACATTTTATGACAAATTGGTCTAAAATTTTGTCATCACCATTTTTGGTTACTCGGGATGCTTTTTGTTAATTTTCGAATTAGACATTATTCACTTTCACTAAAATGTATGTTATGTTTATTCAAATCAATGTGGTTCAAATTTAAAAAAAAAAAACAAAAATAAAAACACTTTTTAGGTTATGCTTTATTAAAATGTCAAAAAATATCCATACGACAAAATTGTATACATGTATCGCCTAAAGACAAGGCTCCATGAATGCTAACACGAACGATTTTGTTTGAACGTTTTTACTATTTTTACTTCTATTGTTATATTTTTTAAATTGTGGTTAATTAAAAATTTAACGGAACTCGTAAATTTTAATTTTCGAACTACTGTTCGTAGCAAATTTTTTTATTTTAATTGAAACAAGTATTTTTTCCTTCTCGTCGTACGATATGGCGACTTCGAGAAAAAAATTAAAAAAAAAAATCGTTCAACCAGAAAACGAACTCATTTTCCAGTACGACGATTTTTTTTTTTCGTGGTATACATAGCCACAAAAGTCAAAGCCTCAGTTGAAAAATTTTATTTTTGTTTGTGTGTACGCGTAGAATTTCGAAACGATTTTTTCGTCCATGTAGCCAGGATCACGAAAAACCGCTTCGAATCGTACGTTTTGTCGTATCATGGAGCCTTGCCTTAAGTATGCATTCCGTTTTTATCGTATTAAGGGCTAAGGCAAGGCTCCATGATACGACAAAACGTACGATTCGAATCGGTTTTTCGTGATGGCTACAAGGACGAAAAAATCGTTTCGAAATTCTACGCGTACACACAAACAAAAATAAAATTTTTCAAATGAGGCATTAGTTGCTTTCCAATCGACCAACCCCAAGCACCCACTAGTGAACCGCTAAAAACCATTCTACTAGCGGTTCACTAGTGGGTGGTTGCGGTTGGTCGATTGGAAAGCAACTTTCGATTTTTGTGGCTAATATGTATAGTATACTACGAAAAAAAAAATCGTCGTTTTGGAAATGAGTTCGTTTTCCGGTTGAACGATTTTTTTTAAATTTTTTTTCTCGAAGTTGCCATATCGTACGACGAAAAGGAAAAATTACTTGTTTTAATTAAAATAAAATAATTTGCTACGAACTGTAGTTCGAAAATTAGAATTTACATGATCCGTTAAAATTTTTAATTATCCACAACTTAAAAAATATAACAATAGAAGTAAAAATTGTAAAAACGTTCTAACGAAATACAGTCCCGTACTAAATGATAGCCGCACTCCTAATTTACGATTTATTTCATTTTAAATAAATTCTTTTAAAATTCTTCCTTTGCAAAAATAATACTTTTCACTTTACCAATGCGTGGTATAAATAGAAATCATCATTGTCTCGGGACAAGTGATCGGGATCATGACAAATTTATGGAAAAACCTCATTTAGTATGGTAATAAAGGTAGCCGCACACAATATTTTGTTGTTTGTAATAGGAAATAAATATAAAACGCACAATTATAAAAATGATTTTTTATTCCAATTAATATTTTTTGTTTCCACCATTGTTTTTTATTATTTCGAAAATTCGATTTGGCATACTTTTGTACAAGTTTTGTACATATTAATTTGAAATATTAGCCTATTATCGTTTTACTGATGCCTTTAGTTCATGAACGCTGCTGTACTTTGTTCCTTCAGCATACACAACTCTGCTGAGTTCATCCCACATGTTTTCGATGATGTTAATGCCGAGTGACCTTGCTAGCCATTTCCAAACTGGTATCTGAGCCTCCGTAAACCAGTCATTTACTATCCCGGCTGTGTGTACCGCTGCATTATCCTTCTGGAAAATAAAATTTGGGCCACCAATTTGTGCACCAACAACTGATAATGATTCGGCTAGCATGAATTTATACCGGTTGCGTTAATACGGCCGGAAATAAACTTCAGATTCGTTCTTCCTCCATAGCCAATTGCACCCCAAACCATCAGGAACCGTCCACCTCGTTGACGCCTCGATAGCACAAGAGGTTCTTTTCGAAGGTCATGAAAATAGTATTGCCAACCATCAGGGCTATCTATATTAAATATTTTTCGTCACTAAATAAACCGCGCTGGCACTTTTTCTTCCACGACATATGTTCCTTCGCGAAACGCAATTTGGCGTCTTTATGATTTGGTAACAGTTGCGGTTTTCTTTGTAATTTTTTGATTTGTATATTATCTGACTCTCTTAACACGTTCCGCACATTACAAATCTTTGTATTAATACCAGCTTTTAACGCAATTTGTTGCACGATGCCAATAAAATTAGAGGCGTTTCGTAAAATTGACGGTTTTTCTCTATCAGTAAGTGCCGCCGGCCGGCCTGCACTTTTATGCGAACTGTATAATTGCGGATATTTTAAATAAATTCGCACTACCTTCTCACTCAAACTAATATTTTCTGCTATTAAACGGTTAATCATATTTTTTTTAAAAAAAAAGTCAATTTGTCCTTTTTCAAACTCGTTCAACCTACTTTTTCTACCCACATTTAAAAAAATCGGAATAATATTTAACACAATAGTATTTTAAGACACAAGAAGATATTTGCACGCCAGCAAGCTCGAATAGATGCTGATACAGTGTTCAAAAGAATTTGAAAGTTTACCAAAGAATTTGAAAGTTTACCTGCGGCTATCTTTTATTACCATACTAAATGAGGCTTCTCTATAAGTTTTCCATGACCCCGCAGAGAATAATGATTTCTATTTATAGCACGCATTGGTAAAGTGAAAAGTATTATTTTTGCAAAAGGGGAAGTTTAAAAGGATTTATTTGAAATGAAATAAATCGTAAATTAGGGGTGCGGCTATCATTTAGTACGGGACTGTAGTTTGTGTTAGCTTTCATGGAGCCTTGCCTTAAGACAGAAAAATATTAACCAATCAGAGCGATTATTATTTATGTCTGTCAGATAAAATTTGTACATGAATCATCGCCTTAATTCGACGTTTTTAAAATAGTAGAAAAACAGTATCGAGAATGGAAAGTGCAACAGCCATAAGAACACACAAAAATATATATCTTGCAGCTATTACGCTAGTTAAAAAAAATTGTTTTAGAAGTTGTGCTTTGTAGTGTAAGACACATTTTATGGAAAAATATAATTTGATGCTAAATTGTTTTGTCCACAACTAATGTATAATATACTCATTATACTTTTATTTCTTCAATTATACTGGTATCCATTCCGTGTGTTCAGACGTATATTTTCTACATGACATAATTACACACATTTCGCGTTCACACGTAAAATCTCAAACTCTCAGCACCAATTGCAATTTATCTATGTATGTGTAAAATTATTTTTATTTCATTATGATACTTTGAGAAGAAATGTACTCAACAACAAGAAATCAAAAATCAAACATTTTTACAAACAATTTTGTTTAGTCGACGCCATTTTGGCTATTGGATAAAAATTAGTGTGTATTAATAATAATTAAATAGCTATGTACTCAAACCTAAAAAATGTTTAAAACTATAAAAAGACGGAAAAACCTGAAACAAAATCGGAAACATAATTTGTTTCTTCATTTTTATATTACTTTTTCAATGTACATATTAGTGTGTAGCAAGTCGTGCCGCAATAAAAATTTTTGAGGAAAAATTCTACACAAATATCCCCACTCCAAAATTAGTTTGTAGGTAAAGAGGTAAGGAACGAGGAAGATACATCGAGTATAAAATATACGTCCAATTAATAAAATCCAATTAATTATCGGTCGTAGATGAAATATCGTATTCTACTCGCATATAATGGCTGTTATTCACTCAGATGATTTACGACACTCGTCTATCGCCTCGTGTCGGTAAACTTCATCTTCGTGAATAACAGCTCAGTTGTACTTTGCGTGAGCAATCGAGAAATTTTGTTTGAGATGGCACGTTAAAAACATGAAACAGAAGTATAAAGCAAAACAAACGAAATACATATTCGGCTTTTTAAATTTGTTTTTCATGGGAGAAAATTACAATGATCGCATTTTGTTCGTTCTTTTTTTACGAAATATGGCGACATGTGATCATCACGGTGAGGTATAAGAGATCATCACCATGGTTGATCATTGATCGCTCTTGGAGCGCTCAGTCGTACAACAGGGAGCTATTCATTATATGCTCGGTGAATAATATACTATTGTCCACGACTAACGTATAATATGCCCATTATACGTTTGTTTCATCACTTATAATGATATCCATTATTCACTGCTAGTTTATCTAGTAGTTTTTTCTTTCATTATTCAATATTTCCAAGTAAATTATTTAATTTTTGAAATTGTATCTAGTAGTCTCTTGCCATTTTCATTATTATTCAACTGTGACGTCAAAATGTCGACGAAAATTATTTGAGGAGTATTTAGAGGATTTGATTATAAAACACAATGATATTTGTCGGTCGTGGACAAAGTATCGTATTCTACTCGCATATAATGGCTGTTATTCACTCAGATGATTTACGACACTCGCCTATCGGCTCGTGTCGGCAAACTTCATCTTCGTGAATAACAGCTATCATTATATGCTCGTTGAATAATATACTATTATTGTTTTTAAAGCCATTATAATTTTTTTAACCTTTTCCGATAAAACTGAATTTGAGATTCAAGAACCGATAAAAACTGTTGTCACATTTTATTGTATTTTTTTTATTTTTAAAGTATGTATAAAGAAAATCTTAATGACACAATAAAACGTATTTTTAATATTTGTTTGGCCCGCTTTTACGGTGAATTTCCAGGCTTATCTAGTGTGGGAATTGCGTTTTTCAATATAAAAACTTCAACCCGAAGAAAAATAATAATAATAATTTTTTTTTTATCATCTTAAAACTAAAATTAACTAACGAAATCAATTTTGCTTATCGATTTCGTCCGATTACAAGGAGCGGATTCATCCTGAAAAATCATAGACTCAGGGAACAAATGGTTTTTTAAAATTTGTTTGTAGTCTTCTGCATTAACAGGTTCTTTAATAAAGGCCATTTTTCCAATTCCATGATATTCCATCCCCAAATCATTTGGAAGGCTGGATGCTTTACTACTCTTTCAGGCGCTGATCGCTCAGACGTTCATCGGATTTGCGCCTGCCGTACTGGATTCCATCCGATCCAAAAAGATTAAATTTCGTCGGAAAAAATAACTAGTCGGCACTCCTGTAGACTCCAATCAACGCGACTCTGAGCCCATTCTAAACATTTTTGCTTCATTTCAGTCGTAAGAAACGGTTTTTTTTTTGCCCTGGCCATATATCCTTGTTCTCGGAGCCGATTACGAATCGTGTGGATCCCGATTGCCTTGCACTCAGCCCGAATATCCATAGTAGTTTTAAAGCGATTAGCAGTTGACATTATGGCTATTTTTGAATTTTCTCGTGCAGTTGTTTTTCTTTTTAGACCGGTTCTCTTTTTACGTTCCAGTTCATCAGTAGAATCAATTTTTTTTTAAAAATGGCTCACACTCGAGTAACTGCATTCATTCTCCACAGCAATCTGCATCGATGACATTTTAGGTATCCTAGAATATGCCACAATTCGATTTTAAGAGCCGTACTCAATTGCGTATATTTTGTAATTTTCATCAAATTTTAATTTTAGTAACCTTCTCTTGCGAATAATTATTGTGAAAGACAAATATAATGTGAAAAACGATTGCATTTCTACCTAAAAAAAAAATCAGCCTAATACGAAAAGGATAAGGGACAATTAGCACAATTTGAAAAATGTTGGTGTTGCACTCTTCATTCTCGCTACTGTAGTTAAGATAAGATTTTCAAATTGAATAACTATTAGATTAAACAACTTTATGCCTTTTTTACGAATTTCTTGATTGAGTAATGTAGGATGTAGCCATTTATCAACTCAATTGTTATTTCTTTCCTGTGAAAGACACATGTTAGAAGGATGGTCTATAAGAGGGTTTGTTTATCAGCAAAGCAAGCTAGATGCTTATGAGCAAATTTGGCCTAAAATCGTCGATCGTAATTATTTTTTTAATTGTTTTAACAATAATACTTAACACATTATTATTAACATCCTTATGATAAAGAGCATTTGCCTTTACACAGAGTTTTTCTGTTATTAGTGCATTACAATTCAGTTGCTGATTTCCGACCGCAAAATAAGTGGAAAGTACCTCATGAACTTTTTCCAGCTTTGAAATGTTAAGGGAATTGTGGTTTTTTTAACCTTTAGCTGCCACATTTCTGTCGAATAACATAGCTGCCACACTGGGATCATTTCGTACCCCAGCGTTAAAAAAATAAATTGCGAAGCGTATTTTGAAATTTTCTGATATTCGTTACGTACTTTAAAATATAGAATGGTTGTTTTTTTGAATAAGTAATTTTTAGTATTAAAAAAAATTGTTGAAAGCAAAAAATGTTGAAAATGCTTTCACTAAAAAACTTGTATTTTTTTTATTTTTTCATATTAACAGCTAAAACTTGAGTGGAGTACTCTTGGAATGTGTATCTTTAAGGAAAAAAATAGTTTGATAGTCGGCGTTAAAAAAAAGGTATTTATTTAGAAGTTTGAAGTTGGTTATTTTGACAAAATACAGATTTTATTCGAATTTATTGAAATGCCAGTACTCATAATAATATCATATATAATCATAATATAATAATATGAAATCATTGGAATATAAAAATTGTAGTATGAGTCAAAATTCAATTGACAACGCAAGAGTGACAAAAAGTAAGACGATGCTGCTCGCAAATTGGTGCTTGACAGCTACTGCATGCGATGTTTGTTTTTCTATCTTCTTTTCGAGGGCACGAAACACATCGTTGTTTTGTTGGCAGCTGGATTCTTTTATAAGTTTCTTCTTGAGGATCAATACTTAATATTGCAGCGATGCCGATCTTGATCTCTCTGCGCAATGTTGGTATTTTGAATCTTTCGGTAATGTAAGGCTTAATCAAGTACATGCACAGATTGTCAAGACACATGATTGCCGTACATTTTTCAGTACTATTCTCGACTTTCAGCTTACATTTGAGAAGAATTCTTGCGTTGACTGCAGCCTGATCAAGCATACCGTAAAAAATACGCATCGGCCACCTGTTTGTCCTGCGTGTGACTGTGTATGAATGACACAGTTGGTCGAACGTGTCCGTTCCTCCTTTCGTTTCATTATAATGCAGAACGATGTTTGGTTTATTTTATGTTTCTTGGGTGTAAAAGAAAGCAGCGTCAAATCTTTAGCGTAGCAGAACTTTGTACTCGGAATTTCTTTTGATGCGGCTTTAAATTCTTCTGGGATTTCACGCTTGTTTTTCATAATAGTACCAGTGATAGTCATATTGTACGGATCCTTTAACATATTTTGTAGCAGTGGTATTGAGGTAAACCAATTGTCGCAGGTGACAGTGCGATTTGTACCGTGGATTGGAGTAGTAACTTCACGAAACAAATTTTCGGGGATTGATTCGCCTCTTACTTGGACCGATGTTTTTCCCAGTTAAGGTATAGCGTGTATTTATTTAATAAAATTTAAAAATAAATATTATTATGTGCAAAATAACTAATTCAAAATAAGCAAAAAATATTTACCAGATATGCAGTTTTCGCATCGTTTAGTGTAACTAACTTCAAGCCGTATTTATCGGGCTAGGCTTTCATGTACATTCGAAAACCGCATCGTCCTCGAAAGCTCAATAATTGCTCATCCACGGTGCATTGTTTACTCGGTGTATAGATACGTTTGTAGTTTCCGATAAAGATATCCCAAAGTTGACGAACATGCGTGAATATGTCTGTCTCATCTCTTGTGTTTTTGTCATCGAAACGAAGACACGATGATAAAAAGGTCCATCGGTTTCTTGTAAAAATACATCTGTACAACGTTAAACCATTTTTTTTATCCCAGAGCCTATTATCGTCAATGTCAGTAGATTTCCAAAGACCACTATAGTAAAGAACACCAATATAGGCTCGAATCTGATTTACACGAGTGAAATGATGATAAGTTTCTAATTTCTTCGTTGCTTGAAGAGAAGTACGAACAGATTCAATCTTTTTGTTCGTCTGGTTTACGATGATTTCAAGCATCTCTCTAGTGAAAACTAAATCCCAAAATTCTTCGACAGTTTTTGCTTGCAACGCTTCATTCGCTAGACCAGGTATTAATTCAGGTTGAACATCAGACAGTCGATCTACAAGCAAGGATAAATGTTTGTAAATTGTAAAATTTGGCGCCATTTCAAAGTCATGCGCGCGTTCCCAAGTGGTGGGATATTCGGCACGTTTTCGACACATGCGCAAACTCTCACCGTGCTAATCAAATAGGGCTCCGTGTCTCCACCACGTCGAAAACCTCAAAAACGTACCGAATATCCCATCACTGCTTCAACACGATGCGCGTTCAGATAAATACGTAAAAAATAAGCGATATCTAGTTCCTTGATATATCTAGGAGCTTTGAAGAAACAAACAAAAATATTTTTTGTTTCCTTTCACAAAGAGAGATAAAAAAGATAAAAGAAGGGAACGAAAAAATGAATTTAATTAAACACTGCAAAAAACAAAATTTTTTAATTCGATGAATAATTGTAGCTGCCACACTGGGGTCTTTTACGGCACCACTCAACTTTGTACAGCTGCCAGAGCTTCACTATCGCTTTCTAATACTTGATTTGGGCTCGAGGGGTCGGAGCACTCTTCAACTAACGACAGGTGGCGTTTATAGTCCATATTTGTAAAAGCGGGAGTTTTGAATTGGACTTGAATACGGCGACCCCAGCGTAGCAGCTAAGGGTTTACGTAAAATATGGTGTTCCCATTTTCGCTAATAATAACTCAAAGATTACTGGTGCAAAATTACTCAAATAAAAGTTATTTGATTTATAAATTCATAATTTTATAAAATATGAACATAATAAATTATTTCTATTGATTTTCCCCCAGCTAAAGCTTATGTCAAGAATATCAAATTTTCACCATTTAAATCATGTCCAACAATTTTGAGGTGCTAATCAAGCAGTTCAGAGACAAACTTTACTCGTAAACCCTATCCATAGCTTTGCGAATGATGCCACATTGCATTCTTTTATTTCATTCGAGGCGGAGCCTAGCATGACAGATCTATTATTATTATTATTAGTTGAGGGCCATGTGGGCGTTCAAGCCACCCCGCACTGCGACCTAAAAGATCTTATGTGCATGGACCCTACTTAATGAGCCGTCCAGTCAATATTCAGGCTCTTAATGAATCTGACAATAGTGCAGGCCGGTATATGATGCATACTATCCGGGCTCATTACTCTCCCTCCTAGATACTGTAACCTTTTGCAGAAAATGGCTGGGCAATGGCACAGAACATGTTCCGCTGATTCCGCTTCCATGTCGCAGAAGCGACATCTATCCGTCGAACTTAGGCCCATTTTCTTAAGGTGATACCTTAAGGGGATGTGACCTGTGAGGAAGCCGGTAAGCAGCCTCAACTCAGGTTTCCTAAGTACAAGACATTCCTTGGCCCTGGCCGACGAAGGTGAAATAAATTCCTTCGCCTGTCGCAAACCTGGAATTCCGCGCCAGTAAGAGAACTTTTGCACATCCTCCCAGCGTTTAACCGCTGCCCTAAGGTGCCCCTTAGAGACGCCGCAGAAGGGCTCTGGTCCAATTAATGGTAAGGCAGATCCCTCGCGGGCGAGGCCATCAGCTGCCTCGTTTCCCACAATTCCAGTGTGACCTGGCACCCAAACAAGTGTTACCTTATTTGAGATTGCCAGCAACTTAATAACCTTCAGACAATCCCATACCAGCCTTGACTCAATGGTAAAGGACCTAAGAGCCTTTAAGGCCGATTGGCTGTTTGATACGATATAAACCTATGCGTCGTTTAGGCCTTTTGATATGCCTATCCTAGCACAAAGTTCTATAGTATGCACTTCTGCTTAAAAGACGGTTGCATTGGTACCCAAGGACTTCGAGAGTGATATTCCACTCCCGTATATTCCTTCCCCCGCCCCATCTTCCGTTTTTGATCCATCTGTAAACCACACCAATGACCCTCGCTCAAAGGATGGTCCCCCTGTACCCTCCTCCCGGTCAGGTAACCTAACACAAAAGGGTTTGTGGAAATCCAGTTTGGCTGGCATACAGTCGGAAGGCATTCCTACAGTGGGGTCTGTCTGAAACTCCTTCAGGATTTCCAGATGGCCCATATTGCCTGGTTTGATGTTACCCTCCGTCTGCATCTTAAGGGCCATAGTAGCAGCATCCTTTTTTACATGCAGATGCAATGGAGTTAGTCCTAGGAGTGTCTCGATTGCTGCGGTCGGACATGTTTTCATTGAGCCAGTAACCCCAATGCAGGCCATACGCTGAACCTTATTCAATAAAGTTTGCGCTGTCCTTTGTTCAGTTTTAGGCCACCACACTAGCGATGCGTAAGTGATCATAGGACTGTGTTCATAAACTCTACATTGTAACAATATTGTTAACAATGACAGTTCTAAAGCGTTCATAAACCTCGGTTGTAACCACAGCAACGTGCTTTGTATTGTTCATAAACCTAAACCAAAATTTCCCCTTATTGTTACAAACGTCATTTACAACTCTACTCAATACTGCCTTTCCAGCTGTCATTAAAAGAAACAATTATGGATTCTGATCGTATTAATCAATTTACGGATGAAAATAATTTATTCGATACAAATGAATATGTGAAATGAATATTGGTTCTTGTTAATTAAATAATTATTTTTTTTATTACATGTATTTATGATAACGAAGAAACAAAATTTTGCTAAACAAAGTTTGTTTTGGTAACAAATTTGACGTTTGTAACAATATCGTTGTTAACTGCTATGTCATTTGTACAATGACAGTTGTAACAATTTGTTACAATGTAGAGTTCGTGAACGCAGTCTAGGCCTAATGATTGTTAGAAATGACCAGTAGATCATTTTTGGTTGTAGTCCCCAAGTACGTCCATAGAGTCTCTGACAGGCCCAAAAAGCCTTTGTGGCTCTATTTTGAATTTTTTGTAAATGTTGTTCCCAGTTCAATTTATGATCCAGGATAACCCCTAGATATTTAACCTCTTTGGAAAAGGCAACAATAGTACCGTTTAACGAGGGAGCTACAAGCGAGAGCTTTCTCCTCCTCGTAAAAGGGACAATGACAGTTTTGTTTGGATTGACACTAAGTCCTTCTTTGTCGCACCACTGCCATATCAAGTTGAGTACATTTTGCATGAGATCAGAGATGATCTCATCAAACCTGCTTCTAATCACAATAGCCACGTCATCCGCATAGCCCTGGACATCAAACCCATGGCTATTCAGGAGGACCAGTAGTCTATCAATAACCAATGACCATAAAAGAGGAGACAGTACACCTCCTTGGGGACAGCCCTTTACGGCCCTGATGGTTACTGACTCGCCAGCGTGGCTGTAATATCGCGACATTTCAGCACGGAGCGGATCCACCTAGTTGTAGAAGGCGGAGCCCCCTTCTCCATAGCTGCCCTCTCTATTGAACCATAGGAGGTATTGTCAAAAGCCCCTCAATGTCCACAAAGGCACACAGGGCAATTTCCTTAAAAGCCACCGCTCTTTCAATCTTCGTGACTAGACCACTAAGAGCCATCACAGTGGATTTGCCAGCTTGATAAGCAAACTGGTTCCGATGCAGTGGAAAGGATTTCATTTCTTATTTGATTATCCAGGATTTTTTCCATCGTCTTCAATAGAAACGATGTGAGGCTAATTGGCCGATAAGCCTTGGGCTGGGTGTCCAGACGACCCCCTCCCTTTGGTATAAAGACCACATTTACTTTCCTCCATAGTTTCGGAATATAGTTAAAAGCATAACTTGCCCGAAACATCTGAACCAAGCTGGAGAGTATTTCCTCAATACCTTTTTGAAGTAAAGCTGGAAAGATACCATCTCCTCCAGCAGATTGGAAAGGTTTGAAAGAGCCAATAGCCCATCTCACCTTGCTGGGTGTGAACATTTTTCCAGAGAGGCGCCAGATCCTACTGTGGGGTGAATAGGCTACCTCACTTGAAGGGTCATGCGTGTCCTCTTGAGCTCCTACCACTATTGAACCCGGTAAGTGGGTACCTAATAGTAGCTCCAGGGTTTCCTTCCGGTTTTCAGTGAACTTCCCGTTTTGCTTCTGAAGAAGCCCCAAACCATTTGAGTGATCCATAGAAAGGACTTTCTGGAGACGAGCTGCAGAGGGTAATTCAATGATTCCCTCACAGAAGTTTCTCCAGGTAGCCCTTTTGAATCTTCTTAATTCTAGATTATATTCCATTAAGGCCATCCTATACTCTCCCCATTCCCCGGTGCGTTTAGCCTTATTGAATAACCTTCTCGATTTTTCCTCAGCTTGCTCAGCGCCCCGTTCCATCAAGGGACCAACTTAATGGACTCTCTTCGCTTAACTGGGCATGTGTTTTCGTAAGTCGAGTGTATAGAATTATGCAGCTGGTTTGAACAGAATTCCAAGCCCTCTGGAGACTCTATGTTCCCCATTACCGAGGGCATTTCTGATTCGAGTGAAACTCTATAAGAGTCCCAATCGGTCAGTTTTGGAATTCTAATCTCCTGCCGCTGCATGGCCTCGGCCGCCAAATCGAATCTGATGTGCAAGTGATCCGATAAGGAGGCCTCTTCAGACACATGCCAATTTTTAACAAAATGACTAAAATGCGGACTAGCGAGGGTCAAATCTAGGACCTCCTGCCTAATCGCATTTATGAAAGTAGGTTTCTTTCCCCTATTGACAATATCTACATTATTAGTAATTACATACTCAAAAAGGTACTCACCCCTATTATTGATGTTCGTGCTGCCCCACACCGTGTGGTGCGCATTTGCATCGCATCCTATTAGGTAAGCCAGCCCATTGCGCTGGCAATGAGCTATGAGCCGCCTAACTTCGAGAGGAGGTATCATTTCCGAGTCTCCAGGAAAGTAGGCGGAGGCCATTATAGCCTCCTGTTTCCCTCTTTCATCCAGAACCTCCACCATTACCGCCACTAAGTCCCTGGAGATGAACTCTGAAATGGGAATAAAATTAAATTGCGAGCTGGCCAAAATGGCCGCCCTTGGACTCTCAGTTCCGTTACAATAAATCAACTTACCCATTAAAGACGCCTTTGCATGATGCAGGTTTATCTGTAGGCAGGTTATGTGTGTCATCACTCCAGCGACGTCTGCTGAAGGCCTTGATTAGCCTCCTTGCTCGCACCGCCATTGCCAGATGGCGAATCTGTGTCCTCCATCTTACTGCTGCTGTCTACAGCTGACTGAGAGCCACCAGGCCTCACCAGCGGCTTGCGCGGGGTGACCCCTCGCGGGGCCATTCCCCGTACAACCGCTGACGCCTTCCTCTCTCTTTCCCTCCTTCTCCTCGCCTGTCTCCTGGAAAGGGCCGCCATACCAGTGGTTTTAACCACAGGTGAGGCCACGATAGCCGCCACAGGTGCGGCCACGATCGCCTTCACAGGTGCAGCCACGATAGCCTCCACAGGTTTGGCCACTTGGGGCCCGCCCCTGGAACCTGGCTTTCCACCACCCTGGCCCCCTTGGGGTGCAGTTGGACAATCCCAAACTTAAAATTGATTTTAAAGTCAATTTGTTTGAGCTTCTCAACCGAAGAGTGGCCTATGGAGAAGGTGCAAAAAGCTGAAGTGCCTTTCGCCTCTCTCCTGACCACTCTCCAGTCGATCGCCTGCATGCCCTCGTTTTGGCTTCTGATAAAACCCAGAAGCTTATCCGTGGGCAATTCGGCACTGTTTGGGAAGGTACCAAACACGATCCTAGCTCGAGGCAGGTTTCCCGCCTCAGCTACAATCAGCTCTGCACCATCCCATGGTTTAATAGCGCCTATGGTCTCCCTGAGCCACTGTACAGTGGCCCGGTCGGCACAGGTCACTACCAGCCAACCAAGCCGAAGCTGACTGCCAAGGAACTTAGGTTTAAGCTCCTTGGCCTCCTGCTCCAGCACCTTTTCCAAGATTCCCTCCTGGACAGCTTTAAGCTGCTCTCCAGTGAGGGAAACCTCAGGAAAGCCAGAGGGCAAGATCCCGATGATCTCTGATTCCGCAGCCTGCCTGAAGGTAACCCCAGACCGGACCGCAGAACCCGAGGCCACCAGGACCTGTTCTTCCCCCCTGGCCTTTTTTTGTGCCGGTGAAGTAAAGTCATCCGAGCGGTTCCTCTTTGGCGGTTGGGCCATCGTAGGAGCGCTAGTCTGCTTCCGTGACCGCACCGCCAGAAGCCTTGTCTCACTACCGGGCGCTTTGCCCTCAGCCAGAAGCTTCCTGTACCGCTTTCTCGCAGCCCCACACATTTTTACATGAGGAGCCGCGGCAGGTTTGTTGATATCAACCTGACCCTTCCAACACTCCCCGACGTCCGCACTTTCCCCTGTTTTCACAGAGGAGATCCCCCCACCTACAGGGGCCAGTCCCTCATCTCCTGAAATTTCCATATCGGAATTGAGAACTAAGTTCTCAAGCTCCGAACGGATTTCCCCAACCGATGGGCCACCCATTGAAGATTCCACAGCGGAAAGAGGACCGAAGCCCTCGAAAGCCACCGCAGAATCCTCGCTGGTCCGTGACGCTTTAGGAGCGTTACCATCCTTTTCATTTTTATTTTTGTTAGGCATTTTATTCCCACGAGTATTTGGGAAATGAAGGTCACCTGTGGGACACCCAGCTACCACAGGAAGGCTAAATAAAACTGGAGGGCGCCTGGTATCCAGAGTCCGCATATTTGGGACTGATTAACCTATCAGTCATTCATCCATCGGCATATGCTGTTCCACCTTAGATTAGGGTTTTTTGTTAAGGTTTTCTCCTTTAGCACCGTACTTTGGCCTGAGTCAACTAGAACAACTGTAATAGAAGACATCAGTTACCGACGATTGCCACGTGGAGGCAGTACGTACACTTGCGAATTGTGACAAGGTTACCCCTACCACAATCGTACTCTCCCGCCAGCTGCCTAAAACATGGCCAGAATAGCTCACGTGATGAGCACCCTACTGAAGGTTACGGAGCTGATCTAATCAGCTGATCCCCCCACCAGCAGGCGCCAAATCGTCATTACAGATCTAAATAATTAACGGTCAGAAGTCACAACTTCTCTTAATTCCGATTTAAGTACAATATTTGAGCAGAGTAACAACAACTTACAATTAGTACAGTTTATCGAAAAAAAGACACAAATATGCACATTTTCACGTAAAAAAAGTCGCAACGACTACCCATTTGTGGTAAAAAACCATATCCTTGTGGGTTGCGACTCAATTCGACTGCTTGGTGTTCAAATAAGTAACAAACTCAAATAGAATGAACACATTGTTGCATTGGCTAAATCAGCTTCAAAAAAACTCGGGTTCCTGAATCGATGCAGAAGGTTTTTTAAATCGCATCAAGTTCTCCAGATATATAAAACATTCATCCGACCATGTATAGAATAGAGTATTGCTGTCAAGTTTGGGGAGGTGCGTCTGGTACCACCCTCCACTTATTGGACAGGGTTCAACGCCGCGCTATCAGAATAATACGGAATCCCAGACTTACTCAAGAACTAGACAGTTTACAGCATCGCAGAGATGTTGCAGAACTCTGCGTCTTCTACAGATGCTTACATGGTAAATGTTCTGCAGAACTATTGGAGAAAATACCACCATTCGTTACAACAACAAGAGTAACAAGAGGAACAACCAATGCACATAGGTTTACGGTGAAGCTCCCGAAACCTCGAACTGAAGAAATCAAGCGCGAATTTTTATACCGAACATCAAAAAAGTGGAATTCGCTAATACACTTCAAATTTCCGAAGGAATACAAAATGAATAAATTTAAGGTATCTATAATTCTTTACTTGCAGGATCGCGCATTGGGTGCAGAAGCTCTGACAGTTACAATGAGCTAGGACCGTTAATAAGTCCGCTCTGCACCCAATTAAAAAATTTATAAAAAAAAATTAAAAAAAAAACCATTTCAAAATATCCAATTTAATATTTTATAAAGGAAAATCTAATCAAACTGAGACTTGTTGTCCAGAAACAATTTATTTGTTTAGTTTAAAATTTATTAAATTGGTTATTTTTAAATTAGGTAATGATCGGATTTAATTGGTACTTTTCAATGCTATTTGGAAGTAGACAATATTGGATAACAACCAACATTGGATTATTAATCAAACTAAGTATCAAACTATCTGTTTGCCGTATTGATCGATCCATACAATTTTTTCCAGAATCTACCTTTGTTGAAAAAAACACGGCCCAATTTAGTACTCCAGTTACGTTTCGAAATCAATAATATTTTCTAATACTTTTCGACTTTACGTTATTGTTCAATGTTAACATAGCAATCATCATAATTTAATTAGCTACATATTCAAATATTACTCGAATTTACTGCACGTAATGGATTTATGTTTTAATTTAGCGTTAAAAACAAACATTTCATTAATCATACGGCAATATCAATTTTATTTCTATATACATAATTTAAATTTTTTCTAATCATTTCTATGTAGCATGATTTGACATGATCCAAGTTATTATAATTGAGGTTTTACAATAGATACTGTAATACAATACAAGTAAATATTATTTTATATAACAATATTGTTATCTTTGCGGTTGAAACAAGTTAAACATGTTGGTTGGTCGTCGCAAATAATCAACTTGTTTGATTTAGTTATTAAGGCATCACTATTTTATAGTCTAGTTTTACTGCCGTGCTAAGAAAAAAAGTCATAAGCGCCAAAAATTAAAAACTGCGGCAAGGGCATATTTGAATTCTTCAAACAAATACCTACATGGCAAACAAAAACAGAAAAATTGAAATTACGGTAGAGTACAAAAAGGCAGATATGACTTTTTTTCTTAGCACGGCAGTTTATACCTGGTATAAAGAAGCATGTCAAACCAGTTGAAATAATACAGAAATATTGTGTTTAATCATAAAGACAATAACATCTAATTGTTAGTTGTTCTTGCTATAGATATTGATAATATGTCTCATGTAAATCATATAATCCAATTATATCGTTTGCCATTCATTTGTATTTATTGTATTCTATTTCATCTCAGATCTAATTTTCTAGTCTATTATTCAAATTCGAAATTGTATATGGCACACAAATCTAGTAAATTTTTTAACCTTTATCGTACATTAAAATAAACGACAATACCAAAATGTGACCAAATCACCCGCATTAACAAGATTCAAATTATTGTCTAATTATCAAGGCAAATTTACATATGCGAACACAAGTAATACAAATGAATAGTAGTGTACTGTTATCGTTTGTTTACATTATGTAGTTTTATTTATTTACTTTGTGGATTTACCATACGCAATTATTTAATTAAAATATGCATACTTAATGATAAGGTTGATGCGCAGAATCGTAACCTTACTGGTTATTCCAGTTTTGAGTTTATCACTCAGTAATAGTATTTCCCTAAATCAACGTGTTTTCCTATTTTAGAATTCAAGTTATTTTTACTGTATTTATACTGAACAATTTTGATGTCATCTTTGACATTGAATTAAATACATACATATATCGCCTTGCATAGAAGTAAATTTTTATTATAATCCATAATAATCCAGCGTCACGTTCGATCTTTGATAATACCGAGAATTGATTTACATAGACGGGTTGGTTGTTTGTATTTGTTTCTATTCACAGATTTGATTAGATTAAATTTCTAAAACGGGTAACAGACGATACGTTTTATTGTACAAATAATCTAACGACAAACAGTACGTTTCAATCGCATCTGACGGTAATAAAATCTGCAATAAAATTGTGCGTATGATTAAGCGATTTATTTAAATGTCTCTTGGTGAATTTATACAAGAATTGTTTACAAGTTTTTATATACCGGGTGATTTTTTTAACCTGATACACTCAAATAACTCGGAAAATAAGCACTCTACGAAAAAAATGGTAGAGATCAAAATTTAATTATTCCGCGGGGGAAATACATTAATGTTAAAATTAGTAGCCCTCCCCCCTCCTTGTAGGTGGGGCGGGAGTAACTTTGCAACTAAGATAGGAACCCCTATTTTTTATTGCAGATTCGGATTCTACGGCTATTATTATTATTACTTGAGGGCCATGTGGGCGTTAAGCCACCTCGCACTGCGACCTAAAAGATCTTTTGTACATCAAGCCCTACTTAATTATCCGTTCAGCCAATATTCAGGCTCTGAATGAACCTGATAATACTGCCGACCGGTACGTGATACATACTATCTGAGCTCATTGCTCTCTCTCCTAGATGTAATAATATTTACTTCTGCTAGAAGATCGGTAGCATTGAGACTTGAGGACTTCGAGAGGGCAGACCCACTCCCGCATATTCCTGTCCGTGCCTCGTCTACCGTTTTGATTTTACTCTTGCGAGTTGCTGGGACATACTATCTGGGTTCATAGCTCTCCCTCGTAGATGTTCACTGTAGGAATTATTAAATACAATAAAATAAATAAGGTCATTTAATAACAATAAATAGACCTAGCTTATAATATTCAAAGCAATATATTAGTGTAACTAAGTGGCTCCAATTATAAACGTAAAATATCGAAACGTTCAGTGCTCGAAGTGTTTCAAGATGTCACAGAAGAAAAAGTAAGAAGTTTCAAGTGAAATAATTGTACATTGCTCGAACAACATGTGTAATGTACAAATTAAAAAAAATAAAACCAAATATTTATGCTATCAGCTGGGGTGCAAGAAGGTTTTCTGTGTTTATTGTTCCGGGTTATCTGCAAAAAAGGCTGAAGAATTCTGTCTAGGTCGGTCACAGTGGAAATGTCCCATATGTGTTAAAAGCGGGAGCCAATCTCCTTCATCAAAAATAAAAGAACAGGATAAATCAAACACGTCGTCCGAGCAAAATCATAATAATAATTATAAAGCAGACGATTCTCTGGAAACAATTAAACTGCTAGAACAATTAATAAAGAAAGTGGATGGCGTCTTTGAACAGCAGAAAGATACCATTGAGCATATAAAAGAAATGAACGAGGCATTAACTGCAACTAAAGAGGAGAATCGTATTTTACGTGAAGAAATGGAGAAACTATCTCAAGAAAATCATGATCTGAAGCAGCGATTTAAAATACTTACAGCTGATATAGGAACCTTAAAGCAAAACAAATTAAATAAAAAAGCTATCTGTTATGGAATTCCAGAAATTGAGGATATTAATACCGAATCATCAAATGTAAATGGGGGCACAACCACAGATACTATCAAAAATTATTTATTTAATAATTTGAAAATAGACACTGAGAATATTAAATACGCATACAGAATGAATCATCGTAAATTAAATGGGAAATCTCGTCCAATTATCCTCACCTTTAAAAAAACAGAGGAAAAAAATGAATTTTCGAAAATATTGAAAAACAAATTAAAAGAGCAGAGGGAGAATGATCAGCCAAAGCGATTAAATATTCAAATTAAAGATATGTTAGTAAGGGAGACTCAACAACTATTATCAGAAGCATGGGCATGTCTTCCTTACTATGAATTTAAATGGACAAAAAACGGGATTGTCTATGTCCGGAAAAACAAAAAAAGAGAAAATAATACGAATAAAATCTTCCAAGGATATTTTATAGTGCAGAGACATCAACCATCTAAGTTTCGACGAAGACATCAGAGCAGAATCTTAAGTAAAATTTTTCCAATATATTGTTTAGTTAAAGTAAGTTTTGTTGTATCTATTTCATATAATTACCTTAAATGTAAATTTGTTGTTGTCTCATTTCCTAATAGTATTTACAAGGATAAGTCTCAATTTTAACTTTGAGGACTCCTATGACATAGAATATCAACTTAATCAAAATACGTCGCAATATTTTATAACAAATCAAAATAATTTTCGAATATTATATTTAAATACGCGTAGCTTGAGAAACAAGGTAGATGAGTTAGAAATTTTGATTAATAAACACCCCTATTATGATTGTCGAGTCGATCATCAATCGACACGACTCTGTATTGCGTTCTCGTTTTTTCATTTGATAAAAAAAATACAAAAAAGGAAAAGGCAACACAGAGTCGTGTCGATTGTCGATCGACTCGACAATCATAATAGGGGTGATTAAACCTCAAGTTATAGTAATATCTGAATCTTGGCTCAGAAAACATGAAACAATTTTTTTTAATATTCCGGGTTTTAATAGTTTTCACTCTACATGGTCGAATGGTGTAGAACATCTAAAAAATCCAGTTGGAGGGGGAATTAGTATATTTGTTGATATTAATATTGAGGCCTGTGATGTTTTAGAACGATTGGATAGGTTCAATAATTTTCTAGTAGTTAAAATACCTAAACTAAAACTGAATATAATAGGAATTTATAGGTCGAATAATCATACAAATAATTTAGACAACTTTTTCGAAAATATTAATGAAATAACTAGAGAATATAAAAACTCAATTATAATAGGGGACCTCAATATAAATCTATTGAATGATAATCGGGCTTTAGATACATATCTAAATATAATGAACACAAACGGTTTCAGTATTTTAAATAAAATATCAGCCTCTATGCCAACAAGATCAACAAATAATACTGCATCGATTATTGACCATGTTTCTACAGATCTATTTCAATTTAATTATAAAATATCAATTTTTAATGGTTCAATAAGTGATCATAATTTGTTATCGGTAGATGTAAATCTCAAAAGATCTATTCCAAAAACGGAGAATAAAAAAATCAAATTAAATTATGAAGATATTATAAATGAAGTAGAATCTATGGACTTCTCACAAATCGAATATTTTGACGATCTACATGGTTCAATGCAAGATGCAGTTTTAAGAAATATATTAATTACGCCAAACAGAAAAACTAAATCGGGAAACAAACCCTATATCACACAAAGGATTCTAGATCTCATTAAGCTAAAAAACAAATTGTATAAACAAAAAATCAAATTTTCTAACTCTACACTTATTAACAATCAATTTTTGCTAGTTAAAAACAGAATAACCAACCTAATCCAACAGGATAAAAAGAGATACTTTCAAAGTAAGATAGAGAATAACATACATGATGCATGAAGGATATGGTGTGCGATAAACGAAGCCCTGTATAACAGAGAACCTAAAAACAAAAATCTAATACTGCCTGAGACCATTAACGATGGTAATATTATACTCTCACATAAAACAGATGTTGTTAATTTTCTTAATGAATACTTTGTTAATGCAGCATCTCTTTCCAACTACTCTTCACATCAGCAGGACTCGCTGAATATTTCAAATGTATTTATTGAACATGAGTTTAACTTTGAAAATATTGAGGTGGATGAGGTAGAATGTCAGATCAATAGAATGAGTAACAATTTCAGTTCAGCGTTTGATTCAATTCCGCCAAGGCTTCTGAAAAAGCTAGTGTCTAAAATAAGTGAAGCAATGACAAAAATTACAAATAATATTTTTTCAACTGGTTCTGTCCCTAAAAAACTTAAAATAGCGAGAGTGATTCCATTATATACACCCCCGTTCAAAAGTTTAAGACCACATTGCACAATTCACATTGCATTTGCTGACAACAAATGTAAAACCAATACAATTTTTTGTAATAGCTCGATAAATTAAAAATGCATGTTTTTGTCAACAATATAAAATCCAATTTTAGAGCAAGATTCTTGAAAATTCATTAAACGGCATATTTTGCAGTGGTCTTAAACTTTTGAACGGGGGTGTAAGTCTGGTTTAAGAAACGATCCAAATAATTATCGTAGTATCAGTATTCTTCCATCATTTTCAAAACCAGTTGAATACATTATGTTAAATCAAATATCTCAATACCTGAAAAAACATAATATTATTAATATCATCAATTTGGCTTTACATCACAATCTAATACTATGTCTGCCGCATTATCTTTGGTTACGGAACTACAAAAATCATTAGATGAGGGCAACGCAACCTCGTGTATCTCAATTGATCTCAGGAAAGCCTTCGATTCTGTGAGACATGATTTTTTGTTAGGTAAACTACGGGATATTGGATTTTCGACACACGCCATTAACTTGTTTAATAGCTATTTATCGGAAAGAGAACAATATATAAAAGTAGAGGATCACGTGAGTAAAAACGAAGTAGTAAAATCCGGTGTCCCGCAAGGATCTATTCTTGGCCCGGTACTATTCAACATATTTGTGAATGATATCTTTGAATTGAGGCTATCGGGTAAATTGATAATGTACGCTGATGATGGAATGCTCACTTATTCTGCAAAGAATATAAAAGCGTTGCAAGAAAAGATGCAATGCGATTTACACCTACTTAATGAGTGGTTCTCGATAAATGCACTTCAGATAAACACGAAAAAAATCTAGTTATATCATATTCCGAAATTTTTCGCAACAAACTAATGAAACAAGGTTGAGTCTGAACAACTATACCATAGAGCAGGTAAATCAAATTAAATATTTGGGTCTTTATATAAATAATAAGCTGGATTGGACCACTCATATCGACTTTTAAAAAAAAAAAATTATACCATTCATCGCTGTTCTTTATAGGCTTAACAAGCTTCTCGATACAAAAACGTTACTGAGTATATATTTTGCTCATATATATAGTAATTTGATTTATCTCAACCCGATCTGGTCTTCGGTTCAAAGTTTTAAATTGAAAGAGGTTAAAATTTTACAAAATAAGGCGATAAAATCAATATATCAACTCCCATGGAGAACTTCTACGATCCTGCTTTATAGTGATAGAATTTTACCATTACAAGTGATGATAAATGTTGAGATCATGGTATTATTTTATAAGGTATTCCACAATTTAATTAGGCATAACTTGACACTAAAAAAAAATCATGAAGTTCATACGCATTTTACTCGAAGTATACATAACTCACATCTTTTCAAAATCCGCACTGATCAATATGGTAAAAAAGGTATTATTTACAGAGGCCTTGAATCGTATAACAAATTACCTGAGGAAATTAAAAATATTCAAAGTTTAAAACGATTTAAATTTAAATTAAAATCTCATTTAATGAATGATTATTATCGAAACGGATGGATGGATGGATGTCATAGGGAGTCTTCAAACATAAATTGATTTTCTATTTTTTTGGGAATACTAGAAACGGGAATAATGAGGGAACAATGAAGAAAATAAATAAATAAAATATGATGTATGTAAATAGATAAAAAAAAATAAAAAAAAAAATAAAATAAAAAAACATATACACTCTACGAATTAATTCATCGTACGATCTAAAAAATTGAATTTTTGTATTGGCATTTCAAGCAAATAAATCCTGCTTACTGTAAAATTAAGAGGACAAAAATACAGACAAAACTAATATAAATTTAGTTTATTAAACTACTTTTCAAGGCCGAAAATAAAAAAACTTTACATTTGTATTCCTGTTTTTGCGAACAAATTCATCGTACGGTTGTTGTTTTTATCTAACAACACCCGTGCGTCTTTTGTTTTTTCAATATTTTTGTGATAGAATAGTTCAGTATATTGTAAGACATTAAAGCTACCGGTACACAAAACACCTGTTATCATTTTGAAGGCCACACGAACAGAAACCAGTATTGACTTCCAAGAAGTCGTTATCAATAAGCATTTGGAAGGAAAACCGTTATCTTCCAAGTCCAAAGTTAACAAAAAAATCAAAATCGTCATGCACATTGTAGAAACATATAAAAATACGGGTAGTGTTGAATAATTTAAAAGCACTGGTCGTCCGCGTACTCTTACCGAGAAGGAATAAAGGGTAGTATGGCGTTGTGTACGCAAAGAACAGCGAATATTTAGTTCAATATTGCTAACAATGCTACACCAGAACTATGGAGCAGATGTATGTTAACGTACAAACCAGAAAACATTAAACTGGTACGGGTACTTTTCCAGAATGGTCAGAAAAAAACACTTATTAGTGAGGTAATTAAAAAGAAACGCATTGAGTTCGCTAAATCACACCTGGATGCTGAATTTTCATTCTGGAAAGAAGTGATATTTGCCGGCGAAATTGAGTATAATATATTTGGATATGATGGACCATCATAAGTATGGCGCAAGTAGGGAACAGCAATGGAAACAGCAAATCTTCGTGGTACGGTTAAAAACGCTGGAGGAAATGTACTCAGTTTGGGGGTGTATGGCGGGTTCGGAAGTCAGAAATTTGATAGTTATTGAGGGCAATATGGATAAAAGGATGTATTTGAATATTTTGAAAGCCAATTTGCACGAATCGGTAGACAAATTAGAACTGCCACAACATTGGGTCTTCTAGCAAGATGACAACTCGAAGCACATAGCGGCAATTGTTCGAGACTGGTAGCTGTAAAACACCACTAAGCAGCTACATTCTCCTCCACAAAATCCGAACCTTAATCCCATAGAGCATCTGGGGGATTAAGTAGAAAGGCAACTAAAAATACACACAATTACATCTAAGGCCACACTGAAAGAGGCAATAAGATATGATTGAGATCGGGTGCCGCCAGAATTCACCAAAAATTGGTTTCGTCCATGAATAACAGACTAAAAGCCATTCTAGATGTCGAAGGAGGCCTACCCGTTATTAATACAATTTTTCTTTTGTTTTGAATAATGATTAAACTAATCGTACGATGAATTTGTTCGCAATAAAAGAAATACAAATGTAAAGTTTTTTTATTTTCGGCCTTGAAAAGTAGTTTAATAAACTAAATTTATATTAGTTTTGTCTGTATTTTTTGTCCTTTTAAATTTACAGTAAGCAGGATTTATTTGCTTCAAAACCCAATTCGAAAATTCAGTTTTTTAGATCGTACGGTGAATTAATTCGTAGAGTGTACATATACCCTATATTATGTAGATATGCGTATGTGGATGTGTATGTATATGTGTATATATGTGGATATGTAGGCGTATGTGTTTATGCATGTACATATACGTGTATATGTATGTGTATGTGTGTGTATATATACATGTATGTATATACAACATATATATAATAGTATAACATATATATATATATATATATATATATATATATATATATATATATATATATATATATATATATATATATATATATATATATATATATATATATATATATATATATATATATATACAGTCGAACTTGGTTATAACGAACCTCAAGGGACTAAACATTTTGTTCATTATAAGGAAGAAACGTTATATCCAGAGATCATTTTACCTACATTTGTATGTATTTATCAAAATTTGGGATTTTATATAAGTTCGTTATAACAAGACGTTCGTTATATCCCGATTTTTTATATCCAAGTTTGACTGTATATATATATGTATACCGGGTGTTTCTTTTAAACTGAGACGATCAAATATCTCGAAAAATAGCCACTCTACGGAAAAAATGTCCATAATCAAAATTTAATCATACCGCGGGGGAAATACATTAGTGCAAAAAAATAGTCCCCCACCCCCCCCCCCCCCCCCCGCTTTGTAGGTGGGGCGGGGGTAACTTTTAAACTAAGATAGGAAGCCATATTTTTTATTGCAGATTCGGATTCTACGGCTAAAAATACGTAGGATTTGACTGAAACATTTTTTTCGATTCATGATAGATGGCGCTGTAATTGACGATATTCAATTTTTATCTCGGATTAAATATCTCGGAAAATAAGCACTCTACGAAAAAAATGGTAGAGATCAAAATTGAATTATTCCGCGGGGGAAATACATTAGTGTTAAAATTAGTACCCTCACCCCCTCCTTGTAGGTGGGGGTACTAATTTTAACACTAATGTATTTCCAGCGCCATCTATCATGAATCGATAAAAATGTTTCAGTCAAATCCTACGTATTTTTAGCCATAGAATCCGAATCTGCAATAAAAAATATGGCTTCCTATCTTAGTTTAAAAGTTACCCCCGCCCCACCTACAAAGCGGGGGGGTGGGGGACTATTTTTTTGCACTAATGTATTTCCCCCGCGGTATGATTAAATTTTGATTATGGACATTTTTTCCGTAGAGTGGCTATTTTTCGAGATATTTGTTCGTCTCAGTTTAAAAGAAACACCCGGTATACATATATATATACCGGGTGTTTCTTTTAAACTGAGACGATCAAATATCTCGAAAAATAGCCACTCTACGGAAAAAATGTCCATAATCAAAATTTAATCATACCGCGGGGGAAATACATTAGTGCAAAAAAATAGTCCCCCACCCCCCGCTTTGTAGGTGGGGCGGGGGTAACTTTTAAACTAAGATAGGAAGCCATATTTTTTATTGCAGATACGGATTCTACGACTAAAAGTACGTATGATTTGAATGAAATATTTTGTTCGGTTCATGATAGATGGCGTTGTAATCGACGAAATTCAATTTTTTCAATTTCTTCTTCTTAGAACACACGCATTCGATTCTGCAATACGTTTGAAATAAAAAACATCACGTTTTCATTGGAAATACTCGAAATTCGTCATCAAAACAATTTATTCAGTTTTGTAAATCACATTTAACGTTTGTGTTATTTCTTATCTTCATGTTTTTCGTAATTGCAAAATAAACGATAAAATACTTTAGAATGGACCGTTTAACTGTGCCAGAGAAAATGGAAATGGTTCTGGTTTATGGAGAAGAAAATGAACTGCCAATATTACTTGAAAATTTGAACTTAGAATTGAGACGGAACATGTGGTTTCAACATGATGGTTGTCCTGCACACTATTCGTTGGTAGCACGTGAGGTACTTGATCGTGATTTCAATGGTCGCTGGATCGGTAGAGCTGGTCCGATAAATTGGCCCGCCAGATCACCAGATCTTACTTCGCCAGATTTCTTTTTGTGGGGCTATCTCAAAGACAAAGTTTACAAACAAGAACCAACAACACGTGAGAACATGATTGAGCGAATCAGAAATGCGTGTGCTGAAATTCAACCAAACACACTTCTCAGTTGTGTACAATCATTGGAAATGCGTATTAATAAGTGCATTGAAGTCGCAGGTCATCATTTTGAACACTTATTCTAAGCTAAAATTATTTTATTCACCTGCCATTTACATTAATAAATTGTTTTGATGATGAATTTCGAGTATTTCCAATGAAAACGTGATGTTTTTTATTTCAAACGTATTGCAGAATCGAATGCGTGTGTTCTAAGAAGAAGAAATTGAAAAAATTGAATTTCGTCGATTACAACGCCATCTATCATGAACCGAACAAAATATTTCATTCAAATCATACGTACTTTTAGTCGTAGAATCCGTATCTGCAATAAAAAATATGGCTTCCTATCTTAGTTTAAAAGTTACCCCCGCCCCACCTACAAAGCGGGGGGTGGGGGACTATTTTTTTGCACTAATGTATTTCCCCCGCGGTATGATTAAATTTTGATTATGGACATTTTTTCCGTAGAGTGGCTATTTTTCGAGATATTTGATCGTCTCAGTTTAAAAGAAACACCCGGTATATATATATATATATAAAATAGGGGTTCCTATCTTAGTTTCAAAGTTACCCCCCGCCCCACCTACATGGAGGGGTGAGGGCTACTAATTTTAACATTAATGTATTTCCCCCGTGGAATAATTCAATTTTGATCTCTACCATTTTTTTCGTAGAGTGCTTATTTTCCGAGATATTTAATCCGAGATAAAAATTGAATATCGTCAATTACAGCGCCATCTAACATGAATCGAAAAAAATGTTTCAGTCAAATCCTACGTATTTTTAGCCGTAGAATCCGAATCTGCAATAAAAAATATGGCTTCCTATCTTAGTTTAAAAGTTACCCCCGCCCCACCTACAAAGCGGGGGGGTGGGGGACTATTTTTTTGCACTAATGTATTTCCCCCGCGGTATGATTAAATTTTGATTATGGACATTTTTTCCGTAGAGTGGCTATTTTTCGAGATATTTGATCGTCTCAGTTTAAAAGAAACACCCGGTATATGTATATGTATATATATATATATGTATGTGTGCTTATATTTAAACAATATAAATGTTATACATATGTACAACTTAAAATAAAATTATATTATAAAACTTCATGTACAAGTGCTATCGCACTTCTTATGATTTTAGGAGATAATAAATATATAAATACTATCTGGGCTCATTGCTCTCTCCTAGATATAATAATATGTACTTCTGCTAGAAAAGCGGTAGCATTGGGACTCAAGGACTTCGAGAGGGCAGACCCACTCCCGTGTATTCCTTCCCGTGCCTCGTCTACCGTTTTGATTTAACTCTTGCGAGTTGCTGGGAATAAAAAAATCGCCTGTAGATCACCCAGCTTTACTACAGGAAGGCTAAATAAAACTGGAGGGTGCCTGGTATCCAGAGTCCGCATATATAAACTAATTAACCTATCAGCCATTCATCCTTCGGTATATGCTGTTCCACCTTAGATTAGGGTTTTTTGTCAAGGTTTTCTCCTTTAGCGCCGTACTTTAGCCTGCCCCAAAAGGCCATATTTTGCCTAATGGTTTCAGTTACCAGTGGTGCCGCGAGGAGGCAGTACGTACACGTGCGCCTACTGGAAGGTTACGGAGCCCCTTCCAATAGACGCCAAACCACCATTCTACGGCTAAAAATACGTAGGATTTGACTGAAACATTTTTTTCGATTTATGATAGATGGCGCTATAATTGACGATATTCAATTTTTTTCGATTTCTCTTACTGAGAACCTACGCAAACGATTCTGCAATACGTCTGCAATAAAAATACCATGGTTTCGTTGTAAATACTCGAAGTTAGTCTAAAACAATTTGTATTTCTTAAATTTTCATTTACTGAAAAATGGCTTGTCATTATCGTAACCAAGGAACATGCGATTAAATCGGCTTTTAAATTAATGAAATTGTTTGTATTTTGTTTTAAGAATACCGATTCAGTCCGAAGATTATTTCGAAAACAACAATACCTGTGTAAAGCTATCAATACTACTTCAGAATGGTGTATTTAACTGTACAAAAGAAAATTGAAATGATTCTGGTTTATGAAGGAGCTGGTCGGAGTCTTGATAATGCTGTCACTCTCTACGCTTCGCGTTTTCCGGTTAGGATTCGGTTACGTGCGTCATTTCAGCGTACTGTCAAACAATTTATTACTGATGGAAGTGTTCAACCGAAAAAAAGGACTCGTCCAGCAACAGTCACTGAAGAAAATAATGAAATTGTTATGTTGGCTGCAGTAGCCCATAATCCTCATATTAGTACACGAGAAATAGCTAGCGATTCCGGATTGTCCCAGACCAGTGTTTGGAAAATTTTAAAACGTCATAAGTATTATCCGTATCATGTGTCTTTACACCAAGATCTTCATGGCGTTGATTTCCAAAATCGGGTAACTTTTTGTCAGTGGGCAAGTGAACAAATACAGCAAAACCTAAATTTTTTTCGTTACGTATTGTTCTGCGACGAATCGTCTTTTACAAACCATAGAACGGTTAATCGCCACAACATGAATTACTGGAGTGTTGAAAATCCGCACTGGCTTCGCCAAGTTGAACATCAGCGCCCTTGGACTATCAATGTGTGGTGTGGAATAATTGGCAACAAACTCATCGGCCCCCACATTATTAAAAGCAACTTGAATGGTCAAATGTACCGAGATATTTTGGAAAATGGACTGCCAACATTATTTGAAGACTTGAGCTTAGAAGTGCAACGGAACATGTGGTTTCAACATGATGGTTGTCCCGCACACCATTCGTTGGTAGCACGTGTAGTACTTGATCGTGATTTCAATGGTCGCTGGATCGGAAGAGCTGGTCCGGTAAATAGGCCTGCCAGATCACCAGATCTTACTTCACCAGATTTTTTTTTGTGGGGTTATCTCAAAGACCAAGTTTACAAACTAAAACCAACAACACGTGAGATTATGATTAAGCGAATCAGAAATGCTTGTGCTGAAATTCAAGCAGACACACTTCTCAGTTGTGTACAGTCATTTGAAATGCGGATTAATAAATGCATTGAAGTCGAAGGCCATCATTTTGAGCACTTAATTTAATTGAAAGATGATGAGGCGAGGGGACTCATGTAAATCAAGCAACCTTTTCCCAGTTGTTCGAAATTTCCAAAATGAATAACTTGCTTAAAACTAACTTCGAGTATTTACAACGAAACAATGCCAGCTTGTTTGTTGTTCGAATCTCCATTTACCATTATAAAGGCAAAACTTTCTGCAAGGTATCAATAAACAAGTACCTCTGTAGGCTTCAGAATTAACTTTTTATTTGTTCTTATGAAGCTATATTGTTGTAGTGAAATGAAGCAATGGGAATAAGATGTTAAAGCTTAACCCATTGCTGCAAATCACGCAAACTTTCATTAATGAAAAACGAAACATTATACTAATGCATTTATTTGTTAATTCATTTCCGCAAACAAAGGCTTTAGCCCCAATTTGTTGGTGATATATAGGCGAATTACCGCTATAGCCGGCGTTTACGGAAATAGGTTACGAAATAATCCAGAAATTCATCTAGTGATTTCGAATACTTTTCCAAGTTGCATCGAACGTTGAAACCCACTGACTGAACGTTAATTCAGCATCCTTGCAATCATTGTCCAAAAATGCGTTTTTCAAATAATCTCGAAAATTATCCTATCCTTGGATATAGATTAAACGCAGTCCTGGTAATCTTTCTGGTATTCGATATCTTTCCATTTTAGTCGCCAAATTTTAGTCACAAGTTACTTTGTCGAATTTTAATTATTTAAGATCAAATTTTAATTTAATTTATTCTTTTAAATTATCGAAACTGAACCTTGTAGTTTTCCAATTGAATATTCAACGCTAACCACACAGCTTGACTTGAAGACATATCATAGATATAAAAAACAAAAAGTTCCGAAACGAATTGAAAACAAAAAATTGTATGTTAAAACCGTGCAACTGCCCATTACAAATTTAGACCTGTTAAAAAGCCACTGCATCAATTTTGTGGAAAAACAGTAAAATCCGCCAAATTCACCAGAACTTTGACCAATTGAAAGATATTGGTCAATTGCGAAGCGTTACTTGAAAAATAATGGTAAACTAGCAGAAAATTTAACGGAGTTCAAAAAAGTTAGTCCAAAGCAACCAGAAAAATTAATAAAACTACTGTGCAGAACCAAAGGAAAGGCATCAAATTAAAAATTCGCCATGTATTTAGAAAATTATTTCTCAAATGTTTTAAACATGAAATCTTCTAATTAGAAGTCTGCTTGATAAAATATCATTTTATAATACTTAAAATTGTTTTTTGTGTTTAAAAATACTTTGTTTTGTGGCTACTTTCTTTTCGATCCAGTCCTTATTAAGGAATTTCTTGATTCGGATAGAATCGAATTTTTATTTTAGATATTTGTATATACGAGTACCTACATAAGTATGTATCAAAAGTTCAAAATTAGAAAATTATACGAAAATTTTAAAACTTCTGATTTAAATATTTCGTTTTTAGACTTGACCGTTTGCTATAAAATGATGATATAACTCTTTTACGTCCTTGTTCTATGGTGATTCAAATCAGTTTCCAATAAAAGCCTTAATTTTGCCATGATTTTATTTTTTATGCAAATCAAGTTTTGGGATCTGAGATTTTTATTCCTACGTTTTCGAGGTCGCTGAAACCTAATATGACCATAAAAAATGATTCCAATTGCCCATTTTCCCGTTACCACCTCGGTGCTACTCTCCTGAGGGTCGACAGTTTTTCTATGTTTTTTGGGTCGCTGGAACCGAAAATGATAATAAAATGTAAATTTGATACCTAAATCACCCTCTAGCACCTCTCACTACCTCCTGGAGGGGGTTGGAATTTCTATTTTCTTCCAAAATCGAGATGGATGTGTATTTTTATGTTTTACGCGCAGCTCACGATTCGGGGTGCTTCTTTAGGGGACTATAGCGAGGAGCAAGGTGAAAGGTTTCACCAGGATCTTAAAGAAATGGAACGACGCTATCAAGGTAAATGGGATGTCAGTATGTTGGCTGATTACTGCTGGAATTTGAAAAGGGACTTGCCAGAACAGAGGAGAGGAAACCTCTCAGAAGATCGTTTGAAAGCAAGAGAGTTTGGTAACACAGGAAGAAGAAAGCCCCTCCAGCTGGTGTATTCTGGTTTTCCTTAGGAATAGGAAAAGGAAAAAAAATTAACATTTTCATAGCAGTTTTATTTTTTCCCCTAAATGCTTATTCTGGCAAGCCTTAATAGGAATTTTACGTTTCCTATTCATAGCAGTTTTGAAATCGGTCGCTTACGCTCGCTCGTGAATTAAACAATTACACTCTCTGGAAAACTATCACTTTTCTTTACTTGTAGAACAATCTACTATTTATTTATTTATATTAATAGAAAATTGTATTTTAACAACAAAATGTTTGAAGTTTGATTACCTTTAACTAATCCCCCAAAGCCTTAGCCTAGGGAATTAAAACTAACAAAAAAATTCCTATTCATTTTTTCTTTCTTACGCCAGAATAAACCATAGGAAAAACTGCTATCAAAAATAATTCTCATATAGGAAAAAAATTCCAAATTGCTAAGGAAAACTAGATTACATCCGCAGGAAGTAGGGGGTGATTGAAGAGTTAAATTTACTTTTTGTTGTCATTTTCGGTTCCAGCGACCCAAAAAACATAGAACTGTACATCCATCTCAATTTTTCATGGAAATTGAAATTTCGATTTTTCGGTCACGACTCTTTTTTTGTGTGCCTGGGTTATCATAGTGATTTTAGATGTTAACTTAACTTCTTTACATCGCATTTATGGTAATATTCTAATGAGCAATGGAGCCCCGAATGGTTTGTCGAGTCATAATTATTATTATTACTTGAGGGCTATGTGGGGGCTCAAGCCACCCCGCACTGCGACCTAAAAGATCTTTTGTGCATAAGCCCTACTTAATTATCCGTCCAGTCAATATTCAGGCTCTTAATGAACCTGATAATACTGCCGACCGGTACGTGATACATGCTATCTGGGCTCATTGCTCTCCCTCCTAGATGTTTTAATTATCCGTCCAGCCAATATTCAGGCTCTTAATGAACCTGATAATACTGCCGATCGGTACGTGATACATGCTATCTGGGCTCATTGCTCTCCCTCCTAGATGTAATAACATTTACTTCTGCTAGAAAAGCGGTAGCATTGGGACTCAAGGACTTTGAGAGGGCAGACCCACTCCTGTGTATTCCTTCCCGTGCCTCGTCTACAGTTTTGATTTGACTCTTGCGAGTTGCTGGGAATAAAAAAGTCGCCTATAGTTCACCCAGGTTTACTACAGGAAGGCTAAATAAAACGAGGGTGCCTGGTATCCAGAGTCCGCATATATAGACTGATTAACCTATCAGCCATTCATCCATCGGCATATGCTGTTCCACCTTAGATTAGGGATTTTTTGTCAAGTTTTTCTCCTTTAGCGCCGTACTTTAGCCTGTCACGAAAGTCTATATTCAGCCTAATGGTTACAGTTACCGGTGGTTGCCACGAGGAGGCAGTACGTACACGTGCGCCTACTGGAAGGTTACGGAGCTCCTTCCAATAGACGCCAAACCACCGTCGAGTCATAATACTTATGATATTAACATTTTGTAGAATAATCAACTTTCTTTTCCGTGTATTTGGTTGGTGCGCGGCTTGGCTTTTACAAGTCTAAATTTTGAACTTTAAATTGCAGTACATAATATATTTACATAATATAGTTTTCTAAGTTGAGGTGCCCTTTTTATAGTTTAAATGTTGGCAACTTCTTGTCAAATGTTGATTTTCAGATCGGCAAGAGACCGTGGACGATTGGTTGATCTTTCTTTTCAGATAGCCTCCGCAAAAAATGTCTGGTGGTTGCAAATCGAGCGATCTGGGTGGCCATGTGACATCGCCGAATGTCGATATGACATGTTCATGGAACATTTGGCGCAAAATGGTCATTGTTTGTTTGGCGAATTAGCATGTGGCACCATTGACCATTCTGTTGATAGTAAGGGTCTTTCACACCATGCTCGTCTTCTTCTTGTGCCAAAAAGCCGCGCAGGGCTGTGGAGTCGGAAACGCGGAGTTTATGATTATCTTTGTATTTTTAAAGGAGTCGGAGCCAGGGCCCTAAGAAATCGGCCGACTTCGGATATTCGTTTGGTTTTATTCCTATGACATATACATACATCAGCACAGTTCAATTTAAAATTTCACTCGGATTAGCCGAAGTAAAACGCTTATTATTATTATTGTTGAAGGGCAATGTGGGCGTTTAGCCAACTCGCATTGCGACCTAAAAGATCTGTTGTACTCTGCTTGATATTACTGCCGGCCGGTACGCGATACATGCTATCTGGGCTCATTGCTCTCCCTCCTAGATGCTTACTACAGCATTAATTTCTGCTAGAAAGACGGTAGCATTGGACCCAAGGACTTCGAGAGGGCAGTCCCACTCCCGTATATTCCTACCCCTGCCCCGTCTACCGTTTTGATTTTACTGTTACGAGTTACTGGGAATAGAAAGTCGCCTGTAGGTCACCCAGCTTTGCTACAGGAAGGCTAAATAAAACTGGAGGGTGCGTGGTATCCAGAGTCCGCATATCTGAACTGATTAACCTATCAGCCATTCATCCTTCGGCATAAGCTGTTCCACCTTAGATTAAGGTTTTTTTTCAAGGGTGTCTCCTTTAACGCCGTACTTTAACCTGTCCCAAAAGGCCACATTCTGCCTAATAGTTCCAGTTACCAGTGGTTGCCACGAGGAGGCAGTACGTACACTTGCGAATTGTAATCAGGTTAGCCCTTCCATACGCAGCTGCCTAATACATGCCCAGAACAGCTTACGTGATGTGCACCCTACTAGAAGGTTACGGAGCTGGTAGATTAATCTACCAACTTTGCCCCCCCCCCCTCCCCCTCTAATAGACGCCAAACCACCAAGTAATAGCTGATTTACATTCAACGACTTTCGACGTCCGCAAAAAAGTTGAAACACAACATATGAAAAACAGCAAAGACAAAAAGAGAAAAAATAATCATCTGCTTAAAAAAGTCAATTGAAACCCGAGAAACAAACCCAAAAGTCGTCGTCTGCTTTTTTTTGCAGATGTCGAGTTTCATCTTTTTTCTGTAAAATCGTCAATGCGTGAATAAATAACTATAATAAGGTTACATAAACAAGAAAACCAATCATTTGTATTGGTTTATGACAGTTTTTGTTTAAATTCATTTTTTAATGTGTAAAAAAACGAATTTTGGATTTGACATCTGCATCTGCAAAAATCTTTGAATGTAAATCAGTCTTTAAACGCTTATAAGTTGAGGCGACTATTCAGAGATACTCGGAAACGGTGAGGTTTTATTCTGTTTAAGAATTATAAAATCGAATTTAAAGGCGTCCTTGCAGAACGACATTGAAGGCGATATACCTTTCTAAGATTAAATTCTTTAGATTGAATAAAAACAGTTTATTTCGGATTTTTTTATTACTTAAAATCCCACACGGCACAGTCACTTTTTTGTCGAATTTGACTTTCTCGTGATCGTGAATAATTCGAGGGTTTTCAGTTCCCCAGTAACGATTAGTTTGCTTATTGATACTTCCGTTGAGACAAAAGAGCACTTCATCGCTCATGATGATTTTATGCCAAAAGTTTGGTTCGATTTGGGCTATGTTGGCAACGGTATGAGCATAATTTAAACGTTATTACAGATTCAATAGGAAAAAATAGGATATTTTGAAACGAATTCAGATACAAACCAGAATATTTTAAAACGGTATGTGCAACAAGTGCTTTAGGAGTGAGATTTTCAATAATTTTTGGATGGAGTTCTAGAATACGACCAACTTGGCTGGGATCAAGTTCTGGTATTTGACCGATTAGAATAGAACTTGGATAATAAACTACTATGATGAAATTCGATATTTTCGGTGGAAATGGGAGTTTTCCATGATTTTTAGATAAAGTTCAGGAAAAAGAAGGAAAATGAATCGTTTTGAAAAGGCCTGCTGGTTTGAAATAACCTGATTTATAACTTCTTACATTTTGTATTAAACGTCGTTCTGAAATGGTATCAATGCTGTTATCGGAAAATAATTTCGTCCCATTTCAAAGCCATTGGTCGGTGGAACTGTATCTTTCTCGATTCATTGCAAAAAGCACTGAAATAAGTTTTTGGCATCTTCCCTTAATTAGCGATATCTGTCTTCAGGCTGGATTTGACTGTTCAGCACAGCTAATTAAAGGTACCCATCGCGCAATGCGGAGTAACCCTTTTTTATCCATAGCCATAGTAATCTAAGATGCCACTGCCGATAAGTCTTAGCAACAGTTGAACCCGGACGTTTAGTCCTTTAGTCTACTTATGTTTCAAGTTACAGAATCATTTCCCAGGTCGTTGTAAATCGAAATAAATTCGAGGCGATGAAATCCTGAGGAATTTTTAAAACTAAACATTTAATAAATTTTCTAAAAATCTTATCTCGGCTGATCCCTACATTTTAAGATGATTTACTTAAGTGCTTTACTTAAAACCATTTAACTCGAAACGTCCTCGCAAGCAACTAAAAATAGTTTATAAACTTGATTCCAATATTCCATCGAGCTTTTTCGTGATCACTGTTCCCAATGTTTTGTAATTATATAGCAATGTAACCGCATAGAATATGTAGGGTACAAATATAAAAAATCCTTGTCCAACGCCAACTTTGATGAAATAAGACAGGTAAAACGCCCTAAAACAAATCAATTTATTGATTTACTATGTCGCTTTGTGTTAAACAAAAAGTGACATTAAGGTGCATGTTCAAAATTATACACAAACGCACATACTCATAGTTAGGTACATGCTAAGTAGTTTAAAAATTATGGTTATTATTTAAATGCAGATGTTAACAAAAATATCAGTAAGTGTTTTTTTAATCCGCAGGCCTTATAGTTGGTGCTATAATTCGTTATGCTGGTACAACAACACATTTTGTTACGCTTCCAGTGGAACCGGAACCAGATGCAAAATTTAATCAAAGTGCCCCACCTGACTCGCTTTGGTTGAAGGTAAGTTCCAACAGATTATCATTCAATGTATCCGTATTCAATTTTTTCGGTTCTTTAGTTCCCTGGCAACCTACCTCATGGGCCAGACCCAAAACCAATGGTGGCTAATAAAACATATGCCTATCAATTTCGAGGAGAAGTGGTGGATGTTGAACAAAATGAAATTGATTTGAAAGCAACATTTGATCCGGAAATATTTTTTAATATAATTTTACCGCCAATTATATTTCATGCCGGATACAGTTTGAAGCGTAAATACTTTTTTCGTAATTTAGGTGCGATTTTAACGTTTGCCATTGTCGGAACCACAATATCGGCTTTTTTTGTCGGAGCCATTATGTATGGATGTTTGAAATTAATGCCGGGAAAATTGAGTAGCAGGTAAGATGGATTAATTATTGTGGATTCAACATGTTTAATATATTTCATAAATTTACAGCTTCACGTTTTTGGATACGCTTTATTTTGGCGCACTGATATCGCCCACAGATCCCCTAACAATTCTGGCAATATTTCACGACTTGCACGTTGATGTGAATTTGTATGCTCTAGTTTTTGGGGAAAGTGTGCTAAATGATGCGGTGGCTCTTGTTTTAAGTGGGGCTATTCAAAATTATGGCGAACATTATTCGAGTACAGGTGGATTTGAAACGCAGGCATTCTTTAAATCGTTAGGAGACTTTTTTGGTATATTTATGTTATCACTGGTGATTGGAGCGACAATGGGATGTATGACAGCATTGATATCCTTTTCAAAAATTGTTACTTTTTATTTCGCGTTTATTGTATCTAATTTTCCTTAATTAATTTTTTTCTACCGATAAATACTTGACCAAATTTACTAGGGTTCGTGATTTTCCGCTATTGGAATCAGCTTTATTTGTGCTTATGTCATATAGTACATTTTTAATAGCAGAAGCGAGTGAATTGACTGGAGTTGTGGCTGTATTATTTTGTGGAATATGTCAAGCACATTATACGTATAATAATTTGTCCGAAGATTCGAGGATACGCACAAAACAAATTTTTGAGTTGCTCAACTTTTTGGCGGAGAATTTCATTTTCTGTTACATTGGAGTCTCTATGTTTACATTCCCGAAACATCATTTTGATCCATGGTTTATTTCATCAGGATTTGTAAGTATCAGAGATAATTGATTATTACTCAAATTTATAATCGACACACACACACGTCATATAGTGTTAGACTCTGCTCAATTTCTTTTAAGCAAATTAAACTTCAAAACTTTTCAATAAGTAAATTGAGCGATAGATTAAATATCAAGCCTCCAACATGACGAATTAAATTGTAATGTTTTAAAATTAAAAATTTTCCTCAAATCCACTTCAAAAACGCTCTTAGACTGTTATTTAACTGTGTTCTTCCCGATTATAGTTTTAACACAAACTTACATCTTTTCAGGTCTGTGCGCTTATGGGTCGAGCTGTAAATGTGTATCCATTATCTTGGTTATTAAATTTGGGTCGTAAACCAAAAATTTCGTGGAATTTCCAGCATATGTTATTTTTCGCTGGGCTAAGAGGTGCTATGAGTTTTGCTTTAGCCATTCGGAATACCGTGTCAGATGCACGACAGGCTATGCTTACAACAACGTCGCTGATTGTAATCATAACAGTTATTATACAAGGAGGAGCATCGTCTTTCTTACTTAATTGGTTTAAGATACCGTAATCACAGTACAGATTTGTTTTGTTAAATAATTTCTAAGTTAATTTTTTATTAATTTCAGTATTGGTGTCGACGAGGAAACGGAAGTTCTAACATACCAAGGAGTTAGAAGTGTAAGTATACTTATTAACATTCTTAATTTTAAAGTTTTTTATTTAATTTTTTTAACAATACAATCCATCCAATTTTATTCTTTTTTTTCTGTGTTTTTTATTTGAAAAATTTTGCACATTTTGGGCCTTAATACTAAAAATTAAAAATTAAACTAATAAACAAAAAACACATGCAATTTGTATTTCTTGTAACTAACAAACCGACTATTAACTAAACGTAACTTATGACGGTGTAAGGTATACAATTCAATGGAGAATACAACGGGGGTATGTTTTATTGTTCTAACTAATAAAATAATTTAATTGTAATAGCATGATGGTATTAATATGTGACTCCTCCTAGTCTCTCCAGTTACGATGTAAAAATATGTATGTAACATAATTCCTTGTTTCAAATCCCGAATTTTAATTATCCTTATTTATGTATACTGTTTACTTATATATTGCAAAAGGAAATTCATCCTTAAATATATTTTCCTTTTCATAAATTTATTTGTGTTTTATTATTCCTTTTTCCAGTCAATCGATACAGGTCTTAATTTAAGTCAGTTACAAGTATCGAGACGACGAAGTTCTTTGGTGAGAATTTTTAGATTTTTTTTTTTACTACTACGAGAAAAAACGGTTTCTATTGTTTATTTTGTTTATGAAATAGAATTTTATTTTATTTTAATTGTGTAAAAAATGTATGATTAATTTTAATGTTGTAGTGATTTATGTTTGCACGATGATTTAAATTCGACAATTAGACTGTATTGGATTGACAGAGTTACAATTAGATTAGCTATTTAAATGTATTTGAGGTTGCGTTTATGGTGTTTTTAATATTTTTTTTTTTGTTTGTATTTTCTTTTTATTAGGATTTGGAGACTGGCGGAAATGGAAACGATGGAGCCACAACGCCAGGTGGAAGTAGTAAAAAACAAAATGAGAAAGCGTTATTAGCTAGAATATGGGGAAATTTTGATTCTAAGTAAGTGAAAGGTTTACAACTTGTTACATCTTCTGTGAAGTAAATTACAATCCGTATCATATAGCAGTTTTGATTTATCTCTTATGTATTAATTTTAAATACATAAGCATATTAAATGTTTAACACTAGAACTACCACACTGTCAAAATGATTGGCTTTAGATTTCATTTTAAAAAACAACAGTTAACGTTTATCATTTTAAAAACAACAATATTCGTTAGATTCAAATTTTAAATTTATGAGTTGGTTGAACGGCCGAGGCGCAGTGGTGTATCTAGGTACCTGCAGCAGCGTGGCCCACGGTTATTGGGGCCCCACGGTAATTTATCAAGCATTCGAGTATTTGTTTTTTTTTTTTTTTGATCTATTCTTACAGATTCTTAACAAGTTTTCTTTTCGTCATATTTACAAAAAACTTATAAAAAAAAACAAGAAATTAAAACAAACATACAAGAAATTGATAGGATAATGATCAAGTCCAGCGACAGTTATTCCTTTGATTATAGTAACAAAATTTTAATAATATTAATGGTGGTGGTGTTATAAATCAAAACAAATACACTTAAAATAGTTTACATACCGCGTTAGTATTTAAATAAAAAATTTACAATAATATCAAAATACTACTCCTAATAAATTACCGAATAAAAACATACCTAATAAACTCGATGATGAAATAAGCCTGATAGAAAATATCGAATAAGAAGATTATATCTCAAAAATTAAATCTGTAAATACATCTTCAGATAAGCTTTTAAAAATTGCGGTAAATTATTAAACAAAATCGGCGCAATGACAAGAAAATATTTTTTAAAACGAGAAGTTTAAAATGATTATAATTTATACGTAGATTATTGCTTTTCGGCACTCTAGTTAGCCTATTATCACATATGTATAATAGCATATTATTCAACGAGCATATACCTAATGATACCTGTTATTCATGAAGATGAAGTTTACCGACACGAGCCGATAGGCGAGTGTCGTAAATCATCTGAGTGAATAACAGCCATTAGATGCGAGTAGAATACGATACTTTGTCCACGACCGACAAATAACATCAAATCCTATGAATAATCCTAAAATAATTTTCATCGACATTTTGGCGTCACAGTTTAAAATTAGCGTATTTTGTTGACCAAAATTGAATCCAAACTATTTTGGGTTTATTTGTTTCCCAAGAAAATAGCCAATTTGATTTAATTGGCAAAATCCAACTTTTCGAAATAAAATATAAATTTAATATGTAATATGACCTGGTGGCAGGTATTATAACCAAAAATTAGAATTGGGTTTAATTTAACCCAATATTTTTTTGGGTTAATGTTATTCTTGCGAGGGTTTATCCTATGCAATTGTTGTTGTAAATTTTTCAAGGAAATACGCTTAATAATGAAAATGGCAAGATACTACTAGATAAAATTTCAAAAATTCAATAATTTACTTGGTAGTATTGGATAATGAAAGCAGAGACTACTAGATAAACTAGCAGTGAATAATGGATATCATTATAATTGGTTAAACAAACGTATAATAAGCATATTATACGTTAGTCGTGGACAAAAAAATAGTCTTAGTACCCTGAAAACTAAAAAAATGATATAATTGGTGTCCTTTAGATACGAAAATACCAAGAATGGAAAATGGACCAGGACGACTGTGTTGGTTTTTTAAAATTTTATATTCTATTTTGTAGATTTGCAGTCGTGGCAGAACATCTCCAAAAAGTAATACCATAATTCAATTTAGATTTAATTAATGCATAATACGACTTATTTAAAATAACTTTTGGAGCTAAAGTTCACAATTTTTACATAATACTCTTAGCTTTATCCATACATTTTTTTGTGAAGTACAGTGTATTTTCCAATTTAACTGAGAATCCAAAATTAACCCTGGGTGCTATATTGAATTGAAAGACTTTTTCAACACTGAAACATTCTGTGAGTAGCTGGAATTATTACGAACATTAGTGTGAAATCTACTATAATTACCTTCTATAATTTATACTATATGACCAATTTTAAACTCCATGATTTTGGAGCTCTTACTTACAATCATTTGATGACTTTTCAGCCATGACCTCAAATTATTTACATCAAAATTGATCTGTTCATAAATGTTCTGATAGCGGTTATCAAAATAAACTTTAAGCCAAATCACCTATCCAATTAATTCACCTAAATAGAATTAAAATAATTAAATTGGTCCTAACACTAACACCGCTTGAGATACACCTGTAGTCTGTACCATGTATTTGATTATAACTAAAACAATTTTTTATCTTGGTTTGACAAATTCTATAAATTCATACCTTTCCACCACCAATTAAAACAATTCCTCGGAAACTTAACAACTTTACTTTCAAAATGTGAAGTTAAACTGCGTGATTTATAGTATCAAACGCTTTCATCAAATCTATGAATAAAGCTACACAGCACAATTTTTACTATTATTTTCATGTACCATTTTAATAATTTCTCCGAGGATGAAGACAAGTGTCTGAAAAATTTTAGAAAATAAAATATTGTTTGCTTTGTTAAATATTTTTAAAAACTTATTTTTGAACGAGGTTAAAAAAAAATTTCAAAAGTTTCGTGACGCGAATAAGAGATAACCGGGAAGTGTTGTTGTGGAATACAATTTAAATAAATAAAAAACAAATTCGTGCACTTCCGTCTGTTCAAGGAATAATAGTATAAATACTGATTGTAGTGTCAGGTATTGTCAGCAAAGAATTTTCTTTTATCTAGAAACTTCAAAATTCATCATTTAATCGTGTTTCCAAAATTTAAAAAAAAAACATAACAGACAAACATATCTATAATTATTTAGCATCGTTTTATCTCGCTTTATAATTTTTCTAATCGTAATACTCGGAATGTATCATTATCGTTAATAGAATTAGAAGTGTAGCTATTTCTTAGACTATTTTTTACTATAATAACAGTACTTTTAAATTGCTCAGGCAAAAAGTAACCAAAGAACATATAAGAGGAATTTACTGAATATTTCATTTTACAATCCTGAATAAAAACTGATCATGTGCATGTGCAACAAATTTCTTGACATATTAAAATCAAAAATTTCAAAAATAGTTAAAAATTCGCGACATTTTCAAAACTGGTTCACAAAGTGCGTAGTTTGTAAACAGAATCGAAAGAAGAAACCACCGAATATTATTCAGAGGAGGTTCCACTGATGGCTTTCGTTTTTGACATAAATATGTGAGTTCCCTCTGGTCCTATATACCAGTTTTTCCAAAAATGAGAACCATTGTTTCTGGTTTTTTCGAACATGCTCTCTCAGAATTGTTGATCAAAATTGGCGTATCTCTCACAGTTTCCAAAATATATATGTATTTTTTTTTTGTTATAGTCCTATAAGACCACAAAACCTTGTTGTTTATTGGGAGTTTGTCCTATGTGTTAAATTCTTCCAAGTAGGATACAATTATATGCCATTTATGTAATGTTTCTTATTAGTTCTTTAGTGTCATCCAAAAAAAAGGACATGATGCAAATTAAAATTTTTTTTTTTTGTCTCCACATTTTTTTTAGAAATTTATAAATATACTATTTCGGAAGAGAATCCTGTAATAGCCCTAATTGAATTTGGCAATGTTTTTTTTAATTTTTAATTAAATCGAGAATAAATTTAATTTAAATAAACTTTATTTAAGCTTGCGATGCCAACAAAGCATTACCGTGCATCTACAAATTTTTATCAAAATCGTTTGATTGCTCTATCCATGAGAAAATTAGTGTTTGCTAGCTTCTTAATTATGTAAATTTTTAAATGCTGTAAAAAGTACGAAATATTTTCAAAAACCGCTCAAACTATTGTGCTTAAAATTTCTCTTCCTAATAAACTCATTTTTTTAATTAGCTTGTACAGATCTCCTAATCAGACGGATTCAGAAACGATTAGCTTTTTCGAGGGCTTATCAGACAAATGTGACGATATTCGCAATCAACATCCCGAATGCGAATTAATTATGGTCGGTGACTTTAATGCCCACCATAAACAATGGTTGAATCACAAAGATACAAATGTCGCTGGGCGCCATGCGGAATGGCTTGCCGTTTCGCATGACCTCACACAGATTGTTAGTGAGTCCACATTTGAATGCCAAAATTCTAGAGGAGTTCATATTCTGGATCTCTGTCTGACATCAATCCCTCATTCCATGGAGGTCCATGTCGAAACTGGAATTGGAAATTCTGACCATAACTTAATAACCACAAAAATATCTGTCGAAACACCACTAGAATCTAGACAGCAGCCAAGGCGTCTTTGGCATTTTAATAAAGCTGATTTTGATGGTTTACGGTCATTTTTTCAACATTTCCCTTGGGAACGCCATTGCCTACATAACAACAACATCGACGACGCCGTTTCCAGTTTTACTGACACGGTCTTACATGGAATGAATCTGTGGTAGAGAAGCAAAAAGAGCCGACAGCAAGAAAGCCAATGTGGCTTCCGAGTTGAAAATCTCCGATCGCAACTTTTACCACATGGTCGCATCGGTTGCAAATATTTCGAAAACATCTGTTTCAGCATTGAAACGTGCTGACGGCGCCTTGGTGGTGGATCCATATTTACAAGCTGACTTATTGGCGAGCGTCTTCAAATCGAACTCGACATTAGTTGTCCCAGATGGAATTAGACCTCCATTAATTCCATATTGTGGTTCTAAAATGAGCCCCGTCGTCATCTCGGAGGAAATTGTCTTTACTAATCTGAAGTCAATGAATGCAAACAAGGCCACCGGACCTGATGGAATTCCAGTTCGAATATTGAAGGAGTTTGCCAGTGACTTGGCTCCAATATTATCTAAAATTTTCCTACTTTCATATAAGCAAGGTCACTACCCGAACGCCTGGAAGAATGCAATGGTGCAACCCGTGCTGAAACGGGGTTGTGACAAAACTGACCCTTCAAGCTACCGGCCAATATCAATTGTGTCAGCCGTCGCTAAGGTCTTTGAGAAATGCGTCAATCAACATATAGTTAAATATCTTGAAATTAGCAAACTAATTTCGGATAGACAATACGGCTTTCGTGAAAGCCGATCCACGACCGATCTCCTGACGTATGTCACGAACAAATGGAATCTCGCCCTAGAACACCACGGAGAGGCCTTTGCAATCGCCTTGGATATATCCAAGGCTTTTGATAAGGTATGGCATGAGAATCTTATTTGTAAACTTGTGGCATACGGGCTGGACTCGATGACCACCAGGTGGATTAAAAGCTATCTCAATGACCGAAAAATCAGCGTCGTGCTTAATGGGAGATCATCATCGACGCACTCCCCAAATGCCGGAGTCCCTCAGGGGTCACCTTTGTCACCGACCCTGTTTTTGCTATACATCAACGATTTGCTGGATAGCACTGTAAACCCTATCCATAGCTTTGCGGATGATGCCACATTGCATTCTTCTATTTCATTCGAGGCGGAGCCTAGCATTACAGATCTAAATAATAAACGGTCAGAAGTCGTAACTTCTCTTAATTCCGATTTAAGTACAATATTTGAGTGGGGTAACAACAACTTAGTACAATTTAACGAAAAAAAGACACAAATATGCACATTCTCACGTAAAAAAAGTCGCAACGACTACCCATTTGTGGTAAAAAAACCATATCCTTGTGGGTTGCGACTCAATTCGACTGCTTGGTGTTCAAATAAGTAACAAACTCAAATGGAATGAACACATTGTTGCATTGGCTAAATCAGCTTCAAAAAAACTCGGGTTCCTGAATCGATGCAGAAGGTTTTTCAAATCGCATCAAGTTCTCCAGATATATAAAACCTTCATCCGACCATGTATAGAGTATTGCTGTCAAGTTTGGGGAGGTGCGTCTGGTACCACCCTCCACTTATTGGACAGGGTTCAACGCCGCGCTATCAGAATAATACGGAATCCCAGACTTACTCAAGAACTAGACAGCTTACAGCATCGCAGAGATGTTGCAGAACTCTGCGTCTTCTACAGATGCTTACATGGTAAATGTTCTGCAGAACTATCGGAGAAAATACCACCATTCGTTACAACAACAAGAGTAACAAGAGGAACAACTAATGCACATAGGTTTACGGTGAAGCTCCCGAAACCTCGAACTGAAGAAATCAAGCGCGAATTTATATACCGAACATCAAAAAAGTGGAATTCGCTAATACACACTTCAAATTTCCGAAGGAATACCAAATGAATAAATTTAAGGTAGCTATTAATCTTTACTTGCAGGATCGCGCATTGGGTGCAGAAGCTCTGACAGTTACAAGGAGCTAGGACCGTTAATAAGTTCGCTCTGCACCCAATTAAATAAATTATAAAAAAAAAAAAAATATATACAAATGTAATATATACAGTGAAACCTCATTACAAAGGATACTCACTACAACGGACACACTTTTAAGTTCCATGCAAAACTGAAATTGTTTCATGAAAACCTCCTTAGTTAAGCAGACACTCTACTAGAGCGGACACGGACAGACATTTCTGCGATGATGGGAGCATTAGTTAGTTCTGGAATATGGCCAATAAGAAGGAGCTTTTCCATTTCTTATCCGATTTCGATGCACGATTCATCATGCAAGATGGAAATGGGATTCTAAAATGAGTTTTAGATGAAGTTCTGGAATATGGCCAATTAGGAAGGAGCTTGACCATTTCTTATCCGATTTTGATGAAATTCAGCATGTACGATGGGAATGGGATTCTAAAACGATTTTTAGATAAAGTTCTAGAATATAATAAGGAAAGAACTTGGTGATTTTTCATCCGGTTTTGATGAAATTCACCATGCACGATGGAAATGGGATTCTAAAATGATTTATAGAACAAGTCATTAGTAGTAATTTAGTATCCCATTTCCATATATCCATCGTACAAGCTAAACTTCATCAGAACTGATTAAGAAATGACCAAGTTCCTTCCTAATTGACCATATTCCAGAACTTTATCTAAAAACCATTTTAGAATCTCATTTCCATTATACATGCTGGATTTTATCAAAATCGGATAAACAATGGCCAAGTTCCTTCCTAATTGGCCATATTCCAGAACTTCATTTAAAAATCATTTTAGAATTCCATATCCAACGTGCATGCTGAATTTCATCAAGATTGGATAAGAAATGGCCAAGTTTCTTCCTAATTGGCCAAATTCCAGAACTTTTCTAAAAATCGTTTGAGAATTGCATTTCCATTGCAAATGCTGAATTTCATCAAAATCGGAAAAGAAATAGAATCCCAATAAATTTTTTTTTTTTATTTAAAATAAATTTTATTTATTTATTTTATGTAATTACAATCTAGTCTCCTGGACTAATGAGCAATTTGTTTCTGACTTAATTTACTAACTTATATTAATCTTTGGCTTCTTCTCATTAGCGTTCCATAGTGTCTGGTAAATTGAGTAAACCACATCTTTGTAGTGGATTTTAGAGCAGCACAATGCCGTTTAAGCTAACAATTACACCAGCTCAAAAGGTTTGGTTCTTTTAAGTCTGCGTTCTAAGTTTGTGTTGCATAGGAGCTGAATTACCTCAATGGTCACATGTTGCCGGAACCTTTTTTCATGTCTCCGCGCTTTTTCCTAAATTTCATTTACGATGAGGTTCACTTTAAGGTCCCTATGTATATCATTGTTCCTGACATACCAAGGTGCATCAACGATGTTCCTTAACCCATTAACGCCCAAAAAATAACTACCTGTACAAAAACTTTCAAACTGCGATCACAGGGTGACAATAAGTAAAGGACATATGTACATAAAACCAAAGTTTGAAAGAAAAACTATTTATTTTCAAGAAAAAATGAGCGTCCTTAACTTTGATTCGTCTACCGGTTTTACACAATAAATGTCGAAAGCGTAACAATATCCACTCGAACTGCTTATGATCCAATTTTTGTAAACCCGTGCCTCACACTGGTTACCGCTGGGATTCATCAATTGAATCATCCTTGTGAAAAATAAGCTTACTGGCAAAACTGTTCCCTAAGCATATTTATAAGCGGTCTTACTTTGAACATACGATCTTTTGAAATTCCAATTTCCTTATTGTTGGTCAAATGAAAATATTTTTTTGATTTCAAGGCTGATTCTTTTAATCGAACGACCAATAATCGAGAAACAAAAATATTTTAAATCCGTTAGATTCGAAGAATTTACGTTAAACGAGTACGGCGGGCGGAAATTGGTTAATACCATGTTCTGAAATCTTTGGATGATATTTACGTTGCTCTGTTTGGTACAACCCCAAAGTTGAATACCATAAGTCCAAACCGGTTTCAATATTTGCTTATAAAGTAGAAGCTTGATGTATGTTGATAAAGAAGAGTTCCTTCCCATCAGCCAATACATCTTTCTGTATTTAAGTCTTAGTTCTTTATTTTTCTTCTTGACGTGTGCTTTCCATTGCAATTTAGTATCCAGGGTCATGCCGAGATACTTAGCTATGTTCGCCTACAGCACTATTTCTCGATTTATGGTAATCGGGATATGTTCCAATCGGGATCCATATGGAATCCCAAAAAAAAAATCCCAGCTACACAAAATCCCAAAAAAAAAATTAATCCCAAATACAAAATAGAAAAATCCCAAACTAAAAAATCCCAAACTGAAAAATTCCAAAATAAACATTCCCAAAGTAAAATTATACTTAAGTACATATTTCAATAATTTTATTGATATTATTTATTTAATTTATGAGATGAATGTTATAAGCTATATTTTTTAAGTAATCAATTTTAGTTGTCATCAACCGTTTTTTTTGCTTACACCTTTTAACATTTCGCCTAAGTTTAGGAAATTGTTCAGCTCTTTTAATTTTTTCATAAGTGGTTTGTGATAAAATAAGCTCCTTCCTTAAATCGCATATAATTTTATGAAGACCACTGTTTCGTTTCCCCCACGACCACTTTGAGCCGTCGATGCCAGGCTTCTACGCTATTTTGAGTGCGCGGAAAGTTTTCCTTCCATGCATCTTCAACGGACCAAAAACTAGGATCATATCGGGGGCCAGTTGTGTGGTTGAGCCCGGAAATATAATTAATTTTTATCCATTTGCAATTTTTTTTGGAATCCGGATCGTTGAAGTGGTTATATAACTCCTTAAAATAATTTCTAATTTTGATATGAGGGACAAAAGCAAGGCTTTTAATCATTCAAATTTCCAAACTAAAAGTTTCGTTCTTTCCATATTTTGTTTTTAGTTTTGACATTTGAACCTGACGCCAAATAATTTGCCTAAAGTGAAAAAGGCACCCTTTAAATTCGGTTGAGGGGAAAAACTCACTTGATGAAACATGAATAGTTTTTTCGAAATCACAGATAATTCACTTTGGATGAAATGGAATGTTGTGATCTGCTGCTATCCGATGAAGTTCGAAAAAAATTCCAAATAACATTTTTTGCTTTTCTTGCTCGTTAAACAAAACACGAGAGGGATTATTTGGTCATCATATTTTGCGTGAATACTGAACAACTGTGCCATAATTGTCGGAACTACATGAAAAGTGCCGTCCATTAGCCAGCAAAACGAATCAGATAACATTTTTATATTATTTGATTTCGAGTAGATTTGTTGGTTCTTTATATTCATTTCCCCGAATTCTTTTAATTTTATTATTTTGTGATCGCTCATTTGGAAGGTAAATACGAGATACTGGATCACAATTTACAGTTACTTTCCGAATTATTATCGATGGTGGCATTGCAGTAGATGTAGCTTAGTTTTTTAAATCATTATTTGCTTCTGCAACATCCACATCCGCAGCACGTGGGTCATGCGAATGTTCCGATTGTTTTTCAACTGCTTTATGGATAATAATCTTCCACTGTTGTCGTCATCTTGCTTTTGCAAAAAAAAAATTTCCTGTTAGCACATCTCCATTTAAAAATATTGTCTTTTTCATTCTCTAGATAATAAGCATAACTGTTATGGAACAATTTTTTTCACCCTTATTACTTGTTATAATTCTCATATTTTTGGAAAATCCTATATTCACCAATGATTTGAGAAAAACTATAATAAACACACATAAAAGTCACAGTTGTTTTCATATCCAGCTTGCTAGATTTTACAAATTCATGTCGGTTTAATATACGAGTATTACCCACCAGACAATCGCGCAAAAGTTAACTTAAATTACATGAAAATATATGCGAATTGACAAAGTCGACGGACGGAGCGCATTAGAACAAGTACTAAAATTAAATTATTTTCAATATTTCACGCAAGAACGGATTGAAGTGTCACTTTGTGAAAACTACAAAATGAGAGACATTCTTGTGAAGTTAAATGCTTACAAATTGAAGTGACACCAATCACATTAAACGACATTTATGTACCTAAATGTTTAGTTATAAACTGGATTAATAGATTTTATACTATGAAAAGGGGTTTACAAAATAGAATTTATTGCATCGAATAGTTTAACATTATGTATTAAGGGTTATAAAATAGTTTTAGGCCATGTTAGATAGTTTTAAATTTTTTTATAATATCAAAAACGTGCGACGAGATTGTCAGCAAAAATTTTATTTTTACAGTACTAAATTAATTTTTGCGTTCCTTGCGTAACTCCGTCTGCGTTTCGTCGAGATTGTCTCTACCTTTAAAATTAACAAAGTTTTAATGGTATATTAAACAGTTTCTGCTCTTCAATATATGTATATGCTTATTGAATTTATCATAAAAGAATAAAATCCAATTATCAATTGTTGATATTATTTATTAAAACATCCCAAAAATCCCCTTTTAATAAATATTATCTATGGGATGCCATCATATTCCCGAACGGAAAAATCCCCCAAAAAAATACCGAAAAATACAAAGTAAACTGCCCCATCGAAAGGGAAGAAAGACCCCAATAAATTTTTGGTAGCTAAAAATATGAAAACAAAAGGGATCTACATAATTTCATGTCATGGAAAGGACCAATGCTAAGCGGCTTTGAGGAGTTTTTTATTTTAGTATGTGAAATACAAACGTAAATATTTTTACAAATGTTAATATTTTTGAAATTTTTCTGACGTTTCCCTGTCATCCTTGCGCAAAGGGTCCAATGCTAAGTGGCTTTGGGGATCTCTCTATTTTAGTATGTAAATTATTATTAAAAATACAAATCGTCAGGGCGAGGGTTTGGGGGCGGCAGCCCCTATCCTCCAAGGTATAAAACGAATTAAAATAAATATTTGTTATTTTTAGAAAACTTGGTTTTTTGGGATTTTTTTATTTTGAATAACGGTACCAACCCATTATCTATAGTTGATAATGGGATTTCTTTATTTGGGATTTTATTAAATGGGATTTTGTAAATTGAGATTTTGCTGATTGGGATTTTAAAATTTGGAATTATGATTTTGGGATTTTATATTTGGGAATTTGATTTTGGGATTGCATACCCAACCCATTCGAATCGCCTGTTTGTAAAGTTGATATGAACTGATTTAGTCTGATGTTTTATTCGCCATCTTCTTGTTCATGGATAAATTTGAGTTATTGTTGATTGTAACTTTTGTGTTGATTCTTCATTGCTTTTGCCAACAGCTAAGATCGCCGTGTCATCTGCAAAAGTCGCACTGTGTTTTTTTCTAATTCGGAATTTTGAATGTTTTAAGCAAAATCGTAAAAGTTGTGAAATTTTGCAACTTTAAATAGTTTCTTCAATAAATCCTTAAAAGTAATTATAAATTGAAAAATATTTGATATTTTTCAATTGAATGAAGAAAAATACGCCAGAAATACTTATTTCGAAATTTGTATTCAACATTTATACATGTATTAGTTTTCACTATACTTTTACAAAACCATTTTTTGATGGTGTATTCTGGCAAAAAATTTTCATAAAATTTTTCTTATCAAATTTCTTTTATTATTTTTAGCTTCTTGCGATTAAATATGATAAAATATTTTCGTCGTATAAATGAGGAGTGTCTGATCAAAAGTAGCTATTTACATTTTCCAACATGTAATTATTTTTTGTTCTATAATTTTTTTTTCGATATCAGAATTGACCAAAAGTGGCTATTTCTCTATCAAAAATGTTCATAAATTCAGCAACAGTCGAAACAAGCTATTTACTACAAAAAAGTAATCCTTAAATGTGCGTTTAAAACATTTAGAGATCAAAACAAAATATTTTTCGAATAATGTAAATAACCACTTTTGATCAGACACTCCTCAAATATTATAAATGGCGGGAAATAAATATAATAGGAGGGTTAAAATTAATAAAATTTTAATAAGTGACTAAGAATTTTTGTACCATCCAATGCAACTTATGTAATCATAATATAAATTATGCAGTTTTCAAACGAAACAAAGAAATTGACTGTATTTAAGGGGCGGTATCGTTATAAACAGAGTACGTTAAAAGTGGATTTCACTGTAAGTACATATTTAGCAAAAAATTTGAATGAAATCATTTTATATTACGCCATTTGACCCATTCGGCCCTTCGACCCATTCGGCCTTTCGACATTCGGCCCTTCAACCCATTCGGCTAAAAAGACAAGCTTTTGAAATCTTTCATACGTCAAGTAAAATACTAGCAATTAACCTAAATGTGAGTATAGGTATCAGCGCGAACGACGTTTCTTTAACGCTCTGTATCTCAGTGGATATTGAAGATCAAATACTGGTAGTGCTAAGTAGTGCTAATAGAGTCATAACTTTAATTCAATACCTCAGACAAGAACACCACTTGTTAATAATACCAAACAAGGACTGTTTTTTTATAAACATCTATTAAAACCTTAAAATAAAACAAACCATTTGTTTCTTCGATTTTATTATTTATTTTATTTTTTATTTATTTATTTCTCTTAACCATACATAAGAAAAACATTAAAATATACGATTTTTTTTTTTATAAACTCATACAAAAAATGTGGTTAAAAAGATTGGATAATCTTTGTCAAAAAGACAGTTTCGATTCACCCAAGTGTTAAAAATTAAATTTACAAAAATAGTATAATAATGACAAAAGAAAAGAACCACAGTAGATTAATAAAGAAAAATTAAATTATATAAAACAAAACTTATTTAGCAAACATAAACCCCACATCTTTAGTTTCAAATATCCAATCTTTGACCAAACCCAAAAATTTCCTATCATAAATCATCGTCCTTATATGAGGCGTCAACCGATTAAAAAAAGTGGGCGCAGAAACTATATAATATTTACGAAATAATTCAGATGAAAATGGCGGAACAGAGTACAAATTTCGATAATTATTTCAAACTTGATATGTGGAAACAATTCGCGGCAACCGATGACTACTTTGCAAAAAAAAAACAATCTCAAGACTTTAAAAATATATAGGTGCTGTAAAGGCAAAATTTTGCAGGCATTGAAAATAGGCCAAGAATGATCGTATCGACGCTTGAAAAACATAACCCGAATAATATACTTTTGTAAAATTAATAGCGATTCAATGGTATCAAAATAAACTCCACCCCAACATGGTAAACCATAACTGAAGCGAGAGTCCACGCAAGCAAAATAAAAATTGAGTAAAACATTGGCTGGACAAAATTTATGTATCAAATAAATTACACGTAATGCAGAATTAACTTGATTTTTGACAGTTTGAACATGTGATTTCCAGTTTAAATTTGCATCAACGTTCAATCTCAAATATTTAAATAAATGAACATTTTCAATTTTAATGCACAGGCTGCTACAATTGCGTAAGTCACAATTACGTACATGATAAAAAATCTTCGGGATGAAACTTCGATAAGGATCACCAATCAATTTGAAGAACATTACCTTAGTTTTTTCACTTAAGAGCAAGGAATGATTATCAAACCATGTGCGAAGAATTTTCATGTCAGAATTTGTTTGGTTCGTTAGGTCATTTCGAGCGATAATTTTATTTGAAAAATATTTTTTAAAAAACATGAGGTTACTCTAATGAACTCCGGTTCTTTGAGCGGCCTAATAATGGGTGTTCTATCTCTAGAATTGGTATCTCTTGATTTCTTTGGAACACCCTTTACATTTATCTTAGGAGCACATGTAATTTACATAAAATAGCGTCTATCACGATTTGAATCTTACTAAAATAATGTGTATAAAGTCCACCAGTAATTTGAATAATAATAAATTATTGTAAATTTTATCTCATTTTAGATATATGAAACCATTTTTAACGCATTCACGTCCAACCCTATTGGAAACGTTGCCAAATTGTTGTAATCCGCTAGCACGATTGCTAACAACAACCGAACAGTTAACTCAGGTAAGTTTATCATCCAATTAAAAAATATAAACACTTAAATTTAAACTATTTTGCATGAAGTATGTAATACTAATCACTAACATTTTATAACTAAAACAAAACAAACACTCAAAATAGGATGGCCAAACGCGTAGAGCTGATTCAGATTCAGATTTATGTTTAGACGATGATGATTATCGTAGTAATGCTGGTGGTGATCATCAACAGCAACATATGCGTAGAAATTCAATAAGTCGTGTAAGTATACGTCTTGTTTCTGATGACCGTAATACATTTTTAGCAAGTTATAAGAATCGTGAATAAAAAATTTACCAAAAAAGAAATCAAAAATAAAAAAATTAATTTAATTAATGAGATAATTAACTAAATATACTATTTACTAAATAATTTTAAAAACTAAAAAAAAGACTTAAGGAAAAACATTTTCTTTTAAAACGTTAATTTAAAAAAAATACCAGTAGAATTTATTTTGTTTTATTTATTATTATACTTATTTTATTTAATTAAAAACTTTTTACTAATTTGCATGCAAATCCTTTTTTCTAATCTAAAATCAAAATTACAAATAGATTTTTGTAAATGTGATCGATTTTTAATACAAAACAAAACACCGGAAGATAGAAATCTAATTTGTAATTTGGAATTATTTTATTTAACTTTTATTTAAAGAAATAAAACGAACAAATTAGGTAAAATAATTAATTAAATGAACCAAAAACAATACAGTGTGCTAATTATTGTTAATTATGATTTTATGTAAATGCAGTGCCATTCAATTTTACGAGTATTAATAAAAAAATTAATTAAATAGTTTTTTTAAAAAAAATATAATGTTAAAAACTATAATTAGCGAAAATTAAACAAGATAACGTATATACACTTAGATTTTAATTTATAAATATTTATTTTTTATTTAAATAACACAAATATTTATTTGAATTTTTGTTTGTTTAATGTACATTAAGTTTTGGTTTGGATGAATTAATTAAATATTATATTTATTGTATGTATTTATTTTATTGGTGGTAAAAGGAGTATTATTGTTCAGATAAAATATTATTAAAGTAGTATGTATCTATATAATTTTATCAGCGCCGACACTTCTCCTAAGTTTTTATATTGAAAAGTTGTTATCGCATTATGATACACGATTCATGGGCTAGTTTTATAGATGAAAATTAAACATTTAAATCTATTTTCTTGGTGATCGTTGATGACACCAAATATAAAATTCGTTACTTGTCGTGAAATCGAATTGAGAAAATCAAGAAATTATAAATTCAATTTTCCCCAATCAATTTGTCCGATTATCGAGTAAAATAATTTAACAATGGGAAACATCGATATAACACAAAGTTTATTAATAAAATAATCTGTGAATTTATAAAATTTATAGTGTTAACATTTTATAGTAGTTTCAAATAATTATTCACCTAAATTTAGGCAATGTCATACAAATTTGTTACATAAATATGCATACATTTATTACAAGGGCATCAATTAAAGATTTTACATTGTTAAGTAAAAGGATTCAAACCCAATGAAAGCTAACAAGACAGCGTAACTACACCTACACAAAGTGAAACCACTACTATGAGGTAATTCCATATAATTATTTGATTTTAAACTTTTTGGAAATTTTCGACTCTGTATAAAATATTCAGGATTAGCAAGATTTTAGTTATTATGGCCTCTAAGCTATTAATCGAAATAGCATTTCACTGCCTAATAGTGATTTTTATTTTGTTAAAATATGAGTTGTTTGTTATTCAGTTTCAAATGCCATCAACCAACCATAATGGCAGTCGTCAACGTGTTTAACCCTCGGTTGACAAGTTATAATTTGAAGAGATTACATTTTCCGTTCAACCATATCGCTGCCAGTATTGCAAATCCAATTGACATAAACTTCGATGGTTGGCAGTACTACAGTTGGTTGTTTTACGCTTAAAGATTTAAGTTCAACTAAGTCATGGATTAATTAACCAATAACATTTTTTTGAGTAACATATATTTGAACGTCCTCAAAAAGTAATTCAGATGGCCCAAAATTCATAGTAAAACCGCCGTTTGCATTTTTAATCTAATTGGCTTTTACGAATTGCACATTGGTTACTATTAGATGGTTTTTTACCCAGAATTCTTACGGACAGCAAGTACGGAATAGCTCAAGGATATAGTGCCGATGTGTGCTTTTTCCCTGGGAGTTAATGGCATCTCTTCTCGGGGGTGAAAATCAGTACATCCAAAATAACCGCAAAAATTGATAGAGGGGTGAATTCTAAGCAAAAAATGTTTTATGAAGTTCTTTCGATGAATCAATATTTTTCGAGTTATTCGCGATTGAAAATGTTGATTGTGCAGATTTTTTTTTATTGAAAAAATGCTAAAAGTACAAGAGAATTCGGGCCCGAAAAATGTTTTGAAGTAAGTAATTTTCATTGGTGATGCTATGATTTAACCGGTCAACGAAATTGCATATTAGCGATATCCTAGTACATAACGCTAATTATCTACTATCGATCGATTTACCCCAATTAAAATTAAAATAACGGTGTCATATTTTGAAATATTTTAGGAGCGCGCTAAATCCTTTCTATCATTATCATGGATGACATAAAGTTACCGTGTCGTGTAACGTAAAAAGCGCACTAAGGTTGTGTACAGCAGCGGTTCTCAACACCGACGGCCCCTAATATATTCGATTTATTTTCTGCGGATTTCGTGGCACTTATGTTAAAAATTATTAACTGGAATAAGTTCCAGTTTTAGAAAAGAAAATTAAAAAATATTCAATACGAATTTTTGTAGACTTTCCGTGGACCATTAGAAATATGCACGGGCAACTAGTAGTCCGCGGACCACATATTGAGAAACATGGGTTTACAGGATATATTAAAACCACATGTTCTCTATACGTGATTACACGATATATTGAAAGTTGAAACCACTTGTTCCCTACATCAACGCCTTCCAATTCATTCCATAGAAAAATTTTAGTCATTGTTCGATATCTAGGTTCACACCAAACGACCGATGATAAAGTTTGCTTGTTTCATTCCTTACTGAATAACTATCTTCAAACAATATTTTTTATGGAATTTATGAAATTCTGCGAAACGTTCACTAAATTTAAAATAATTTTAATAATCGTGTAGCGTTTCAATTATTCGATCCGCAAGATTTTTCGTTGAAAAACCGTTTAGAAAACCGACGTAAATGTACATTGTTCAACATAATCCGTTCATTGTTACAAAATAATACCCTAGACAGATAGTGGTTTAATAAATCCGATTTAGTTAAACTCTTAAGAACGTAATATACTAAAGCAAGAGTATGTTGTGCTGGTTCGATAAGCATCTGTGTGAATATTTTCTTCTAGAGTTTTTTTTTTATGTTCAATAGATAATGTACAGGGTTTTCCAATAAGGGCTTGACAATTTTTTTTTTTAAATAAAACGCAAACCATTTGAGATACGTCGAAAATATTATTATTGGCTGCTCAAAGTACAATCAAAACATTTATGTATGGAATTCGACATCGTTCATATGTCCTTTCACGGGAACGTTTGCATGTGTCGATTCGTTGAACTCAATTTTCGATGAGTCGGACACACATTTCGATGGAAACGGCCGCTATCTCTCGTTCAATATTCGCTCTAAGCTCCTCTAACGACGCCGGCTTGTTGCCATAGACTAATGATTTAACGTAGCCCCATTCAAAAAACTCTAGGTGTTAAATCACACAATCTAAGCGGCCAATCGACAGGACCATTTCTGAATATACCACGTTCATCGAATTTTGATTTCAATAAGTCGATTGTTAGATTGTGCCGCTGTGTGGTATGTCGCACCGTCTTGTTGAAACCACATATCATTAATGTCTAGCTCATGCAATTGACTAAAGAAATAACGTTGCGTCGTCTCAGGACTAGAGTACGCTAACCACCAAATTGCCATTTTTCGGGTTTTGCTGGTTTCTGAGGTTTTAAAACATCCACTTTCGTTTTACGCGTATTTACGTTTTAATCAGACTACCCATTCCTGAGGGAACTGGTTTTGTGTTTTCCGCTATCCACCATGTCGTAATGCCCTCGCAAACTTTAATTTTCATTTTTCTCAAAATAATGATTTTGTCTCTGTAGCGATCTCCATTGACTGTAATGTGACGGTCATTTTCATCAACGAAAGAAAACGGTACAATGACCTCACCAGCATGAAAATCACACCATACAGTTATTTTTTGTGAATGAAGTGGTGTTCTTGAAGCACATGAGAGTTTTCACCTGACCAATAACGCATATTCTGTTTGTTGACGAAGCCACTTAGCCAGAAATGCGCTTCATCACTGAAGATGTGTTTGCGATGAAATTAGTCATCTTCTTCCAATATTTCCAAAGCCCAATCCGAGAATCCAATCGTTCCTATGGTCGACTGGCTTTAGTTCTAGTGTTAATTTTATCTTATAAGGGTGCAAGCCAAGAAGTTTTCTCAAAATTCGCCAAAGTGTGGTCTGAGCGATGCCCAATTCTTGAGAACGCCGTGGAATCGACTGTTTGGTTCATTTGCGACGGACGCTTGCCGGCAGCAATATTTTCGGCACTTCAAGCAACCCGTTGTCTCACTGGCACGGAAACATCCGACAGCGAATATTTAAACTCAAATTTTTTCACTAGATTATAAATTGCTTGTCTACTGGGACGATAATTACGACCAACAATTGGAATTAACGCTCTTGAAGGTGCAGTTTTGGCGGGTTCGTATGATGCGTGACCTACTAACGTTCCGTTTAGTGTAGACGTGAGGCCACGCGTGTCTATCGACACTAGGTACACAGAGAAGTGTAGTTTGTTAGCGTTGCGCTCTATTCACACAGTACTACTTACTTCCTCAATTAATAACGCTTATATTTTATAATGAGTTTTTATTTCTGATTTGATTAAATTTATTATACAGACGAAGTTATTTATAATTCAATTAAAATTACGTATACGCATCCTTTTATTTTTTTGAACGTACAACGATTCGTGTCGATTTTTCAAGTTGTTCTTGTTTTTATTTTCATCGAAACCTTTTATTTTTCGCAGCGCTAATTACATTTTTGGGCAACTGGGATACTAAGTTGCTATAAAAATGTACATTGTGCATTTACTAAAGTGTTTCTAACAATAAAAATGTGCACTGTGCGAATTAATTTGGATCAATTTGTAAGATTTTGTGAGTACCATAATTGGCTTGTGGTGTAGTGACAATCACGCCACACACTCCCCTCCCAGTGAAATCGTACGATACTGTCGCAGAAACACATTGGTAATTTTATTTCCCTACCCGATTTGGTACTATTTACCTTGTTTTGTTGGACATACTGCGGGGTGTCTAGATTGAATGTGACTTTCTAGCTTGGTGTGGAGATTTGACCGTTATTGCTCGTGCTTGGACTGTGTTTTTCACTTAAGGCACCCTCTGGTAATGGAGCCTCCGAATTTTCCCGATAACAGGGTTTCAGTCTGTCTATTAAAAACTTTTTTTTTCTTGCCGTTGATGTGGATATCGAAAAATTGTTCATAGCGTTGTGTTACTTGGTATGGCCCAGTGTACGGTGGTTGTAACGCTTTCCGTACCGCGTCTGTTCTTACGAAGACGTGACTGCAGGAGTGTAATTCTTCACTTACGAAGTCTTTATCCTGGCTGTGTCTTGATGCTGGTTGCGTGTGAATTCCTTGATGTGGTCTTTAAGTGTTTTTATGAATTCCGTTTGAGGTATGCCGGTTTTGTTTGTGTCTAGGAATTAACCCGGTATACGTATGGTACTGCCATACACTAGTTCTGCTGATGTCATCTGTAAATCCTCGCGGAATGCTGTTCTTAACCCAAGTTATATTGGTGGTAATATCATCGTCCAATCCGGTCTATCGTAGCTTATTATGGCCGCCTTTAGTGTTCGGTGCCATCTTTCAATCATTCCGTTACATTTTGGGTTGTAACTATTTGTTGGCTTCCTTTCGAATCCCAATAATGCGGACAATTCGGCGAATAGCTCCGACTCGAATTACGATCCCTGGTAATTCCCTGAATCCGGGCATGCCGAATCTAGCAATCCAGACTGAGTACACTGCCCAAGCTACTGTTGATGCCACTATGTCTGGAACTGGAATGACTTCGACCCAACGTGTATACCGGTCTATCAATGTAACACAATATCGCTGATTATTTGATATTGGTAACGGGCCAACGATGTCTAGGGGCACTTCCAAGAACCGACTGATCGTGTTGTTGTAGCTACCTGTTGGTGATTTGGTGTGCCTGTAGATTTTTGGTTTTTGACAATTTATACAATTTTTTGCCATGTCTCTCGGCCAAATTACATTGTCAGTCAATAACTTGACCGTAGCTTTGATCCCGGGGTGTGCCAGATTGTGAATTGATGTGAAAACACTTTTTCTGAAATTTGCCGGTATAAATGGCCGTGTTTTTTTTGTTGAAACATCGCAATATAATTTTTTATCCGGGTTGATGAAAGTGATTGGGATTTACTGTAATACCAATGACGTATTATTGTTGATTAATAATTCTGTCAATTCTTCGTCTTCGATCTGTGCATCCGCTATGGCCTCGTAATTTATATTTTCTTGTATCGTTATTTCATTGATTCTGGATATCGCGTCTGCTACTACGTTGTCTGCCCCTGCTACGTGTTGAATGTCCATTGTGAACTGACTGGCCGATGTAATGCAAATGTCGGAATTACCGTGGTGAAGCTTTTTCGGGGTTTTGTTTAAACGCATATCGCTACGCGTCCCAAAGACTGTCACAAGTCCAAAAAAATTGTTTTTTATTTTATTTTAGAATATGGTTCTTTTGGCATAGAGGTATTGTTTAAATAAATAAAATTAGTAAATTCTTTATCATTTTTATAATTAATTAATAAAAATGAGTTATGACCATTTTAGATTACCTAAATTTTTATCTACAAGACTGTTATAAATAAAATGTAATTATATTTTAGACAAAATAATGCAAAATTTAGTTGTAATATTTTATTTTTAACTGTCACATCTCATTTATGACAAAATTTCTTACTATTATTTCTGCCCAATATTTTCCGTAAGACAGTAACATAATAAATGAAGTTCTATATTAGAAAAGAGAGAGAAGAAGCAAAATGGAAATCAATATTCAAAAAAGATTACCTACAAACAAAACTAGAAAATCTCAATAAAAGCAGTGGTGGCAGGCTTGTTAGTGCTATACCATATTTTAGTCGTTCTGCGAGTGCTGATGCTAGTTTTTCATGGTCGCTTCAGTTTTATTTTATTCCGACAGGTAGTGCTTTCTCTCTTTCTCTACATTTACAATCGTCAATACGTTTTTTAGTTATATTGGGATTGTGCAATAATTTCAAGGGTTTTTTTTGTAAAAAATACTTACTGTGAATAAATGGTTACAAATTGATCATTGAAAATATTGTCCATCGCTTGCCAGTACTTTTTCCCATCTTTCTGGTAATAGGTGGATTCTACGTCGAAAGAACGACACATCTTTAGATACTATCCACAAATCGACGCATTTTTTGGTATCCTCATAAGATTGGAGGCCGAGCGTTTTCATATTGGAAACCCACTTTGTCATGTCTTTTCGCGTAATCTGGCCGTTTTTGCGTCAACGGTAGGCTCAATTGCGTCAATTGTTGATGGTTTCGGTGGGTTTGAGCAGCTCATAATGAAAAAACGTTTTCTTCTGTGGGCTACAACTTCGAACGGTATCAAATTTATTCCTGCAAGTTCTTCCGTGTGACTCGGGTCTTCATCGAATCAAACTTTTTCGGCTGGTTTGAACCTTATCAAGATCACCTCTCTTATAGCGTTAAAACCTCACATGTTGAAATCGATACAGCATAAGTTTCCAAAAGCATTCGTTGACGTTCAGCAGCATTTTTCTTCAAATGGAAGCAAAAAAGCAAAGCTTCCCACAAATTGCGTTTTGTTTGCTCAAAATTCGACATATTCAACACTCAAAAAAGTGATGTCTTTGACACTTCGACAAAATAACATAAACTGAAATCTAAAGCCACGGCATGATACTTTGACATGAAGTTAGCAACGATATTACCTGATGTGATATAGTACTAGTTACGCCACCTTTTGAAAATCCCATAAAATGAATGCACAATTTTGGAGGAAACTTGAAATAAATTTACGTTGGGATGCCTTTGAATTACAAGCACACAGTACAAATATTACAATTTTTGGATTATTTTCATCGATTTAAAAACAAAAAAAAACATTTATTAGATACAGTCGGGAAATTATCATGAAAAAATTATTGTAGTATGTATTATGGCAGCAAAATTAAAAAAATACTATTAAGGGGAAAATTTCTCAGATAAATATCACAAATTATTATTTATCAATGTATTACCACAGTATTCGGAATGGGGCTTAGATGTTGAGAACAAACATAAATTATTTTAAGGTTTAAATATTCAGGAAATTTTATATAATAGTTCAAAACTTACCAAGCTTGTTACTGTGTGAAAATATAATGGTTATAGGTTTTTTCTGTTTACAATCCTTACAAGTTTCCTAGTATATTGATTGAACTTTGTTTGAACGCTTCTTAGACTTCTTAGACATTTTGCGTACATCCGTTAATCTAAATCGGTCGGTAATTCTTAACGGTCTTTTTGTTTTAATTAAAGTTTTAGAATTTTTTTTTTAGTATTTCCGACTCTTTCGAAACCATGTTTGAAAAATACTTAGCCCAATTAGATTTAGTGCATGGGGCCACATTTGCTTTTAAATTTAAAATTTTCGAACTTGATAATTTTAACACAATTGTACATTTTTTTCCAGAATTCAAATTGTGAATATTATCCGATTTTTCAAATATGAACTTCGCGTTTTGGGGTCTCTTCATAACAGGTGGGGAGCTTTAGTAAATATAGTCTTATCTAATATGTATAACGATAATTTTATGTATCGGGATCATATTACAGAAATCTGAACACTAAAAATTACTCAACGCACAAAATAATAGTATCAGTAATCCAACCATAACACATTAACAAAATTCATTTCGATGCTTGTTTGTTGCTTGAACTAATCACTTTCTATTATATGAATTCTGTAATTATTTTATTTATTATTTTGATGATATAGTTATCTTAATTATTATTTTTTTGTATACTTATTGTGATCGACATTTATTGCAGAGTATGAAAGCAAATTCATCATAAAAAATACACAACAAACAAATTTTTATTTTATTTTTAAGTTGCTAAATATTATTTAGTGTTTATTATTTTATATAAATAAAACAAATTATTTCTGTGTTATGTAATTACAATTATTAAAAATTTTAAAAAAAAAAACATTAATAAATAAGGAATTTTAGTAATATAGCGACACGTAAATATGATAGACTCGAAATATTTGGGAAATACAAATTACTAGAATTTCTTTAAGCGCTATATAACAGATATCAATGTTTTTGAAACACAAACACACCTTATCTCTGTGCTTTCAAGCTGCATAATTTTTTGTTTGTTAAAAATGTTTGTCTCTTAATTTTCACTTTTATAATAATTGTTCCTGATAATTCTGTGATTTGAAAACTCTCTAGCCCAAACATTTAGTTTATGTTAGTTATTTTGATTTTATTTTGTTGTCTATCAATAATTACTATCTACTACAATATATTAGATTTACTACATTAGAAATATACAAATACACTTAGAGATGGTAGCAATAGATAATAGAATAATCAGGTTACCATTGTAATCGATCTTAAAATATGGCTTGTTCGTAACACCATGCAATTTGTTTGTAATCTAACAGAACTTAGTAAGCCCTCACTCATGATTATTTAATAAAATGTATTTTTTTGATTAAATACATAAGGATATACATAAATTAGAGAACAGTTCATAATTTATTTTAAAACGTCTTAATGTAAACGAATTCTAAAGATCATTCAAGGTATTCAACATTAGTAGTAGGAAGGACAATTCAAACATAAAAATCGCTAATTCTGCTGAATTAATGTGAGCTTTCTCCGATATCAATTTAAAATACATTGATTTGAAAAATTCATCAACTTCCGATAAAGAGCTGTTCCAGCAATAACCCCAGAATGATAGAGAAGCATTACTACAATACAAAAATATTCTTTTGGTTATTCTTAAAATTTTTTGAACTAATTTACAAATATTAGAAAGGGAAAAAAGGAATTTGTAAAATAAATTATGTGACACATTTTCCGGCACCACATTATTATAGTCCCCAAAATTCTGTTAGAATAAATACAATGAACAAAGATTCCCCACAAATGTGCCTGATTGTTTAAATGTTTTGCCACCATCTCTTCAAATAAAATAGGATATGGGTTGAAATATTAGATTTACAGTAAAATATATAATACAAATTAAATTAATAATAATAATAATAATTATAATACAAATAAAATAGAATAAAATTATATTACTCCTACCTTACAAACAAACAAACAACCATACTCTCCACTACACAAAAATTAGCTGGAAATACTGGATGTTGCACAGAGTCCAGTTACAACTAGAATCCGGCTTCCTGGGTTATGTGGTAAAAATCTATAAAAAGGATCTATAAAAACTATATTTATATAATTAATTAATTATAATAAATAAAATTCTTAATTTTTATTTTAATTATTATTATTTGTTTTGGCTTATTTTAAAAAATCGGTTTTAAAAAGGAAATAATATAAAATATATATACGCTTATCTTGTGATTTTTTTTAAAAATCAAAATCATTTTGAATTTTGCAAATTTTTAAATAAATTTTTATTTCATTTTAATTTTTTTTTTTTTTAAATATGTAATATTGTTAAAGATATAAAAATAATTTTAATATAAAATAAAATGAACCAATAAATATAAAAGAAAAATGTCATTTTCATTATAAAAAACGAATTAATTTTTAATTTATGTAATTTTAGTTTATACATTTCTATAAAATAGAAATAAATTTGTGTTATAAATTTAATTTAATTAAAATATCTAATTTTGTTCTTTATAAATTTATATACATATATAATTCTACTAAATGTAAATTTATTATTAATAAAATTATTTGTTTAATTATTTGTATAAATGGCTGTGATTTATTGAAAAGCCACATAAAAATAAAAATTAATTAAATTAAATTCACATCATTGTTAAATTAATTTTGTACAGACATCCCTCGCATTGCGTGATTTCTTTTTTACGATTTCGTTTTAGTGTAATGTCAAAAATAAATAATAGTATATGTTTACGAAAATAACAAAGATTTCTTTTCGTAAGCAGAGATGGTTTATTTTTAATACGCTACATATAGCAAAATTTCGTAAAAAGAACTCGCGCATTGCAAGAGATAACTGTATTAGGCACTATTATTATTCATTAAATTACAATAAAAAATTAATGTTCCTGTTACGTTAAACAAGTACAGTTTTTCTGATTCTGGTACCTTGGGCTTATTTGTAACTAAATTATGTATGGCTTAGCGCCAAACGTTGGAACAGTCAACACTCTTTAATGTACATATTTAGCTGTAAGGGAAAGTTTTGTCATTTTTTTAAATTAAATAAAATGTTTTTTTTTTCTTTTTATTTATCTGATGAATTCCGAGCTTCAAACCCGTATCTGTTCTTACTGTGTAGCACTTCATTATTGACTGATGAATCTTTCAAAGAAAAGTAAGCCAAACGAAATTTTTTAAAAGTTTGCGTTTTTCTGCCTGCACTACGGTTGTGCCTCTTTCGACACAGCGTCTAAATTGCACTTTTTCTTCGGTCATGTTCACACGTCGAAATGATTAAACAAATTGACTAACATACTTTTATATACGTAACCTACCATGGACCAATCTATCTAAAGAAATCGATTTTATAAAAAATTGTACTACAAACTAACAAAAAATAATGATTTTTATTGTATGTATTCAAAACAACAGAACTTTCCCTTACTACATCTAATAATAATACTTCATTGTTTATTAATTGTGTGGTACAAATGTAATTTATGTTGTTTTTAACTTTTTGTTTAAGTAAATTTGTAATTTATATAATTTTTATTGTAATCTCTATTATTATGATTATTATTAAATATTGTAAATAAAATACAAATAAAAAAACTATCAAAACATAAAATTTGTGACATAAAAATGATTTTTAATATGATCTTCATAAAATGTGAGTTTTTATACTTAGATATATAAATAAGGAATTACATTTTTTTAAAATGCTTACTTCTGATGAAGGAAGTAGAGAAAAGATGAGGAATTGAACTGAGCACCACAAAAAAAGATATTTATTCGCGCAAATCTCTTTTAAACATTGCACGAGCTGTGCGACAACTTATTGGTTGCACCAACAAATGCAAACCTTTTTCGTACAGCTAGCTCCCCTTCCCCTTTCTTTGAACTCTGACGATCTTCTTTTCTTTAATGTACTACAGTGCCGTCTCTTTTGATGTTACAATGCTGAGCATTTCGTGAGGAATTATCCAGCGGTCTTCTCCTTACATCAGAATTTGCATATCTCATAACTGCAAGGTCTTTGTTCTGTGAAGCTGCACAAGTTTTTTAGGTTTTTGTTTCAGTGCAACTTTATCGTATATCCAAAAATTCAAGATTACAACAATTGTACGATAATTTTGTGGTTAAACATTGAGCAGACGATAAAAATAAATGTATTGATCTTTGTTTTAACGTGAAACATTAAATTTTATTGCTTTAATAATCTTCCCAACAACTTAAAAAATGATACAAATTTAAAAGTGTTTAAAAGAAGGTAAAACCTCGATATAACGGACTAATTCGGACAAGGGTAATCCGTTATAGCCGATTGTCCGTTATATAAAAATATTCAATTTTTTTTTTTGAAAACTAGTAAAATTGATCTAAATTGAAATAAATCAACCAAATATTAATAAAATTTATTTCAAATATATTTATCACAAGTTCTATACTCCGAGTATACATATCCCAATATGTATTTTAAACTAATCAATTCTAAATTAAAAACTCCTTATTGATAAAATTTTTTTCCATTTATTCATCTTCGGATGAAGGTTCAAAAAACTATTACCTAATTTTGGATTGCATCTTTGATGTCTATTTCTCTAAAATTCCGAAAATGGGAGTCATCAAATAAACTCTACTAAATCATCGAGATAAGATTTTAAAACTGATAATTTTGTGTTGTTGCTTTCCGACTTGTCGCTTCTTTATCGGTATCATCACTCTCATTCTGATCTTCCAATGCAATTACCTCACTCGCTATTTCTTTTTCGGTTATTGCATGATACCCCAGCAGATCACCTTCATATACTTTCCATCACTGCGACACATCTTCCCCGACCACGTGTTCCCCATTATCCTGAATTATTCTGCTGGAATCGGTGCCCTTCCTAATCTACATCGGCTTCTTCATCGTTAAGCAATTTCTTCTAGCCATTCTCTAAAGTTCGAACTTTCATTCATTCCAAGCGGCCGCAAAATAAAAAAATGCTGATTTTAGGTTAAAGTTTTTTAAATTTTCTAAGAAACGCTGCCCTCTAGTGTCCTCTTCATCAAATTCATCTGGTAACACAACCATCACTTCTAGATTTTTTTTTGCGGTGTATACGTTTGGTGGCCAGAATTATTCGTTGGTCCATTAGATGGATAAGTGAAGTTGTATTTTTTGGTAAAAACCGTCTATTTTACATTAAATATTTTCCGATGGATGAGCAGGTGCATTGTCCAGAAGCAATAAGCATTTTTTTGTCATATAATTCTAAAAAATAAAAATAAAAATTTGTCCGGTATATCGAGGTTTTACTGTATGATTAATTATTGTAAATAAAATTTTTGAAAGTAATTAATTTAAGAATTTGTTTAAAAAAATGTCAATTTAATACCTAGTATTGTGTAATAAATAAATAACAATTGAAAATGTCGTGAAAATAACAATTGTTAATTTCTAGAACGAGTTTCATGCCAATCTGTGAAGAACAGAGTTAGTTCCAATTTTTAGAACCACATCCGAAACTGATATTGAAATTAAATTTTAATTATAGAAACAAAACAAAATAAGCCAGTTTCCAGAACTATATTTGGAACTCATATTGGAATTCCATTTGTGTATGTACATTATACAAATTCAAGTTTCGTTCCAATCTGTTGAGGAATGCAGAATCCCATTCAAATTAGTAACAACATCAGGACCTCATGTTAGAATCTAATTTTCATCAAACATACCGTGTTTCATTTTAATCGGATAAGAAATGGCGTAATTCCAATCAAACTGGAAATTTTCTAGAACCACACTCGGAACTCATTTTGGCATCTCATTTTCATCATACAAACCGAGTCTTATCCAAATCGGTTGAAAAATGGCTTAGTTCCATTCAAATACGGAATTTTCCAGAACCACATCCGGAACTCACAGTAGAATCTCATTTTCATCGTAAACACTGAGTTTCATCCCAGACGATTGAGAAACAGCTTAGTTTCATTTAAATTGGCCATTTTCCAAAACCATATTGGAATCCCATTTTTATCAAACAAGCCGATTTTCATCCCAATCGATTGAGAAATGACTAAGTTCTATTCAAACCGGCCATTTTTCAGATGCCATTAGGCTATTTTACCAAAATCCCATTGATAACAAAAGTCACAAAACAAGAAAGAAATAAAAAACAATGCAACCACAATAATTGGATTTTTTAAGAGAAATGGGACCCGTTCACCACTGGAGGACCCCTTAAACGAATTTTCCTGAAATCAATACAAGCCGAAAACGTTTCCTGTCACTCGAAAACCCCCCGTCAACAATTTTTATCAAAATCGATCGTGCCGTTTCCGAAACCCATGATACAAACAAACATATAAAAAATTTTATGACGTCTAAATATTAACATTTAATGTACATACTCGTATAAGTCAATGGCGGCTGCTGATTTAAATGTTGAAGCATGCAAACATCGAATTAAATTTTTTTTTTAGCAATTTTAAGTTATTCTCAAATCGATTTGAGTATTTTCGAAAAACCAATTCTTCTGTTTTAATTTTAAATCCCAAATGTCTTTAGGGAATTGCGTCATCTGTTACCAAATTTCAGGTAAAACTGGATTTTTGATTTTACGAAGTTTTTAAATGTTTTCGAGATTTGTTTGGGCAGGGCAGGGGCAAACTTTAGTTATCAAGCTATTTTCATAAGTCAGTTTCATTAGTTTCCAACAACTTAGATCTTGAATATTAAAAATAAATTCGTGACGAACATCGTATATTAGGATAAATATGTGGACGACATCGTACACCCCACAGTAACTATCGCAGTCGTGTCACGTTATTTTTCATGATTACATATAGTCACGTCACATCAATTTTTGATGTGAAAACATCTTTAGCGGGGGTAAGTCAAAAATTTCATGTAAAAAAAGGAACGGAAAATCCGGTACGACCGAAATTGCAAATTAAATACGAGAAAAACGATCATAAAAGGCACCGAGCTTGCATACGATACAATTCGAATTACAATTTCCGTCAGATTAAAATGAAAAGGCACAAAAAGTATGCATGTGTAGTGTAAGTGATTCAAAAAAAGTGAAATGGAAGTACATATGTTAAACAAAGATACGCGCAAGGAAGAAGCAGCAGGGAGACATGCTACCGTCTTTCCAGCTGCTATGATTTAACAGTCAAAATAGCGCAAAATAGTTAAAATCAATCAAATCAGGGATGCTACTTTGCTTTGTTCACCTGGTTTGCCGTGACCATTCACATAAGTCTAAATATGGAATCTTCAAAATTGCTGTGTATGAGTAATGGTGAATTTTAAAGCGTTCAAGGCAGGTTTAGATGATTAACTTAACAGAACTATACTTTCCTCAAGCTCACGAAGACATGGCTATACTGAAATATAGTCGGTTATAAATTTTAATTTTCAAATAAACAATTAATGACGGTAAGGTTCGTCCTCCAAATCCAAAATAGAATAACTTATTGATTTTTTAAAGCAAAATTGTACCATAATTTAAATACTGAGCGAACAGCAGCCGTTTATCTGCACTGGTATCTCAGACACATCGAAGAGACTTGAAATGATTCAATAGTTAAAAGTTTTCACATAATTCTTTTGCGAGTTGAGCGTGAACTCGTTCGTTGTTTTTTTATGGCTTATCTCATGTCACTGCTCTCACTTTCTAACGCCGATTGCTAGATGACTCTTAGAGTAGGCAATATATCGGTGTCACTGTATCTATTTATTTCTGAGACATTAAAGCGGACATAGCTCAATGGCGAAAGTCTCTGCTGAGAAAACCGTGGAAGTTTTACCCAGTGGTAAGCAGAGATTAACACCAGGTCCAATTATCCCCGCACCAGTACCCACATTCGTTTTTACCTGTCAGTGTACCGTATGGAAGTATGACGGAGTAGGGAGGATATGACTTTCCGCTAGATCCCTCTTGGATACCTTAATCGTGAAATTCCTCAGGCAATAATGTTTTAACCATTACATCTGACAGTTGGATACCATTGTGTCCTGATGTAATAGTTTTGATTAGGTTTGTTGTTTTTAGGTTTATGGCTTTTGAGCTAGCTATCTTTTTAATGTGTAATGCAGGTATGAGAGCTCCAACAGCTTTTCTAAGGCAGCACCGGGGTAAGTCCTCATTGCTCCCGTTACGCTCAAACAGATTAGTCTGATTAGGCCACCAAGTACCATCTACCAATTGTTCTTTAGTCAGTGAAGCCGCTTTGTTTTCCTTGTTTGTGATCGGTTTCAAAGTGGCTTCCGGATCAATTGTTGATCAAGTACTACATGGGCTGAAAAGTTCCCAGTATTGACCCATAGATGGCGCTGCAATGAGTTATCATTATTGAATTTCGGAAATGAATCATTTATTAGGTAGGCGTCATTCAAGTTTTCAAGTCGATCGATAGTTTGCGTTTCACAAGCAACAAAATTGAGGTATTCTGCATTTTGTGAAGAATGGATAAATGTCAAATTTGTGGTACAATTCATTATTTTTATTGAAAGGCTTATCTGCAACCCTTACCGAAAAGGATATGAATCTAATAGTATTACGACACTCGCTTTTTTTGCGACTTTTAAGCGCTGCAAGAGTATCGCGAAAAAGGGAGAAAAAATAAGTATAGAAAATTATTGAATGAATGAGTGTATCAATAGCTCATTTTAACAGCAGTAATCCTAGACACAATTCTAGCAAAAAAGAATCGTGGCACAGTATTTTTCAGCGCTTGTTGTATATTTTTTGCGGAATATCAACAATTCAATAGTTTATTATTTTTATTTTGTCAGTAGGCCATTTTAAAAATGTTTAATTATTTGACTTTTGTAAATAAAACAATGTTGTCTCTTTCTACCTCACTATTTTTGTACTAGTCACCCATTGCTTATTTTTATTGCACTTTTTTCAAGCCAATGTCATAATACCATAAGTTTGGCCGAGTATACACCATCCTATAAAACTGTCCGTTTTTGGATCGGTGAATTCAAACGTGGTTGCACAAGTGTTTTTGATGATGAACTCAAAAGAGGTGACATGCCAGAAATGATTGAAAGAACGATGATATTGTATTGAGTGATCGTAATTATTGACTTATTTAATAAAATTCCAAGTGATGTTAAAGTTTGCCCTAATATAAATGTATTTAAGAGGTTGTTAGTCAAATTTATAAAAGAAAATGTAGATTAAATTTTCTTAGTTAAATATTAATTGTTAAATTTATTATAATTATGTAAAGCAAATATTGAAAACTATAGCTTCAAAAGCTAAATAAATAAATAAATAAATAAATTTGAGTTGAGCAAGATTGTTGACATCGTAAAATTCTAAAAGAATGTTTAGAAAATATTTTGCTTGGAGATAGTCAGTTCAAAACGGTTTTAGCAAATAGAATCTCAACCATGCAGAAGACAGTGTCATCAATAACATGACAACATGTGTAATCTCAAAACAACCCAGCGGATATTAGCGGTCTCGTGGCATAACATCTAGGGAACTCATCAACAATAAATTATGGAGGCAAGAACCATATGGTGCCTGGTAGATAGCCCTGGTCATCGTTGCGGAGACAGACAACCATATTTACCGAAGCAGTTACAGCCGGAACTGGAAGAGAGAGTACTACATAACAAAGTGACCATAATAAAGGAAACTCAATCTCTCTCAAAAATATTCAACAAAGTCTGCACGCACAACAAAATAAAGCGCATAGCCCCATATTTTTTTACGATTCATCGACAAGGGATTGCGAACTGGGCAATGTGGTTATCGGTGACTAAAACAGTTCTTACAATTATTGACGTTTAGTACCGATTTTGTTTCGAAAATACATAGATTGCTAAGTAGTTTGCTGTTGTTTTTTATTTATAATATTAGCAGCATTTAAAAACTCTATTATGCTGGAAACACATGAGCAGAATTTCTGCTAGCATCGCTGCCGGCAGAAATTCGGGTGAACTACATGAGCGTCGTTTTTGATAAGCAGAATGTTTTAATGTGACATTTATTTGATACATATTTAATTTTAATGTACTATTTCTTTAAATGAATGATGCATTATTTTGCCACAAATTAATTAATTTTTATCCTCCATTTTGGCACTTGTCACCCAAAACTTATTTTCTGTCAAAAAACTAAAAAAATGGATTGCAAAAAATAAAAACTATACAAATTGTACTAGATTTATTATCTTTTACTTAATACAGCCTACTGATTCGCAGCAAAATTATGCTGGAAACAGATGTGCAGAATTTATGCATGCAGTGATACACGCAGATATGCATTTAAAACACATGTGCTGTATGCAGTTTTTTATTTTTTGACGTTTATTTAATACATATTTAATTTGAATGTACAATTTTTTTAAATGAGTGATGCCTTATTTTGTCACAAATTATTTAATTTGTATCCTCCATTTTGGCACTTTTCACACAAAACATATTTTCTGTCAACAAATTCAAAAAATTGATTGGAAAACATAAAAAGTATACAAATTGTACTAGATTTGTTTTCTTTTGCGTAATGTAGCCTACTGATTCGCAGCAAAATTAGAAATAGATTCAACTTGCAGAATTCTGCGAGGCAAGCAGAATGCATGTATTTCATTTCACATAAACTAATGTTTTCTAATTTCGATGCTTGCAGAATTCTGCACATCTGTTTCCACCATTAGAAATAGAGACATAAAGCAGAATTCTACATGACAAGCAGAATACATGTATTTCAATTCATTTAAACTTGTGTATTCTAATTTTGCTGCTTACAGAATTCTGCTCATGGGTTTCCAGCATTAATGCTGAAAACAGATGAGCGGAATTCTGCAAGCAGAAAAATTAGAATACACACGTTTATACGGCATGAAATACATGAATTCTGCTTTGTGTCTCTATTTCTAATTTTGCTGCGAATCAGTAGGCAACATTACATAAAATATAAAAAATCTAGTACAATTTGTATAATTTTTTTTTTCCAATGAATTTTTTTAATTTGTTGACAGAAAATAAGTTTTGTGTGGCAAGTGCCAAATTGGAGGATAAAAAGTAAATAATTTGTGACAAAATAAGGCATCATTCAGTTAAAAAAATTGTACAATAAAATTAAATATGTATCAAATAAATACCATAAATTAAAATTCTGCTTGTCAAAAAAGACGCTCATAAATGCTGGAAACACATGAGCAGATTTCTGCTAGCATCGCTGCCGGCAGAAATTTGGGTGAACTACTACTACATGAGCGTCGTTTTTGATAAGCAGAATGTTTTTTTGTGGCATTTATTTGATACATATTTAATTTTAATGTACAATTTTTTTAAATAAATGGTGCTTTAATTTGTCACAAATTAATTAATTTGTGTCCTCCATTTTGGCACTTGTCACACAAAGCTTATTTTCTGTCAACAAATTAAAAAAATTGATTGAAACAAATAAAAAATATTGAAATTGTACTAGATTTGTTACCTCTTACGTAATGTAGCCTACTGATTCGCAGCAAAATTAGAAATAAGTACTTTTCATACCAGGCGCCTCGGCTTTGAGCTTCAAAAATAAAAATTCTTTATTTCATTTTTGAATTATGCAAATTAGTTTTATTTGGTTGATATCGCTTCATTTTATAGAAATAAATTCAATTTGTTGAGAAATAATTTATTTTTAAGTGATAATTTAAAAAAAAATCAAAATATATTGCAATGAAGTTATCTACAAGGCCAAGGCTATGCGTTCCACACTCGACTGCGACATTTCAGAGCAGAACAAAGCGAAGAGCTTTGTCAACATAACCTACAAATCACATTTTTGTCACAACTGTTTTTATTTACCGAAAAATCTAGCTCATATGTAGGTTACAAATTCATAATATCTCATTTCTTGCTATAATTCACGTATAAAATGGACCTAAATAAATATTTGATAGCAACCGAATGTTCAAAGCCGACGCCACCGGTATGAAAGGATCTCAGCTTCACATGTGTGGTAACTAAAAATTTCGAGGCGAGGCGCCTGGTATGAAAAGTACTATAGAGACATAAAGCAGAATTCTACATGACAGGCAGAATACATGTATTTCAATTCATTTAAACTTGTGTTTTCTAATTTTGCTGCTTATCTGCTCATGTCTTTCCAGCAAAAATCTCAACTAAATTCGCTGTTTTAATTACGTCTTAAAATATGGATTTCGGAATTCAATTCCGAAAAACTGTGATTGCAACTAAAAGTTGTAGTTGCTAAGATTTGTGTACTAGATTAAGATCAATAAGCAAATCACGCTACTTGTTTTGATGTATATTGCGTTGGAGAAAATTAATCATAATTGTTTCTAAATTATTATTGAATTAGAAGGTACTGATATTAGAAATTTGAAGATTTATATTTAGTTTTTCTATCCGTGCAAAATTTTTATTATAATTCTCAGTTAATTTAATTTGTTATTTTATTTAATAAGCAAGCTCTCGATTTTCCATATAAATATTTATTATTTTGACATTCTTGCTGTTGCTGTAAACTAACAACAGAGTCATCTACTTACATAAGTTGTGTTTCATATCGCGTTATTTTTTCCCAAATTTCGATTCTTTTCCAAAAATATGAAGAACAATTATTCGGGTTCGTAAATAAAATGAGGAAGTTAAACTGAATGGTTCGCAAATATTTTATGTTTCTTTCTTATGAAAATAGTTGATAACTAAAGTTTGCCCTTGCCCTGCCCAAACAAATCTCGAAAATATTTAAAAACTTCGTAAAATCAAAAATCCAGTTTTACCTGAAATTTGGTAACAGATGACGCAATTCCCTAAAGAAATTTAGGATTTAAAATTAAAACAGAAGAATGGGTTTTTCGAAAGTACTCAAATCGATTTGAGAATAACTTAAAATTGCTAAAAAAAAAATTTAATTCGGTGTTTGCATGCTTCAACATTTAAATCAGCAGCCGCCATTGACTTATATGTACAAATGTTAATTATGGCTTTCATATTTGACTATAATTTTAAAATTGAACAAAGAAATTTATGAAATTCTACCTACGCTTAAACTTTTGGGGGTTATTTATGATTAATGTTTACACCGATTAAATAACGTGTGCTCCCCCAAATATTGTGTGCTCCCAAAACAGCATTCAATTAATAATTAATTTCAACTCAGTTTTTTTACTATCACTTTTAAATAATTTTATTTCTATTTAAGCATTATTTTTATAAATTCTGGTTAGAAATTTTAATATTATTTCAAACAATGGCTCAAGATGTGGCATCTCAACTTTAGTGACCTTTTCCTTTAGTTATTTTGAACTAATGAATAATGATTACTGAATTGCCATATACGTGTTCTACTGCGTTTCAACGCGCTCTACCTACATGGCACCACTAAAGGTATCAGATTCAGAACGCTGCCAACGTTAAGCACCGTCGCCACAATACTCCCCCTCTAGTAAGAACGCGAACAAGAGCATTCAACGAAAACGAGCAGGCCGCACGTATAACTCGGAAATAAATTGACTGTTGGCATAGGATTAATTGTCACCGTTTTCGCCTACCCTGGACTCACTTTCGCCGGCGCAGGTGGAGGCAATGCCATCGATCGGTTGGATGGAGAAACAACCCGAGACGTTGGCTCCCCAGTATCGAGTAATTCAGCTGCCTCGTGGAAACAGGGCTTAAGTCGATCTATTGAGACATTGACCTTTTTGATTTCTAACTTTGGCATTAAACAACTTTTGACAGCGATACAATATCTGAAAACGCCATTCATATGGTGGCTGAGGTGGACTGCGAACTGCATCAGTGGGCTTACCCCTATTATTATGTGTGGAAGGCACTGGCCTCAAAATGGTATTTAAGCGCTGTAACAAAACTGATTGGTTTGCAGAGGAAGTAACTGGATTAATCAAATCTGCTGGCAATCTCAAACTTTCGCCGTAAACAAGCTCCGCTGCAGTAGCCTGAAAATTATCTCCGTACGTAGTCCGTAGAACCAGCAACACCGTCGGCAAAACTTTCATCAAGTCCGGTTGATCGTGGCACACTATCTCAGCTTTCAAGGTGCAATGCCACCTCTCGACAAAACCATTAGCCATTCAACCACTGAATAGAGTGAATGCTACGGTATCTGATCTAATGTCGGCCAAGGAAGTTACTTCCGCCCAATGTGGAAACTTGTCTATAATGGTCAGACAATACAATTTGTTTTCTGAAACCGCCAGAGGCCCAATCAAATCTATATGTATTTTATCAAATCTTTTTGATACTACTGGAAAATGATCGAACGGTGCCTTGACGTGCTTACTAATCTTGCACGTCTGACACGATGCAAATGATTGCGCCCAAAGTCTAACATCCTTCTTGATAGATAGCCAAACAACTTTCGCGTTATTAACTTGATTGCAGCTCTGATACTCGGATGTGACAAATCATGCACACTGGAAAACCTGCTTGCAAAACTTATCGAGAATGAAAGGCCTGTTTATTACCGTCGATATATCGCAAACAATATGCGTGTCAGATCCGAAAATAGGTATCTCAATGGACCTCAAACCTGTGTCTGACGGCATGAGCGTTTGGAGTTCTTGTCTGGCTGATGGCATGTAATGTCGGCAAAATCGATATTCGATGGAATGTCCACCACGTCAATGCGCGATATAGTGAATATCGGTCGTAAACTGACTAACGGTATTGACGAGGCGACGCCTTAAATCCTATCAAAACGCGAACGGCGGTGAGTTCTAGTCCGTGTAAAGTGTAAATTTCCCAACAATTAGTTAAAATAGCACAGCACTATATGCAGTTAACAATTCTCCGTTGTACACACTGTACCGAGTTTGTGCTAATAGAGTTATCCTGCCATTCGATTTTCCGCTTATCATTCTTCTTGAAACCCTTGAGAAATTCATTGATCAATATTTGGTTACCTGCTGCGTTTGGCACAAACCGACGGTAAAAATTTATCATTCCAAAAACCGTCTCAAGTCTCTGACTATATGCGACCGTTTGTTTTCTTTGATTGCTACAATCTCTTCAGGCGACGGTTTAATTCCTGCCGAAAGGAGGGACCGACGATTAAGGTGACCCTGATGCTTAGGTGTCCGAGGAATTTATCCTCGCGTTTTGCGAAAATACATTTCTATGCTTTAATCACTAAACGGAACTCTGCAAAATATGCGAAAAACTTCTCAATGTGGACTAAATGTTCCTCGAGAATTTCCGAGGCTGTAGGTCGTCTATATATGGAAATGTGAAGTTATACGTTTAAATTCGATATCCGCTGGTTTAACCAAGTCTAATGTTGCGAAGAACCTACATCCATCCAATTGGTATGTGAAATCCTGTTAGTGTGGAATGGAGTAAACGTCTGGTTGCAACTCCACGTTTTTCTTCTGCATGATGTGGAGAGGACAAGACCATGGTCCTTTTGTCCGGGTACAATACCCCAATTTGATTAAATATTTGAACTCTTTTTTAGCGGCAATTGTTTTTTCAGCTGACCATAGGAAAATTATTTCTTGGGTGCATCCTCTGATTAGCTGTTGGCGGTAATACAGATACATTCGCTCCAGTATCTTCCAAGAAGTGGCGTCCATTTGAGGGGTCAATTATGAATAAGCGACTCTTGAGCTGGCCGCGACGATAAGTCGCTAAATGTGATTGGCCTATTTGTTTAAAGGTCTGGCTAGAATTTTGTGACCGATTATCAATCCGTAATAGAACGACCTTATCAGCATTACTAATAAATAAAACGGACGCATAAAATTTACAAACTCGTATTTTTAATGTTCTAATCTTGTAGTGTCATATATAGCGTCAGCTCGATTGCTGTAGTAAAATTTGACATTTGACTACGTCTCTCTTTCATCAAAAGACCGATATTTTCCTGACGTATATGTACTTTTAACTTTATTAAATATAAACTTAGCCAATTTTTGGTTAGTAGCTAATTAAAATCATTCTATACATACATTGTACGTAGGTACAGCCAATTAATAAATTATCATCAATAAAATGTTTAATATTTTTAATTAAAAATTATACTTTGTTGCGCCTAATCAGCAAGTGCAATGCAATTATTTCACGCATAATTTGGTACGATTACCAAATTATCAATTAAAATTTTATGTTCTGCAACAATGTTGCGGCGTTCGATTTGTATTTGTTTACTATTGATGATCAATAATAAATCAATAATAAATCAGGGTATAAATAGTCGTAACTGTAACCGTATCAAATCAGTCCTGCTCACGGCTCAGTTCTCAATTAGTTCTGAGTTTGTAAGAACGGTTAAATAGCGAAAAACCCAAAATGAAGATTTTAATTTGTCTATTGGCCTTTGCCTGTATGGCACATGGCTATATAACAAAAGTTGATTATACGATGATTAAAGGCGACAAAGATATTGTTTTAAAACAAAAATTTATTTTGGATATTCTTCGACATGTCTACCAACCGCTCACAATTACGGAGTACACAGTTTATGGTAAAACTTTCGTTGAAGACCAATCACTATATCTTGTAAGTATAATATATTTAGATGAATAGTGGTAGTTTTATTAATATTCTTGAAAATATTTTTTATTTCCACTTTTCTCTCACAGAATTGGGTTAAAGTAATTGATTTCTTCGATATGTACAGAAATGGCTTCTTGGCACGAGATCAAATCTTCACCATCTCTGATTACCACCATGTTCGCCAAGTTCGTGGCCTTTTCAATCTTTTCTACTATTCAAAAGATTTTGCTACATTCAAAAGGAATGTTATATGGGCTAGAATGCACATGAACCAAGAAATGTTTGTGTACGCTTTATATGCATCAGTAATTCATCGGGTCGATATGACCGGAATTATTCTACCAGCTATCTATGAAATTCTGCCATATAAATTCTTCACCGGTGATGTAATCGTTGAGGCTACAAAAGTTAAGCTAACCGAACGATTCTACGATGACTATACATATTTGATTTATCGTAATATGACCGATATGTTTGATTATCATATGAATTTGGATTCCAGGCTCCGATATTTCACCGATGATATTGGTTTGAATACGTACTACTTCTTCTTGCATATGGATCTTGGATTTTGGCTTGATGGACGTGACTTTGATCTCGATCGTATTCATCGTGGTGAGGTATTCTTGTGGGTTCATCAACAATTATTGGCCCGCTACTATTTGGAACGCTTGTCTAACGGATTAGGCGATATTTACACATTCGATTGGGATCAACCAATGGTGACCGGCTATTTCCCAAATCTACATTACTTTAATGGCGTACACTTCCCAATGAGACAGAATAACTATAATATTCGAACATTAACGACACGCGATGATTTCATCATCGAAGTTAAACTTTTGGAATTCAAATTACGTGACGTGATCGATAATGGATTCTTCTTCCTTGATGATGGTACACGTGTCGATATTCGTGACTACAAAGGGATTGATATTCTTGGTAAATTGATCACTGGTGTCCTTGATCACAAATATTTCAATTTCCATCATGTTTACGATGTTATTGGGCGCTTACTATTAGGAGGCTCAATTTATACCGACCACAAAGGAATTGTAGTACCAAGTGTGATGGATCACTTTGAAACATGTCTACGTGATCCAGCCTTCTATCAATTATACAAGAGAATTATTGGATTGTACTGGCGCTTCAAAAATTACCTAAAGACATACACAAAAGATGATTTGTTGGTGAATTATGTGAAATTCGATGATGTTCGTGTGGAAAAATTGTTCACATACTTTGATACCACAGATGTAGATATAACAAATGTTGTTGATATCAAAATGGTTGGTAAAATGGATAATATTTATATCGATAAATTCAACCGATTCAAGAATGTTGATATCGTAAAGGACATCCATAAGGACTACACCGGGTTCGATGTAAACGATGATTTATGGAAATATCTCATCAAATTCCGTACAACACGCCTCAACCACGATCCGTTCACAGTCAATTTGGACATCACTTCAGAAAAAGATGTTAAAGTTGTGGTGCGTACCTTCCTCGGGCCCAAATACAATGAATTTGGAAAATTATTCAAATTGGACTACAATCGTGTCAACTTTGTAGAACTCGATAAATTCGTATATGACTTGAAAACAGGAAAGAATACAATTCGGCGCACATCACGAGACTTCTTATACTTCATTGATGATACAACAACATACCGAGATATTTATAAACGGGTTATGACTGGTGTTGATACTTACACAACTATGCTTAGTGGTTATACGGATTGCTTCCGCGGATTCCCAGATCGTCTATTATTGCCAAAGGGTACATTAGGTGGTCTACATATGCAATTATTCTTTATCGTGACACCGTTTACCGATATTAAGGTGGTCAATAAGACAACAGTCGTTAAAGACTTGAAAACCGATACAGTATACTTTGATACAAATATTATGTGTCGCAGTAACACATGGCGGTTCATTGATGGATTCTCACTTGGATTCCCATTCGATCGAACCATTTTGGATGAAACCTTCTTCTACAATTTACCTAACGTTTACTTCAAGGATGTTGTGATCTTCCACCGGTACGATGATGTTCGTGCAAATTATGTTGTATAAAGAAACACGTGAGATGGTTGCACACTGAACTTTGGGGCAATTAAATAACTTTTGTATGGCAAATGATTTGGTTTATCTTAAATTATAACAAAATTTAATGAATTTAAATAAAAACATTTTTTTTCTTCAATTAATCGAAATAATTATTTTTTATTGTAATGTTTGCTGGCCCCAATAGGTCATACTGTTGATAGATTTAATTTTTGTCTTGTTACAATGTTACTGCCAATTATCAAGGTACAAACAAAAAATCATGCTCTATAATTAGACATACATTATATTGTGTGTTACTTGATGATGCAATTTAATGAAATTGCATGGAGCAAGCAAGTGCATATGAGATTATTGTACTCGTTTGGATAATAGAATGGATTTTGAGATAGTTTGATTGTGTCCTTGGAGTGATTGCTAAAAATCATAAATTATCGAAATTTTAATTAATTCGAATTTACCTACTTGAGAAGTTGTGGCTGGCAGACAGTGGTGATTGGGGGGTTGAGGATAGCACGGCTATAATTCTCATAAAATCTCACTCATCATTCGCTTTGCAAAGAAAATCATTTTTTCGACGCCTGCTTACATTTTACATTCTTTAACTTGTCAGTAGTCATTTAAAATAAATCTTATTCATGGCCGACGGAAGTACGGGAGAGATCGTTGCAACGCATCAATTTTATTAATTACGTAACATTTTGTTTTAATTAACGACAACAGAGATTAGTCTAACTGAAATAACTGGGATAAACTCACGACAAAAATTTCACATAAATTGGTGGTTGGCGTGTAAAAAATTATGTAACCAAATTGGATAAAATATCGTAGATGGGATTGACTGGGGTTAATGGGGCATGCTTATAGTAACAATATTCGCCGCTGTTTTTAAATGCAGCACCGTCAGTACAGGTCATTAGTGTTTCGTATCGAAACTGTATGGTAAATTTAATAACACAAAAGAATTTTTATATTTTAAAATGCTTATAAGTCGTTTATTGACGCGTTCGAACTTCGTAGCCATAAAATTAAACGTTAAACTTTATTGTAACCACGACAGTAAAGACATCTGATGTGCGGAAACAAAAACAAACTCTTTTTGCATGCGCCATTATAGCGAAAACGAAATTTTGCAGAATGAATTCGTTGGTTTTTGCTTGGTGGAATATTTTTTGAACTTTCGAATTATCATGCAATTTATCACAAATTTTTTATATAAATATGTCGAAAAATTATCAACATTTATTTGTCACAAAAAATTACGTAAATTTTGTGACAATACCCGCATAAATATGTTCCAAATTTTCAACTTTTTGTGACCAAAAGTTAAACTTAACATTTTGTGACAAACTGGTCTAATGTTTTGTGATCACCATTTTTGGTTACTCGGGAAACGTAATCAGTATCGACATTAGAAATATGAGAGTCTATGTTGAAAGCGGTGTTCAAGCGTATGTTCGGCCATATTTTAAATCGTGGCTTAATCTAGCTTTTCTTGTTCCTTATTCTGTTGTATCATTGTGATGTCCATAAAAGCCACAATGAAATGGTTCAGAAAAAATGGTCCTAAAAAAATAGCTAACTCCGATTGAAAATAATTTTTTGGTTCCCTTATTCGAAACGCCTTGTCTATATAAAAAGAATCAATGGAGAATTAAGCCAAACCAGTCTCTCTAATAAATTAGCATTCGTTCATCTGCGTCAATTGATTATTTGACCGTTTGAAAATTGTTTGCGGTTTTTAAAACTTGAATGCTTTTTAAATATTTTAGCACCTTCATTTCCAGAAAATATAAAGTTGCAAAGCTTCTGCTCTTTCAATTTCTTAAATGCAACTCTCAAAACCAAATAATTTTAACAATGCAAGACTGGATAATGGAAAAAAAAATGTTTTTAATTAGAAAACGACGTAAAGAAAATGTTTGTATTAAAATATTTAGCTTTGCTTATTCATAAGTACAAAAAGCACTTTTAGGAGCCCAAGAAAAATTCAGGTCTGAGGATTTATTTGTGTGTTGAATTGACAGTTGAATTAGAGTTAGCTTCAGTTGAGTTCATGTGGTCATGTACGAAGTAGAGTCGGTTTGGGGTTGATTTATGGGTTGGCTTGCAGTCGGAGTTAAGGTTGAGTTGTAGTTGGACTAGGGCTTAGATTGGGTTGAGTTGGAGATGAGTACGTATTTAACCCTTAAATGACACATGGGGTCCAGTGGACCTTTTTTAATCGTACATATTTAAATGTTTCCTCCGGAAATACATCTCGTATCCCCCCTTGCTACAGTTGAGATATTGCACTATCTGTTTACGTACTCAGCGCAAGCCGGTTGACTGCTAGCAGCTGTGTAGAAATGTCCAAAATCACGGTGTAGTCCAATGGACCCCAGTGTGTCATATGCGTATATTTGTGTAAAAGTCGGAGTAATTTTTAGGCATCTCAATTCTAGCAGACCTAGAGCGAGAGAGATGCCTTATATCCCCGCTGCTGATATCTGTCTGTAAACAAAGTAATTCGAAAGGTACTTATCCGATTTTCAAGAAACAGTGAGATACTAATAGACCTTGACCAGACAAGAAAAATGTGATGACTAAGATCTCTAGGTGATCGGATTTGATAAAAATTGAATGAAAATATTTGTATTGTATACGAAATAATTTTTCAAAGTTGTTTTTGCCGTTTTTTGTATTGTTTTATTGTTTTTGGTCGTGAGTAGGACTGCGCTCGCTGTTAAAATTTCTTTAGTTTATCATATTTCTTATGATTTTGACGTATTATTAGATGGCGTATAATTTGCAGAGTCGAACCGTCCGACAAGTGCTAGAACCCATCGACGAAGCATCTTCAGGAGGAGAATATAACGTGTTTGAGGACAGTAAAGACAATGATTCAGACTTTTCGATGCGCAGTGCTCCAGAGAGTGCCATGGAAGTAGACCAGAAAGATATGGAAGAGAGTACTTTGGATCAACGGCTTTTGTATGTAGGAGAGCGTCAAGCGGCTGGCCAGAGCCGTGGTCGGTAAAAATATTGAAAATTAAAAAACTTCGATTAATTTATGTAAAACAAGCCATTTTCTTATTTTTTTCACAAACTTTGTTTTTTTTTGTTATCATAAAATTAAAATTTCATTAATGTAATAATTTGGTCTCCTTTAGTAAGCTTTAAACTACATTGGAAAAATTGTCAAAGCTAAATAAAGAAAAATTCAAGGAATAATAGGCAATTTTCATGCTGGGGTCTAAAAGACCCCAGTGTGGCATTTATGTGAGTTTTCTTAAGTGTGTCATTTAAGGGTTAATTGAGTAGGAGTCAGGGTTAAATTGGGAATTTATTTGGGTTTATGTTGAGGGTTAAGTTGGAAGTTACCATGAGTTATTTTGATTTGAGTTTATGTACGAATGTAGTTTTGAAGTTTTCCGACTTGCGTTATTTTGAGGATTTGTTGAGTTTGGGGTTAAGTCGAGGGTTGAATTGGCGGTCGAGGTTGAGTTAGGATTTAGTAGTATAGACACATGCAGTTTTGGAACCGTGTTGGTTTAGCAATTGTGTTGGGTTGAGTTGAGAGTTGAATTGGGAGTTGAGTTGCGGTTGAGTTGAGGTTTAGTGAGGGGTTCAGTTGCGAATTTATTTAGGGAGAGTTGTGGGTTGAGTTGGATGTTAGCTTGAATTGAGTTTGGGTTGAGTTGAGGTTTAGTGAGGGGTTCAGTTGTGAATTTATTTAGGGAGAGTTGTGGATTGAGTTGGATGTTAGCTTGAATTGAGTTCATTTAGATATGCATGTATTTTTAGGACCCTATTGATTTGTGAACTGAGTTGGGCGTGGAGTTGATGGCTGAACATGTGGTCGAGTTGCGTTTGATTAGGGTTGAGTTGGAGTTTATCAGCCATTTGGGGATTTAATAGAGGTTTGAGTTAAAATATGAGTAGAAAGTTAGCTTGACTTGTTCTAAGTTGATTTCATGTGAGCTTGTAATTTAAGGATTGAGTAAGAGTTGGGCGTTTAGTTGATAGGGTGTTAAGTTTGGGTTGAGAGATGGTATTCAATTGGGGATTTATTTGGGGGTTGAGTTGTGGGTTGAGGTAGAGATTAGATTAAGTTGAGTTCATGTTCGCATTTAAATTTCGAACCGTGTTAATTTAGGGTTTGAGTTGAACGTTAAGTAGAGGGTTGAGCTGGGAATTATCTTGAAGGTTGAGTTATATTTGAGTTTAGGGTTGAGTTGTAGGTTGAGTTGAGTTCTAATTAAATAGGGTTTGAGTTGAAGTTGAGCCCGAGTTTGGGGTTTTGTGTGAGGAGTTGCGTTGCTATTGTGTTGGAGGTTATAAATTGAGTTGAAAGCTGAGCTGAAGATTGAGTTGAAAGGGTCTGTTAGGGATTGATTTGAGAGTTGAGTTAATTTTCAGGACTGATCACCTCGTGAGGTTCCAGCCCTATGTATTTTTTGGCTTTGTCACACCGTTCATAAACACATTCTTTTAAAAACCGCTCGCAATTATTAACGGAATGATTTTCATTGCAAATAATACAAACTCTAATATTATTGATATTAATTGAAATGTACACTGGCTTGTTTTGACATCGACGGTTTACTACCTTCGCTTTTATTATGCAAGCTCAAGGCCGGTCTCCACTCGCCACGACGAAGAAAAATTGGCGCGAGCTTGTGCCAATTATTGTTTATTGAGTAAAATTGGTATGAATACATAAACCAAACTGATTGTGATCATGCGCATTACTCGTGATGAAGAGAACCAAAACATCACAATATCCATCTTTTTTGAAATTTTGTCGTGACGAAGTGAGCGTAATTTGTGTTTTACTCTCAATTATTTGTGCTAATGCCAAAAATAGTTAATAGAGAATTAATAATAATTGTAACAAAACAATAATGAATAAACATAAATGAATAATTAAATTTTGAAAATGAAATGTTACTTTTGAATTATTTTAATTTAAAATTGTTTTTGTAACAAGACTTGGCTCATACATAAGTTTAATTTGTAATTTCAGTTAGAGAATTTTATTTTATCGCTATCGGTGGCAAAACACGCGACATTCATGTTATTAAAGGTTTATTATACATTTCTTTCAGCTTGTCAACAGCTTGAATTTAATTTACTTAAATAAAATAAAAAATCCTAAAAACTGTAAATGTAAATGGGAGGCAAGTCTAGATTTGGTATATTTTATTATCTCACTATCCAAAATGACAGTTGTAAATTGATTTGCATTTTATAGACAAAAAAGAGAAAATATAATTATTTGTTATGTTAGTAGTTGTAAGTATAATATACAAATTTTTTCATGACATCCTAACAATTTTAGTTCGTCGCGACACAATTTCAGTTCGTCGTGGCAAGTGGAGACCTGCCTTTAGGCTTGGTTGTATACATATGTATCAATCAATCAATCAATAAAACACGGTGTCTAGGAATGTACATTGGATGACAAGTAATAGCAAGCAGTGCAAATGATTATGATGAACTTTGTTGGATGATGAAATTTGATCCTGGGCCCGGATCATGAAATCCGGTGCCTGTGGGTTTTTGACGGACGGGATTCGTCCGGTTTTACAAATACCGGTATCATGAACACCGCTTATACGGTAAATTTCCGTCAAAAATTGTCCGGTAGATATTATTTAAGAAACAGTCAAGTTTCATCTTACTTTGCCACATTACAGAACTTTATATAGAAATCATTTTAGAATAACATTTTCATCACGCATGTTAAATTTCACTAAAATCTATTCAAAAATAGGTAAATTCCATCCTACTTGGGCATATTTCAGAACTTTATCAAAAAAATCATTTTAGAATCCCATTTCCAATGCACATATCAAATTTCACTAAAATCGTTTAAGCAATACTCAAGTTCCATCCTATTTGGCTATTTTCCAGAACTATATACAAACACCATTTCAGAATCCCATTTCCAGAGCATATATCAAATTTCACTAAAATCGGTTAAGGAATAGTCAAGTTACACCTTACTTAACCATATTCCAGAACTTTATCTTTTTTTTTTTTTAAACTGCCTAAGGCTTTATTCTTGAATCTTTCCTATATAGGAAACGCACAGTAATTACTTTAAATTAGATAGCTAGATCTAAAGGATCTTTTTTTTTTAAGACGACGGTATCTGGGTCTTTTTAAAATATCCCTGGCTAAAGCATTGCCAGCATTGGGATGATGTTCTGATTTCAACTGGTACTTTTTACTGTACTGCTTGATTGGGTCTGCTACTGTTTCGATGCTAGGTCCCGATACTAGGGTGCATTTACCATTATTTTTAGTATTCTTGACTGCATTCGTTGCAGTTTTATTATGTTGGAAGCACAAGCGCATAATTGAATACCACACGTCCAGATAGGTTTCAGTACCATTTTATAAAGTAAAACCTTACAGTCTAGGCTTAAGTTGGAATGTTTCCCTATATATTAACCAGTTCATTTTAATACACCTTGACTTGATTTGTTGACGTTTAGCTTCGATATGCTTTTTCCATGTAAGCCTTCTATCTAAATAAAGGCCGAGGTATTTAACGTTTTGGTGTTGTGGTAGAATGATATTGTTTAATCTCACAGGCGGATCGGTAAGTTTGCCGAGTGTGAAAGTAATGTGCGCCGATTTACACTCGTTGACCTTAAAGGTGGATTTACTTATCCGACGATTTTTCTGCGCCGAACATCATGTGACACATACAACCAATTAGAAACAACTGCTTCGCCGAGTTTTCGGCACGGCGAAGACATGAACAAAATTTATTTTTTCGGCGCGACGATACAGATATACATACATACATTTTTTTTAGCATCCTCTGTTTTTTTTTTTCGTTTTTCGATTTGTACTATTCCTACGTGTTTTTATTAATAAATTATTTGTCAAAATATTGTTTATGTATGTTTGTGTGAAAAAACTGCGCCGAATTTCCTGCGGCAGGCAGCCGCGCCGAAAAATCGTCGGATATCTAAATCCACCTTAATTCTCCATTTAGTTAACCAATTTTCCATTTCGTCTAAATGATCTTGTAGATTTCTTGATGCTATATCGTGGGATTTTGATGCGTAGACTAGATTGCTGTATCATCGGAAAATGTTGAAACGATTACGTATTTTGATGTTGGTAGATCTGCTGTATAGATTAAATATAATAGTGGCCCTAGCACACTGCCTTGTGGAACCCCAGCGGGGATTTCGTATAAATTGGTGGATGCGGTGTTATATTTCACGAAAAACTTTCGATCATGCAGATAATTTTCAATGATGTTAAAATAATTTTTTGGTAACTGTCTTCTAACTTTGTGTAAAAGACCTTTATGCCACACTTTATCGAAAGTTTGCACAATGTCTAAAAACTCTGCAGAGCAGTACTTTTCTTGTTCTAGGGCGTTCCTAATTTCAGAGACGACTCTATGAACTTGTACTACGGTTCCGTGTTCTTCTCTAAATCCGAATTGATGATCAGGAATAATTTTTTCTCGTGGAGAATTGGTTTAAGTTTTTGCAGGAGCATTTTTTCGAATAGCTTAGAGAAAGTCTGTAGTAAACTGATTGGACGATATGAGTTTACTTTTGTTTCATCTTTACCATGTTTTGGAATCATTATGATTTGCGAAATTTTCCAGGTTTCAGGAAAATAGCCTATCATGCCCTGGTGCTTTTCTTGGATCAATGTTTTCCTTGATTTTATTTTGTACTTGGCGCCACTTGTATTTAATTTGATCATCCGGTATAAATTCAGGGCCTCCAATTTGTTCGTTGGGTATAAATACCTTACTAAGATGTTGAGCAAATATATTTGCATTATCTGCATCACTTCTTGCCCAGTTTCCGGCAGGGAGACGAATCGGAGGACAGGAAAGTGTTGGTCGTTTCAGCTTACGTGTGACTTTCCACAGAGAGTAATCTGTTGTTTCGGTCGCTGTGAGTTCACTGAGATAATGTTGAACCCCTTCATCACGTACTTTTAATAAGGTCATTTTCATAGGTGTTTGGCTGCTTTATTTAAATTTGATTTAAGTGTAGGCGAACTGTGTAGTTGACATTGCCTGCGTATTGAGCGTTTTATCATTAAAAGCTGCTGAATATTCTGAGACTGTTTGTCCAACTTTAAGTAAACTCAGTTGCATGGTGTCGCGTCTGCTCCAGCTTGTTTTAATACAGCCGTTAGGCTTTGTACTGCTTTATCAATTTTATGCTTTGTTTTTAGTGGGATGTTTAAAGAACATTCTTTGTTTAGCGTAGACTTGAATTGGGTCCAATTAGTATGTTGATTCGTCGGGAATCTAGGTGGCGATAGTTTTAGAACTTGCATGTTCAGTGTTATTAATATCGGTGAGTGATCAGAATATAGATCATAACCAGTTTCAGCCATTTTAAGAGACCTAGCTACACCCTTTGTTACATAAAAATCCAGTAAATCTGGAATTTTTCGTCTCTCAGTTGGCCAATAAGTTGGGAGGCCAGTAGATATGTGATCTAATTTTTCATTTTGCATACATTCTCTTAATTGTTTTCCTTTCGAAGATATTAGTCTGGAACCCCACTGAATATGTTTGGCGTTGTAGTCACCTCCCGCAAGCAACTTATCTCCCAGAGTTTTGTAGTTGTTTGCAAACTGATGGTCTTTTCACTGAATGTTTCGGTGAACAATAAACTGCGGATATGGTGCATTTTCATGACCATTCCTCCAGACAGATGCTAGTTGCTTGTATATGCTCCTCACTATATTTTTGTAGTTCATAATGTCTTATTCTGTTCTTGATAAGGATAGATGTTCACCCATGCGGTTTTCCGCTAGGATGCGTAGTGTCATAAAATATGTACCCTTTGATTTTGATCCTTTCAAAAATCAGCATAATATCGATGTTGTGTTCAATAAGAAAATTTTGTACCTCAACTCTCTATCCAATTCACAGTTGCTGCTGTCATGCAATTTGCCACGTATCACGTAAACAGCCGGGAGTTTGCAGTAGTTTGTGTGGCTCCTCCACTATAACTTTTCTGTACAATAAGAACCTATTATCGTAGGTCGCATGTTTACCCTTAGTTTTTATTACTTCGGGTTCCAACTAAACTTTAAAGATTGGTTGAGGTTTTCTGTCACGATTTATAATGTTTATTACGTGCTTCACCTTGAATTTTATCAAAAACCTTTTTAAAATCCCATTTCCAACGCACATGCCACATTTCAATAAAATCGGTTAAGGAATAGTCGTTTTCCACCCTATTTATCCATATTCCAGAACTTTATTCAAAAATCACTTTAGAATGAATGCCATTTTCATCGCACAGGTCAAATTTGACTAAAATCGGAACCTTTTTCTCGTAAATTTTCGATTAATCGATTAATAGTCTCCGATTAATCGGACAGTCGATCGTTTGTCGATTAATTTATCCATGCCCTACTTCACACAAACAAAAACAAATAAAGCAAGATGTTGAACTGTCAAATCAAGAAACAGAAAGCCCTATGCACAACCCGCAGTGTATCGCAGTGTGAGTGTTCCACACTTATAAACCGCGCATGAGAGTTAACTCGCTCCGTACTGTGTACACTAATAAGCATTGCCCGCTCCGTGCCAATTATCAAACAAACCCAGAATATAAGTTTGTGAAGTTATCCCAGGACTCCATCCATCCTGGTAAAATAAGAATGTAAGTCAGGCAATACTATTTCCATCCCATCCCAGTTTTCTTAAAATTAATCGCAAAAATCAATTTTTGATCAGAAATGAACGAATAAAATATTTATAAATAAGGGATTCAAGTTAGATTGGAGCCTAATAATGTGATAACATGTTGAATACCAGCCGTATGTTGAAATTTGCGCTATAGGACATTACCCCAACTCCTATAGTCGTGTTACTTCAGGCAAAATTTATATACTTGAAGTCGATTCAAGTGACACGACTGCAACTAAAAAGATGTCGGTCAAATTACAAATAAAATTTGAAAACATTTTAAAAAAAATATTAGGACTAAAATTTCACCCTTCCGTTTTATTGTAGTCTCCTGTTATTTACAAAATTCATGTGACATCTGCCTTATAAAGTGACTTTAGACATAACAAACGACTAAGCGAATGGCAAAACTGAACATTTTAGGACCGGCTGTTTGTTGTTAAGATTGGCATTGTATGTTTTTGGGATAAATGATTATAGAGGAACTTGATATTTTAATTAATGGCATCTTACGAACAATGAGTGCCTGTAAATAACTCTTTTGTCTCATCATAATTAGCTCGATCAACCCAAATTTCTTTTCGTCGATTATATCATACGAATACTAAATAGAAACATATTTGGCTACCCGACTGGATATTTGTGAGCTTTTGACAACGTAATACAAGCCGTATATGTTGTCGTAGTACAATGTGAACATTTCAAAATTATTTTCTATCAGCGAACTAACTATAAATCAAAGAATTAAGTAACGAAATTAAGGCGTTGTTATGCAATTCCTTTAAATAGATCAAATTTTTCCTGTAACATTGAAATGTTTAACCTTCGAATGCCTTATCTGAGGGTGAATGAATTTCATTTTTTGTATTATAATTATTATTCTCAATTTAATTAATCAAAATAATTAAAAAATTAAATAATAATTAGTCAAAACAAAAACAAAATTTCAATTTATGTGATAACATTCGAAAATATATTTGTATATAAGGTAGGCGAATTTCATAATACAGCATCAGTCAATAAATTAATCTTCTTGGTAAAAGTCAGTCTTCTTTTACCTAAGAACAAGATGAAATTAACTATTGTGGTATTGTTGGCGATTGCCTGTACAGCCCAAGGATATGTAACAAAATGGGATTATAGTGCTATTAAAGCTGGTAAGTTCCTCTATAATTAATAAAATCATATTTAACGTTATTTTAAACGCTTATGCTTTATTCTTTCACAGATAAGGATTATTTTGTGAAGCAAAAATTCGTTCTCGATATTCTTCGCCACGTCTACCAACCATTCACGATTGAGGAGTATTTCTATTTGGGAAAATCCTATGTCGAGGATCAAACATACTACACGAATTGGGACAGAGTATTTGAATTTTTCAATTACTACAAATCTGGATTTTTACCATACGATGAAGTATTTTCAATTACAAACGAACGTCATTTATTCGAGATGCGTAGCCTCTTCTACCTATTCTACTATTCGAAGGATTTTGCAACATTCCAAAAGAATGTTGTCTGGGCTCGTTTCTATGTCAATCCGGAACTCTTTGTGAACGCATTTTATGCCTCACTCATATACCGTACTGATTTTGTTGGCATTATGCTACCTTCACCGTACGAAGTAATGCCATATAAATTCTTTGACGCCCAAGTTATCGATGAAGTGTACAAAGTAGTGCTACAAAAACCATTTGTAACCGATTTTACATACACTATTTATCGTAATTGGACCAATTACTTTGATTACTCAATGAATCCGGAATCAAAATTAAGATATTTCACCGATGATGTTGGACTAAACACGTACTACTACTTCTTCCATTTCGACTATGGATTCTGGTTGGGAGGAGCAGATTTTAAATTCGAGGGAACCCGTCGTGGAGAGGTCTATTTATTTGTACATCAACAACTTTTGGCTCGTTACTATTTGGAACGTTTAACAAATAATCTCGGCGAAATATACGATTTTGAATGGAACGAACCAATCGTTACCGGATACTTCCCAAATCTCCGATATTTCAATGGCGTAAACTTCCCAATGCGACACAATAATTATTTGGTTAAATCATTCTCGCATCGTGATTACCTATACCAATTGGTCATCGACTACGAGCGCAGAATACGTGATGTCATCGACTCAGGATTCCTATACCTCGAGGATGGTACATTCGTCAACATCAAAGATCCAAAGGGTATTGACTATTTGGGTAACCTAATCCAATCAAATTACGATAGCAAAAATATTAAATTCTATAAGTACGTCGAAATATTCGCCAAAGTTTTATTGGGCGGATCAATTCCATCAGTCGATGATTACAAAATAGTACCAAGTGCATTGGAACATTTCGAGACATCGCTCCGTGATCCAGTTTTCTACCAACTGTACAAGCGTATCATCAAGTTCTACTGGCGTTTCAAGGATGGTCTTGAATCATACACCAAAAAGGATCTCTATTTCAAAGATATTGTAATCAATGATGCTGTCATCACGAAATTGGTCACTTTTGTCGACTACTACGAATTTGATGTAACAAACGTACTTGATTTTGTCTACAAACCGGATTATTTCGCCAAGGATTATAAATTCCCAGACTATAAGTTCAAGGATGTTAAAGTAAAGGACTATAAATATACTAAACCAGTTTACGGAGATTATCAGAAACCAGCTCAAACCGGCTATGAAGTTTACGACTATTTATGGAAATACTACATTAAATTCCGTAACGCACGCCTCAATCACGAACCATTTACATTCACACTAGATGTTACCGCAGAAAAAGCACAAAAAGTTGTTGTCCGCACATTTATTGGACCAAAATATGATGAATTTGGAAATATCTACAAACTACAATACAACTATTTCAATTTCGTTGAAATCGATAAATTCTACTATGATCTGATTGCGGGTAAGAACTTCATTAAACGTTCCTCGAAGGACTTCTACTTCACCATTCAAGATGTAACTACATACCGGCAGCTATATAAATATGTGATGACTGGAGATTTTACGAAATTCCCATACGTAACAGATTTCTATGGTGGTTTCCCAGATAATTTACTCTTGCCAAAGGGTACATTCGGTGGATTCCCAATGCAATTCTACTTCATTATTACACCTTTCACCGGTATCGATATTGTTGACAAGGTGGACAAATCAACATACCACGATTACAAATTGATGTTCAATTTCAAGACATGGCGGTTCCTTGATAACTACGCTCTTGGATTCCCATTCGATCGTACCATTTTATATGACTACAGTACCTGGACCACACCAAACATGTTCTTTAAGAATGTTCTCATTTATCACCGGGATTATGATTATAAAGACAACTATGTTGTTTAATCATAAGTATACCGCTCGTTTTACTTTTCATGCGTAAATCAATTATAATAAATTTTGTTATATATAAGTGCTTACATTTTATTTAAATAAATTGCTAATAGCTGGTAAAAACTGAGTATTTTATTACAATTCCAAAAAAAATTGTAGATTAAGTTCGTTGAGCCTTGGTTAATTAAAAACTTAACCGTGTCACATTTTCTGTAAGAATTCCAGTGTCACATTTTACCAACCTTCCTTAAGATAACACATAATAACTTTGTTCACCAAACTTTTATTTTATTTCTATTTCAGAGTTCATCCGACTCAATAATGTTGTTAAAACAAAGAATTCAACATGTAGATGGATGATATCGCGAAGTTATTCTTAAACTATTTAGTTTGTCGCATTAAATTGAACCAAAATTATAACGAATGTTGCTGTTCCACTGATAACTTGGGACAAAAATGAAAAATCCAATGGGAAAAATGGTGTCACCAATTTCATCTGCAAATGAATTAATTGATACGAAATTTCATTAAATTTATTCCCAATCTTACAGTCTCTGCTGTATTGATTCGCAAGTTTATGCAACAAGTTTACTGTCAACGCCATCTGAAATTATTATTATAAATAAATGCAAAATTAAACATTGTTATTTCTCTAAATTTTATATACAAATACAAACCAAATTGTTAAATTTATGGCTTGCATACATAAGTCGACCCATTCCAATCAAATTTGGAATATTAATTAGAAATGATTCAATTCCCGAAATTGGATTAACTCTACCGATAACTGCTGACACAATCCAGTATGTGTCACAAATGAATGAGAAAAAATACAGAAGAACCATACAGAATAGTCCCCAACCGAATAGATCATTGATCAATTTGTGCGCCATCCAAATCTCATAAAACATACTTTTTAAACGTTCAAGTGAATTAATGACATTCTCTGTGTTCTTCTTAAAATTATTTAATAAATACAAATTTATATTTTCCAAACACTCGTCGAGTATATGCACATAGAACTCCACTTGAAAAATCCGCATGACGAGACCAAATAAAGCCAATAAAATTTCCCAATAGTAAACAACAGAAACTGTCAATCGTAGATGAAACAATATCAATAGTACCATAAAATTGGCGACTATCACAAGTAATGAAATCAAAAAATTAGTTTTATAGCCAAATAAACACCGTTTCTTTTCACAATGCTCATCATTGCCATCGGGCAATAATTGACGTATTTTATAAACTACGCTTATTAATTGTTCATGCTTATCCTGATTCCACATGGTTTCCAAAATGATTATCATAAATGCAGTAATTGTGCCGACATATGTTACGCTATCGAGTATTTTTAGTTTTCGATTGTTGAACAGTTTGTGAAAGAAAATTCCATTTCCGAGTAGCAGGACGAGTATTGTAAAGTAGATAAGTTGAAGGAATGTGTAAAATTTTTTCTTTTCAATTTTAAATGAATTACTAACGATTTTAATGTTGAACGGTACCAACGCAAATACTTTGAGTAGAAATATTATTGCACGATATTTTTTTAAGATGTACTTCATCGCTGTAACGGTATTACAATTATAGTGTAATTAAATAAAAATCACTGCTTATATGGGTTTATATAACATATTACAAGTTTTTAGTTGTACAGTACTCGACACAATTTTCTTTGTACCTGTATTCAATTTTTGAAACATTATTCATTCGAATACCATACAGAAACTTCATTCAAATTCGATAAATGAGTCGTTTATTTTGAAAGTGAGGCAAGTCAATTTTTGTTGTAAAGAGATATTTAAAATATGAGTTTCAGTAAATGCACAATTATTATGGATTTGCAATAATGTTGACCATAAATTGTTTACCGATAAAACATCATACTAAAATATGTCCAAACTGTCATCGTTAACTAAATTTTTTTCAAAAATGGAATTTCATCACTTTCAAAATAAAAGGCTCAAATATATCACCCTTTCGGGAAAATTTAAATTCTACTCCACTTATTGTTCCTCCTCACGTTTCGGCTATATAGGTGGAATAAGTCTATGTATGGGGCACATTACCTAGAAGAGGTGTAGGGACTCGCTCATATTTCGCACATATTCAATTACAGAAATACTTATACTAGTTCATCGCCACAATATATCAATCACATTGGCGGGCGCACGCGGAACTCACGGCTCAACCAACAAACAATTTCATATTCAATTCATTTCAATATTTTTACAGTGTACCAATAAGCGAAACAAATCACAGGGCATTCACAATGAAAAAACTTTTTACTTTTGACTTACAGGTTTGTATGAATTTCCAACATAACGAGCAAAAATTTTTGTTCGTCAAGTTGAAAATTCATTCAAACCTGTAAGTAAAAGGTAAAAAGTTTTTGCATTGTGAATGCGCTGTCAATCATTTTTATTCTCCGCTTTTGTTCATCGTTTCAAAAGATTCATGCGCTCGATGTACCGAACTTAATTTATTTTTCTTTTACTTATACAGTCGTTTTGGTTTTCGCCTGATATAGTCGGCTTTTACCTTAGTACATGCGCACATCGTATTTTTTGCGTGGTGCCATTTTTATTTTTAAAACCTGTAGAGATAAAGGATTTCACAGGAACCATGTCAAGGTGACAGCTTGTGCCGACTAAAGGTCACTCATTTCTACAGTAAGGCGACAGGGAAGAGGGGATATCCCGAGCAAGTTTAGAGCTCGGGCTTAGATCCTTGCAAAACCGAGCGATCCAAGTGAGGTTTTAAATAAAATCCGAATGGGTAATCCGGATCTTCCAACCACAAATTGGAAGATATAAAAGCTGGAGGAGCTAAAGGCCTACAGTGAGCTGTATTAAAATTAATGATGAGCCGATAGATGCTCTGACGACACTATAGAATCCCAGAACTGTATGCAGAAATCATTGTAGAATCCCATTTCCAAGTGCATGCTGAATTTCATCAAAATTGGATTAGAAATGGCCAAGTTCCTTCCTAATCTATATATAAATCGAGCGAAACCAGAGGTTCACGGCGCGGCTTGCCTCGCCGCCTGATGACGTCATTGCGATAATATTATGCATGAGGCATGAAGTCAGTATGAAGAAATCATATATTTAAATTAAAGGTACTGCTTACAGTTGATGATTACTTCCCCACGACCAAAGGCAAATTTTGAAATTGTTTAGTCCCATTTTGAAGTGGTTTAGTCCCAATTTAAAATTGTAAAGGTATAGTTCTTGTAAATGTGTTCTAAAGCAAACACCTAATACGAGTATAATAGTGTTCATAATATTGTGCTGTGTTATTAATTTATCTTATCATAATTAATATAATATGTAATCATTTTCCGAACTAAACATTGATTACAAATCTCAAATTTAAGTGAAATAATGTTTAATAACAACGTGTCCATTGTGCAATACGAAACGGGAACATAGCAAAATATAAGAAATATAGACTCATTATTTTATTTTTAACCCTTTAATGCATGATTTTTTCTTTTTAATTGAAATGTTTTTTTTTTTTGTAAAGATGTATTTGGTTGAAACGAATTTCAAAGTAAAAATGGTTGGAAGCAGCTAGTTTTCCGGTAAAATCGATTTTATGACATTATGCCTATTTGCATCATTATGCATTTCTGGTATAAAATTTAAATATTTTTTCATTTATAACGCTTCTTTATAAAAAGGCAATTCGTTCAAAATTAAAATAAATATTCAAAAACAATATTCTTATTTAAAAAAAATTACATATATAAATGTATGTTTACTACTAACTGTATGCAAAACAACGACTAACTAACTCTAAATGGCGATTTTATTTTCAAAACGCAGAAAAAAACAAAAAAATGTGTGAAACGAGATAGAAAAACAAATGAACAACAGATATACGAAACAAAACAGAAAAAATATGCTCAAATGTAGAAGCAGTTCAAATTAGAATAACATGATGCAGATATGCTACACTATGCATTAAAGGGTTAACGGGATATTACGATTTAATCTGTGTACGAATAATAATTAACAACTAGTGATTCATCCATAAAAACTCTATGATACAACTTATAATCATAATTATAACATTTATATTCCCGTTTGTTATAAACATTTAAATATTTTAATACAGTGAATTTTTAATACTGATAATGTCTTGTGTAACATGTAATAAAGTTTTTTCTACTACTGACGTCGTTTCATGCAAACTTTGTGACGTACGATTTTGCTATGATTGTTGTGGTATTGATCGCGCCGCTATTAACTCTATGAAAAAGTTTGCGAATTTATGTTACTTCTGCAATAGCTGTAAAATTTGGTTCATAAATAAGGATATGACAAAGCTCTTAAAAAAAATTGACGTGATTGTTGACAGAGCTGCCGAAAAATTGGACTTGAAAAAAATTGAAACGGAGGTTGCTGAAAACCGCAAATTGATCAATGCCTTGCTGGATAAAAACACTAGTGATATTGCTAATAAACCATTATCTGCAGTAGTAGCTGAGACAGTGTCCAATCCCATTAGCTATACTTCGCCAGGACTAACACAAGTAGTTGTGCTTGTGGGTACTGGCACTCAGATCGACTCGATTAGAACTGTACCTTTGCCGAACAAAAAAATTTTATATATTAGTCGTTTTGATCCATCTGTCACTCCTGAGCGAATTGTGGAATACATTTGTGATAAACTGCAGGACTGTTCACCAGAGGACGTTGAATGTAAATTATTACTAGCCAAGGATCGTGTTATCGATAAATCACTAACATTCATCTCATTTAAAATCGGATTGAAGGAAACCCATTACAATATGCTCAATAATTCTGAGTTCGATCGGCTTTCGATTTTAATCTGTCAAGGGAGGCATTTAAGAAATTGATGTCTAATGTTCTTTTAACTTATTGGTAATTTTTCATGTTTGTTTTACTTTGCTTTTAGTATATACTAGCTGGGTTACCCGGCGTTGCACGGGAGGTATATAATTCAAATACCTTGATTGTTATGCAAGAATTCTCTCTTTACATCGCTGTATTTGAAAGCATAAGTTGTGTTTGTATGTCTGAATAACTCAGTAGTTCCGGAGACGTAAGCTAGAAGAGGTTCAGGTGGATCATCCAGAGGAGGCAAATTCACTTTTCCATTTGAACAACACATTCCAGGCGATCCATTGTGAAACTTTAAAGCACGACAATACAAACAAATGTTTTTCATTTGCCCAATTGGAACATTGTAATCATAGTCTTTCTCGTAATTGAATGCTGCTAACTTTAAATCACCTCTAAAAGTTTCTATTAATCGTCCATATCGTAACCGATCGACTTCCAGCCGGGCCTCACGATGTTCAATAGTTTCAGTAGCTCTAGAAGAAGACATCCTGCTTCGAACATTTTCAAGTCGTGTTTCAAGCTGTTCAGTTGTTTCATCAGCTCTTGAAGACGACATCCTGCTTCGAACGTTTGCAGGTCGTGTTTCACACTGTTCAGTTGTTTCATTAGCTCTAGAAGAAGACGTACTGCTTCGATCATTTTCAAGTCGCGCTTCACGCTGTTCGCTTGATTCAGCCACCCTTGCGGCTCTAATCTTCTTCGACTTTGCAGTTACCTGCTCAATTGATCTTTTTTTCGGTGGCATTTTTAAGCAAAAATGAAACGTGTAGCTAATTAATCAGGAATGACGGGCATTCAAAACAGAAATTAGTATTAATTTATCAAAACGATTTTAATGTTCCCTTCGTTACGTTTCACCACGAACTGTGTTTGAAAATGTCTTTACGAATTTTTTTTTAAGCAAAATCAAATGTTATCTATAATCAAAAAGTAATCATAGATTAACACGTTTATAAACTGAAAACTTAAATCTAATAAGAATGTATATTCACTTGAAATAATATTTAATACCTGGAAAATAATCACCAACAATTTTTTTATTGCAATATAGCTAACTAATCGAGAACAATGGCATCCGAAACACAAATTAATATTAATTTATTCAAAACGATTAAAACTACGTCCACTTCGATACGTTTTACCGCGAACTGTGGTTGAAAATGACATTTCGAAAAACAAAAGAAGTTTTTTCAAAATAAGGCAATTTTACACGTACAATAATTTGAATCCAAGGATGTTTCTTGTAGAAGATTCTATTTTCAAATATAAAACGCTAGTACTTTTCAAAGTAAATCAGTTTATACGTACAATATTTTTTAGTACCTTTCCTAGAATTGATTTTATGAAACAATCATTGATTTATTTAAGTAATAAACTAAATAAAGTAATAAACTATTGGCGTTTAGTATGAAACTACTATTTTCATTAAAAGCCGCCGGTTGCAATAGTGGATTAAAATAGAATGTTAATTATTTCTGAAGTTATGTGGAAATTATAACTCGCTGACTATGGTACATTTCAAAACAGGATATGATAAATAGGATATCATTAAATAGTACATGTCAAACCAGTAAAAATGGATTAATAATAATGATAATATAAGTGTTCATAGATTTGTCTTCAGTTAAAGTGATGAAAGATTGTCTTAAATTTAAATTAATAAAATTAATTTGAATAATTAAATCAATTATAGTAGAGGTATGATTTGTGTATAACAATCGCACGCTAGATATCCTTTTTGGTGTATAAATTTGCGGCTAAGGCGCTATTTCGGAACATTTAAATAATTGTATCTATATGTACATGTAAAAATGAATTCTTGATCCAGGGCAGACTTCCGGATTGGAGCATGTCACTAATTTCATATAACCCCTTTCCTAAAGTCATTCCCGTCAAAAAATCTTAAAAAAATTGAAATTTGAGAAAAAATTTGTACCACAGCCCCTAGACCCCGGGGTCCAGCCCCTTCAAAAGTATCGTGGGCTTGGTCCTGAACATGCAACATATACATGGTAAAAATTTCATGGCGATCGGTAAAGCGGCTAAGGCGTTATTTCAGAACAATTAAATAATTGTATCTTTACATGTAAAAATGAATTTTTGATCCAGGGGCGGACCCCCCGAATTCGAACATATCTCTTATTTCATATAACCCCTTTCCAAAACTAATTCTCGTAAAAAAATTTAAATTTTTGAAAAAATTTGTACCATGGCCCCTAGACCCCGGGGTCCAGCCCCTTTCACAATATCGTAAGATTAGTCCTGAACATGCAACATTTTCATGGTAAACATTTCATGGCGATCGGTTGATCGACTGAGAAGTAATTTTGAAATAATCAAATATTAAAATTAATTTTTGATCCAGGGCTGGGCCCCTCGGATTCGAACATGTCAGTACTTTCATATAATCAGCCCCATAAACTCATTTTCGTGGAAAAAATTAAAGAAAATTAAAATTTTCGAAAAAATTTGTACCGCAGCCCCTAGACCCCGGGGTCCAGCCCCTTCCAAAATATCGTAAGGTTGGTTCTGGATATGCAACTTGTACATGGTAAAAATTTCATGGCGATCGGTTGAGCGGCTGAGGCGCCCATTCGGAACAAACAAACAGGAATTCATTTTTATATATATAGATAAAAACACCCACAAGTAATATTTACGTCATTAACGTCAATTGTCAAAAATCTATTATACTAACTTGACAACAGCAAAATACATGAAATGACGCACGCTGCAGCGCACACTACTAACCCAAATAAAAACTAGAACAATAATACGAAAATATGAGTCACGCGACTCTTGAGGTGAGGTGAGCCTCTGGGTGAGGTGAGAATCATATTATTGGTGTAAGAATAGGTTAGTGAATTAAAAAGCGTCTGATGACCATTTTTTTTCTGACCAATGCTATCTTCAATATGAATTAGTTAAAGAAGCCACAAATAGAGAGCTATTTTTAGAAAGTGGAGAAGAACCGACTGGGTTACCCTCAGAACCATTCTAGGTAATTCATTGCCAGTACCAATTCCTAAACATCCTGTATCTACACAAGAGCTGCATGACTTAGTAACTATTGACTTGGCTCTAACCTGTCTGGAAGACTTAGCTAAACGTAATATTTCTACCTAAGGCGGGAAAATTCTCATTGACATCCCAAGGAACTTAGACAAATAAGTTTATGCTCTTTTCTGAGAAATCCCTAGAATTTAAGTAATACTCCTTGGTAACCTTTCTGAATTTAGAAGAGGGCCTTCAGCAACGGCAAACCGGTAGTGATAACTCGGGCTTTGTCGAGTCTGGGTGTAAATGGATCGCTCGTTGGCTAAATAGATCAAATTCTAAGAGGGAGGATCATGAAAGCTTTGCTTGGCGGGTCTTCCATGAGAAGATTTGTAGGTGTGCGCACAACGCAACGTGGAGCCTTGTTCTCCTTCTTTGGAACTTGGTCATTACTAACCTGCTACTGGGCCTGGAGGGGCAAGGCTTTAGGGTGGTTGCTTATGCATGACCTTACTATTGACATCTGTGGCAAGTATCATTGTTCCTTAAGAGAGCGCATGCAAATGCAAAGCGCACTTGGCATTCTTTCTAAATAGGTCCTCTTATCTAGGAAATACAAACTTCCTCAGATTGAACCTCTTACTTTAAATTATGTTCGCTTTAGCCTTTTCAGTTAAAGCGAAATACCTGGGTCATATTTTGGACAGCTTATTGGTGGTATTGTTTTCTCTGAAAAATTGAATGTGAACCTCTTTCTCATTTCGTCTCCCCGATTATTGCAGCGTTTTTCAGGCTAACTTAAACGCGATAACGGAGGCTATCTGTAAGGAATATTCGCATTTTTACAGATAGTCAGGCCTCTATTAAACCGCTATGCTCTTACTTCCTTACGTCGTGTTGGCCATAGCTGTCTCTCATCTCTTAACGAGATATCAGATCAATTCAACATCCACTTGCGGGGAAGTTAAAGGCAGGTGAACTCGCTCGTCAGGGTACAAATTGCCTCACTTTACCAAGTGAGGTAAATGTTGAAATTCCGCTCGCTACATGTAAACTCTTGCTTCAGATAGAAGTGATAGCTCGTGTGTGATAACAAGGCAAAGTTTGTCTTAAGGTGTTTCCGCTTTTCTTCAATTCGTTTGACCTACGATAAAACTTTAATTTTCTATTTAAGTTCGACGTTTGATTTCGAAAGTTAAAAAATTCTTGATTAAAGAATGGGTTGCCGCGGATTTTCGATGCAATACACTAATCTTGGTCGCATGATCTAATAAGAGTGAATGGAGTTTGATTTACCCATGGTTTATAATAATCCTTCTTCATTTTATACGTTTTATACGAGATTATTGTCTGCAGAGAATCGATTTTTTGTTGGAAACTACGGATAGATTCCTGTTGCAAGAGAGAAGACAAATCCATTTTATTGTAGTTAGCAACAATAAAAGTTATTTTATCGGGGTTTTCTCTCTGTTTTGGGGTAATATTGCAGTGTAACACTAATTGCAGTAAATCAGTTATTGCGTGGTCAAGGATTGTATTCTAAATATTTCGTTTTTAAAATTCGTTGTCAAGAATCTTGGAAGTCAAATATATTGATTATTTCTCAGATTATGCTAAAACCAGTGCTAACATTTGACTCAAGTCTCAATAAAAAAAAGCCTTCAGTATTTTGAACATAAATAAATGTTTGAGGCAGCAATCTTCTGTGCTATAGCAGTAATAAGTGGATAAATCGTAATACTACAGCTCCAACAGGTAAATCCGAATGATAATTAGGATTAAACAAGTTCAAAATATATATTTTTCAACACAGCTTAGTAGGGCATACGCACACTGTACATAGAATGTCCGAAATGCTGTAATCAGGGGGAATCAGAGGAATTGAATCAATTTCTTTTGTTTTTTATTTAAATCAAATACGAATCTTATATTACTAAGTGACGAATAAGTTCGAATCCCAAAGCCCCCAGGTGTTTATGAAGGATATCAACACAATATTTCGCTTTTATATCCGTGCACAATTTTCATAATTCTCAGTAAATTTAAATTTGTTTTGTTTGTCTTTTTCTTGTAATTTAATAAGCAAGCCCATGATTTTTCAAAATAACATTCATTATTTTGATATTCTTGCCGTACACCAACAACAGAGACATCTATTAAGCTGTGTTTCGTATATATTTTCAGAAACTTTACAGGCTCTGGAAGTTCAGTATTAAAACTTTACTCAATACAAATATAAATTCAGTGGAATTGTAGATGCTAAAGCCTCGTTCTCATTAGTCAAGTTTCATGTATATTCCAGTTAATTTTAGCAACAACTTCAATAACGATATCAAGTAACATTTGCTACGGTTAGTACAAAGTTAGGTGACCGCTTGGGGGAACATGATGATGAAACGAAATCTCGCCTCTCCCACCGCCTATGAAAAAATAGTGGACATATAACACAATTAATATTTAAGTAAAAATTAAGGCTTTTCAGATCTTGCGGTAACAACAGGGAGGCTATTAACGCTTACATTAATAACACTACCCTGCAAAATTTTGCCCCTGGACAATGAATAGTTGTTTCCGAAGTAATTTTTCACGCTTGATCCGAATCTGAGCTCAGAATTGCTCTATCACGTCAAGTTTTTGAGATATTCTAACCTAAAAGTGCAAAAAACACTGTTTTTTGACATATTTGAGGTTATGTAGCAATGCAGTTTTTACTTTTTTATCAAAGCCATGTATGGGATCTTATTGTACAAGTCTTTCCCTTTCAAATACCGTGGAACTTGCTCAAATATAATTTTTTTTCGCCGAGATATCGCATTTTCAAATTTGCATATTCGTGAATTTTTCTGTATAAAAACACTACCCTGCAAAATTTTAAAAATTTGGTGCCACTTGACAATGAATAGTTGTTTCCGAAATAATTTTTTACGCTGAAAACGAATGTGGGCTCAGAATTGCTCTATCACGTCAGGTTTATGAGATATTCTAACCTAAAAGTGAATATATACCGTAGGTATAAAAGGTAGTGTATTATACAGTATACCGACAAATTCACGAACATGCAATTTTGAAAATGCGATATCTCGGCGAAAAAAATACATATCTGAGCAAGCTCAAACGCATTTGAAAGAAGAAGACTTATACTATAAGATCCCCACATGAACTTTTGAAGAAAAGAAAAATCGTGGTGCTAGATAAACTCAAATATGTCAAAAAACAGTGTTTTTTGCACTTTTAGGTTAGAATATCTCATAAACCTGACGTGATAGAGCAATTCTGAGCTCAGATTCGGATTCAGCGTAAAAATTACTTCGGAAACAACTATTCATTGTCAAGTGGCACCAAATTTTTAAAATTTTGCAGGGTAGTGTAATTCAGCGTACAGCCATATGCTGTAATGAAAATCAATTCTCACCAGGTTCACACACCTTGTTTTGGTTGCTGAACGCAACCAAATGTTTAATATTTTGTTTTTGGCTTTGTTAATAGTTAGTTGTCGTTTGTATTTCAATATAGAATCTTATTATTATAACTTATATAATTAAATATTTCCAAGCCAAAGTTAAGGGCATGAATAAATGTATTTTAATGGCTCATATTGCATTCATGTTTTGATGTTAGTTTGTTTTGGATACGACCTGCTTCACCACTCAACTCGCTGCAAGAACAGAGGCGCTGTATTAGAAAAATGTGTTGTCTGTAAAAATTTAATCCCATTGTTCAGTACTTAAGGGGGGAACCTCCTCCAGACAACTTGTTTTTCAATAATTTTTTACAAAAAATTGAAAGCACTTATTGCAATGAAGCAAATTGCATAATAATATTGACGTTTAAATGAATACAAACAAATTTTTTTATGAGTGAAAAAAAAACAAAATGGCGGCGTTAGAGGTGCTCGAATTAGGCTACTAGAGTTTGCGCCGTGGAACGCTTAGGTCCCTGTAGTTAACTAAAATCAACGAAACAAATTTTTTTTATTTAAATAATTCTTTCCGCTTTGCATGAACTAAAAAAGTTAAAAAAAAAATTGAAAATTAGAGGACAAAAAGAAAAAAAAAACGCGTGTTTCTTTAAAAATAATTCGTTAAAACCAATATTTGTTTAAACAATTTATACGAAATTTTAGGTTTGTGCAATTGGACCAGAGCCCTTCTGCGGCGTCTCTAAGGGGCACCTTAGGGCAGCAGTTAAACGCTGGGAGGATGTTCAAAAGTCCTCTTACTGGCGCGGAATTCCAGGTTTGCGACAGGCGAAGGAATTTATTTCACCTTCGTCGGCCAGGGCTAAGGAATGTCTTGTACTTAGGAAACCTGAGTTGAGGCTGCTTACCGGCTTCCTCACAGGTCACATCCCATTAAGGTATCACCTAAAGAAAATGGGCCTAAGTTCGACGGATAGATGTCGCTTCTGTGACATGAAAGCGGAATCAGCGGAACATGTTCATTGCCCAGCCATTTTCTGCAAAAGGTTACAACATCTAGGAGGGAGAGTAATGAGCCCGGAAGGTATGCATCATATACCGGCCGGCAGTATTGTCAGGTTCATTAAGAGCCTGAATATTGACTGGACGGCTCATTAAGTAGGGTCCATGCACAAAAGATCTTTTAGGTCGCAGTGCGGGGTGGCTTGAACGCCCACATGGCCCTCAACTAATAATAATAATAATAATAATAGGTTTGTGCAAAGGCCGATAAGCTAAAGTAGCAACCTGCCTGGATCAACAAGTAGAGAATAAGCTGTAATTTAGAAATTGTGTTGTCTTGTGCTAACTAATTGACTATATATGTACTATTAAGTTTACTAACTATCGATCGCTTGATTGTCTGTAACCGGATCGAGTCTCTCCCAAAGTCCCAACTAACAATCCTACCCTATCCTTCGGTGTTGTTATGTATAAACGGGTGTATGGAATGACACCCGAGGGTTCGGGAATCTTGCTATAATGCTTGGCCGTACATCCTAATCAATCAATGTATATTCAAGTTAATTTAATCAAGTAATTGTGTAAAATGTCATCGAAAGAGTTGGAAAAGGTTATTTTAAATCAAAAAGTTAAATTGATCCCCAAAACTTTATAGGATTGGCAAATTTCCAAAAAAAGTTATGATTTTTGCACTACCCCTCTTCATTTCTTCATATGTCAAAAATTGTAACTTTACTATTTTGATAAAGTACTTTCCATACTACTAAATTTTATAATGTAGCTCATCTCAGCCCGTACACTTGCGAATTGTGGACAGGTTACCACTTACACAATTGTACCCATCACGCAGCAGCCTAATACATGACCAGAACAACTCACTAGATGCGCACCCTACTGGAAGGTTACAGAGCTGGTAGAAAAATCTACTCAACGTGCCCCCCCCCCCCCCCACCTTATAAATGTATAGCTTGCGTAAATTATTGAGTAATATGTTACGCTGATAGATGCATTAACACAGCCGCAGCGCAATATAAGCAGCAAGTTGATAAAAAATTAAGTTTGGCAGCGAGAGCTGCACATTCTGCTATCGGATTAAAATGCAGAAATTAAAAATTTGCGGAGTATCTAACCTTGTCTTGTAAATTTTCTTTTTCACTTTCACTAGAAGTATAATTGCCGGTTGCCTTCACATTTTTTACGCAGCGTGAGATGCGCAGCGACCGAATTCTTGATCGCACTCATATTATACTATTGGAGGTTGGAGCTTTGCATATTGACAATATGGTAACCAAAGAGGTTGTACCAATGAGTAGAATGTTGAGTTCATCACTTGAGATGACAACAGCTATTACCAAAATAAATTGAAATAAGATTTTTTCGGGTCGAAAATGAAATCATTTTCGACGTAAGCATTGAGGAATGATCGCTTAAATTTCAAAAGTTTCTTAAACAAGTTTGTCAAAAAGCCAAAGGATATTTTCGGAAGTTCGACCAAGTATAACGCCTTATATATTTATAAAAATATACTTGTGTGAGGTACTATACAATTTAATAATAATTAAAACGCATCACTCTGATAACTAATTAAAACAACAGAAGGATGGTAAAAATAATGACTGTGAATAATGTCCGCCCAATATGCTTTCCATTCGGTAATTTGGAATCAAACGCTTTGTTTAAGTTTCATCGTTTTATTGAATTTTGTTGTTTATTTACTCTTGATTCTTAAATACTGATTAATTCATTAAATGAATAAGAAATTGTGTAATTAATTAATTAGCTATATAGTGCGTATATGACTTCAATTTATCAATAAAACTTCTTAATTTTTCTCCAGAAATGATTTGGTCGGATTAAAATCTTTTTGGTGACCTTTAACTAGCCGCACTCTTTTATAAGCCGCACCGTGATAAGGAAATACAAAAATAAAAATGGGTAACCCTTATGTCTACGGATCTTTTTTCTTATGCTAATCAATTAAGGATTACCCGGGAACCTTATCAAATTTATTCGAATATCACGTAAAATAAAATAGAAATTTTATCTATTAAAGTCAAAAAGGTTACCCGGGTAACCCAAAATAGACATAAGGGTTAAATGAGAATTTCTCTTGCGGTTTCCATTTTTATAATTTTTTAAGCATTTTTTGTTCATTCGATACTTGGAATAATTTGTCTAAAACTTTTAAGGAACCTATTACTTGTAACGGGAGCTTGTCATTCCCCGTTACCCAATCTACATTGATCCCAAATAAAAACTGTTACCTAACCTTAAAGGCACACTCCGGGTACAGTGATAATATAATCGACATGATTCGCAAACTTGGTTTGGTTTGGGTTTTGGTTATACAATTGAAATTATCTTTTCTATTGGTACGCGACACACAAGGTCCAATTTCGTTTATGGTACACTATCTACACTGGTAGACATTAAAAACATTCTTTTTCTCTAAACCAGCAATTTTCATTTTTACGTTGTGCTTAACCAACTTCCTATACTCCAAGTTGAATAACGTGAGCAATTGAATAAAATGTAAAACATATTTTTCTCCGTGTTTTGCTATTATTCAAAAGGGAACATTTTTAACTGGCTGAAAATTGCAATGCAGTTAGTAAGCGTAAAAGTACATTTTTTATTGTGTGTTAATTTGGTTTTAAGGTAGTCCAATGCGCCCTACTTTTGTAGCAATACATTTGATGTTTAAAGAAACTAACGATAAGATTGGAGGGAGTAAAAATGCAATTTTTGGTTGAGGTAATCAACTAGAACTTATATAAAAACCTCCGAAACTTAGAGTTGGGGTTTAGTCAATTTTTGGGGGTCAGTTCAGTCAGTTTTGGAGAGCAATCAATTCTGGATTCTTCTGAAGTGAAGATAATTTAGGTGCTTTCAAACGGATTTTTTTTTAAGGTTATATTTTTTAAAGTTTTGTTCAAATTAAAGGAATAATTCATATATAAGTTTAAATTTTAAAATAAACTCTTTTCTTGCATCAACCAACGGAACAAACTAGGGAATTGTGAAAACAAAAACAACCTACTAACACCAGGGCATCGACTGGTCGGAAGTCTGTTGGCAACCTCTTAATAGGAGGCAAGGGAACACATGGTGTTAACCACCATACCCGCCTTTCCGCCAACGACTAGAGATGTGCAGTCTCGTTACTTTTAAGTAATCACGGGTACTCGTTACTTTTTATTCGGTACAAAGTAATCACTACTCCATATAATTTGTTAAACATTTTGCGTTTTGTGTTTTGTATGTAAAAACACAAAGGTAAGGAGGAAACGAGACATAACTAGAGGAGAAAAAGAGACATAACTGATTATATACGTTCGCTTCAACTCAATGAAGCGAACTATTTTTTGTTTTTGTTTTGTTTTCATTTTAGTAGGTATAAAGTAACGAATATTTTTTAACCGAAGGAATCGTTACTTCGGGTAGTTAAAAGTAACGAGTATTAAATAACGAATAGTTACTACCCGCACATCTCTACCAACGACGTCCACCAGTCCTAACCAACATTAACAATCAATTAGAGACAAAATATGGTATTAATAATCCGCCATATTCATTTCTAATAGATCAAAGTAGTTTGAAAAGGAAAGAGTACATCAAGACCCATATTTTAAGATATTTCATTATATTAAAAACAAATATCCTCTTAGCAGTACATGCTTGTAAACTTGAAAAGTGTTTCTATTCACCCCATTTTACGGTAATTTTTAAACTCAGAAATGTTTAAATCTTTCTTGGAATCATATTACAATTTGATAGGTTTCAAATTGAAATACTACTCTTTATTTTATTATCAAAACATCGACTTTACACCGGATAGCAAACTAGTATTAAACTATTATACATATTTTGTTATCTATGTACTGTAAAATTGATATTACAATTTAAAACATTATTAACGTCTTTGAAAGATGGAGTTTATTAATACTTACAAGATACCATACAAATTACCTACATTAAAGTGGAGTTTGATATACGTACTGGAAAATTACAAAGCCAAACTCATTTACACAAGGGACCGATCGTTTATCTCCGGTATTGGGTGAGCTATTGTTTACCTCGACATCGATTACAAATAAGTTATTTTTTTGAAAAAAAAAAATATTTTATATTGTTTGAACTTAAATTAGAAATACATAATTATAAATTAAAAATAGTTGTCTAGCCTTTTAGAACCCGATGGGAGTTTTATAGAAAATGCCATTCTCTCTGCTAATTTCATTCGCTAGTTTCTCGCTATTTTTAAAGTACTGTGAATATTGGCTGTTATTAATTTTGGCCAAACTAGCTTTAGCCCTTGTTGATCCTTCGATACACCAATTCACAGCCATAAGTCGTTCAAAATCTGCCGTTGGTGAGTTTTCTTTAATAGCGCGTGTTGCACGGGACAACACAACAACCATAGCATATGTATCGATTGCTGCGTCCGCCAAACGATTCAATAGACATTGTTGATCGACAATAGTTTTATTGTATTTGATTAGAAGCGATTCTACAATACTTCCAAATAATTCAACACATTCGGCAGTCAACTTGGCTGAATCTTGAAGTGATGGATCGACTACATTGCTCATACTAACACCTCCCATACCAAATGAACGCATTGCCCGTTTTGTTGACTCTTGGAAGATTAAACCTAAATTTGCAGTTGGATTTTTAAAGGCTTTTTGGAGTTCTTTTAAATGTGAACCAGCATATTGGATACCAGTCAAAGCAACGAAAAGCCGTAAGATGTCGTTGGTACCCTCAAATATTCTGAATATACGTATATCGCGCATAATACGTTCTAGCCCTGCTTCTTTCATGTAGCCCATACCACCCAAAATTTGAATGGCCTCATCACAAACATACCACGCAGCTTCTGAGGCAAATACTTTCGAGATTGCAGCCTCTAAATGATAATCTTGGCTCCCCAAATCCATGTTACCGGCAATCATATACGCCATAGATTGGGCGGCGTAATGATACATTGACATGCGGGCTAATTTTTCCTTAACTCCTTGGAACGTATTGATTTTTTTCCCGAATTGTGTACGAGTCGAAGCAAAATCTGCTGCCTTTTCGATACAGGCACGCATTGTTCCTGTTAAAGTTCCAGCTATACCGAAACGTCCATTATTTAAAATACTCATTGCAACTTTAAATCCATTTCCTTCACCGCCCAGTACATTTTCGATAGGAATGCGAACATCTTCGTACACAATTTCCGTGGTATTCGAACATTTGATTCCCATTTTATTCTCCGGTGGACCACTTTTAACCCCGCCAAAACTCCGTTCCACAATAAAAGCAGTAACCTTGTCACGTTTAGCTCCAGTTTTCGGATCAGTAACTTCAGTTTGTGCGAATACAGTCATGATTTCAGTAATGCCACCATTCGAAATCCAAATTTTCGATCCATTCAAAACGTAATACTTTCCGCATTCAGATTTAACGGCACGACATCTAATTGATCCGGCATCAGAACCACTGCTCGGCTCAGTTAAACAGAACGAAGCATACTTTTTACCAGTAGAAACCATTGGAAGGTATTTAACTTTCTGCTCAGGTGTCCCGAATAATAAAATTCCTTTGAAACCTATACTTTGGTGAGCGCCGACTACGATACTAACCCCGAGATCAGCTCCTCCTAACACATCGGACATTCTTGAACATTGTGTATTGGTTAATTGTGCTCCACCTAATTCCTGTGGCACTTGAAGTCCAAATGCTCCTAATTCCCATAAACCATCTGCAGTTACGTCATCCAATGCAGCATTGTCGTCATTTTTGACGGGGTCGTTTACTTCCTGAAATAGTTTACTGGTTAATTTACAATATTTTAATTATTGGCTTATGAATATAATGTATACATTAAAGAATCGATTAACGGGATCTAGCAGCATTGATATAGTTTCCTTTTGTTCTTCGTTGAGTGCATTGGGGTAAGGGAAAGCTTCGCTTGTTTCAATACGGCCCAAAAACATATTGGCCATAAAACTTAAGTTTGGCCGTTTATCCTGGTCGGCTGGATCTGGTTTGTTTGATTTTAAATTTGTGGTTATAGTGATGCATCTTCTGAAATATGATAAAAAAGGTTTATTAGAGAATTACCTAAACATGATATCGATGGCAAGTGGCAACAATGCAATAGTGTATATCTACAAAATTTCTCAAAATCGTTTTATTGGATTATCGATAAGAAAATTAGGGCCTGTTGCCTTTTTTAATTAAATTTATGGCAATAAACCTTTCAAACGTAAACAATTATTCAATTTTGTTAATTCATTGTAGAGTATCTTTTAAAATATAAAAACCCTAGCTGCACACTATTCCATTGTTGCCATCGATATCTGAAGGAATATTATTCGAAAGGAAACTATTGTTGATTTAATACAAAGTAAAGGACGTTGCTTGAAGTGCCGGGGCGATTATACGGTGCGTTCCCTCGCCCCTCTTAAGTTTTATTTCAGCAAGAGGTGAGTTCAAGTATGAACAGTATTAACGCAACAAGAAATAAAAAAAACTTTACAGCCAAAATTTCAGCAAAGCTAATCAAAATCATTTGGTATTATTGCCTCCTCGTTTGGATCTTTGGATTTGTCATGCGACTAACGGATTAATGGAAAATACGAGTACGTAATTTAAAATAACCTATACCTTCCATTTCCATCATTATATTCGTTTAGAATAAAGGTACTAACTGGGACCGCTTCGGTGCCGGCATATATTTTAAAATGAAGTTTGCTACGACATTCTATTTCTGTTTACAAATAGGCAGAATTATTTGTTTCAATTGGCTACGATAAAACGAAAATGCTGACAGACACACGAAGGCAAATATGTTTAAAGGTTTAGGTAGATGTGCCATTACAGAGAAATGCTGCCAAATAGACTGACCAGTTTTTCTGATGGAGTGGGTTCGACAGATATTTTCCGCCTAGATAGCCAAAGGGGACTTTATAAATGTGGTTATTTAGGCAGCACTATGTATGTAGTTTCAAAAAATGTGATCTCTTCTAGAAATATCTGTCTGGAGGGTAGAGATAATTGCCTTCTAGTATAACTAAGCATCTCTAGCGTTGGTTTTATATTACTCGCAGAATTTCGTTCTACTCACAACCGCCATCGTACAATTAAAAATTATTGGAGATTTTATATTGCTCAGCGCATCATGGTTAAGAAAACAGTTTTAGGTTAGTTTTAAACAGAAACTAGGTAGGTATATTTTCTCCTATTGCTAGTCTCGGCTATGTTTACTACAAAGCGTTTTACCCAATACTTACTTATGAAACAGAGAATTGGCAACTACCCTGACCCCTTTAAAATTTAGAGGAAGCAATTGCGAACCTCGAAATGTACGAACAATTTTATAGGAAATTTAAAGAAAGTACCTGAAGTTCACTGAATCTGGAAACTGTGAAATACAAATTTAATTATGAGCTAAGTGATTTAGCACTGATATCTTTGATACCCATGGTTTGCTTGTTCATCTTCCAGTAACTGTTATTCTCTGATTCTCCTCGAAAACAAAATTATTCGATTGCTTGAGATCTTTAAAGAGGTTGGTGAAGTTCACCTGAGATTTATATCCAACGGCCTACATACTTGAAAACAAATTAAGTAGGAGTACGAAAACCCGTGTACCGGGTGTAAAGATCAACAGTGGTTATAAGTGCGGAATATCTAAACTGACAATTGTAATCTTGAATCTGAAATTAGAAATTTCATAATCATAATTTTGTTTTGGTTTAAAGTCCATTATTATTTATATGCTAAGCCAAGTAATGAATACACAACTTTTATCACTGCATTCGTTCACACTTTTGAATATTTATTCGATGACGTGAACCAATTGGATATACCTAGGTATGTAGTTTTTTTGACACATAGATAACAGTACATGGGAAATCCATTAATTTACGGATTACCATAATGCCGAGAAAATCTTATCACAAATTTTACGAGCATCTTATCTTTCACCAAGGTGATTTAGTAAATGTTATATGATCGAAGTAAGGAACATATATGAATTGTAGGCACTTTGAACGTAAAATACTTAAATCCTAAATTCAAACAGTTGACTCAAGTAAAGAATTTATTTTGATACTACAGAATTAGGTCACAGTACATACTATATTCAAACAGATTCGCGTTCTTTAAGTTCTAAACAATAAACAAATACGTGAAATTTCCCAAATGTTCCTTAACCAAATTACACTTATCTTGGTGGGGCTTTAAAAATATATTTACCTTTCAACTTTGAAGTTATTAATTTTCTTAGAATTTCGTAACATAAAATTTGATATTCTTAACATTTTCGAAAAATTCAATTTATTTTAAAGAAAAATTAAATAATAAGAATATAATTCACACAACTTTATCACAAAACTGACAAATAAATGAACGAATATGTAGTACAGTGTAATTTCTTATCCGCTATATTCATACTCTTCATAAGATAAAGAAAATAAATAAATATTTGTTACTATTCGGTCAGTGGTAAGTAGTAGGGGACGTATTAATATTATCATCAGTATCAGTTTGACAAGCTTGATCTGTGTAGCCGAGTGCTTCATTTCTTAAAGTGTTTCGAATTTTATCGGTTAGCGGAAATATGTGACCATGTCCTGGAATAATACAATGTACTAGATCGGCGATTTTCGACCTATTTCAATGTTGGAGCTCTGGATTTTCATTCTCAGCTCTCAGCCAAATATCCTCATCAAATATACCATCTTCATTTTTCAAATAAATCACCGGTTATGACAATCACAGAACCAATTACCTGATTAGAGTAACCATATATCACGCAATCATATCGCTGTCTTTAATATGAGAATGGTATCACCGATTTGATATGGTCATTTATCAAAATCATGTAAAAAATAATTGGTTCTATGCGAAATGCTTGTGCCACCTAAATGTTTAGCATTTCCCACATGATCAGAATGGCCGTGCGTACTAATGACAAAATCTATATCATCAGGTACGTATGTATATGAGCGTACTGTATGTATATGTCATAATAATTTTTGAACACTAAGAAGTATCACTGGATTGCTCTTGAGGAGCCCTTTCCAACCGTAAACGTTCTCTATATTTTGATTTGGCTTTTCACACATCTAAAATTTCATGATAATCGGTTGAGAGATAGGAAGTTCAATCATACTTGGCCATATTCCAGAACTTTATCCAAAAATCATTTTGGAATCCCATTTCCAACTCACATGTCAAATTTCATCATAATCCGTTGAGAAATAGACAAGTTCCATCATGCTTGGCCATATTCCAGAACTTCATCCAAAAAACATTTTAGAATCCCATTTCCAATACACATGTCGAATTTCATCATAATCGGTTGAGAAATGGGCAAGTTCATGAAAAGTGATATGATGATATGATATAGATCTACAGGCCAACCATAATGGTGATCCTAGGTATGTATAGCACATTCCTGGAGTATGCCTAACCCATTATCAAGAAAAGATACCTGGGAACACCATATTCCAGAATTATGCGGGCCCAGGCCCTGCCTGCATCCTGCCAATAAAAGATTTGTAAGGATTTGGGGAAGTTATAGTCAGAGATATAACTAGGGCAGTAATTGCAGCAAAGTTATTTTCTAACTAAATAGTTAATTTATTAAAAAAATTTGTTAAATAAAACCATTCTCACACTATACATTTGGATTTTGTTAATTGTTAGTATATGTTTGTAGTGAAAAGGTATAGGTGTTACTATAGGTTTCATCAATATGTGTACTCAATACTTAATATCCAAGTGTCTTCTCTTCTCGTGCTGTATATAAAGATGAGTCCCTATCTCCCACCATCACCAATTCTCGCGGTGGGTCCGTATTGTATTTGTCCGTTAAGACTCGACAGCATAATCGTTTGCACGTATTGATGACCTAATGGTTGTTTAAGTCAGTTAAGTAAGAGTTCACAGTAGCGTCATATATAGTTATCCTTATCATTCATTCAGTTTATCTAGGATTTATTTATCATTAAGTTTATCTGTTATTACTTTTGAAAAAAATAACATTCAAACAACATGCAACCTATCTCTATATAGACCGTTCACTTCGAAAAGTGGTGCAAGTAAACCATCGAAAAAAGAAAAGCTTTAACAATGATATCAATAGAGATATACCGGCAAACAGCTTATCCCTACTTAATTTTAATTTATGCAATAACACGAAAATTCAAAATCCCATATATCTCATTTATTGATTCTCAATTCCTTCATTTCCTCGTTTCATCAAGTTATGGACCCTCACCACCCCCAAAAACAAACCGTCCATTTTATTCAGTAAAATTGTATTCAGTAAAAGAAATCACCAGATAAATATTCGGTCTTTTTTCAATGTTCCGTTCAACTGGAGAGATTTTATAAATATAAATATTCGTAAAGGAGAAAATATAGAACAAAAAAACAAAAGAAAAAACCAAAACGAGTTAAACTCAACTTATCAATAACTAAAAAACCAAAAATAAATATATAGATCGTTTCGCTTTGGCAATCAAACCAGCAACTTGTACAAAACAAAACAAATGCCAATTCTGTTCAAAAATAAAGTCGAGAACAATTATCCGTCAAAAGTTAATCAAAACATCAAAAAATCTCCAAAAATTTCCAAAAATGTCTACACCAACAAAGCTTGGTTGAAACCATTCCAAACAGAACGGAAAAATTCAGCACTATTCTTACCAGGTCCGCACCAAAAGTGCAAATTAATGTCGCGTCCTTAGAAAAGTTATCCTTAATAACAAAATCAACTTTACCAAAATATTGATCCAAATAATAAGCATCCGTGCCTTTACAACCAAAATAAAAACTCCAAAATTTAATTGTTTTATTTTAAGCAACACACTCCATTCCAATGCATTGAACAAAAATCAAAATACGGCACCAAACTATTTGATTGTCTCTCTCCCTCGCACCGAACTTCTTACACTTGACGTTTGTTTATTTCTCCTCTATTGACGATTGTAAAAGTAGATAAAGCGCCTCTCGAGGAAAAAAGTTAAAATGATGCACCTGATAAAATGACATTTGTCACAAATACGACGCAAGAAAATTTAACAATGAGGTAATTAAAATTTGCTTTTATAGTCCAAAATTGAAATTATTTACAATTATGTATTAGCAATCCGGTGAGTAAAATTTGTGTTTACAATTCAAAATTGGAATTGTTTTTCAATAATTTCGAACGTCAAATTATCAGGTAGTTCAGTTCAAAAATTTTCCACTAGGTGGAATCCGTGATGCTCCAATCGTCAATAGATATTAAAATCACACACCAAACTACAATAAAGACCTTGTGTCGATTATACATAAAACTAAAATACAGAACATTCGCGTATGGGTAAAAAAATAAAACCATGCGTAAACAGAAAAGATCTGCGTATGTCAAAATGACTCAATTCAATATCAATTTAAAATAAATATAAGATGTTTTGTATTTTAAAATCTTATGCACAACCACACAAACCTAAAATCATGCATTATTTGTGAGAAATCAAGAAATTTGACTTCCCTCACTAGTCACTACAAATTTAAGATATTCAAGAAAGATATTGCCTGATAAATGCATCCCGGTCGATCACATTTTTCCATATTTAATTATAAAAAGAGGAGAAATTGTTAAGAGTTTGCAATTCAGTTACGATCTGCGAGCATGTGAAAAATAAAGATCACTGAATTGCAAACTCTTAACAACAGATCGAAACTGAATTGCAAACTCTTAACAATTTCTCCTCTTCTTATAAATATTTATCAATTTGGAATATACCAAAATAATTTAAAGTTTGAACATATTTAATTATTTAATTTTCTTTAATTTTAATTTAAAGCACTTCACACACTGAGACTTAGTTGTATCTTTATTTTTTTTTATTTATTTATTTATTCACATCCAATTTTGGCACAATCACACACTCTATCTTGAGCATGGGCTCATTACATTAAAATGTGCCGTAATATATGGCTAACATAATTATAAAACTTTAAGATAATGTTTATAGTACCAAACGATACCTTCCTGTATTCAGAGACTGTTCTTCCAGTATGTTATTTGCATTTTTTTCATTTAAACCTTCTTAGTATTTTTATTTTATTTTCCATGGATTTGTAGGGTCCCCCAGTTGTGGCATAGTCTTGCATAGGTTGCATAATATATTATATCAAATTTAAATTTTGAAAAAATTCAATAAATTTAGAAAAAAAATATAAAAATAAAACACATGCGACTGACTTGAAAGTCAAAGCCTATTTGTGTATTTTTTTTTTTTAATTTCGGCCATAATACTTTAGACCATTACATTTTCGATCAGTCAACTCAAAAATAAAAACACAAAAATCTATCAATTTTTCCTTTACTTTCAAGTCTCTCGTGTAATTTTTTTTAGGTTAGAAAACAATCAAAAAATTTAAATTGCAAAAAAAATGGAAACAATTAACTTCACGTTGAAATTTTTATTGCAACGGGTATAAAACCCAACAATACAACAAACTATCAACTTTTTAAAATTAAATTAAAGCAAAAAGGAGCGCATTAAGGGGCGAATGAAAACACGACTTCATATTAGTGGTGGAACGTCTGCGCTATCGATAGTTTTGGTATTTTGTCACCATCAGGCTTAAACTGAATCTACCAATATTGTTATTGATAATAGGCCAGATACTCGATACTCTAGCAATTCGCAAATCAGTAAATATGGCGGATTTGCGAATCGTAAATTTATTTGCGTAATATGATCAATAAATATTTCCACAAACATTTACGTAGATGCGAATACTTTAAAACCCTCGCAAAGTCTCTACGATTTGCTTGCTTGCTAACCAAGAAAAAATATCATGTATACCATTTTTTGGTTTGCTAAATTATCGTGTATGGCATTTCTAGCAAATTCGCAAAAAAATAACTGCTTATCTGAGTATCGAGTATCTAGCCCAATATCAATTATTATAAAAAAAAACACAAAAGAAAAATATTTTATTCAATTATAATAAAAACAATTGCGAGCGATACTATCGAAAACTATCGATAGTTTTCCACCAACTATCGATAGTTCTCCAACACTACACTGACTATTCCAGTACTTTTTCCTATAAGATTTCCTATGAAAAGTGAAAGAAAAATTCTAAACCATGGAACTTGATAGGTGTGGGTTACCTAAGTTCCAAAGGTAATTTTCATAAATGGAAAAAAACTTGGAACTTATGAATTTTGTCGTACTTGGGTAACCAATAAAAATACTTACATAGGTACGTGTTGTGCATTATTTGTTTATTTGTGAAACAAAAAATTAAAAACCAACGAATAACACAAAAATGAAAAATAAATAAAAAGACAAATTTGGTCCGTTAAATCGAGGTTTTACTGTAATCATTCGTAACTAGGGTATCCAATACCGATTATCGAGTACACGAGTACTCGGCTATTTTTGCCTATTTTCGAATACTCGATTACCCGGGTAATTTGAGCGACCACCCGGGTAACTTGATTCAAAGAAAATTTTACAAGTGTGAATTTCATTTTGTTCGATTGAAGAAAAAAAGGTGTTCTGAGAGCAAAATATTTTAGCTCGAGGGCACTTTTTCGATTTAGATTTCCCGTATATTTATTCCCCTTTTACATAAGTATGTTTAAAGGTTTATTAGCCATTTGGTTAATTGGCTGACATTTTCAGTTTGACAATTTTACTTTGGTTATTATGTTTGCTAGAAATGCCATTAAATTAATCTCAACATTGCTTGGCAAACGAATTGCAAGGTTCTTATATTTTGACGGATAATGCACAAACATAAAAGATCAATGAGATTTTCTTGCTCGATTGACGCTGAAATTGCGATTGCTTTTTCATAGATAGGAAACAAATCTAAAACGACATTAGTTTGTGTCGAGTGGCACATGTGAATTTGATGCATTCGATCAATTTTCCAGATTAATTAAAATTTCGATAACTTTTGTTTTTGATGGAATGTTTTTGGGCTTTTGGTTATTATTTAGATTTTTGGTTTGTTTTATTATTTAATTTAGAAAATCACGAGTAGATTGTGACAAATATTTTAAATATGTATATAAGAACATAAATTCTTAACATATCCATGAAGGATTTTAAAATCATTTTTTAATAATATGTACATGGTGAAATAAAAATTAATTGGATTCAACTAAATTTAATCGAGTATAATGATTTTATTTGATTGGCTTGTAGTCATGAGTACAACAGAAAATAATTAGGTTAGGTTAGGTTAGAGTGGCTGCTATCGCACACTTAGGCCAGCAGTGGATCACAGGATCCCATCTCCCCATTACTCCCGTTGAAACCAACCAGAGCGTAACAAATCTCGCACTACACGAAAGGCTGTCCATACCGTACACACCCAAATACTTATGCCTTCTGTAAGAAAGCGCCGGACATAGGAAGCATAGGAAGTGTTCGTCCTATGAGCATAGGAAGTGTTCCAAAGTCTCCTCCTTCTCTTCGTCCATGCAACTTCTACAAAAGTCTTTCGTCTGTATCCTCAAACCTTCTCGCATGCTCCCCAAAAAGGCACTGACCTATCATTATCTCTACGACCCATCCTATTTCTTGTATTGTCTTGGTATTGAAAAAACTAGTACTCGACTACCCGGGTACTTTGAAACTCAGTAATTTGGATACCCTATTCGTAACGGACAATCGGTAATATCCGACTGGCTGTTCCCCAATTAGTCCGTTAAATCTATAATATGGAAATCATACTTTTAAGAGTTGCTAGTATTAGTTAAAGCTGGCGAACGTTGTTGACGAAAAGGCGGGAATGGTGGTTAACACCATATGCTCCCTTGCCGCCTCTTGCGAGGCTGTCAAAGACTTCCGACTAGTGGGTGCCCAAGTTTTAAGCCTTGTCTTAACGGCAAAATTAATTATAGTTCTAAAAATTAATTTTATGATCATAATTTGGAGTTATCGTCTTGACGGTAAAGTAAACTACTACTCCCCCTCCTTCCGTCAAATGCGCAAACTATTTATTTTGTTATTGTTATTAGATGTCAAATTTTGAAATAGGCGTTAATGAATGTTATTTACTTTTAGCACTGAAGCGAATTTGTAAAGCTTTTTAATTTGTATTTGAAAAAAATTAACAATCCAAAAAATCAAGAAAAGATGAAACCAAAGAGTTTTATTTATTTCTAATCAATGAATGTTTGAGCCTGCAAAATAAAATAAACGCGCACATACACAATAGAAAACAGAAAACGTTCATTTTTTAAATTTTTTGACAAATTGATCGAAGCGATCCACCCGTATTTTCCGAGAAGTAGAAGTATGTTCCAATTAATTATGAGTATTTAGGATAATTAATTATAGTACTAAAATGTACTAAAATTGGTCAAATTATGTTCGTATTTGACTTAGCTGTGTAATGTTACACTGGTAAATCAAATTATGCTCTAATTAATTATTCCGTCAAGACAAGGCTTATGTACGAAAGGCCGAATGTCGAAAGGTCGAACGCCGATAGTCGAAACGCCGAATGTGTCGAAAGGCCGAATGTCGAAAGGCCGAATGTCGAAAGGCCGAATGTCGAAAGGCCGAATGGGTAGGAAGGCCAAATGTCGAAAGGCCTAATGTCGAACGGCCGAATGTGTCGAAAAGCCGAATGTCGAAAGGCCGAATGGGTCGAAAGGGCGAATGTGTCGAAAGGCCGAATGTCGAAAGGCTGAATGTGCCAAAAGGCCGAATGTCGAAAGGCCGAATGTGTCGAAAGGCCGTTTGTCGAAATTGATTTTAATTATTCATCTTTTTATGAATGAAAATTTTCAAAATTCATATTTTTATCAAAAAGTTTTTATAAAAATGTTTAATAGTAAATCGCTTTAAATATTAAAATCTTCTTACGTTTTTTTTTTGTCATATAAAAATTAATTAATTATAATAAAAAAAAAAATTAATAAATTTGTTTTCGACAAAATTTGATCACATTAATATGTATGCTACATACGGGAACCGTTCATAATGTCGCGTTTTAAAATGTCGCGTTTCAAAATGCCGCGAGGTACAAAATGTCGCGTGGTACAAAATGTCGCGTTTTAAAATGTCGCGTTTCAAAATGCAGCGAGGTAAAAAATGTCGCGTGGTACAAAATGTCGCGTTTTAAAATGTCGCGTTTCAAAATGCCGCGTGGTACATAATGTCGCGTGGTACAAAATGTCGCGTTTCATAAAACCGCGTGGTTCAAAAAGCCGCGTGGTACAAAATGGGGTTGGCTACCTTATCTAGAAAAAAATAATACAGAAACTGAAAATCCCGAAAAAAAAATCCAGAAAAAAAAAATCAAGAAACAAAAAAATTCAGAAAACTAAAATTCAGAAAAAAAAATCAAGAAATATGAAATCCCGAAAATTAAAATCTCGAAACTGCCAGAAAAAATCCGGAAATCTTTGAAAAGTTGCGCGCGCAACTTTTCAAATATTTCCGGATTTTTTTTGGCAGTTCAATGAACTCAATTCACACTTGATATGTAAAACATACGTATGTGCATATGTGTGTGTGTGTGTATGTGTTTGTGTGTCGTGTTTATTGTCAAACAATCCTTGTGTTTCCTCGGGCGAATTTGATAAAAAATATCATGATAATTTTTATCACGTTTTGCCATAAAACGCACTCATTTATTACCAAAAATAAACAAGGATTTTTTTGATTTTAGCTGTCAAAATATATGTATTTTTGTTTTCCGTTTTTCGTAATAATGAAAATGCAGTTTAAACTATAAAACATTTCCAATACACACTCTTCTCATAAGGTGCACTTCCAAATACTTCAGTATTTCTATGTCGTATTCTATGAGTTAGGAATAAAGCCGAATATTCCTGTTTACTAAAAAGCTAGTAAATCAATTGCTCCGGCGATTCTTCATTTTAATGATTAATTTTACGAAAATGTATAATTTATGTTTCGACATAAAACAAAAAAGGATCGCTAATAATTAGACTGTCAATTATTAATGTACGGTTATGTTCAAATAAGTCTCGATTTGAATTGGACCACCAAATGACTTATTTCAAGCCGCCATTTTGAATAAGTCAAATAAGTCGACTTATTTGAAATAAGTCGGGAATTGGACCTTAGCCTAAAAACGAAATACAATTTACAGAAATAGATATGAAACTTTAATTATTTTATAAACCTTTTTACATTTTCACGGGTAACCAATGGGTAATATGACAAGTTACACCTTCCGAATATCAAAGGTCGAATGTGTGGAAAGGGGGATCAGGGTATTTGCCTGCAAGACAAAATCTTGTTTTGTCGTTCAATCTTAGGGGAAAGTGGGGGAATTGCGTGCCCTTAAGCGAAAATCAATAGAATATTAATTTAATAAGCCACTTCAAAACAGCTTTTAGGATTTTTTATAGCCAGTTATGTATACTTCTAGTCTGCATACGCAAAATGGCTTAGAGTTACGACCTTTGCGAGATAATTGAATTGCCCTAAAAGTCGACAAAAACGATATTACCCCGAACTCACAGGTAATTCCGTGCACTAAGTGGGGTAATTCCGTGTTAGTTCAAAAGTAATAATATTTCAAATAAACTTATTTATTTCGCTTACAAAACATAAAAAACATGAATACAAGTCATTTTAATAAAGACTCTATACCACAATATTGTTATTTTTGCATAAATCATATGCCGCAAGTGTTTCGTGCGTTCCATGATTATCCAACATCCATAAAACAGGATCAGTTGCAGTTGGCCTAGTGAATTTAATAAAATGTTTCAGCCACTCGATAAAAAGCTCATCATTTATTCATCCATTCTTAGAGCAGCTACAGATTGCCCCAGGAGGGCCATCTTTACTCAGAAGTGGTGATAGACGGGAACGTGGATAAATGAACATTGGTGGTATAAATCCATCGCCTGCACTCATCGCATCGCACAGCAAACCGTGACATTTATCCCTCGTTCCCAACTGACGGCTATGCCAACTTGCTTTCGGCCTTTAGGGCCAATAATTTTACTTGGCTTTTGAACTGTGCAAATTCCAGTTTCACCGATATTGAAAATCCGGCCAGGTTCAAATTTGAATTTTGTATAGACTGTATCCAGATTCGTGTAGAAGCGGTTTATTTCTGTTTCATTAAATGCTGTTATCCTATTAACGCTGGTAGGTCCAGGCTTACGAAGGCTTAATCCACGATTCCGCTTTAAAAAATTTTCATAAACGTCTCTTCCTGCTAAATGCTTTTGTTTGTTGGATCGGTTGAAAATACCGGTTTGTTCAGCATAGTCGAACACCATGCGGTGGAGCTCGGTGAGCGTAACACCATAAAAAGTATTCGACATATTAAGGAGATGATCACTGATTTCTTTTACCTTTCCTGCGTTGAATGTTTGCGTAGGTTTTCTACCGATATTTGTCACGTTTAGTATAGTCACTTCTATAGTCCCTCAACGTTGAAACAGGTATTTGGTAGTTTCTAGCCATTTCTCCTTGCTTAAGATCAGCCAAACCTAATTTCATATTTTTTTCAGACCAACTATGTCTAGTGCTTTTTCTTACGTATGGTAATGTACAAGGTAATTTTAATAGCATAGAATAAGAACTTAGTTTTTGACAAGGGGCAATACCGTGCAAAGCACGGTGTTTCCCCGATAAAATTTACGGTATTTCCCCACAATGGCGAAATAATAAAAATAAATAAAGATCTAAACACACGCAAAGATGTTTGCACTAGTTTATTCTGTATATTTCACTTAAAGTATCCCAAAAATAATATGCATCTACATAATTTATATAAAATTAAAATTAATATCACTTACCGTTAATTTAGTAACACGGTAATATTACAATAAAATATAGAGAAAAACTTTTGTTTACATGTGTTCTCACCAACTCTAATGTTTCGACTGGTGGTAAAATTTAATAATCGAACTCATCAAAAGGAACAATTTGAAATAGCTCAGGGTTGGATAAGATAATTAGAAATGTTGATATTTTGATGCACGGATATACCAAGATGCACGGAATTCCCCCACTTTCCCCTATGTTTTGAATTCTTACTGTATAAAATATAGTTTACCAAAATTTTGTTGGACAAAATCTTGTTTTTTTAAATTTTGTTTTCCGTTTTATTTTATAGTGAAATAATGAATATTTAGTGCAACAGTTTTTCAGGGAACGATATAAAATATATAACATTTCAAAATGTTGCATTAACAAAATGTTGCAACTACAAAATATTTCAATTACAAAATATTGCATAACAAAATAGTGTAATTATTTTTCTTTTTAGTAGGTGTCATTAATAGCGTCCGCTCCTACGTGCGGCACGCAGTGTGACATGTTTGCTGATCCCGGCTCCTACGTCCCTTGAAGTTAATTTCTTAAGCCCCTCGGAGGGCTAAGCAGGGATGGAGTGGAGCGACCTCCCGCGTGCCCGTGAGAGTTACCGAAGCCGTTAGCCTCTACAATTCTAAGTTAAATTAGTCGATGCCATTTTTCTTCAATTATATTCATCAGAATAGAGAAAAAAATATACGAGAAATTGTTATGCAAGATTTTGTAATGCAAGATTACATAACCAAATCTGTTTTTCTATGTTATGTCCCTTATTTTAAGTTCATTTTTCATATGAGCAGGCATTTATGTACATCAAGATGGTTCAGATTCAATTAATAAAAAAACAAATTTTATTAATAAATTTAGGTGCATACACACATTTTATTTAAAATTATAATTTCAGAAGTTAGTTTCTCTTCTTGAGATATGTTTGAGAAAATATAATAAAAATTAAACTAAATTTAATGGATTAGTGCTATAAATCTATAAAGAGCTATATTATTTGCAAGGCCTTTAAGGAAAGACGTTTCCTCTTTAGGCCGATGATTTATCGATATATTTCAGCTTTTCTAGATATTTTTAATTTGAAAATAATTGTTCACCAGATCTCATTTTATCGATTCGGTTTTTAATAAATATTTGTTCTTTGCTCAATTCATCTATAAGCTTATAAAAACCAACATCTAATTTTCCAACAACAACTTGCACCCTCCTATGCCAAGCCTCTAAATTGTTTTGAGTTCGTGGAAAGTTATTCTCAAAAGAGTCAGCAATATACCAAAAATTGGGACTATATCGTGGCGGTTTATTGTTTTTATCAGCACGACCCGAAAAATAATTTGTATTTAACCATGATGTAATTCATTTTCAAGCATTCTTTTTAACCATGATGCAAATAATAAAAAAATTCATCAGGTGGAACGAAGGCTAGGGCAGCTGGCACTCGAATCTTAATATTAAAATCTACGTCGTTACCATATCTGGAAGCCAATTTTTCTTTCTGCACTTTTCGCCAAATAATTTGGGTAAAATGAAATAAACAACCCTTAAAAAATACATCTGGCAGGAAATTTTTTAGTGCAGAAACTGAAGCTAGTTTGAATTCTGGAATAATTCGGATTCATAATATAAAACAATTTGGATTCATAATATAAATTTTTATTTTTATTTTGTCATTACACAGAAAATTAGTGGATAAATCTCGTTATTTATTCTTCCATGAATAGAAAAAAGTTGATAAAATTTGTAGGCACAACTTTAAAAGTTCCGTCCATCAACCAACAGTCACAGTCACTTAATATTTTTAAAGGGGATATTGTTCCCAATATAATATTCTTTTCCTTACCAAAGTTTTTTTTCAGATCATAAAACAAATAATTCCCCTTCTAAAAATTTTAAATTATTTGGAATTCATATTTCATCAATTGACGTTAGTTCTTTTAATGCATACTTGTTCCGTATTCTTGCAATTTTCTTTTTCTGCGCTTGATTACTCGGCAGCTGTACCCTCGAACTCAAATCACATTTAGAAATATTCATGATATTTCTGTTCTATGCAACACTCAGAAATATCAATGTAATTATGCTAATTTTTTCTCGTTACAAATTAAACTGATTAATATCAGATTTAGGCCCGTTGCACATTTCAGCTAAGCTAAGCTATGCGATGTAGGCTATATGCATAGCCTTCGGTTGTAAATAAAGAGTTTTAATGGAACGTTGCACAATTGATTGAGCTAAACTATGCGAGCTATGTTTTTTGTTTTGAGCGATGCAAACTATCTTAGCTCGAGTTGTCTTCGCCTTGCTATGTCAGCTAACATCGCTCACATATACACTGAAGTTTCTGTAAGCTCAGTATGCAGCTCGCGCTAAGATAAATTTTAACGCGGTCTCCACAAGTCTCCACTAAATTACAGATAAATTCACAAGCTAAAAAGATTATGTAGAGATAAATTTTGACATTTGTTTTATTTGTCCTACAAATAAGTATTTGTAGTCCTATGTAAATAAGTATTTTAATAAAAATTTAAATTAAAAGTTAAATAAAGTATTGAGTGATTTTTATCAAATGGATTCAACTGACGAAGACAATATTATTATTGGTGCCGCAGCTATTGTTTAGATCTTCTTCATTGTACTCCATTTTGCGATTTAAAAAAATAAATATTTATTTTTTGGTCGCTGTCAAAATTTATCTCAATTTTATTGTGCTAGGCAGATAAATTGCTGCGAAAACGTTTGTAGACTTTCCACTAGCGCAGTCTGTATTTGAATGAGATAACTACAAAATTTTCACGTCAGCTGCGTACCGCTTCTGCGAAATCGTGAGCTAAATATTTTTTTGTTATTTCGCTAGCTAAATTTTACGTCAAATTTGTATGGAAAATTTATCTTAGCGCGAGCAGCATACCGAGCTGTATACTTTATTAATAACTCGTAGACTACTTAGTTATAGTAGGTATCGTGTCATAAATCATAATAAATGAATTATTCAAAAATATCAATGTATATGCGAGCGATGTGTAATTAGCTCAAATGTGCAACGGAGTGAGCTAAGCGGGCTAAACTATGCTAAAATAAACTACGTTTCTCGCTTAGCTTAGCTGAAATGTATAACGGGCCTTGTACATAACCTTTTTATAATTTTACAAAACAATAATAAAGTAGTACGAGGAAAAGTGCAAATATATTTTATCCATATATAAAAGTAAACGAACAATACGTTCTTAAATTTTTGTTTTTCTTTCAAAATGTTACCGTATGTATAAGACCGTAAAAATACTGTTTATTTATGTTAATAATGTTGTTATTAATCCGCGCGCATAAAAATAGTGTTTATTTATGTTAATTAAACCGCGCGCGCGGATTAATAAAAACATTATTAACATAAATAAACAGTATGTATTTTGAAAACAAGATCTTGAGAAACAAGATTTTCTCCAAAAAGATTTTTGGTGACAAGATTTTGGAGAAAAGATTTTAGAAACAGTCTTTTGAAAAACAATGATACGTGGCCAACCCGTGGAAAGGCCGATTGGGTCGAAACGCCGAATTTTCATTAAATTTTCCTTCACTTAATTGATTGACATCAATATTTAAAACCATTGAATTTATTTTGTAATGTAAAATGATGTAAATAAATTGAAAATACGTGCTAAATACCCTGTGTATGTAGCGGGTCCGGGTCAAAATGCCGCGTTTTAAAATGTCGCGTTTTAAAATATCGCGTCTTAAAATGTCGCGTTTCAGAATGCCGCGAGGTACAAAATGTCGCGTGGTTCAAAATGTCGCGTTTTAAAATGTCGCGTTTCAAAATGCCGCGAGGTACAAAATTTCGCGTGGTACAAAATGTCGCGTCTTAAAATGTCGCGTTTCAAAATGCCGCGAGGTACAAAATTTCGCGTGGTACAAAAAGACGCGTTTTAAAATGTCGCGTTTCACAATGCCGCGAAGTACAAAATTACGCGTGGTACAAAAAGACGCGTTTTAAAATGTCGCGTTTCACAATGCCGCGACGTACAAAATGTTCAATTTGGATTAAATTGTGTATCTGATATCAACTTCCGATATATAAGGACTTAACTTTAACATTTTAGTGAAGGAATATTCTAATAAATTTCAACATTTGCGTTCTTTTTCTTAGACCCACTTTATAATTACATAAAATTACATTTATAAATAATTTCCATTCAGTGAAGGAAAATTTTACTATATGTTTAAACACAATTTGCTTGTTTCAAATAATTTTTATTAAATTATTTATTATATCACATCATATTCTGTTGATTTATAAGGGATTTTTCAAAACGCGTCATTTTAAAACGCATCATTTTAAAACGCGTCATTTTGTAGGGATCACTACCTTTGCCTGAAAAAAAAAATCAGAAATTTTAAAATTTAGAATAGTGAAAAATTTCAAACCCAGAAAAAAATAATCCCGAAAAAAGAAATCCAGAAAAAAAAATCCAAAAAAAAAAAAATCTAGAAAAATATTTCATGATATTTCATTTCATTCATTTTGGACCATTTATGTATTTTTGAAAGAATTGTTTTAAGTAATTCTTTTTTCTTTCAAAATATAGTTCCGGCGAATTTTAAGTTCCTCTCCCATATAGATGACTTCCACTCTGGCTTTGACAACGGCTTGCTCGCGTGCGAAAACTTTAATAAGTTGATAAAGACCCGTGTGCGCCTTACCAACCACAACTTTTAATCGCCGGTACCACGCCTCATCAGAATTTTGTGTTCTAGGCAGACTGTCTGTTGTTAAGTCATGCACCGACCAAAATTCTGGGGCATATTTCGGAGTCCCATTTTTTAGGGTGCCCTTCACTGCCCTCTTAAATAAGATTAGGTTTAAATTTGTGTTTACGGCGGAAAAATATACGTACCTGTAAAATAGTTTTTGTTTAACCAGTTGGATATTTTTTCCCATCATTATCCAAATTTTATCGCAGTTACTGAAGTTTACAAAAATGATTTGCACAGATTAACGGATACAAATATTCATATCAACGGGATAAATTTCGGAAATAAGATTTTCGCAAAAATTAACAAATAAAATTCTAATAATAATCATAAAACAATTAAACCAAATTTGTTTATGTAAATCTGGTTTCAAGATTCACTTTTTGTATATATTGAGCGTGTTTCCTCGGGCAAACGTGATAAAAAATATCATGATTCTGCACGTCAATTCCTTATGGCCCTAACTTCATTTCGTTATATTTTACGTCAAGCCCGAGGAAACGACCAAAATGAAAAATAACACAAAAGCCGGAATTAAACGTCAAACATTTTTGAGCGCTTTATGTAGGTACTCAAAAATATCCATGCTAAATTAAAGATAAACTTACGTCAATATTTGAAATTAGCTAAAGATGATAAAAATGTTTAGAACAAAATTCTTCTTAGTTTATAGTTACCTGAGTATTTTGAAAAACAGCAAACTTTCAAACGAAACTTAGGCCCGATTGTATGAACGATGCTAAATGATTAATTCTCTGATTTAGCGTAGTTTGCATTAAGCGTATTTTGTTGACGAAAAATATAATTCGAATTATTTTGGTTTTATTTTGTTCCCAAGAAAATAGCCAATTTGATTTAATTTTCAAAAGCCAACCTTTCGAAATAAAATATAAATTTAACATGTACTATGACATCTGGCGGCTTCTATCGCTAAGAACGAAAACTAAAACATGGGATAAGATTTAAATAATCCCAAACAAAATTTGGGATTATTTAATCCCTCTCAGGGATTATTTAGTGCAATTGTTGTTGTAAATGTCTCAAGTAAATACGCTAACTGTTTCATACAAGGCAAACTACGCTAAATCAGAGAATTAATCTCATTTATCATCGTTCATACAATCGGGCCTTAATAATAGAAAAATATCTAATAACTTGGAAGAAACACAAAAACGTTGGTCAAAATTTAAAGAAAACTTTGTATGAAGAATTTCCAAATTTCGAATACACAAAGTCTAATTCACTTGAATAATATTTTAAAAATTATTTAACTTAAAAAACAATTTAGTTATTGTCACTTGAGAGTCGCACTAAAGAATAAAAATGAATTTACAAATTACTCAAGACCTGATATTTAAACTGGATTTTTCTGTTCGGTACATATATGGAAATTATTGGTTTCTGTTAAACGTAATGTCGTTTTGAGAATAATTGTATACGGGGTGTGTGTCCGAACCAAATGCAATAAATTCAATTTTTTTTAAATATACATAGAAAAACAATACATTTTTAATAAGTGATTGTCTATTTTACTCATTTTGAAATAACGGATCTTAAGTTACGAGTGAAATTCAAAACAATAATTTGTAGCAAAAGCTCGATTACTTCAACCCCTGATAGGGATTGGCAAAAGCCACAAAGGTATGATATTTTCGATTATTTATTTGCATTTTAGCATTGAGTCAGAAATGAGCTGGCTAATTAAAGCTCGGGGATACCCTGTTTATAAAATAGAAAAAGAATGCTGTAGTTTAAACTATAAAATACTATCTTCTCGTAAACATACTAAAGAATACAAGGTAACAGGTTTAAATTTCGTTCACCCTTAAAAAATACAAAATAAAGAAAAATAAAACAAAAGAGAAACTATTATGGGAATATAATATGTACACTGAAACCTCACTACAGTGGACATTGATGCAACCAAACAATTTATATTTTTATAAGTGAATGAAAATATCATGAAAATTCTGCCTTTCGACACATTCGGCCTTTCGACACATTCGGCTTTTCGACATTTGGCCTTTCGGCATTCGGCCTTTTGACACATTCGGCCTTTCGACCCATTCGGCCTTTCGACCCATTCGGCTTTTCGACATTCGGCCTTTCGACATTCGGCCTTTCAATATCGAACGACTTTTTGTTTGTTTCGTGAAGAAAAGATAAAATTTAAATTTTTTACTTCCAAAAATACATAACAAAATCTTTTTATTCACAGAAAAAAATATTTCCTCTGGTCTCCGAAGAAGTCAGTCCGAAAGACTGATCAGTCTTGTGTGACTGACACTATTATGTATTAGTAAGTTTATTTGGCAATCACAATAGTCACTTAATAAAACACTTGTATCATTTTTTAATTTAAATTATTATACGGAAACTATTCACTCTTGTGTCTTCTCATTTAAGCTCGGTACGCTGCTGAAGTGAAATGAAATTTTCATATAAATGTGACACAAGCGAAACCGAAAATGAAAATTTCACCGCTAAATTTCACTTTGCGGTACGCAGTTTAGCTAGCGAAATGGGAGTTTTCGTATTAGAATACAGATGTCTCTCTATTTTCTACACATTTTTCATTTGAATTTTATCTTCCCGGACGTTAAAAATGTGAAGATAAATTTTGACAATTTCATTTGAGTATTTATTTTTTCATTTTGAAATCAAGAAAAAAGAAAAATAATCAACTATCGAAGTGAATTTTATTGTACATATTTCAGTTAAAATATTTAACTTAATTAAAATAACTGGGTAATTAAATAAAAATAAAGATTTTTCATTTGTAATTAAATTACCTATGTATATATTAAAATATAATTTTATTTATTGTTTATTCCAATAGTAAAGGAATTTATTGAATTGGAATATTAATTGTTGGCCGCCCCGGTGGCACAGTTGTTAGCATGCTTGCTTTAAGCTCCGGAGGTCCCGGGTTCGATTCCCGGCGGGTGATGAAAAAATCACGGCTGGTTTAATGTAAGGATCAATGAACTAATCACTAAAAATGATTACGAAACTTCAAAAATGAAGCGGCAAATCCCTCCATGGGATGTAGCGCCAGCGAAAAAAAAAATATATTAAGTGTTGGAGGATGGAGACGAGGCAGTGATTGTACAATAATCAAATAAGAGCGAACCGTCTACGGCAAATTCGGCAAAAGACGAAAAATCAATACCGAGGAAAAAATTAAATTAGCATCCTGTGTGGAAAAGCGTTCATCTATATGGAATTTAGAAGATAAACACCACCAAAATGCAAATGCTTGGAAGGCAGTGGGGTAATGACATGCAAAAAACAGCTAAGACTAATCACAACGCGCAATATCCGAAACAAACTTTCGAATATAACACAAAATAAATAATTAATTTATAAATTTTGTACTTATTTGCAGTTGATGAATGTCAAACAGCATGGAAGAGCATGATGGACAGTCGCAGGTACCACACCAAAACTAAGAAACGGATGAAATCCGGAAGTGAACAATTATGGGACGATGATAATGCAAACGACCCTTCGTTGGTGGAACAGAAAGTTGATTGGGAGTTGTCGGAATACATGTCATTCCTAGAGCAACCAAGAAGGCGGTAAATACCTGCGGATTTGCGAATAAATAAAAACTAAATACCATCTAATATTTCCTTATATTTTACAGTACATTCTCTAGTTCCGATAGTCCGGTGGACGTAACAGATGAAACATCATCATCTGTAGCCTCTAACTATTCTTATGTAAGTTATACGGTAATTTTATTAAGGATCTAATATTATTATTATAATTTTGTTTCTTACAGACTACTTCACGCAAAAAAATTCACTGGGACCAAATAGAGGGTGGGAGCAACCAACCTCCAACATATCAAAATTAATTGAAATCCGGAATAAAGAGGCTGAACTTGTTCCAGCAAATACTCAAAAAGAGTTTAAAAATTATGCCACCTACCTGTTTTTGAATGAACTAATAGAGAATTTAAAACAAACCGAACTAAATTTAAAATATGATATATTAAATTGGCTTACGAGGCAGTAAGATCCTCAAAATGAAATAAAATCATTTTTTATATTTTTAGTTAATTTTTTTAATATTATTAAAAATAATTATACATAATATCAAATTTGTTTTAATTCAAAAAAACTGATTTATTCTGCCACGGTAAACGACCAATGTCAGAATTAACGTAGCCCTTCAAATGGTCCCTTGTTTGTTTGCCAATATTTGAATGCCGACCAGATACAGAGGAAACCTTTCTTGGTGTTGAATCAACAAATTGTCGCCATTCGCCTTCAATTAAATGACCTTCTTGATCAAAAGAATCAACGTATGAAGGCGGGCAATATGTCGACTTATTATTGTTGAGCATCCAATTATGGAAATAGCAACAAGCGCTAGCTATTTTTTGGGCTCGATCAAGGTTACACTTCATCGTTCGACTTAGACAAAGCCATTTGGATGTTAAAATCCCAAATGCGTTTTCAATTACCCGTCTGGCTCTGCTAAGTCGATAGTTGAAAATTCTCTCCTCGTCAGTCAATTTTGATTTGTTCTTTGGTCTATAAGACTTGATGATACGTTTTGTTAGAGGAAACGCATCATCTCCCACGAAATAGAAGGCAAGTTTTACTCCTGCAACATGTGCATCTTATTTTTTTCCCGATGGAAGATGTCGCGAAGATGTTCGCATCGCCTTCGCTGCCAAACGTTCCAATATCCACGTACATAAATGTATAACTTGCGTCCGCTATAGCCATTAGGACTATACTGTGGAAGCCCTGAAATAATAATATAAAAATATTGAAATTTATTTAATATCAAATTAGTACCTTGTAATTAAAAAATCGGGTTCCCGTATTTTGTGGACATTTAAGGCCTATATGCTTCCCGTCGATGGCGCCAACACAATTCGGTAGATTCCATACATAATTGTAATCATTGCTGATTTTTAAAAACATTTCTACTTCCATATTCCCGATTTCAGTTTTCAATGTGTTACATATTGCTGTGGAAACATTGTCCAAGACAGTGCCGATGTGCTGCTTACTAATACGGTAGGAAGCTGCCACATGGCGTTGAATGGTTCCACTTGCGAAATATCTGTGTAGTTATAAAGCTATATAAATATGTATAAATTTAATAATTTGCCTAAATATTACTTACTCCAGGGCAATAGCAAACTTTTCTTTTGCGGGAATACCGTCGGGTCGAGTTGCTCTCTTCCGAGCTAATTCATTTTTTAAAATTTCAAAAGACTATCAAACTGTTGAATATTCATATGAAAGTTTTCTTTGAAAAACTTGTTGTCAGCAATCATATCGTCAAACTAATATGTAAATTAACTTTTAAATAAGGTGTTTCCTAACTGAAGGATTCCGCTTCTCATTTTTTTTCCAATTGCCTTCTGTAAAAACAAGAAACAACCAAGATCGTCCATTTGCAGTCGCCGTTTTAAGGACATATTCTCTTAATTTCTTTAGAATTTGCTCACAATGTTTTGTATATTCAAAATATATCTGTATCCCGGTAAACCACAAGTCAATTATTCGCCCAGTTATTCGGAAATTAAAAATATCATTCGTCAACGAACCAAATTGGATAATAATATGGGCACGTCAGTTATAAGGATATATGAAAATCAGGCCAGCTCCCATTTTATAAATGACTTTCGCCAGTGCAAGAAGTCACTTTAAGGTCAGTAAAATTATCGACGGCATTTCAACATTAATGTGTGTTTTATTTCCGGCCTAAATGTCTGACTGTAGATCAAGTGTAATAATATACAAAGAACCAACGTGAAATCGTACCACACCTCAGGTTTTGAGGTCACTCGTACAACAGACGATAATGTAGACAAATTACAAAAAAAAATTCACACATTTGTAAACGTCAAAATATAATTATTAATATTTATAAAAAATGACATTGCTCCAAATTATACAACTAAATTTTATAAAAAAAAAAATACTTCAAAGTGTATTCAAATTCAGATCCATATATTCACGGCACATATATATTTATATAAATAATGACTAGTTACTTGTAGCTTGTCCTGTGTTGCTTGGCAGATGTTATGTTTGTTGGAGCGCAAGCCAATCGTTTGGCCATCATTGTACTATTTACCTTTTGTTTAATAACCGTATTCTTTTAATCGACACCTTAGCATTCTGGCAGAGATGTTGACAATTTGTTCTTTGAGAGCATAATTTATTGCGATTCTGTCTTCTCTTCAAGGTCGTAATTCACTTTCGGCCACAATGGTAGGTGCGCTGGTTAAACAATGATTCAACGTTTTGCTGCTGCCTCCTAATATTTGACACTGAGGGCTTCGTAATTCCAGCCAATTCGGCAATTTTATATTTCCTTAAGCTAGTTTCTTCCAATAATTTTATTACATAGCGTTTTGTAGCGTCAGAAATGTCTTGTTTTCATCCCTTGATGACTGTGATTCAATAACTGCAAAATTAGACGTGTAAACGGAATTTAAATAAATAAATAACTTACACTTGGAAGTATATTAAGTACCTACACTTCTAAAAAATAATAATTTGAATTATAATATTGGGGTTTACACTAGGTTTAAATTACAAAGTGGAGTTCGGCATACCAATACCGGCAAATTACAAAGCCAAACTCATTTGCACAAGTCACCGATCGTTTACCTCCGGTATTGGATGCGCTATTGTTTACCTCGACATCGATTACATACATACTTCTTCTTCTTCCGCTGGCGCTACATCCCATGAAGGGATTTGGCCGCCTGTGACCGAGTGTGTGTGTGTATAGGTCCCTTTCAACGTCGTCCATCCATCGGGTAGGTGGTCTCCCACGAGGTCCTACTTTCGTTGGTGCCGACTCCAAGGCTTGTTTAGTGGTCCGATTTTGTGAACGAAGTACGTGCCCAAGCCATCTTAGCCTTGACGATTTTATGAATCCGATTATGTCGACTTTATCGAGATCATGTCTGATCTCGTGATTCATTCGCATTCTGTACGTGGCTCCCTCTTTAATGGGACCGAGAATTCTTCTTATGATCTTATGCTCAGAAACAGCGATTTTCTGAATGTTTTGCGCTGTCAGTGTCCAAAACTCGCAGCCAAAGGTGATAACTGGGCTTATCAGCGCCTTGTAGATGTCCAATTTTATTTTGCGCGATATATGAGAAAACTTGAATATTTTGATATTGACGTAAAATGCTCGGTACGATTCTCGATGAAATGTCCACAGAAGCGGAATTTTGCTCAGTGATCAGTGATCCTCGGTATTTGAACTCATCCACCCTTTCATATTGAGTATCTCCTGAAATGATGTCTCTCTGAAATACATACTCACTATGTTATTTTTTAGAAAAAAATATTTTATTTACATATATTTTTTGAACTTAAATTAGAAATACATAATTATAAATTAAAATTAGTTGTCTAGCATTTTATAAACCGATGGGAGTTTTATAGAAAATGCCATTCTCTTTGCTAATTTCATTCGCTAATTTCTCGCAATTTTTAAAGTACTGTGAATATTGGCTGTTATTAATTTTGGCCAAACTAGCTTTAGCCCTTGTTGATCCTTCGATACACCAATTCACAGCCATAAGTCGTTCAAAATCTGCCGTTGGTGAGTTTTCTTTAATAGCGCGTGTTGCACGGGACAACACAACAACCATAGCATATGTATCGATTGCTGCGTCAGCCAAACGATTTAATAGACATTGTTGATCGACAATAGTTTTGTTGTATTTGATTAGCAGCGATTCTACAATACTTCCAAATAATTCAACACATTCGGCAGTCAACTTGGCTGAATCTTGAAGTGATGGATCGACTACATCGCTCATACTAACACCTCCCATACCAAATGAACGCATTGCCCGTTTTGTTGACTCTTGGAAGATTAAACCTAAATTTGCAGTTGGATTTTTAAAGGCTTTTTGGAGTTCTTTTAAATGTGAACCAGCATATTGAATACCAGTCAAAGCAACGAAAAGCCGTAAGATGTCGTTGGTACCCTCAAATATTCTGAATATACGTAAATCGCGCAAAATACGTTCTAGCCCTGTTTCTTTCATGTAGCCCATACCACCCAAAATTTGAATGGCCTCATCACAAACATACCACGCAGCTTCTGAGGCAAATACTTTCGAGATTGCAGCCTCTAAATGATAATCTTGGCTCCCCAAATCCATGTTACCGGCAATCATGTACGCCATAGATTGGGCGGCATAATGATACATTGACATGCGGGCTAATTTTTCCTTAACTCCTTGGAACGTATTGATTTTCTTCCCGAATTGTGTACGAGTCGAAGCGAAATCTGTTGCTTTTTCGATACAGGCACGCATTGTTCCTGTTAAAGTTCCAGCCATACCGAAACGTCCATTATTTAAAATACTCATTGCAACTTTAAATCCATTTCCTTCACCGCCCAGTACATTTTCGATAGGAATGCGAACATCTTCGTACACAATTTCTGTGGTATTCGAACATTTGATTCCCATTTTCTTCTCGGGTGGACCACTTTTAACCCCGCCAAAACTCCGTTCCACAACAAAAGCAGTAACTTTGTCACGTTTAGCTCCAGTTTTCGGATCAGTAACTTCAGTTTGTGCGAATACAGTCATGATTTCAGCGATGCCACCATTCGAAATCCAAATTTTCGAACCATTCAAAATGTAATACTTTCCGCATTCTGATTTTACGGCACGAGATCTAATTGATCCAGCATCAGAACCACTGCTCGGCTCAGTTAAACAGAACGCAGCATATTTTTTACCAGTCGAAACCATTGGAAGGTATTTAGCTTGTTGCTCAGGTGTCCCGAATAACAAAATTCCTTTGAAACCTATACTTTGGTGAGCGCCAACTACGATACCAACACCGAGATCAGCTCCTCCTACCACATCGGCCATTCTTGAGTATTGTGTGTTGGTTAATTGTGCTCCACCAAATTCCTGTGGCACTTGAAGTCCAAAAGCTCCTAATTCCCATAAACCATCTGCAGTTACGTCATCCAATGCAGCATTGTCGTCATTTTTGACGGGGTCGTTTACTTCCTGAAATAGTTTACTGGTTAATTTACAATATTTTAATTATTTTCTTATGAATATAATGTATACATTAAAGAATCGATTAACGGGATCTAACAGCATTGATATAGTTTCCTTTTCTTCTTCGTTGATTGCATTGGGGTAAGGGAAAGCTTCGCTTGTTTCAATACGGCCCAAAAACATATTGGCCATAAAACTTAAGTTTGGCCGTTTATCCTGGTCGGCTGGATCTGGTTTGTTTGATTTTAAATTTGTGGTTATAGTGATGCATCTTCTGAAATATGATAAAAAAGGTTTATTAGAGAATTACCTAAACATGATATCGATGGCAACAATGCAATAGTGTGTATCTACAAAATTTCTAAAAATCGTTTTATTGGGTTATCGATAAGAAAATTCGTGCTTGCTGCCTTTTTTAATTAAATTTGTGGCAATAAACCTTTCAAACGTAAATCAATTTTGTTAATTCAAGAGTAACTTCATAGCAAATCTGATCGGGTTTTATCGCCTCCTGTAAACATATAACGTTACACACTATTCCATTGTTGCCATCGATATATGAAGGAGTATTATTCCCCCTACTGTCCTCCCTCTCCCCAAATAAGGTTTATTTCGGCAAGAGGTGAGTTCAAGCATGAACAGTATTAACGCAACAAGAAATAAAAAAAAATTTACAGCCAGAATTTCAGCAAAGCTAATCAAAATCATTTGGTATTATTGCATCCTCGCTTGGATCTTTGTATTTGTCATGCGACTAACGCATTAATGGAAAATACGAGTACGTAATTTAAAATAACCTACCTATACCTTCCATCATTCTATTCGTTTAGAATAAAGGTACTAACTGGGACCGCTTCGGTGCCGGCATATATTTTAAAATAAAGTTTGTTACGACATTCTATTTCTGTTATAAATAGGCAGAATTATTTGTTCCAATTGGCCACGATAAAACGAAAATGCTGACGGACACACGAAGGCAAATATGTATAAAGGTTTAGGTAGATGTGCTATTACAGAGAAATGCTGCCTAAATAGACTGACCAGTTTTTCTGATAGAGCGGGTTCGACAGATATTTTCCGCCTAAATAGCCAATAAGGATTTTATAAATGTGGTTATTTAGGCAGCAAAATCTTCCTAATATGTAGGTATGTAGTTTCAAAAAATGTGACCTCTTCTAGAAACATCTGTCTGGAGGGTAGAGATAATTGCCGTCTAGTATAACTAAGCATCTCTAGCGTTGGTTTTATATTCCTCGCAGAATTGCATTGTGGTCACAATCACAACCGCCATCTTACATCTTACGTACAGCTCTTTCAATTTTTGAAATTATTGGAGATTTTATATTTCTCAGCACATCATGGTTAAGAAAACAGTTTTAGGTGAGTTTTAAACAGAAACTAGGTAAATATATCAAGAAGGATAATTTTCTCATATTGCAAGTCTCGGTTATGTTTACTGCATAGCGTTTTACCCAATATGTACTTACTTATGAAAAAGTAAATTGACAACTATCCTGATTCCTGACCCCTTTAAAATTTAAGATAGAGGAAGCCATTGCGAACCACGAAATGAATGACAACTTTTATAGCGAATTTAAAAATGCACCTGAAGTTCACTGAATCTGGAAACTGTGAAATACAAATTTAATTTAGAGCTAAGTGATTTAGTACTGATATCTTTGATACCCATGTTTTGCTTGTTCATCTTCAGTAACTGTTATTCTCAGATTCTCCTCGAAAACAAAATTATTCGATTGCTTGAGATATTTAGAGGTTCGTTGTTAGTTCACCTGAGATTTTATAATGACTTTGAGAATTATTGATTAAATTAATGTCCAACGACCTATATAGCTACTTTGATATTCAAATCAAAATGCAGTTCAACTGAAAACAAATTAGGCAGGAGTACGACAACTGGTGCACCGGGTGTAGCGATCAGCAGTGGTTATAAGGATGCGCGGAATATCTAAACTGACAATTGTAATCTTGAATCTGAAATTAGAAATTTCTTAATCATAATTTTGTTTTGGTTCAAAGTTCATTATTATTTATATGCTAAGCCAAGTAATGAATACACAACTTTTATCACTGCATTCGTTCACTCTTTTGAATATTTATTCGATGACGTGAACAATTGGATATACCTAGTAGTTTTTTTTGACACATACTGCCGTGCTAAACATGTTTTACTGATCTACATTTTTGGCCAAATTGAGTTATTGATGCCAATTGAAGGGTGTTAATGTCCTTTATATTTTACATAAATAAATAGAATTAAATCGACTTTAATAAATGCGTTATTAACCAAAATAAATTTCGTTCTAATCGAAAAAAACAGCAAATTTGAAGTAACACCGACTTAACTACTTGATATTAAACATGAACGCCTTATCTGTGGCACAAATAAGGTACTTTTCTTTCAAATATGTAAGTTAAGTTACTTTTGCTTATTTCCATAATTGAAATTGCATTTATGGCAATTTAAGAATTTTCATTTCCAATAGCAAAATTGACTTATTTGAAATTTTCTATTCGCGAATTGAAACAATAACAACTTATATACAAGGACTTTTAACTTATCTTAATGTAATGTTATTTAGTACTACAAATGAACCACTTACCTATAAAATAAATGAGGTAGTTTACACCACGAAATATTTAGTGGACTAGCATAAATGGCGACCTATTCTAGTTCACTTACCGGCCGTTTACATCATAAGAAATATAGGTCGCATTTGGGCCATATGTTTAAAATTAAAATATTCCAATAAATGTGTTTGTATTTAACATTATATCATTTTGGCATTTATTGATTTTAATTCTAATATTTTTATTTTTATTCATTATTTGTGCTATAAAAATGATAATTAACAAATTGCATCTATTGAAAAAGTCGAAAATCCTTAGGTCGAACCGTTTACACCATATTTCTAGTTGATCTATTTTCGGTCAGGTCACACATTTTACTTGCCTAACCAAATTTGGGTAACTATACACCATGTGACCTATGCAAATTGGTCATTTAAGGCTGTATTCTATAGTTTATTTGAAAATAAATTTAACGATAAACTAAACATAAATACCTTAAATCGCAGATAAGGTATATATTCTTCTTATTAACACAGGATTTCAGCTTCTATTATGTGATATAAATGACTTAATGGCATTTAAGTTATTTTTGTTTAGTACCAATCGATTATTTATAAAGCGTATTTAAAGTAAAAGACTAATTCTGCAAATAATTCATAAATTATTTGTAATTTATTTTTATTTTCTCAAGAAACATATTATTTATGATCTAATACATAATTTGAAGTCTTTGAAAGTAAATTAAATCCGCATTTAAGTAAATTATTCCCCAAATATTTCGAAAAACTTTAACATCAATTTTCTCCAAATGCCATTTTTGCAGATCAGTAAAACATGTTTAGCACGGCAGCATAGATAACAGTACATGGGAAATCCATTAATTTACGTATATGCCGAGAAAACTTATCACAAATTTTACAAGCACCTAATCTTTCGTCAAGGTGATTTAGTAAATGATATAGGTATATATGATCGAAATAAGGAACATATGACTTGTTGGCACTTTGAACGTAAAATACTTAAATCCTAAATCCAAACAGCTGACTCAAGTAACGAATCTATTTTGATACTACAGAATTAGGTCACAATACATACTATATTCAAACAGATTCGCATTCTTTTCGTTGTAAATAATAAACAAATACGTGAAATTTCCCAAATGTTCCAAAGTCCAAATACTTACGCAAATCACACTTAATTAATCGAAATAGTAAAATTGGTGGGGCTTTAAAAATATATTTACCTTTCAACTTTGAAGTTATTAATTTTCTTAGAATTTCGAAACATAAAATTTGATATTCTTAACATTTTCGAAAAATTCAATTTATTTTAAAGAAAAATTAAATAATAAGTATAGCTATATATAATTCACACAACTTTATCACAAAACTGACAAATGAATGAATGAATATGTAGTGTAGTGTAATTTCTTATCCACTACATTCATACTCTTCATAAGACAAAGAAAATAAATAAATATTTGTTACTATTCTGTCAGTGGCAATGAAGAATTTAAAGAAAGCTCGTCAAGCGCGAGGTCCGCGAGCTTTAATTCAGCAGTGTCAAGCACGGGGTCCGCGAGCTTTAATTCAGCAGCATCAAGCACGAGGTCCGCGAGCTTTAGTTCAACAGAATTATCATCATCATCAGTTTGGCAAGCTTGATCTGTGGGCTAAGCTATAGCAGAGCATACCATGTCACACAGCGCCAATTTTTATAATGGTAGAAATATTTTCAACTTGAAAATAGCTCCATATTTAATAAAGTGCTAATTTTTAAAACTAAAATTTGTAATATTTTAAAATGTAGCAATAATATGAACTAAATAAAAATGCCACTTTTCCAAAAAAAAAATTGTGTTTTTTTTGTTAACTGCAGGTAATGCATTACTTTTATTAGTATGTAATGCATTATTTTTCGGATATTTTGGTACGATGGAAAAGATTGTCTGATGAAATTAATGGAATTTGGTAATTTTGAATAAGATTATGATGAAATTCTACAGGTACGATGGAAATGGGATTCTTAATCGATTTTCAGAAGAAATTAATGGAATTTGGTTATTTTGGAAACGAGTAAGATGAAATTTGATAGGTACAATGGAAATGGGATTTTTAACCGATTTTCAGAGGAAATTAATGGAATTTGATTATTTTGGAAAGATGGAAATGGGATTCTTAACCGATTTTCAGAGGAAATTAATGGAATTTGGTTATTTTGGAAACGAGTAAGATGAAATTTGATAGGTAGGTACAATGGAAATGGAATTCTAACCCGATTTTTAAAGGAAATTAATGGAACTTGGGGATATTTAGATTTACAAAATAATTATTTTGATTATTTTAAACAAATATAATATTTTGGAATAGAAAAAAATAATTTTTAGTAGTAAAAAAAAAAAAAAAATCGAGACAAAAAATTAAATATAATCGATTTTGTATTATTTAATATTTGATGGGGGATCGATATAAAATATTCCAGTGTCATTAATAGATTCTATATAATCCGCTCCTACGTGCGGCACGCAGTGCGACATGTTTGCTTATCCTGGCTCCTAAGTTAAATTAGGGATCTCCATTTTCCAGAATATTTTAGCGACCTCCCGCGAGCCCGTGAGAGAGAGAGTTAAGCGGGAGGGAGCGCAGCGACCTTCCGCGTGCCCGTGAGAATTACGGAAGCCGTTAGTTTCTACAATCCTAAGTTAAGTTACTCGATGTAATTTTTCTTCAATTTATTTATCTCAGAATAGACAGAATAGAGAACAAAATGGACAGGAAATTGTTATAATGTCATTAATAGATTCTATATAATCCGCTCCTACGTGCGGCACGCAGTGCGACATGTTTGCTTAACCTGGCTCCTAAGTTAAATTAGGGATCTCCATTTTCCAGAATATTTTAGCGACCCCCCGCTTAGCCCTCCGAGTTGCGTTAGATTTGAATTTCAGGGAATGAATTGTGCGGGTTGAATTGATAACGGGGATACAATGTGCGGGATGAATTAATCCGTGATGAATTGCGTGGGATAATATAGCCTAGACTCGTTGTCACATGTGATTTCACATATTATTTAGCAGAATTAATAGAACGTGCTCTCCGCGTGGCCCATCAAATTGATTTAAATCGTCTTGGACATTTTTACTAGCAACAATCAACATCCAATAACACAACATACAATACCACAAATAGTACAACATATAATAACACAAATAGGCCGTGACGATGGGCCTCATCATTTGCTTAAATTCATCCGGCAACAATTATAAATAAAGATTAACAATAATTATTGAAATTGGCATTTGCTATAAATCAAATTTCTACGCAAATGTCAAAAGATAGTTCATTTTTATGAAAACAGACGGTTTTTGTTTATCTAAAAACAACAAGCATACTAAGTTTTCAAAATTTATTTTAGTAAATACACATCCCAAAATAAGTGTTTTAAACCCAAGACTCAAACTAAATAAGGTATTTGCTGTCAAATAGTAAGCGTTTTTTTTAGCCAAGACTCAATCCAAAATGTAGTTTACCTTAATTCCACATTATAAACAATGGCGCTTGCAAAAATTGCGCATGCGCGAAAAATGGTATGCTCTGCTATAGCTGTTCCGATCTGTGTAGCCGAGTGCATTTTTTCTTAAAGTGTCTCGAATTTCATCGGTTAACGGAAATATGTGACCATGTCCTGGAATAATATAATGTACACGATCGGCGATTTTCGACCTGTTTCGTCGTTGAAGCTCTGGATTTTCACTCCCAGCTCCCAGCCAAATATCCTCATCAAATATATCATCTTCATTTTCAAATAAATCACCGGTTATGGCAATCACAGAACCAATTACCTGATTAGCGTAACCATATATCACACAATCAGCCACGATTACCGAAACACACACTAATGTATGACCCGCTGTCTTCAGTACGAGAATGTTATCGCCGATTGGATATGGTCCTTTATCAAAATCATGTAAAAAATACTCGGTTCTATGCGAAATGCTTGTCCCAACTATATGTTTAGCATTTAAAAATAAGTTATTATTTCCCACATGATCAGAATGGCCGTGCGTACTAATGACATAATCTATATCATCAGGTGTAACTTCGTGTTTTTCTAGCTCTGAAATACATGACAATCATTCATTATACGGTATCAATACGGCCATCAATTTTTGCCGGTAACAATTCTACTCACCATCCACGATTGCATCCCCGTCCCATGAAGTCATTGTATCCACAATAATTTTGTAAGCTTCATTTTTTATTAACACACAAGAACAGTTCGCTTTCAAAACTAATAAGTTCTCTGGATGCGGATGTGAATATCCGTGGAATAAAATTATGATTTCGTTCATAATGACTGTTTGAGTTTGTTTGAATTGAATGGAATCGGAATGGAATATACACATTATACAGGCATAAATGGAAAATGTCACGAAACATTGGAGGATAGCATCAAAATATGTATATTTTACTGTGCTGCTGACATCTACAATTTAACACATGTAACTTGATAACCCACACAGCAGTGGAGGGTGCCGTTGATGTGTATTTTTTCCCAGCAGACGATTCAGGGATGACCAAATAAATTATAATACCTATAAAGGTCTTCGCTGTCAAAAAACGGCGATAGATGGATTAAATCTAAAGATGGCACTAGTAGTTTTTTTTTAAATTTTTTTTTGTTGTATCGAAACAAAAATGTAAACAAATGCAAAAAATACGAGTAAAACTTACAACTAGACATGAATTATAAAAAAAATTAATTTTATTTTTTATTTATTTACCAAAAATTAAAAATTGTTAAAGCTGACATCTTTAGAAGTTATCCCGAACTATGTTTTCACGTATTAAATAATATACTACGTTTCCATGATGGAGTTAACCGGGATTAACCTGGATAGGAGGATTTTTCAAGTAGTAAGAGAGTTCGCATATAGATGGTGTGTCTGGGATTTAGTATTAAAAAAATTAAATAATTATTAATAGGACTAATTTGTAACATTGCAGATACAAACGTCTCATCACAAAAACTATAAATTATCGTTATAAAACAACAATATTCGTATCTTGACATGTTTTACTTAGAAATACACCTCTAAATTTATTTTAAACAAAATAGAAAAATATCTTCCAATTAAAGTTAAAATGTATTCATTAACACTTTATAAATAAAAATCTCTTACAAAATTCCAATAAATCAAGAAATATCATTCATAAATAACAATTTATTTGCGCTTGTGTTGCATAGGAATTCCCATGTAAAAGTTTGACATTTGCAGTTTTATCCCAGGACAACGACGCACCATGCAGCAGACACTCGAAATAAAAACTCGCCCTATTATCTCGTCATGGAAACATGTCGAGTTTAGGTTTTTCGTTAAGTTTCTTAATCCAACTTAACTCAACGAAAGTAGTAGGGTAAGAAAAGGGATTCTATATGTAAAAACGGAAAAAGCAATTATACCAATACAAAATGGTACTGCGAGTATTCTTTCTCTCCGTAACACTTCATAAATCATAAAAATCAAAATAAATATTAAATTTAAATATTTCGACCAAACAAATAAAATTTTCAGAAGTGGCTTTTAATTGTTGTGAAATGTCAAATTACACTAGAAATTATAATTTCATGGAAACGATATGGATTAGCGCCGCCATGTTATTAACTCAACGAAACTCTTAATTCGGGTTAACTCTGTTATGGAAACATAGTAATTAGTCGTGTTCCAGTCGACCACTTCAAGTACTTATGAGTACTTAGCTTTGTGTCATTGCTTAAAATTAACTACCCGTAACTGCTCTTGCCAGAATGCCAGAATAAAGGCAGTGATACATGTTCAATTTTTGCCTTTAAGGCAAAAAAAATCTTCTCGCTGATTGGTTAACTTTTTTTGCTTTACACGGCATAATTGAAATTTCTTTTGTACCGACACAGAATACCCAGAAGCGACATAACGCGGTTTTTATATGGGGAAAAGTGGACTCATTTTTTTGACCTTGGTTTATAGAAGGTAAGATTTTCGGTATTAAATTATCGTTCAGTGGCTAAAAATTCAAAATTAACATGTAAAATATAAGGTAAGAGCAAAAATTTCTTGGTCCACGTAATGTCGGTTCTGGTTGTTTATTATTCTGTGGTACCGATACATGTAACATTTTGCCGTAAAGGGTCTTTTTGCCATCGTATAAAACATAACCTAAAATTTATTCAAATCAAAATTTTGAAATTGACGGTTGCCAAGTTTTAGTTGGCAGTAAAAATGAATAAAATTTAGAAAAGAAAGCAACGAATTATAAATATCGGTCTTTTATACTTATTTAAAAAAAATATTGAAGAAGAAGAAGAACGTATTTTTAAAAGGAAACCAAAGACTTGATGGGTTTCACCTATTTTATTAAAAATTTAAAAGGGATTTGATACCGAAATGCGATTAACCGATCACCACAATTTAAATTGTATCATTGAATGATCGTAACTCAATTTGACAAGTTAGCAATTATAGATCCAAGTATCGAGAAATGCTATTTAGTTCGAGAGCTCATTCGACCTGAACTAAGATTAAGGATTATAATAAGGTTTTTTTTGAATTTAATAGCATTTAAAACGTGTAACATAAATACAAGCAAAATTAAAAATCAACAGAACTAACTTTGCACGTTCATTTTCAATTTTAGGTCTTTTAAATTGTTATACAAATTTAATTTTTTAACTTTTGTAACCGACAATGACAAATTACAACAAGGAAATTTCAAAATATTTTGAGGTTAGGTAATTTTTGCCGTATGAAAATTGATCAATGTTCAATTTTAAAATTTTTCCTAAAAGACATTTCAAGATGGCCGACATTTAACCAATCAACGCACAGAATTATTTTGCCTTAAAGGCAAAAATTGAACATGTATCACGGCCTTAATACTGCATCGGTAAATCTGAATATATCATTGACCTCAAGTTTACTATGGAAAAGCATAGTTATGTCCTTTATAGGTATTATAATTTATTTGGGGATGACCATGGATTTATATAAACATGGATATATACTAAAGATACATGTTAAACCGAAAGTGATCTGACTGAAAACGTCTGAGTTAAATTCAACATGTAAACGGCGACTTGGCTGAAAGTTATCTGAAAGTAGTCTCAGTTCGGTCAGCTTAAATTTGGTTGGTTGAGTCAGTCTGTATATTGAGTTAAACATGTAAACTATAATTTAGTCGAACTGACAGATTTGTTCATACAGGCAAAAGGTTTTATACATATTTGAAGTGATTTTTAAATTATTTTAAATAATTTTCTAATAATTTAAATATAATTTTATAACAAAGTGACATTTAAAATATCAATTCAGATCAAATAAAAAAAATCCCATGTAACCACCAACCCAAAGTTTCAGTCAGATCACTTTCAGTCATAACTCAGTCAATCACTTTTGGGTTTAACATGTATCTTTAGTATGAGTTACTGAAGTTACATGTTGTACTGAAACATGACCGACCGAGTTGTGAACTGAAAATTGACTGAACGAACCTTTCAGTCGAAAGTTACATGTGTTTTCTATTTTGCGACCGAGATGACGTATAAATGTCAAATTGTACAACAACAAAATTAAACTAAACAAAATCAAAACTAACACATCTAGTAAAACATCCACTTCTACATCTGACAACAAATTTGTTTTTTTTTTAACTCATTCTGTGTTTTGTACTTCAATTGATGATTTATTCTTCTAAGATTAACCCTAGAAATAAGCTCGTGAAATGTCATTTCAGTCAGTCTGAAGTTGCATGTTACACCGAAGATTAAAACCGACTCAACCAACCTAATGTTAACCGACTGACTCGGTCATTATTTCGGTCGCAATTTCGGTTGGGTTGCGGGTTACATGTTACACTTTTCGTTAAGTTTCAGTCGGTCATCATTTCAGTTCAATATGTAACTTCAGTAACTATCGTCCGAAAATAACATTGAAAACAACAACAAGAAATGGAGCAAATTTTTTCTATAGTTTTACTAGTCTTTTCATATACTCCTCTTGCTCTAAAATCCTATTTCCGAAAAAGTGCTCTACTCGCATAAATTAAATTTCGAAAAATAAAATTACTTCGGTTTAAAAAGACCAAACCCGCTAAACAATTTAAGCGAATTCGCAAAATTCGTCGCATAAGCGTACTATTAACGTATCACTTTTTTGTTTTGCACTAATACATTCTCACACTTAAATAAAATATAGCAAAATTCTTCGCTGATGTTTCGTAAACGTAACACCAAATTCCTTTATGAAAATTAATGGAATAATATAAAGAAACGTTAACCATTTAGTTTTGAGTTTTCGATCGCCATTACGTATTTTTGTGTTCATCAATTTTTTTTTTAATAAATAAATAACTAAGCAAATATTTAATGTCCCAATTTGATTTAGAAAAATATTATTTGTGGCCTAATATTTTTTTTAGAATAAAAACAAAAATACTTAAGAAACTATGTATAAGTTTTTTAGAAAAGGAAAATTGCAAATCAAAAATTGCAAATGCATATAATCCATATCGATAAAAATGTCACGTTATTATTTCAATAATCACGTGACGTAAATGCACCACCTCAAGCGAACTGTTTACGAACTACTAACACATTGATAACTCCTCGCAAAAAGTCTAATTATCATAGGACGGGAATGACGGAACTGCTTCGTTATTGCAACACCAAAGTGTTACGTTTACGAAGAGTTGTATGAACAAAATTCTTCGCTACTGTTACGTAAACGTAACACCTTGTTTGACGGGAAGTATTGAAATCCTGTCAAAAATTACGAAAAATTTGGTTGGTCCAAAACCACTTTTCTCCACGTTTTGAACGTCCCTGAGTCTGAAAATGCAAAAAAAAAAAAATGTCCGTCCGTCTGTCTGTGTGTCTCTGTGTCTGGACCCATGGTATCTCGAGAACGGCTTGTCCGATTAGGATTTTTTTTCGCCAATCTGTTTCTATGGTCAAGGCGGAGATTTCAAAAGCTTTTGGAGACTGTACGTCAAGGGGGTGGGGTACCTGCCATACGAATTGACCCAAAATACCTGCTTTTATAAATATTTACGATTTTTTTATATATGCTTATTTGATTATTGAATTGGGCATTGAATTGGGAATTGATTTGAAGGTTAAATTAGGGGTCAATTTGCGCGTTGAGTTGAAGTTGAGTTGGGTTTGAGTTGGGGTTGGATTTGGATGTAGTGAATAGTTAACAAATTATTTATATGATGGAACTTGCCTATTTATCAACCGATTATTATGAAATTCAATGTGTATGCTAGAAATGGGATTCCAAAATGAGTTTTGGATGAAGTTCTGGAATATGGCCAAGTAGGATGGAACTTGCCCATTTCTCAACCGGTTACGATGAAATTCGACATTTGTATTTGAAATGGGATTCTAAAATGTTTTTTGGATGAAGTTCTGGAATTTTAAAACGATTTCTGGATGAAGTTCTGGAATATGGCCAAGTATGATGGAACTTGTCTATTTCTCAACCGATTATTATGAAATTTAATTTGTATGTTAGAAATGGGATTCTAAAATGAGTTTTGGATGAAGTTCTGGAATATGGCCAAGTATGTTGGAACTTGGCTATTTCTCAACCGATTATGATGAAATTCGACAAGTGTAATGGAAATGGGATTCTAAAATTAGTTTTGTAACAGGTTCTGGAATATGGCTAAATATGATGGAACTTGCCCATTTCTCAACCGATTATGATAAAATTCGACATGTGTATTCAAATTGGGAATCTGAAATGAGTTTTGGACGAAGTTCAGGAATATGGCCAAGTATGATGAAACTTTGCTATTTCTTAACCGATTATGATGAAATTTGATATGTGTGTTGGAAATGGGATTATAAAATGATTTTTGGATAAAGCTTTGGAATATGGCTTTGTAGGATGGAACTTAGTTATTCCTTACCCGTTTGTATGAAATTTGACATGCGAGTTGTAAATAGGATTCTAAAATGAGTTTTGAGTTTCTGGAATATGGTCGGTTAAACGGTTAGAAGTATCAGTATAATTTGTTATACTATTTTCGGTATAAAGTTCTAGAATACGATTTTTCGTTTTAAATTGGATGCCTGTACCCATGTTATTGAAGCTTTTGACCTGTTTGGCTGTTGTTGTATAAGTAAATATAATTTGGTTAAAATCGAAATCAATAATGTCAAAACTGTCACACCAACTTTATGACATTATTGAAGATACCAAAGACCGAAGTTCTGATCACCTCGTGAGGTTTCAGCCCTTTATATTTTTGTAATTGAAATACAAAAATATTTTATGATATATTATTAAACTCAATGTAATTAATTAATTATATCAAATGTTGATCATTAAAACTTGGTTTTACCTGTTTTCTTTCAATAATTTGATAAATTAATAACCATTTCCCCCTTGAAATATGAAATGCACTCCTGAAAAAAAAAAATAAAAATTCGTGTGAAACGTCAAAATCTAAATTCAAAAATTCAAAATAAAAAATGAATTGAATTTGATCAACAACAATTTTATTGGAATAATTAAACACAACAAACATTTTTTTAAATACTTTAAAACTTATATTTTCACAAATAAATAAATTTCAATTGTAAACTTTCGTTTAAGTGATAAAAAAACATGTTTCGGGTATTCGCCCGTTGTCAATTTTTATCAACTACTAAAAAATTAAATGTTCCTTTTATTTACAGGTACATACATATACCATGTTTATAAAACCATTTAAATAAAATTTATAAAATAAAATAAAATTATTTATATTTAATAATTGTTTTTAAAATCTATTCATGTCTAAATATATGTACATAATTAACCGGCTTAATTGCTGCCTTATATGTGTTGTGTTGGCTTCGTTTATTTGTTTGGAAAGTTGAGAAAATTTTATTTTGATATAACATTTGATAATAGTTTTTGCCAACTTGTATATGTGATTATTTGCAATTTCCGTATCATATTGATGATTTCGTAACGATGGAAACAATTTATTAATGTTAAAATTTTGTAAGATTCTTAACGCTATAATCTTTCATCTTGATATTTGTTTTTAAAGTTTATGTTGGCATGTTTAAAATATTTATTTGTGACTAAGCACAAATCAGTCACATCTTTAGATGGAATTATCAGCCCCCCTCTAGTTTTAGAAAACAATAAGTTTAGAGCTGTTGGATAAGCCCCACCAAATTCAGAATGAAGTGAATTAATACATTCAGTACATTTAATTATTTTCTCAACCATTTTAACTACATAACCACTTATATATCCTACAACATTTTCTTGAAATGGGGATAAGCTGTGTTGTTCCAAAAAATCCGAAACATCAATCTGGGAACTGTTGCTGTTGTCATCATCTTCACTAATATCGAACATATCTATGGGATATAACATCACCTGTGGTAAGTAAGTAATTTTATTATTTAATTGTGAATTAAAACAAATTCTGATTGATTTCTTACCATCCGTTTTAGATAGTTGGATGCGGCTTACAGTAGCCAACAGTTCTGTTTCATCATTTTCCCCGATATTACCGCTAAAACTTTTAACTTGGCTGTGCACAAGTAATTGTTTAAAGGCTGCGATAAATTGTCTGCAAGTCGGATTGTTGTTGTTACCACTTCTGGCGCGTATTGCAGAAAAAAATAATTCGAGATGATCCTGACTGAACTTGTATGTTAGTATGTACTTTAAATATCCAGTCTCTACGTAGTCAATATATAGATTTTTCGCTACGATGAGCCCCAAGTATAATCCTAAAAATCCAGTGGATTTATTTGTTTTGTAAATTGATACGTCAGAATTCAATTTAATTAATTCTAAATATTTATTTATATTTGTGATGTCCGACATCCACCAAATTGCGTTATTTGTCTTGAGAGGTGCTTTAGGACCTTTACCAAACGGATTACGCGAGTTTAACAAATCGAATGCTTTATTAATTATTGTTAAAAATTTCACAGTTGGTTATATCAAACGTTATATCAAAATTTTGAATTTGATTTTCGAAAAATCGAATTTAAAGACAAGGACAAAATTTTTTTGTTTCTCTGTCACACACTGGATAGGTTTTTTTTTTACCCATGATATAATCTACTACCCAAATAAATTATAATAACCTATAAAGGACATTAACCGTCAAAAAACGGCGATAGATATATTAAATCTAAAGATGGCACTAGAAGTTTTTTTTACATTTTTTTTTGTTGTTTCGAAACAAAAATGTAAATAAAAGCAAAAAACACGAATAAAACTTACAAGTAGACATGAATTATAAAAAAAATTCATTTTATTTTTTGTTTATTTACCAAAAATTAAAAATTGTTAAAGCTTATATCTTTAGAAGTTATCCCGTTTCCACGTATTAAATAATACATACTACATTATCGATAAATCTGCCTATATCATTGACCGCAAGTTTACTATGCAAAAGTATAGCTATGTCCTTTATAGGTATTATAATTTATTTGGTTCTACCATATCACTATTTTCGATAGGCTTTATGTTTATCGCGGGCCTGTTTGGTAATTCGCACGGTGCGGTGCAGTGCATACTATTTCCTTGTCTCCTTTGATTTATTTTCTATTGGCGAAACAAAGAAAAAATTGTACACTGCACCGCACCGTGCGAATTATCAAACAGACCCCGCATATACAGGCTTTACACCGTAGATAGTATAATAGCAAAATAGTATAATACTATTTTACTATCTAAGTATCTACCGTAGTCGGTTTTACACCGCGAAAAATATTCATAATAAACAGAAAATTACAACAAAATAATGAAAAATAATAATTTCAAAATACATAAAAACGTTTCTAAACTAATTTATCAATAATCCACTGTCAAAATTTTCCTTCTACAATAAAATAAAATAAAATATAATAGGTATTAAAATTTGATAGCAATCAAATCGAAATATTAGAGTATATTTTATTTTTGCTATTATACACTCCCGAGCAACTGAATCGACTAGACCATCAAAACGCATATTTTTTTAAAATGGCTGGATCGATTTTCGAAAAACAACCTTCTTTTGACAGCCTAGTATTTTATCTTTTCAAGGATACCTTTATCATTAAAATCCATACAGTACTTTTCAAATTAAAGCAGTCTTAGCAAAATGCGATGTTTCGGTGAAAACAATTGGCGTGATGCAATCTCCTGTATAATGCCACGTTGACCGATATTTGTCGTCACTTATGAGTCAGACGTTGACCTGAACAAATCTCTACCAGTTTAATTCATTGTTTAATTAAAATCATGGATACCACTCCAGAAAAATCCGCACAAGTTGTTGCTTCATTGCATGAAGGACGCAATCAACAAGAAGTCGCTCGTCAGCTTAACATGAGCCAATCTGCTGTCTCAAGAGTATTCAGAAGGTTTCAGGAAACTGGTACCTTCAATCGAAGACCACAAACCAGCCGGTTTCGGTGTACATCAGAGAGGGACGATCGATTTATCGTCCTAACTTCAATGCGAAATCGCCATCTCACGGGCGTCGATGTGCAGCAGGAGCTAAGACAAGTTCGAGATGTAGCTGTTAGTCAATGGACAGTAAGAAGACGCTTAAAGGAAACCAACCTCACTCCAAGATGGCCCGCTAGAGGCCCAAAATTGACAACACGCCACCGCAAACAGCGACTCGAATTTGCTCGCGAACACATCAATTGGAACATCGAGCAATGGACGTCCGTTCTATTTACTGACGAGTGCAGAATATGTCTCCATGGTAGTGATATGAGAGACCGGGTCTACCGGCATCCAGGAGAGCTATTTTCGCAGTGCTGTTTTGCTGAAACAGTCTCATACGACGGCGGTTCGTGTATGGTGTGGGCTGGCATATCGTTTGAGGGAAAAACAGATCTTGTTTTCGTACCTGGTGGAGGCCGTGAAGGAGGTCTGACCGCTGAACGATATATCGAGGGTATTCTCTTGGATCATGTAGTGCCCTATGCAGGATATATAGGGGAAGATTTCATATTGATGCATGACAATGCCCGGTGTCACACAGCTCGAACCACTCGACAGTTCTTGGATGAGGTCGGACTCGAGACGATGAGGTGGCCAGCACTCAGTCCAGACATGAATCCAATTGAGCATTTATGGGACGAACTAAAACGGAGGGTCCGAGCTAGAAATCCGGTACCATCTAACATCAGTGACCTGAAGATTGCGTTAGAGGAGGAGTGGGGTGCTATCACCCAAGTATTTGTCAAAACCTTAATAAGGTCAATGGGGAACCGCATGCGAACCGTTGTAGACGCAAGGGAGGGACGTACTTATTATTAACCAATAAAATTATTTTTGTTTTGCTTGAGTTTTTTGTTGTAATTTAATTTTAAACACCCCCAATATTTCTTGCTTAATCATCAATTTTGGTTGCGTTTTCATTCAAAATTCATTACAAAAAAAAGTACTAAACCAATTTTCATAAAAATAGTGTCATTTTAAAGCAAAAATATCAGGCTTTCAAAAAAATAATGTCTTATGAAAATCGGTTTAACCGTTCTAACAAAAATCGCCCTCAGTTGCTCGGGAGTATACTATCAAAACATCGGTTTTGCACCGGATAGCAAAATAGTATTATACTATTTTGCTATTATACTATCTACGGTGTAAAGCCAGTAATAGTCGTATTAAGCATTGACCAGCGAGTCTTTAAGAATCCGTAATAAAACCTTACAGAATTTAACGAAAATGTGTTGTTAAGGAAATTTTGACAGATCGCCCAGCGAATCCGTAACACGATTTGACAAGAAAAAACAAAAAAAAATTGTATTTTATTATTTTTAATACATATAATCATTGTTTTATCACATTACACATAAAAAATATTATTTTAATTAATAAAACAAAAATAAACAATGTTTGACGTTTCTTCCTTCAGTTTGGGCGATAATTTTCGCTCTTATGTTAAAGAATGTTAAATGACAATTCAAATTTAACGAAACTGACGAAAAGTTCTTAAAGTTTCGCTGGTCAGTAACATGCATGTTCCTATGGTCGCATTCTTACTTAAATTTCTTAAAGACTGACTGGTCAATGCTTTATTTCAGGCGACGTGACTATAGTCGTGTCACGCCGTGCCAAAATTGGTATTGTTGAAGTCAATTCAAGTGACAAGACGAATTGCGGACAATTCGTAATTTTTATGCTATAAAAAACATTTATAAACGAAAATAACTTTTTTAATTGAACACCAATAAATATAAATTTAAACAAAAAATACATACATACATTTTTCGTGTCATTCTCGTCGCTTAATAAAATGGCGCGATGATTGTCGTAAGAACTGACCGTAGATATACCATAGGACTACTAGAATATGAAAATGCGCCGTAAAATAACGTGACACGAATATGGTAATTGGGGTGTATATCTCGTTTTTCAAGAATAATACCCATATTCCCTGGGTCGCGTCAGTTCATTGGACGTGACGATGACGATTGTCGTGTCACTTCAACTTTAAATTGGTATTCTCTTATGGTGCCTTTACACTATGCGATTTGCATGAAATATTTGTTGTGCAGTAATTTGCTGCGTGGAAATCGTGTAGTGTAAAGCTTAAGGCTGGAACAGCGAGTCAGTATGAAACCTTACAGAATTTGACGAAAGTTTTTTCTTAGGCCTGTATTACATTATCACATTTACATGTGAAAAGTAATAATATTTTTCTGGCATAAAACTACGATAAGAAAAATACTACAAATCATTTTGCTGTATAAGGCAGGCCCAGGCGCGGATACAAAGGGGGGGTGATAGGGGCGATCGCCCCCCCCCCCCCCCAAGCACAAACAATTAATTTTCTCGACGTTAAAAAATAATCGTTTGATTTAGCACTAGCAGGTGAAATACCATAAAGAATTGAAGAATTTCGTTACGTTCTTATATTTTCATGGGAAAAATTACGACACCGGACATATATTTTCCGATGAAAAACCAGTTCTCACTGGAACGTGGAACGATAATTGCGGAAACAGTCTGAAATTTTCTGAAAGAAAACTTTTTTATTACTTCGAATTGCATAGGAATATGTACTGATGGCTGTAGTGTTCTGACATCAGTTCAGAAAGGAGTGTTTGCTGTAATACAGAATGAGCTGCCACAGGCTGTTCAATGTCACTGTACTAATCACGCACTTAATAATAGTATTAACAAATCATCAAATGTACAGTCTATCAGAAATTCTGTTGGAAATTTCGTTCTTAAAAATATTTTCAGTAAGCAGCTCAAATCTTTATGTGAAACACGGTGGGTAGAGCGACACGACTCTGTAATATTATTTAAATCCTCGTTTTCACAAACCATTAATGCCTTATAATGCCAAAGTGGAAAGAGTCTGAATCATCACGGAAGGAAAGCTAAACGATTTATTTTATGTATTTGCAATGTCCAGTCTATTGAAGTTTAGCTATTCCTCTCCCGTTCAGTAAATTATTGCAAAAAATTAATTTAGATAAACTTCAGCCAAAAATGTATTGTCAGATTTGCTTAGCAACTCAAAGATCAAAGAAAGAACAGTGAAGCCGTGTTTTCTACCATTATTAAAGAAGCGAGTGACTTAATAGAAGAATTAGACGTTGACATGGCGTTGCCAAGGCTTGCTACAAGACAAAAAAGTAGATAATAATGTTTTAGTTCTAGAGTCTATTATATAGAAGATATTAAAATTAGAGCTGGAAACGACAGTTTCAGTATATTGGATTTAGGATAGCAATTCCATCAAATATTATAAAAATTTCTTCAAAAACGCTACAAACTTCAACAGAATCTGTATTCACCGAGTTCCAATTTTATTTAAAGAAAATAAATACTTCTATTGAAATCTTATTAGGCGAAGTTCAAATATGGCAACAGAAATGGCAACAAGGGAAACGAAATAATGGGATCGTTCCAGCTGGCGCATTAGCCTCACTTACCAAGTGTGATGCAGAAGCTTTGCCTGCCATTCAAAATATTTTAGTTATGTTATCGACGTATCCTGTAATTGTATGCGCTGAAAGAGCCATGACCGAAAATCGATTGATGGGACTGGCACTTTTACATATCCACAGCGATATTGTAACGGCACCGCAAGATTTCGTTTGGCGCACCTTGGTTCAACAGTCATGTGTGAAATGAAATAAAACCTTCGGATATCATCGACCGTTACGCCAATAAATCAAATAAGCGGATTGAGTTTTTAGTGTAAATGTTTTTAATGTTTTTACTGTAACTGTAGTATTTTTTTAATATAGTTACTGGAAACTAACTTTTATTCTGTTTATCTTATAATTTATATAGATTCTTCTTAAAAAAACTGTTTTGTTAACGGTATAATTTCTATATTCGCCCCTCCCTGCCGCTCCTTCTGGATCCGCGCCTGGGCAGGCCACACACGTACAGTTTTAACTGTACAATTAAAACAGTCAGTTAAACTGTACGTGTGTGGGTATTTCAGTTCAGTTAAACTTAAGTACTTTTCATACCAGGCGCCTCGGCTTTGAGCTTCGAAAATAAAAATTCTTTATTTCATTTTTCAATTATGCAAATTAGTTTTATTTGATTGATATCGTTTAATTTTATAGAAATAAATTCAATTTGTTGAGAAATAATTTATTTTTAAAAATCAAAAAATCAAAATATATTGCAATGAAGTTATCTACAAAGCCAAGGCAATGCGTTCCACACTCGACTGCGACATTTTAAAGTAGTACAAAGCGAAGCGCTTTGTCAACATAACCTACAAATCACATTTTTGGTATAACTGTTTTATATTTACCAAAAAATCTAGCACATATGTAGCTTACAAGTTCATAATATCTCATTTCTTGCTATTCACGTGTAAAATGAACCTATATAAAATATTTAATAGTAACAAATTGTGCAAAGCCGACGCCACCGGTATGAAAGGGTCTCAGCTTCACATTTGTGGTAACTAAAAATTTCGAGGCGAGGCGCCTGGTATGAAAAGTACTTTAGGGATTGTTCACACCAAGCGCGAATAGCGAATTGCGAGTAACCATTTTTCAGAAAATTTTGATATAAAATACACATAAACACAATGGATTTTTCGATTTATAATATAATTACGATTACTTTGTTCAAAATAAACTAAATTGAGCCCTAAAAATTCTTTAAAATAAGAAAAATTACTAAATTCGTACAAAGATGAAATATTCGCGCATTCGCTAAAAAATAAAATTACGTTCCACTCGTGTTCTACATATTTTTATTCGTACGAGTATTGAAATTCGTACGAGTATTTTTTTATAAATCATTTCAAATACGATCAAAATGATTTTTAAAGATTAAAATAATATTATTTATATCGAATTATGTATTATAAACTTTGTTAAAACGAATAATATAAAAAAACAGGTTTTGGAAAAAATTACCGTATTATTAGAAATATTTGATCATGATTTTGATATATAAATTCGCTCGAGTTTAGTGTGAATCAAATTTGCGAATTCGTGTTTGGAATTTATTCGCAACTCGCAGTTCGCGTTTGGTGTGAGTAGTCTCTTAAAGTACTTTTCATACCAGGCGCCTCGGCTTTGAGCTTCGAAAATAAAAATTCTTTATTTCATTTTTCAATTATGCAAATTAGTTTTATTTGATTGATATCGTTTAATTTTATAGAAATAAATTCAATTTGTTGAGAAATAATTTATTTTTAAAAATCAAAAAATATTGCAATGAAGTTATCTACAAAGCCAAGGCAATGCGTTCCACACTCGACTGCGACATTTCAAAGTAGTACAAAGCGAAGCGCTTTGTCAACATAACCTACAAATCACATTTTTGGTACAACTGTTTTATATTTACCAAAAAATCTAGCACATATGTAGCTTACAAGTTCATAATATCTCATTTCTTGCTATAATTCACGTGTAAAATGGACCTATATAAAATATTTGATAGCAACAAAATGTACAAAGCCGACGCCACCGGTATGAAAGAATAATAAACAACCAGAACCGACATTACGTGGACCAAGAAATTTTTGCTCTTACCTTATATTTTACATGTTAATTTTGAATTTTCAGCCACTGAACGATAATTTAATACCGAAAATCTTACCTTCTATAAACCAAGGTCAAACAAATGAGTCCACTTTTCTCCATATAAAAACCGCGTTATGTCGCTTCTGGGTATTCTGTGGTTTAACTGAGAACTTTAAAATTTTTATATTTTTAACTGAAACAATAAACTGAACTGAACGTGTGTGGGGGTTTAACTGCACAATTCTCAGTTTTGTGTCGAAATTTTGAGATGAGAGGACGTTTCATACAATAATTAAAATATTGAATTATACAAAACTAGTTCGACTATTTATATAATTTTCATTTTATTTTAAAGTAAATAAAAATTAATTAGGGTTCAAAGAAGTCTGGAACATCTACAGACAGCATTTATAAGCCGGGTCTTTGGTATTACGACCTGTTGGATCGTTCCGCTCATCAAATCCATGATAATAACTGAAGGATTCGACGGAACGTGTGTGGGCATCTCAGTTCGCAGTTAAAACTGACAATTATAACTGCACAGTTAAAACTGTACGTGTGTGGCCTGCCTTACATTACAAGTAATATTTTTCGTCATATTAAACCAAAAATGGATTGAACATTTAATAACAATGCTTGCTAGGCTTTGACTTTTGAATCAGGCAGAAGTCCTTTTTATGCCATATTTGTCTTCAAAATTAAATAATTTTTTTTCCTGATATCTATCGAGTTTACCATAGGGAGGGATGCCATATCAGAACGACCAGATGGAAATTTGGAAATTGGTTTAGTTGGAACGTATAACGTATTGAACGTGTGAACAAAATAAGTTGTCCCAAAATGTATAATAAATAAATATGTTTTATAACTTAAAAAATGATGCGTTTAATTTTGCAAAATTACGTACATAATGTACAAGAATTTTAATTTTACAACGTAATAATTAACTGTAAATGATAAGTAACAATTAAAATTCACTTATTTTCATTTTCCGTTTGTAATATTCCAGTCGATTTTTTCGCCATTTTAACATTGTCAAAACAAATACATATTATAGTATTTAGCTTCATGAAGCTAAATATCATTAGAAAAATACTTTATCAGAAAAATACTACTATATATCCCCATTACACTATCATATAAATATGTTGATGCTTTTATATGACGAATAAAAATGATAATCTAATACAGGCCTTACAGAAAATCTGACAGGTCGGCTAGCCAATATGTAAGACCGGTTGGGAACTAATAACTAGACAATAATTTTGTATATATGCTGCGATGTACAAAATGAAAATTGAGTAAAAACATGGCAAGATAAGAACAATTTATATTTCATTCATATTTCATAATATGTATGTCTTAAAGAATAAATCCGTATGAAGCCTGAATTCCATAGTGAATAATAGTTTGTCAGTCAAAATAAAGTGAGATAAAACTATATTGTGTGAATGAAACACAAACCGAAGTCAGTCAAAATTGTATCTACAACAAATGTGTGTCTGCATTAGTGGATCGCCCGCTTGTCATAAGTATGTCTCCACTAAACACTACACTGATGAAATCCATTTACCTAATACATAATAATTTGTTATTTTCCATTTTACTTTATTGACGATTGGAGCATCACGGATTCCACCTAGTGGAACATTTTTAAACTGAGCTGCCTGATAATTTGACGTTCGAAATTGTTGTAAATAATTCCAATTTTGATTTGTAAACACAATTTTTACTTATCGGATTGCTAATAATTGTAAATAATTCCAATTTTGGACTATAAAAACAATTTTTAATTACCGCATTGCTAAATTTTCTTTCATCGCATTTGTTACAAATGTCATTTTATCAGGTGCATCATTTTAACTATTGTCCTCGAGAGGCGCTTTCTTTACTTTTACAATCGTCAATAGAAATTAATATAAAAAATATATTGTATCCTATAATATGCTCATATTGAACTAATATCTTATACCACTGACAGACTAGGGATTAGCTAAGCGCGATTAGTGAAACGAAACTAGCTAATCCATCACAAATCCATATGCGTTGACAGACTAGGAATTAGTTTCTTGCAGAGAAATAAAATATTATGGTGATTCGCTGTAATATATCAGCTGCACTCATTTTTTAATTCAATAGATAAACACGCTAGATTTTCTTTTTCCTAAAAATTTATTCAGCACAAATTGTTACTTATTGCACAAATTGTTACCGAATTGTGGAAGTAGTTGCGGAATTATATGTTTGGGCGACATTGGAGAATACTTTTGTTGTATAGATAACATGTTTTCTGATGAATTTTGATTAATTTGTGTCATTTGTAGCGAACAACCTGGTGGTGGAGTTCGTGGAGTTTTTGTTATTTTTGAACATAAATCGGACTCGGACATTACAATGTGTAATGACCTAAAATCTAGGTCATTAACACCTTACAACATTTAATCATTTTTAGTTTACTCTACTGCACTTTTTATTTTTATTATGTTTTATTGCACAATAGAATAAATTTGAGTGTTTACTATTCAATGGTTGGAATGTGAATCGACAATTAACCTGAAAATATTTCCGTTAGTAGCTATTTATATTTAAAATAATAGCAAATAATAATAAAATATTTTGATCTCGTAGATAAATTAGGTCATTTAGTTTATAAAAAGTTTTATTTTCAGCTCTTAAAGTTTAGAAAAATATCTCAACTTTATCAGTAAGGAATAATTATTGGTAAGAGAAATTGCTTGTAATGCGCAAATTTTATGAAATGAGTGAAAATAAATCAAGCACACGTTTAGGAGGTTCTTAAACAGTTTACGGGGCCCAAAATATGGAGTTCCCTCATTGATCCTTCTGCCGAAATATACGTTGTTCCAAATTTTTTCAAATCCATCCTCTTCTTCGTCGAACCAATTAATTTTCCTGCTTACATACATACTAAATCATTCTTATGCCAATTTCAACAAAATTATAAATATAAATTAAAAGAATTTTAAGTATTTTATTAATTTGATTTATTTAATAAAAATAAAATAAGATGTACGTATTCTCATAGTAATAATATATTTGTTTTGAGCTACTAATTTTTTTTTTCTTCATTAGGTAAATGTATACTTTGTGGATGAAATTTGTTCGATATATTTTTTTATTAAAAGGACGGACTTCAGTCTCCGTTTCAAATAATTAAATTAATTTTTAATTATTTAATTACAAATATATATATATATATTACCTATATATATTTTTTATCAATTATATAAATTTTTGTATTATATATAATAATATTTATTTTATATATAAATTACTTAACGATTTATAGAATAATATTTATATAATACAATATGAACAATTTATGATTTTTGGGGATTTTTCGGAAAAATAAGACTGTGTGCATTTTTTCAGAAGGAGATTAACATATTGAAAAAGTAAATATTTAGGTATGTTGTAATAATTTAAACAATTTTTAATAAATATATTTTGTTTTATTTATTTAATTTTATTCGAAAAACATATTAACACCTGTGTCTATTATTATTTTGCATCCCAACATTATTTCTTATTGGCTCAAACAACCTCTTTCATCGCTTATTTCTTAAATATATTATAACTATTATAAAAATAGTTATCAAAATACAATAAATAAAAAACTTTTTTAAGCAAAAGCTAAATTTTCCATAAAATTAACTGCACTTTTTGATTTCGAGAATAGAACAAACATATCATAATTCTTTTTTTTTTATTGTTGGTTAAAAAAGGCAACTCTTACCAAGCAATAAACAAACCCCAATTCTCATAGTTGTATCACGTCATTTTTCATGATTGTAGTCACGTTTTTCCTATTCTCTTAGTCGTTTGTTACGTCTAAAGTCACTTTATACGACAAATGTCACTTGAATTTTGTTAAGTGACAGGCGACTACAACGAAATTTTAGTCCTAATATTTTTTTTAAATATTTTAAATTGTGTAATTTTGCTCACTTGTTTAAATAAGTTGTTATTTAAATTAATACTTTTTTGTTCTAAAACGATTTTACTTGTAATTTGGCCGACATCTTTTTAATTATAGACGTGCCACTTGAACCGACTCCAAGAATATCAATTTTCTTGCGACGTAACTTAAGTCACGCCGCCTGAAATGACACGACAATGAGAATTGGGATTATAAACTGAGAAACTACTATCACTTTTATGCTTATTTTATAAAAAAAAAGAAAAAAAAAATATTTAAACAAAAACACAAAAAAATAACCATTAACTTTAATTAAATTGTTTTATTAAAATAAAATTGCAAATTAAAATTATACACATTATTAATTAATTAATAAAAAAAAGCAATAAAAATATATAATTTTTTTATAAAAATAAAAATTAATTAAGCAATGAAATATAAAAAAAATTATACAATATATAGAGATATTTATTAATTATGTTTTATGTATATTTATTTATAATTAAATATGACTTTGGAAATAATTTTTATTTATTTTGTTCGTAGGTTTCACTTTTTGTTCTTAATTTTAAATTTTAATTAATATTAATTATTTATTTATGTATTTGTATATAATATAATATATTTGATCAATTTTATTTTTTTTATCACTTCAAATCGATAATTATTTATGTATTTAATTTAAATCACCTTTTAATTAATAATATTAATTAATTTTAATATTAGTATGTAAACATTTTAATAACTGTAATATGTTTATAGTAGTTTAGTAGTAGTAGTATGTAGTTACTCAAAGGGATGTACTTGACCAAAACCAACATAAATATATATGTAGCCTGAGCATAACTATAAGCATTCATACTAGATTTCTCATTTCATTATACTAAAGAAAACAAACTGATATTTCCAATGTTATCGTTGTATTGGTGTATTTTATATGGCAATGATTTTAAAATGCGTTGCGAATATAATACATATAGGCAATACACCGATAACATTGCAATGGAAAAATTTTATCATTTTTTTGTGCTTTTAGTAAAATGAGAAATCTATTATGATCCTCTATGGCATAACTTTCAAACTCAGATACCAATAAATATTAGGCCCACTATTGGTATTGGTGTTAGTAAAAAATAGAATAAAAATCTGAAGTATAAAATTCTCTTTGTCCACGACTAACGTATAATATACTCATTAAACGGTTTCATCAGTTACAATGATTCCATTATTCACTGCTACTTTACCTAGTAGTCTCTTGCCATTTTCTTTATAATTAAATTGAGACGTCAAAATGTCGACGAAAATTATTTTAGGATTTTAAAGGATTTGATTATAAAACACAATGATATTTGTCGGTCGTGGACAAAGTATCGTTTTCTACTCGCATATAATGGCTATTATTTGCTCATATGATTTACGACACTCGCCTATAGGCTCGTGTCGGTAAACTTCATCTTCATGAATACAGCTAACATTATATGCTCGTTGAATAATATAGCTCCTAGATTTTTACATATGGCGTGTTTTTTTATTACATCGGAGAGACCAGAGAGATATAAAAAAAAACCTTTTTCGTTTTTTTATTTTCCCGGATCGATCCGATAATTTTTTTAGCGTTTTTATTAAATCCGAAAAATCACAGATTGCTGTTTATCGATCTGAAATTTATTTCAGATAGTACAGATAATTACATAGTTTGACGTTTAAAATGGTGAACACTATTGACGATTGGAGCATCACGGATTCCACCTAGTGGAAAATTTTTAAACTGATGTACCTGATAATTTGACGTTTGAAATTATTGTAAACAATTCCAATTTTGAACTGTAAACACAATTTTTACTTACCGGATTGCTAATAATTGTAAATTATTCCAATTTCGGACTATAAAAACTATTTTTAATTACCGCATTGCTAAATTTTCTTTCGTCGCATTTGTGACAAATGTCATTTTATCAGGTGCATCATTTTAACTATTGTCCTCGAGAGGCGCTTTCTCTACTTTTACAATCGTCAATAGACTGAGATAACAACAATGGAAAATTAATTTTTTAAAGTCTATTGTAAATAATTTTAACGGTTTCTTGTTCATTAATGTTTAATTTTATTTTTATGTATTAATTATGCGTAGGAAAACAATTTTCTTGGCCATAATGCGTTACAAAATAGTGGTTAGCCAATTTAAATAGTTAAGCGTTTAAAATCCAAAAAAGGTCTTTTCAGATTAAACATTATCGGATATTTCAGATAATTTATCTGTCTGATCTCTCTGGTCTCTCCGATGTAATAAAAAAACTCGCCAATAGTGTTATATTGAAAACAATTGCAATAGTAAGTCCAATTAATTTGCTTGGTATTGTATGACTACGGCTTGTGTAGACATTTTTGTTGGTTTTAGGCCCGAATCACACTATCATTTTTCTATGTCAAAGATGTTTTATCAAATATTTGATCAATTAAGCTTTACGAAGCTAACTTGATAAAATATAGTTTTTAAAAGAATCTTATAAAAGATTCAACTCACACTATCATTTATCTTTGACAAACATATCTGATCAAACATCTTTAACATAGAAAAATGATAGTATGATTCGGGCCTTAATTTGACGGACTTTCATTTATAATAAATACCCCCCACCAGTGAAATTTTACTGTGTGTCCTTATTTATTTGTGTTTGATAAGACCTGATCGATTGAATTCTGAAACTTAGAAAATAAATGGCATTTCTGATTACTTCATAAACATAGAATAATCGAAGTAACCTGATTTTCTCGCTATGATCCGGAAGAACCTAAATAAAAAATAGTAATTTTGCGACAGCTACTAAAAATACAATTTTCCTAATCTTCTTCTGACCGAAACTGAATGATCTCTGGATAATTTTCCTCCTGGAAAAAATAATTGTCCAGCTATGATCCGGAAGACCCTAATATTTCTATTTTTAAATCGTAATTTGTAGCAATTGTTATACATATTTCAAAGTTTGGCCTAAACTCGTCGTTAGTTTGAATCGTATAATAGTTGTTTAAGGTACTATTTAGTTGAACAATACACAATAGTGTCCAAGAGGGATATATTTGACAATATCAGGAGAAGGAATATCTCTTTACTCACAAGGGGTTTACGACTTCGAATGTAAAATATTTGTATATAAGAAACGAGCGAATCTGATCCAATTCAAATAAGAATCGTTTATCTCCCAAGTCGTATCGCATTCAGGAATAGTCCCCGGAGCATAGTAATAATCATTCTTGATCGAGGAATAGATTAGAAATAGATTTTCTGATTTCGAAACATCATTACTGATGGTTGGTGGGAAAACAGTTATTATTAATGATCGTGTGAGTTGGCGTTGGTCGTTGCTTGATTTGCTGGTAGTGTCGTATTTGATTTGTATGTGAAAACCAATGTCTATAATACTACACACTCATGCATATTCCATAATCTTTATTTTAAACGATCACAAAGGAGATTTTAAATTTCATGAGATTTTATTGCTGCCAATAATTAGAAAATCGTTAACAGAGAGGGGTATAATTAAAAAAAAAACTCATTTAGGCGGGGACTGGAAAATTCGAGAAATTAATACCACCGCTTAATCAATATGTCAGATCCACCAGACTTGTCCATGCTTCGCACGGTCACCCTTTGAACCATTTTTCGGGCGAACTATATAAATATAGATAGATCAACATTTTTATTACAATCAATTAGATTGTGGAATGAACCAGATAGGCGCGTATTTCCATCAACACAGGGCCGTCTTAACCATTATGCTAACTGTGTTAAGCACAGAGGCGCTAGCTAAAAGGGGCGCCTTTCTTTCCAAAACAGAATGTAAAAAAATTCTAAAAAAAAATATTTTACATGTTAAAACAAGTTTCGAAAACATTTTTGTTTTTAATTTTTTAGTTTTAGTTATAGTTGGACATGTATTTCTATTGCAATGGCGCCCTTGTGACGCACCCTGTTGGTCACAAGTTTTTTTATTTAGGCATGCTGTACAAATTGTAATGTCGTTACGCGTTATTCGTTATTGAATTTTCCCCATCTTGATATTTTTTTTTTATCGTTAATTGTTGATGATAAAAAAAAAAATAGGTACATGAGGGACAGTTGGTTCAAGTATTTTAAAGAGTGCAGTTCGGTCATAAAAGCAATATGGTGCAATTGTAAATATGTATAAAAATACAATCACCAAACAAAAAAAAAAAAATATACATTAAAAAACCAAAGTTTATTAATTTGATTAGTGATAGTGTCACTATAAGTAAAATCTTTAAATGTACTATAGTGTTTAAGTCGATCGATAAACCATAATTCATAGTGTACTTGATACGTATAAATCTAATGAACATAAACAGTTTATATTATTAAATTATACAAAAAATAATATACTGAATTTTTTTTTCTCGCGTAAAGTGGAACGATAAAACGTGGTGCCGTTAATTTATGAAGACGGTTATTTATTGTCGATCGCAATAATTTAGAAACCAAATTGAAAATCCATGAGAAACTCTAAGTGTGTGCTAATTATAAACAAATTCTAACTCAATATTATTGTTCATAAATAAAAATAATAAAAAGACACCATTTTCAAATTATTTAATCATAAAAAAAATCATAATACCTATTACTAATAAATACAAACATTGTAAAGAACAATTGTAAACGTTATTTTATATATTTCTTTTCAATGAATAAATTCAGTTAAATGCTTATGTTATAAATCGCATATGAAAACTGTTTGTTTTTTTTTGTTAACTTGTGTGTTTTTGGAAGAGACCATGGTGTATTAGAAAAAGTTCAGTGAAAAAAGAAAACCAAACAAAAACAAGTAAAGCACAAAACTTAAGAACAAAATATAAAAAACAAAATTAATTGCATTGATCCCATTCATATCAATTACTCAACCATTGATATTGTTGTGTTGATTGCGCTTGTTCTTGTCAGACCATCATACGGTCAGTTGATCTATCATTGTTAATTCTGGGGTGCACGAGCAACGGTTCCAGTATACCAGCAAAGCAGTAATTTTTGACCAGTTTGAAGTATTTCTGATGGCCGTTACGTCGATATAGTTTTTTAATAAACCGCAAGTTTTTACTATTTACATTTATTTTTATATATTTTATAGTTCTTTATTAGTTCAGCAGTTATTATATTTATTTTATTATTTCATTTTCATTTTTTTTTGTTTTCACTTGTATCTTATTGTTACAAATTTTGCTATTATATTATTCTATTATTTTTATCTTATTACATATTATTTTCTTACTTGTATCTTCAAATTTGAAGATACAATCAAATTTCATACTTATTATTCTTAAGTAATTTACTTTTCATTATTCTTTGTCGTCAAACTATATTTGAAGTATTATACTTAGTTTTAGTTTTCATTTGTAAGCATGGATTTTCGTTTGCTTTTTGAATCCGGATATATTTCAATGATGTGTTAAATTTTTTTTTTTGAGTGAAATTAAAAGAAGTGGTAGTTGTAGTTCAGGAGTGTGATCATCATCCTTCGGTACTATGTATTGTACATCGTTAGTGTTATAATTATATTTTATGCGGTTTATACAAGATTGCTGTAGCCTTGGATCACCCACGACACACCGACGAGTCATAGTCAGAAAATAAGCAAACCGCACCAAGGAAAAAACTACAGTGATATTTCTGCTAACAACCGTTGCCATAGTTTGTGAATTATGAAACTGTGACCACGGTTTGTTACAGTGGCGCCCAAACAACAGGGACAGGATACCGTTCCTAAACTTTAAATAGAATCAGTACATAGTTAAATATTTGTGAGCGAGTGCAAGAATTTTATTACCATCTTAAAGTGTGATGACTGTTAGTTCATTTTCTGCTATCTGCATTTGATTTATGTTCGTAGTCATGACATTTTTACAATTTTTAACCCCGGGTTACTAATACCGTTCTGTGCATTAGCATATTTTGATTAAGTATTTAACCGGAGTTATTTAATTTTTTTTTGTTGTTTTGAAATCCAACGATTTTTTTTTTCTACAGTTAAATTGTATTTGAATAAATTGAGGAATTGGATAAAGAACAATTTTTCTTGCTTGTATAATAATTTGTAACGAGTGAATTATTTCTGTGTATTAAAACATATTGAGTTAATCTTCATGAAAAATTATTTTTGCTTATAAAATTAAATTGCAATTACGTCCATCGGTTTTGTTTTAAACTTTATTATTTCTGCCAATCATTGGTATTGATTTGTGAAGTATACCGATGGGTCATAGTTTGTAGGGATGTTGATCGCGCTTGGGAATTGCTCCTGCCGCTCTTTGATTTCACTCCATTAATTTATACATATATATATATACATATATTTTTTTTTTCTATTATCGAAATTTATTTATTATTGTTTTTTTTTATTTTTCTACATTGTTGGCGTTGGTATTTTGTGAATTATTGTTATCAGTTACAATTATTTTGTTTTTTCTTCAAGTTCATAAATTTTGGTTTTAAGTGTTGTGATATTGAATTACGTTCTGCACTGACTTGAATAAACATTTATAGGTTAATTTTATACAACATTTTGAATTTATATTTTTTTCCTCTCATTTTTATTCTTAGTTACTAATATTTTTTTTTTCTTTTAAGCCCATTGAATTAAATATCATATATTTGTAATTGTCAAGTTTTTAGTTGTTATTAATTAATTTTTTTTTGCGATGGATCCGACTTTACTTAAACCAGATGAGATTCAAGTAGAATTTGATTTACGTAAGATCCCTCTTAATGATCCCGATGGTTTACAAAAGCTGCAGGAATTGTTAGAAGCTGAATCCGCTGGCACGGTGCCTAAACCGGTAAGAATGACTACCAAGGCTAGTAAAGGACCTGATAGGGAAATTGAGATTTGTCGTGCAAAATTGGAGGATTTACGATGTAATATTGTAAACCTTGACCAAGCTTCAGCTGATGATCTACACAGTATCGTTCTTCAAATTCGATCACGTCTTTTGCATGTTCAAGGTAGGCTCACGTTAACGTTGTCGTCTGCTACATATGAGTCACAAGCACGTAAAGCTTTAAGTGCCTGTAATGAATTGATAAGCAGTCTGGATAAATATCTTAGCCAAAGTGAACCGCTTGATTCTTCAATTGATAGCGCCAGGATGGTACAGATACCGCCGGAGGTGATTCAGCCATCTAACACTCAACCTGCAGGTGCAATGCAAACATTAGTGCCATTTGCAGCAACTCAGGATATATTGGGAGCGGATATTCCAGCATCTCAGAATTATAACCCTTTTCCTCACCATGAGGTAAAGCAGTCAACCCCAACAGAGCTAGTACCAAATCTTGAGACTGGGTCAATGGATTTGGTTCAAGCATTGATGGCACAAGTACAGTTGTTGTCGGGTCAAATTACTGAGTTAACTACCCAACAGAAGGATTTGAGATCTCAATTGGCTAAAGACAAATCAGAAAGGACAGAGCCGATCATTCCTAAACCGACCATTCCAAAGATATCGATGGATTATCCTAGAGTTGATAATATTCGTCCCACGTATATGAATATGCTTAACGCTAATCAAATAACGAATGCGTCGTTGCCAACTGATGTGCCACAACGATCAACAACCATCCCGTTATCAAAAATTAATACAGGTCTTAATATGCAATTGCCTTCATCGAGTACGTATCTACCAAATACACTAAATAATGTTGTAATGCCTCCTATCATAAGCAATAGTCCGTACACGGATAGGTCAAAAAGTCTTGCTCGATCGGGAATTGCATTCGATGGAACATCTAGTGGATTGCCCGCTGATTTGTTCATTTTACAAGTCGAGACACTCGCTAATTCAATGAATATCTCACCACAATTGTTGGTAAACGAAATCAGTTTTGTTTTGAAGGGGACGGCACTTCTCTGGTATTGGAGTTACCGTCGTAGTCATCCAAACCTCAATTGGGATCAATTGAGAGTCACGTTTCTTGAAAAATTCGAAGATCGTAGGACAGATGTCGAGATTCGACAACAAATTGAATCTCGACGACAACAACCAAAGGAAAGCTTCGTCCAATTTTATCAGCATGTTTGGAGTTTAACTTTGCAATGCCATACATCATATCCAGAAAATCGGCTTATTGAAGTGTTGATGCGTAATATGAATCCCCAGCTCCAGTACCATCTTACAGATCGTTATTTTACTAACGTAAACGACTTAATTAAAAGCTGTACAGCTTGGGAAAATACCTGGTTTCGTCTCAAAGTCAACCCTCATTATACTCCCTTTTCTAGACCGGCCGTAAATGAATTAGACAGATGCCATCAACATAATGATATCAATCAATCAGAGATGCCAGTTAGTGATCCGACTGTAGCAGCGATGAAAGTTCCTAACGTTGTGAATCCTAAGTCTACCACAACAAACCAATTGTCTGGTCGGCAATTTAAATCGGCTGATCGTGAGCCAATTTGCTACAATTGTTGTGATCTGGGGCATTCTTTTCGAGAGTGTTCATTGCCGCAAGGTTTATTTTGTTATCGTTGTGGATATCGTAATACAACTAGTACTCAATGTCCGCGCTGTATGGGAAACTTGCCGAAGGGTCAGTGGAGGTCTGGGATCACTGCACCTCAGCAAGTGACCCCCAGCCAAAATGTCGACAAGCCAGTACAAATACAGTCGTCTCATCCACGTACCTAAATTCTTATGATTCAACCCAAGACAAACAATATAGTTTTACACCACATTCAAATTTAATAAATATGCCATTACCATGTCAACCAACTAACATTTCTGAATTACCTGATTCTGCCTTGCTTAAACCTTCGTTACCAAAATCTAAGAAGCGAGTTCATAATCAATCTCAAAAGGAACGTTCTCGGAGTTACTGGTATACTAAAAGAAGACGACGATTCGCTGTTTCAGCTTCCATTATTGATACCGAAATAAATGATTTGAGACCGTATGCTAACGTATTAATTAACGGGATTCATTATAAGGGATTGCTAGACAGTGGAGCTACCGTCAGTATTTTAGGTGCAGGCTCTGAAAAATATCTCAATAGTTCCTCCGCTCATTTTCACAATTCATTTTCCCATATAAATACTGCCGGTGGTGACAAGAAGAGAGTATTCGGATACATTTTGGCGGAAATTACATTCAATAATCAGATCCATAAACTTCCTTTACACATCGTGCCAGATCTAAAACAACCTCTATATCTTGGTATAGATTTCTGGAATCGTTTCCAAATTTCTCCAACGGTTCCAACCGTAAATAGCTTAGCTCCTGCCATTGATGAGTCTAAACATCACCGTTTAACCCAGGAGCAAAGTCGTAAATTGGAGCAATTAATAAATCAGTTCCCATCTTCATCTGACATCGGGCTTGGTAAAACTACATTTGTGTCCCATACCATTAAAATCCGGGAAGGAGTTGAACCCATTAAACAGCGTTTTTATGCAATTTCCCCGGTTAAACAAAAACTGATGTACGATGAATTAGATCGAATGCTTTCTCTTGGGGTCATCGAAGTAAGTCAGAGCGCATGGTCATCTCCAGTCACCCTTGTTCATAAGGCGAATGGTAAAGTGCGGTTGTGTCTGGATGCCCGTGAACTGAACAAGGTTACGGTCAAAGATGCTTACCCACTACCTCTTGTCGAGGGGTTATTAGGTCGATTGGAGAAAACAAAATATATCAGTTCAATTGATCTCAAAGATGCCTTTTGGCAAATACCCCTCGACTCGAGCTCCCGTGACAAAACCGCTTTCACCGTACCTGGCCGACCCTTGTTCCAGTTCACGGTCATGCCATTCGGTTTGTGTAATGCTCCGCAAACCATGTGTCGCCTTATGGATAAGGTGATCCCAACCGAACTTCACGAGTCTGTGTTTACTTACTTAGATGATCTGCTTATAACATCCGCAACTTTGGAGGAACATTTTAAACTTCTGGATTTAGTAGCTCATCTCTTAAAAAAAGGAGGACTCACCGTTAACATCCTCAAATGTAAGTTCCTACTTAAGGAAATCGTTTATCTGGGATATGTTGTGGGGGATGGTTGCTTGAAGGTTAATCCAGAGAAGATTCAAGGTATTGTGGATTACCCGACACCAAGGACGGTTAAACAAATACGACGATTTTTGGGATTATGTGGTTGGTATAGGAGATTCATCAGGAACTTTGCCATACTCGCTTCACCGATAACTGACCTCCTTAAAAAGAGTAATAAACTTGTTTGGTCTCCTAATGCTCAGCAGGCTTTTGAGAAGTTGAAAACAGCTCTTTCTACGGCACCTGTGTTGGCTAACCCCGATTTTAAGAGACCGTTTTTCATCCAATGTGACGCGTGTTCTGAAGGTATCGGCAGCGTTTTATTTCAAGTGGATGACGATGGGGCAGAGCGTCCAATAGCGTTCATCTCGCAGAAGCTAAACGCCGCCCAGAAAAACTATACGGTAACAGAGTTGGAGTGCTTAGCCGCCGTAGTCAGTGTTAAAAAGTTTAGGTGTTATATTGAGGGATATCAGTTTACAATATATACAGATCATGCTGCATTACGATGGTTGATGGCTCAGAAAGACCTCTCGGGAAGATTAGCGAGGTGGAGTTTAAAACTCCAATCATATAATTTCGAAATTGATTATCGGAAGGGTTCAGAAAATACCGTTGCGGATTCGTTGTCAAGAGCTTTTTGCGAAGCGCTTAACACAGCTAGTGTGTTAGACTGGTTAAAACAATATAAGCTAGATATTGAAACTGACTCGATCTCTTATCTATGCTCTATCGATAATTTATCCGACCCAGTTGTGGGAATTCGTGATGATCAGTTACCACCGTTGCATATCAACCTTAACTCCGCAGCATTCTCATCAGTTAGTTATCGGGATAAAATTAGAAATATTGAAAGTCTTGGTTCCCAAAGCGATAGTAATTATTGTGTTAGGGATGGTATGATTCTAATTCAACTTACGTATGGATCTAAATATCTAAATACTGATATATCTGAATGGAAATTGTTAGTTCCAGAGGAATTACAGGCAGATATGATTAGGCAAGCACACAGCGCTCCGTCATCAGCACATATGGGAGTGCAAAAGACTTTGGAACGATTGCAGCGCCAGTTTTACTGGTCGACTATGGCTTCTGACGTTAGAGAATTTGTCCTCAAATGCGATACGTGTAAGATGAATAAACCGGTGAATCATTTATTAAAGCCTCCTATGGGACAGCAACCCGAATCCTGCAGGTCTTTTCAACGAGTGTATGTCGATTTTTTGGGACCATACCCAAGATCCAAGAGTGGAAATTGCTATCTATTGATTGTATTGGATCATTTTTCCAAATTTATCTTATTAAAGCCCTTGAGAGAAGCTACTGCTAAATCTTTATGTGATTTTATGGAACACCAGATTTTCAACGTATTTTCGGTGCCAGAGACGGTCGTATCTGACAATGGTCAGCAGTTTGTTTCCAAACAGTTTCAAGAACTCTTACTTAAATATGGAGTAACCCACTTTCGTTCACCTATATACTCTCCGCAGGCTAATGCTTCGGAGAGGGTAAATAGAACAATTATTGGAGCTATTCGGTCTTATTTAGTAGATTCTCATTCTAACTGGGATCTACATATACATGAAGTGGCTGCCGCTATCCGAAATTGTATCCATGGTACTACAAAATACCCTCCACATTTTTTGGTATTTGGACAATACATGGTGTTACATGGTTCGGAATACAAATTAAGAAATTTGCTTGATGAGTTAAATGATAACTATCTGAACATAACTTCTAAATCTGACCGACTTAACTTGGTTAAGGAGAAAGTATTGATGCATTTAAAATCGGCTTACGAGAAGAGCGCTCATACCTATAATTTACGAAGCCGTTCCCGTGATTTAAAACCGGGACAAAGGGTCTTCGTACGATCATTCGCTCAAAGTGATGCGACACGTAAATTTGCTGCTAAGCTGCATCATAAATTTGTACCAGCAATCGTCCATCAGAAAGTTGGCCAAGTTGCATACCACATGAATGATGAAAATGGGAAACCTTTAGGGTTATATCATTTAAAGGACATCCGATCGTGAACGTACTTCTGATTTTCTTAAGCCCGGCTATTAATGAGACCCTCTCTCATGTGGGTCGTCCCCACGATTTGTGACGCACCCTGTTGGTCACAAGTTTTTTTATTTAGGCATGCTGTACAAATTGTAATGTCGTTACGCGTTATTCGTTATTGAATTTTCCCCATCTTGATATTTTTTTTTTATCGTTAATTGTTGATGATAAAAAAAAAAATAGGTACATGAGGGACAGTTGGTTCAAGTATTTTAAAGAGTGCAGTTCGGTCATAAAAGCAATATGGTGCAATTGTAAATATGTATAAAAATACAATCACCAAACAAAAAAAAAAAAATATACATTAAAAAACCAAAGTTTATTAATTTGATTAGTGATAGTGTCACTATAAGTAAAATCTTTAAATGTACTATAGTGTTTAAGTCGATCGATAAACCATAATTCATAGTGTACTTGATACGTATAAATCTAATGAACATAAACAGTTTATATTATTAAATTATACAAAAAATAATATACTGAATTTTTTTTTCTCGCGTAAAGTGGAACGATAAAACGTGGTGCCGTTAATTTATGAAGACGGTTATTTATTGTCGATCGCAATAATTTAGAAACCAAATTGAAAATCCATGAGAAACTCTAAGTGTGTGCTAATTATAAACAAATTCTAACTCAATATTATTGTTCATAAATAAAAATAATAAAAAGACACCATTTTCAAATTATTTAATCATAAAAAAAATCATAATACCTATTACTAATAAATACAAACATTGTAAAGAACAATTGTAAACGTTATTTTATATATTTCTTTTCAATGAATAAATTCAGTTAAATGCTTATGTTATAAATCGCATATGAAAACTGTTTGTTTTTTTTTGTTAACTTGTGTGTTTTTGGAAGAGACCATGGTGTATTAGAAAAAGTTCAGTGAAAAAAGAAAACCAAACAAAAACAAGTAAAGCACAAAACTTAAGAACAAAATATAAAAAACAAAATTAATTGCATTGATCCCATTCATATCAATTACTCAACCATTGATATTGTTGTGTTGATTGCGCTTGTTCTTGTCAGACCATCATACGGTCAGTTGATCTATCATTGTTAATTCTGGGGTGCACGAGCAACGGTTCCAGTATACCAGCAAAGCAGTAATTTTTGACCAGTTTGAAGTATTTCTGATGGCCGTTACGTCGATATAGTTTTTTAATAAACCGCAAGTTTTTACTATTTACATTTATTTTTATATATTTTATAGTTCTTTATTAGTTCAGCAGTTATTATATTTATTTTATTATTTCATTTTCATTTTTTTTTGTTTTCACTTGTATCTTATTGTTACAAATTTTGCTATTATATTATTCTATTATTTTTATCTTATTACATATTATTTTCTTACTTGTATCTTCAAATTTGAAGATACAATCAAATTTCATACTTATTATTCTTAAGTAATTTACTTTTCATTATTCTTTGTCGTCAAACTATATTTGAAGTATTATACTTAGTTTTAGTTTTCATTTGTAAGCATGGATTTTCGTTTGCTTTTTGAATCCGGATATATTTCAATGATGTGTTAAATTTTTTTTTTGAGTGAAATTAAAAGAAGTGGTAGTTGTAGTTCAGGAGTGTGATCATCATCCTTCGGTACTATGTATTGTACATCGTTAGTGTTATAATTATATTTTATGCGGTTTATACAAGATTGCTGTAGCCTTGGATCACCCACGACACACCGACGAGTCATAGTCAGAAAATAAGCAAACCGCACCAAGGAAAAAACTACAGTGATATTTCTGCTAACAACCGTTGCCATAGTTTGTGAATTATGAAACTGTGACCACGGTTTGTTACACCCTTTCCACGTTTAATGTGATATATTTTCAACGATTTAATATCACTGCTTATGAAAAATCAATTATCGGTTATTTAACCATCCCTAGGTCGAATATCGACGATTTAATTGTTTTTCGAACCCTGCGAATTGTCAAATTCAAATAGAACTCAACCTAAAAAACATTCGTAATTGAAGGAGTGGATCAGTTTTGAATAAACTTTCTTATTTATTTAATAGATCTGAAAACATTTTTTTTAGGGCGTCTTATAAATTTAGCACAGGGGCGTATAATTTCATAAGATGGCCCTGCATCAACATATCAATCTATCCAAAAAAAAATTGCTCCCCTATCCTAGCGCAAATATAATTAACTGTACAAGCTATGCTTAGGAGAAAGTATTATCAACGGCTAAATGTAGGGTCTTTCAGACGGCTCGGGATAATAATAGTTTGAGGATCCTTTAATTTAATTGTAACATAAATTTCACTTCACGAAATTAATTACGGAATGCAATATTATTCATGACTTTTTTATGAGAATGACTCGATTTCTCTATTTTTCATTAAAAATCGGGTTCAAAACTATCAGTCCTTGCCATACTAAGGCCCGATTGTATGAACGAGAGTAAATGATTAATCCTCTGATTTAGCGTAGTTTGCATTGTTTTATACAAGGCAAACTACGCTAAATCAGAGAATTAATCATTTATCCTCGTTCATACAATCGGGCCTAATAGCGTTGCCAGACTGCGGTTTAATAAATCCGATTTAGCTAAACTGGTTCAGGTACTCTATGAAACAAAATGCGATTAGCAAAAATTAGAGTTGACACACTACGACTAAACTCGAAAAATTCACTAAATCCGATTTATTAAATCGCAGTGTGTCAATGCTATAAGCTTTAGAAAAACAAAGTAAGTCAAGGGAAAATTAATTACTCTAATGATATAAAATCAGATACGGTAGCCGATTGATGTTTCCTCTTTGTAAATTTTGGCGTCCATTGAATTACTAATCGATAAACGATCATCTCTTTGAGTATTTGCCTTGTGACATTGTCCTGTGGTATTTTTGTGGCGCTCACCAAATTTGGACTAAACAACAGAAATAACAGTCGTTGAACAAAATTCGGTCTTTTCTACCCTGATTGTAAAATTATGTAGATTTTGAATTACGTGAGGGTTGTATCTTCCTCGATGTTTGCACATTTTTTAAACAAAAAAAAAGTCTAAACTTGCAAATGGTTTTTAAAAACGTTAATATTGTTGAATCACAAGGCTGCCTTCTTCATAATTTGACAAATTGTTTTCTTAGAAGGTCGATTATTTAGATAATATTTTACCAAGCGTAGGCCAACATGATCTCTTAAATTTGTACCTAAGTAGTACCAATTCAAAGAAGTTCCTACATGCAGAACTACGTATAAAGTGTTCCTTGAAAATGGGTCCTTATATTTCGTGACTACATCCGTCAAAAATTTCATGCGACTATCATCATCAATCCCTAGTTTTCTCGTTTTTAAAGTAGGTATATAATTTGGGGGCCCTAAGTGTGGGGCCTGGGGAAATTGCCCCTTGCATCCCACCTCTAATATCATCTCAGCCTACCTAAATGATTCTATACAGTTATCTATCCAAAATATTTTTAAAGAAATTATTTCAGATTTAATTGTAAATTATTAATCTCTTTTCCGTTTCAGGGAGATAGAGAGCGCGAACTAAATGTAACGATATAAAATACCTCATTGTAATTTACAAATTTTAAGGTATCGTTTATTGAACATCGAAAATTCGATTGTGTATGAACTAGGTACTTCGAAATAAGAGGTTTTAGATTGAGCCCTACATAAGTGAGTGAATTTGAAATGTAATTTTTCTTTAATTTAGCGCCACAAAAATGAATCAAAAAACATAGTGATAGAATTTCCCAAATATAATTGCAACGCTTACTGACTGGCGGCTAAAATATTTCGTATGTAGTTTTATATGGTCAAAATGTGTCTTGAATTGAATGTTTCATTAAATTATTAATTTCGACTAAATTAATTTTAAAATTTGATATTTATTATTAATCGCAACATACTCAATTTTATTAATCGTAAAAAAAAAGTTCGGGGACATCCACTAATTTAGACAAGAAACTTGTAATTGTAAACATGATTTTACTTGTTTTTGCATGTAAAAAAAAAGTAGTCAGCGCTGCCCAAGCGAGGGGACAAATGAACTAAAATCGATATTGGGCAAGTCCCTCATTCAGAAAGTGCACAGTGGCAGAGTTCAGGTCAAAAACGATCGAGTTTGACAGTTATGGGACTTCAAAAATTCAAGTGACCGGAAATTGATCTGAGATAGATTAATTTGATTTTAGTATTTAATACATATGTACGAAAGTTTTTGAAGTAAGAGACGATTAAGAATTTAGTCACTGCGCAGTTTAAGCAGCACAAACAAATCGAAAAGCAGGCGGAATGTGAAAAATATTGGCTTTATTTTTATACGATCGGCAGCGTGACTGTAAGTTGATAAGACAGTTATAGTCAAAATAATATCTCGCCGAAAATTCCTATTCTTTCATTCCCGAGTAAATACAACAACAAATTCATTTTTTGTTGTTGTTGAGAATGAAGGAATAGGAATTTTCAATGAGATATTATTTTAACTATACCTACTTTTATAATTTCCTGTGATTACGAATAGAATTAGAATAATTGAAAGAAATTATGTTTTTTATTTTATTTCACCAACAATAGCCGCTTTCCTGGCGTTTGATCTGATCCGGATCAGATCATATGTTTCATGAAACGACAAGCAAACAACTACTCGGATCAAAACTTTGATCCAAAAACAAAACTTTGTTAAATTTTTGTTGTTGCTTTCAATGCATGATAAACCAATTGAAAGGTATGATTGACAGTCGTTTCAAATTCGCCTTTTCTTGAGCATGTTGTCATTCGGTGCGATAAAATCACGAGGCTTCGTTGTTTTCACAAAAACTATCGCAGCAAAACAATTCGATTTGTTTTTGTTAGCTATGAACTAGCGTTTATAAAAAAAAAGTATAGCACCGATCACCGAATGACGTAATTTTCTAGTGAAAGAGATAGCAATACATGCGCTTGATCATACCTCTTAAATTGGTTTATCATGCTTTCAATGTAAACTCTGATCTGATCCGCATCACTATGCGTAAAAAAAAAATGTACAAAATTGCATTTTGCATCCTCTATAATATGACTAAGTAAACACTGTGCAACTTAGCTTTATTTCTTGCATTTTAATCCGCTAGAAGGTACTGCCACATGGTACTGCTTTGACGGTTCTGTGTGGTACTGCTTTGACTGCAAACCAAATTATTTACCGGCTTGCAGTACAAACTGCGCAGCGGCTAAATTCTTGCCCTGACGTGCAATTTATCATTTGTCGTATTTCCATGAGAATTTTACAACAACAATTGCTCGCGATACGAATTAAATACAGCTGCGGCAAAAATAATAGTAGTGAATGAATCAAGATTATTCAATACAAACTGCCTTGAAAACAAAGTATAGTTTTTAAAAATGTTGTTTTCCAAATTTTCATTATTTATTACATAATAAGAAAATGATATCATAATTTTGTTTAAAAGTATGAAAAATTCGTATATGTTGCAATTATGATGTAGCACTACTATTATTTTTGCCGCAACTGTAATTCAAACCAAAAGTTTGAATTATTTAATTCATTCCTAATTTTAGTTATACCACCCGACACCAGACGCCAACTTGGTCTTTCTACTTGTTGTTTTATTTCAATTCGAAAAAATAATTCGCGACTTGTTTCCATGAGAAAAAAATAATTCAAAAATAATTTGAATTCATTTTTCTCATGGAAATACGACTATTGCGTTTTCAAGGTAACTCCGAACGAATTGATTAAAAAAAAAATATTTTTTTATTATAATATCCAGCCGCCTTTAACGTCGAATAAGTAAACTATAAAACAGTAGATAATCAGTTCGATACTGAGGCTGGTTAGCAATTGCCGACTTATTTTGTGTAGACTGACTTATTTGAAAGTCTATAATAAGTCACCCCGCGAGGTTACTTATTGTAGACTTTATTGACTTTCTTGAGAGTTTCCACAAAACCGACAACGACATTTTCTGACTTAAATTACGTTACCTAAAAATCGATTAATAGAATAACTAATAAAAACCCCTAACGCTAATGTTTTTTCCTTTTAATAGGATTTTTGGCTCACACAATTCCTCTCAAATGTAGAGAAGTATATTTTTATAACTCTCGGATTGAATTGGTCCCACACCAAATGACTTATTACATGCCAAACCATTTTGAATAAGTCAAATAAGTAAACTTATTTTTAATAAGTCGCGAATTGGACTTCAGCCTGAGTGAACTTTGAATATTTAATTTTATTTAATAAAGTTTTGAATATAGATTTCGAAGACAATTTTGATTTTTCATAATAAAATTCATTACTTGATCTTGAATTTTAAGTTTTTGAATATTCTTGAATCGAATTTTAGTAATTTAAATAAGACACCAATTCAGACTTCACAAATTGCAATATCCCGCTTCGGTTAATGGTAGATCCAATTTGAGACTCAAGAGATATGAGGATACCACTACAATTCTAAGGCGAAAGTGACTTAAAATTTAATATCCATACAATAAAAAAATAGAGTTTAAAAAGCTAATGAGCTAAATGACAAACTACACAAAAATGATTCCTCCACTCGTGAATTTTGGCTCACACTTGAGTAGCCTTGACGTATACTAGCAAAAACTACGTTTTCTTTAATTGTAAACTCTCGCCTATAAATAAAATCAAATACATTCCCCACCGAGTACTACACCAAGTAGTAGTAGTAGTAGTATGTAATAGACGGAAAAACTTCAAGAGTTCTCTAAATTTAATTTTGTAACTATTACGGGTGCAAACAAATATTGAATTATATTATACAATTTTATTATGTAAGTGCACAACTTTTAATTTTGTGTTTATTTAATTTATATTCTGTTTTATTTTCTCTATTGCTTTTTTATAATTAAGTAGAATACATTTTAGGCCATATGGCGGGGTAACATATCCTCACCATTTTTATTATATTTTAGAGAACTTTTGTTTTTTAATTAATTTAATTATGAGTATTTTTCTGTTAAATATTTAAATATTTTTTACTTGATCTTCATTTGTTTTTTTTTTTTTCTAATAAGGCCACAAGCACTAAATTATTTTTTTAATTATTATTATTTTTTAAATAAGATTTATTTATTTATAAATATTTTAATTAATAATTAATTTTTTTTTTCTTCTATATCAATACTATCAATGTATTTTTGTTTCTTCATATTATCATGTATACATTTTAATAAAATAGTTTTTTAAATAATTAACTATCGAAATAAGTTTATATAATATAGAAATTAATCGTTAATTGAGCATGATATATATTTTAAATTTAGTTTTTCTTTTTAAATTATTTTTAATCATGTGCAAAAATTAATTTACATAATATAATATATTTTATAAAAAAAAAATAATAATAATTAATAATGTTGGAAATTTTTTAACGTCATCATTATATATAATTAGGATTAGTAGTGTTTTAATTTAACTTAAAATTTTAATAAAATTCATAAAAATGGATTATTTGATGTGACCGATGATTGAAAAGGATTTGACATGCTCGCCTGGGCGACCATACTGCCATTATATCCGTTTATCATGCCTAAATGATTTTGTGACGGTGCTTGTGTATATCCTACAGCTGGGTTGTATGGTGATGGACCACCAAACCCATTTGGAATGAAATTCTGTTGCTGTTGTTGTTGTTGTTGGGCTACAAAATGTTGATTAAATTGTTCGGATTTTGTGCCAGATTGATTAAATAAACTCGTTGTTGTATTCTTACCAAATACTTGTTCATGTTGAGGCCAGCTATTTTGAACTTGACTTTGTTGTTGTGATTGCGGTTGCTGTTGTTGTTGAGTTTGTTGAAATGGATTACTTGCGGTTTTAAATGGATTTGCAGTTACTAGACAAAGAAATGAAATACATTTTTTATTAAAGCGAATTTCAAATTTTTACATTTATTGTTATTCTTACCTGTTGTTGTAGTATTAAATACGGCTTGTTCCATTTTTTCTTTTTCTTTATGTTCTCGAATTTGTTCGTCTAAGTCTTTTAAGGCTGCATACCGATCGGCCGATGGAGTTAAATTAAGTGATGAATTTGATGTAAATGTGCCACTCGAATTAAGTGAATTACTCGTCGAACTTAATGACATCGGAAGACCTAGGACACAAAAATATTTATTTTTATTTTACTAAATCCGAAATGAGTCATAAAAATATTTCTAAAATCAGCTATCATGCGGGTAAATAAACTAAAATAATTAATTTTATTTTAAGGGGATTTATAAATATTGAATGGAGATAACAACAAATATAAAATAAAACAAACATAAAATTTTATCAACAAATAAAAATTTAATATACCAGATTCAATCAAATTTTCTAATGTCTAAAATCGCAAAATTATAGTATACACACACAGAAATCCATATTCAACTTACTCCATCGATTTTGTTCAGGTTGAACATATGGCCATTGAAACTGTTGCCAAACATTCCATTGCATATTACTGTTTGGATTACTATTTGGGTTAGCTGATTATAAACATTTAAAAATTAATTTTTACTTAAGTCTTTCTAATTAAATAAATGTATTCTTCATTATATTTGTCATAGGTGTGTGTAATTCATTAGACCTTAACAAACAGGAATCCGGGATCGATCGGTATAATCACCTTTTCAGTTTTTCTGAATTTCGAGAATTCTTTGTTGTAAGTTCAGACTTATTTTTGATTTTTTCAAATCATTTTGAATAAAGTGTAATTTTCAAAATAAAAATTGTCCTTAATTTACTTCAATAATGGAATTTGCCAAATTAACTTCTATGAGAAGGCTAATTAGAGCGTAACTTTCAAAAATAACTGACTGCAATATTCTACTCAAATTTCTAGCAAAACAAATTTTTATGAAGCAGATTCTGAAGTTAGACCTACAACTTAAATCGCCGTAGATAAATTTCAAATTATCATAATTTCTCATAATAAATACCTGCTCAAATTTTAAAATAACAAATCGGGGTTTTACAATTTCCAACTAATTCTGAATTAATTTGTAACAAATTCTAAGAATTCAGGAGTAACTGAAATAACAAGGAGTTAGTAACAAAAATGTGTTTAACAAAAATAGAAATAAATTAAAATGCGAATAATTTAATTTATTCCAATCAAACAATATAAAAACTAATAAAAATGAAAATTTGGAGTCCTGACTATTTGAAGTCAATAATCTCAATATATCTACTATATAATCTGAATTGAAATTCGGGATCTTATTAAAACTGAAAATTTTTAAGTTTAGCTCAAACTTATAGATAGATTTAAAAGCTGTAATTTGGAGGCGGCAAAATTGTAGTTAAACGTGTTGAGACTATTTATTGAAATTAAAGACTTAAAGTTCAAAATCTCTAGGAAAATTTACATTTTTTGGAAGGTAGCTGCGTATTTCAAAATTTTGAAAAGTGAACAAAAATATGAGTATTACATTCAATTACGTACATAATAATTTAAATTTATTTTGATAATTCAAATTTAAACGTAAACAGACGAAAGGCCTCGAAAGGACATAATATTTAACACAAAAATAAAAGCTCTCGATCGATAAGGGCTAATGATAAATTTAGAAATTGAATTTACAAAGAATTTGAAAATGATTCCCCTCAACCAACTAATGAGTGTTTTACTGTATATTTATTACGTATGTACATAAGTTTCAATCATTTTATTATTAAAAATTAACAACAACAAAACAGATCTAAAAATAAATTTATAAATAAAATAATCATACTTCACAACAAAAAGTACTATATATATACATAGGTATGCAGATTATCTCGTAAATATTCAATAAAAAGAAAATATTCCTGATTTGTAATGTTCTTAGTCGTCTGTATTCTAAATTCGCATAAAATTTGCACAATGATTCCATTTTGCTTAGTGTACAAAAAAAAACATCTAGTAGATTAAGTCCTGTCTTGCTAATAAATTTTTTATTTTTTAAATCGATAAGAAAATTATTCGGTTTTGCGATAAGAAGAGATTAAGAGTTTAGTCTCCACAAAGTCACTGTCTAATAAAATTGTTATGTATATTTAAATAAATTGTCATTTTACATACCTCCTGCATTATATATAACATTATGTTCAAAATCAGCAAAATTTTCATCTACAGATGTTGCTTTTGTTCCATTACTCGTTGGTACCGACGATATACTTAAACCATTTTGTCTTGGTCGATTACTATTACTAATAAATTTATTATTATCAATACTATTTTTACTATTATTTATATTATTATGTTGATTATTATTATTATTATTATTACTGCTATTAAATATGTTTGCTGTACTAAAGTCAGCTATAAAATCGGAATCTGGTGTAAATTTATTATGATGTTCACCATTTGTTGTTGCTTTCACCACCGTCTTATTATTATTATTAGTATTTAGACCATTTCTATTTAAACCATTTAAATTATTATTTATTTGATTACTATTGTTATTATTTAACCTAATTTGTTGTTGTTGTTGTTGATTGAATAAACTATTACTATCATCGGGTGTAAATTGTTGTTGAAAATTACTTGTTGCATTCACTGTAATATTATTATTATTATTGGTCGTGTTTTGATGTTGCTGTTGCTTTTGGTTTAGATGTTGTTGTAATTGTTGCTGCAGTTGTTGTTGTTGTAGCAATTGTTGGTGATGCACTGAATTATTTTTAAATAAAGGTAATGAAGATGGAGGCGCTAAATTAATTGCTTTCAATGCAGCTGCATTGTCACTACTATTATTACTATTATGGTTATTAGATGTTGTATTATTAGTAATTTGTTGTTGTGATGTGGTTGTTATTGATTTAAGAGGGCTAGCCGGTTCCAAATAATATCTGAAAATATTAAAACGTATATCAATCATTAAAAAATCATATGAGAGAAAATAAATAAAAATTTGTTTTTCTCTTTCAATTATGCGCACATAAAAATAGATTTTGATTAATTTAAATATTTAGATAAGAAAAATATTGTTACTGCTATTTATAGATTGTACATCGTTAATAGGCCACGAGAAATTGCAGCTTACGTATTCATATGGGTGGGCAATTTTCCCAGTTATCTATTTGTGCGCATTAAATTTTCTAAACAATTCTACATCTGGAATTAATATTCAAGTTACAGTGCATGAACCTTTTTGCTGATTATAAGTAGGTAAGCGTTGTGTAAACTTCATGTTTAAAATAGCAACACACTATTTTCTTAAATTATCCTTATTACATCTGACAAATTTTCATTTTTAACAATAAGTTTATTGCTTTGGTAAATTTACACAAAAATACAACAACAATTGCATTACATAAATCCAAAAAAGATTCAGCTAAATCCAATATATTTTTTGAATTTACTTAAATCAAATCCGATTTTTAGTTTCAATACCTACCACTAGAATTTGCTTCATATGAAACACATCAAAGAAAAATTAAATTCAAAAATAAATCTTTGCGGGTTGCTTTCTGAAATTTTAAATCCAAGCCTAAATCTAATTCTTTTTTACCAAAGCAACGCACTTATCATATGTATAATTCTAAATGTTGCATCTTTTATACGTAAAAGTTATTTAGATTGAAGGTTTTAACCAATTTTATTGAGAATCTTTATTAAACTTATCAAAGTGATGAAAGGCAATTTTGAGAATTTTTTAAAGCGACAGTAATTATGGTGGTTGTAATTATCAGAAATGGCAGCCTTAATTGGATATCATATCTCTAATTAAATACGAGTTTAGTAATGAAGTACATTTGAATTTGAACCAAACGACTTAGTTAAGTAATTATGGTATCGGTATTAAAACGGTACCTATGTAAAATTGAGTTATGTAAGTAGTTAGCATAACAAATTACTACAAAATAAATAATAATATTATTCGAGCTTAACTAAGCTACTAAATGTGAAGCCTCAATCAGTTAAATTTCTTACGTTCTAAATATATTAATCTAGTAAACCAATGAAACAGAGTGTTTTGATTTATTTGAGGAAACAATCATTTTGGAAATAACCCTGTAATGATTGTATGTATAGAGTATAATAGGTAAGTAGTAAATTTTTTTTTTGTTGGAACTGAAAATTCTCGAATAACCAAAATACGTGATCACCAAATGGTTCCACCAATTTATGACACAAACCTCTCTCTTTTCGGTCACACATAAATGTTGACAAATTGTTATCAAACAATTGTTAAAATTTTGTCAATCACGTGATTATCATTATCTTGTTAAACACAAATTTTGATGACAAATTATTGACATAAAAATGTGGAAATTTTGTCGAACTGATTTTATGACAAATTTTTGAACAATTGTTTAACAAAAACAATAATATTCTGTCGAACTATTTTAATGGATTGGCAAATTTTACACTAAAAATTATTGAGATTTTGTCGATTATTGCGTTAAACACAAATATTTGATTGATACAAGATTTTTTTCAACAGTATGGTGCAACTTGCGAAGAAGTTGAATATGAGAAATTATTGATAAATATTTTACTTCTTCGTAGGTGAAAACTAATACAAGTTAGAAGAATTAACTGGAAACATATACATAAACATAAGTATGCCCCAGTATATTTATTATTATTATTATTGTTAGAGTGAACAAGCGCCCCTTTGACCAACTGAACAAGAAGAAGATGCAGAAATGGAACCAGATACAGATTAAACAGTTTCCGACGCTGAGGAACCGATTATACCAGAATACAACCCAGAAGATGGCGATTCAAATGACGATGATGATCTAGAGCAGAAGAATTGGCAAATCAATATATTGATCAACCTTCATCTATTGAATATAAAACGAGAGATGGAACAGTTTGGAGTGAAGTTTCTCCGCTACCCCAAGAAATCTTTCTCACAATATTTTAAAATCGGCTACTGCTGCACCAAAAAAAAAAAAAAAAAATCCGGCCTAAACATTCAGCAAACGTTCAAACTATAATAACAAACGAAATTTTTAATAACAATATTCGTTACACAAATCTGAAAGGCGTTCAGTTATCACGCATGGAATGCCGAAAATCCAAATTGAACGCAACGCCTATGGAAGCTAAGAACCGCTACTGAGTAATTTAATGCCTATCGCAGTATCATTTTATTTGCTGATGTGAACAGGTCAAGGAATGACCATACCCAAGATTTATGGAGATTTTATGCTCATCCTCTTTATCGTGCTACAATGGGTCTTGTCGTTATATTCGCTTTGATAATGGAAACACTTGTAGCCAGCGTTTACTTACCGATAAAGCAGGTGTCATCTCAGACATTTTTATATCCCGTAGAAACCCATCAGATATGGAATCAAAGTGTGGTGGCGGGAGTATGATTCGAGCACTTCTTATCCAATAAAAGGACAAATATATACCGGAATGGACGCATCAGGTCAAAAGGAAACAAATCAAGGTGAAAGAGTAGTAAAGGATTTATGCTGCAATGTATTTCGTGGAAGTGGTTGAGACATAACCTTCTACAATTTCTTTACCACTTAAATCTACCTTCTAGCTTGATTATAAGCTATCAATACTAGGCACGTACAAAAAAATACGGGGTTTTATGCCTCAACATTTTATCGTAGTGAAAGGCCAACCTCGACCTGTTCAATCATCTGTTGAGTTCAGCAACAATTTAACAATGTGTTCCTACTTTCCAAAGAAGAGCAAAGCTGTAGTTCTTTTAACAACAATACATTACGATAAAGAAATCCAAGGCTCGGTGAAGAAACCAACTATGTTACTGGATTATAACAGGACTAAGGGCGGAGTCGATAATATGGATAAAATGCTGAGAGAATTTTCGTGTAAAAGAACCAAGAACCAACCGATGGTCGGAAGCATTTTTCTAATAATATATTGGACGCAGTAGCATTAAGCTGCATTTATAATTTAAGCACAAAACAATACGTTTTTAAACACTGCAACTATAGCTAGTTATGCCAAGAATAACCCCGCGTAGAAGATACCGGGAGTTGTCAAGGGAAGGGTTATTTAAAAAACAAATTAAAATATAAAATCTGATTGAACCGACTAAATAGGCTTTTTATAGCCTAACAGTTATTTTATAGCTTTTATTTTAGCTTTTTATAGGCTAAAAGTTTAGATTAACAATTCTAGTAAAGGGTGTTCAAATTTGAGGTGTAACTTTAATTTTCTAATAAAACATAAATTATGGGAATTTTTCCGATATCACTATTGAAAGTTAAAGTAGAAATATTAATAATGGAAATAATATCTGATAACATAAGTGACCTCCTCTGCTAGTTCTGCAAGCCAGCATTCTTTTACCAAAGTTGGTAACGTTATTAGGTGGTATTCAGTGGTACGCCCGACTATGTTACCGTTAAGTTAAAGTTAAGTTGCTGAATTGTTTGAGGATCGCTAGCATAAATTTTACTCTTCAAGAAGTAGTAGGAACAGCGATATTCGGTTTTTTCTTTCAAAAGATCGAATATCGCAGCGGTTGTATCACACACTGTATAAAAAGGTATAAAGCTTCATGTCATTTGAAACTTTGGTAGAAGAATTCTGGCTTGCAAAGCTAGCAGAAGGCCATTTATCAGATAATGGACTAAATACTAGATAATTTAGCAAATCGGAATTGGGAAGTCGAAAAATATAACAACTAGACCGGGTTTTCCACAAGCAAATTTTAATTTCGAATTTTATTTTTTCCTAACTGTATTTGCGAACAAAGACGATACAATTGCTAACAATAAATTGTTCATGTCCTCAAAATAAAATGAGCAACCAAGACAATGAAAATACTATCGATAAAAATTGGTTCGTTAATAATTTGTTTATTTCATATGAAAATTGCTTGCTTGCTAAACAATCGTGTGTCTGTCCCATTGTTTTCTATTAAGAGCAACATTTCTAATTCATATTCAAATTAGCCATTTTCCAGAACCAAATCGGGAACTCATATTGGAATTCCAATTTCATATTATAAGCAGAGTTTCATCCCAATCGGTTGAGCAATTGGCTAAGTTCCATTCAAATTGACCATTCTCCAAAACTTTACCCGAAGCTCATATTGGAATTAGAATTTCATGATATAAGCCGAATTTAATCACAATCAGTTGAGAAATGGCTTAGTTCCATCTAAAATGACCATTCTCCAGAACAACATTCGGAACTCAAATTGGAATCCCATTTTCATCATTTCCACCGCAATCGGTTAAAAAATGGCTTAGTTCCTTACAAATTGATATTTTTTCGAACCACAAACATCACAATTTCCAGAATCACTTTCGGAACTAATTTTGTAATCCTATTTTCATCATACAACCCGAATTTCATCCAAATAGGTCGAGAAATGGCTTAGCTTCATTCAAATTAGCCGTTGTCGGGACCTTCGAGCCGTATCCGGAAGTAATTTTGGAATCACATAAAAAGACGCAAAACAAGAAAGAAACATAAAACATTTCTTTCGCAAGGACAATAAGAATGGGTTGGGCCCCAATGAAGAACCCCTAAACGACTTTTCCCGAAATTAGAACTCATCGGAATCGCTTTCTGGCACTCGAAAATCCCTCACCAACTTTTATCAAATTCAGTAGAGCCGTTTTCAAAACCTTTGATACAAACAAATACAATTTCACGGCATTTAAATATACTGCAATATATAGTATAGTAGATTCATATAAACGAAATTAATTAACTATCAATCAATTAGAAGTTCAGAGAAATACGATGATTATCATAATCATAATTGTATTTTTCTGAACCGATAATTTTTTCAGAAATTCAGCCAGATTAGGCGGTGAGTCAGTAGCCTTCAGGGCCGTAAAGCGCTGTCCCCAAGGAGGCGTGCTGCGTCCTCTTTTATGGTCATTGGTTATTGACAGACTACTGGTCTTTCTGAGTAGCCATAGGTTTGATGTGGGCCCGAATTCCGGTTCGATGACAAATGAAAATGAGAAATGACTTGATTTTTTATTTCAATTAGTCGGTTGCATTTTTAATTAAAGCAGGCGAAAAAAAATAAAGTCATTTCTCAGTTTCATTTATCATTGAACTGGAATTCGGGTACAGGGCTATGCGTATGATGTGGCTATGATAATTAGAGGCAAGTATGATGGGGTTATCTCTGATCTTATGTAAAAAAAATGCATTCAATTTAATATGGAGTGGTGTGAAAGGTCCTGAGGAAGGACTCAGTCAATCCAAACAAAACTGTCATTGTTGCTTTTACAAGGAGGAAAAGCTACTTAGCGCTTATAGTTCCCTCGTTAAACGGTACTATTGTTCCTTTTACCAAAGAAGTTAAATATCTAGGGTCATCCTGGATTAAAAATTGCACTGGAAAGTTCAAAATAGAGCCACCAAGGCATTTTGGGCCTATCAGAGACTCTAAGGGCGTACTTGGAGACTACAACCAAAAATGATCTACTGGTCATTTCTTACAATCATTAGGCCTATGGTCACCTATGCATCTGTAGTATGGTGGCCTAAAACTGAGGAGAGAGCAGCGCAAATTTTATGGAGTAAGGTTCAGCGTATAGCGTGCATCGGTGTTACGGGCTCAATGAAAACATTGTCCAACCGCCGCGATGGAGGCACTTCTAGGACTGACTTCGCTGCATCTGCAAAAGGATGCTGTAATTATGGCCGTTAAGATGCAGGCGGAAGGAATTATCAAACCAGGCAATATGGTGGGTCATCTGGAAATCCTTAAGGAATTTCAGACAGCCCCTACAGGGTCTGTCTGAAATTCCTTAAGGATTTCCAGATGACCCACCATGGTTTACAGATGAATACAAGGAAATACATGGGAGTGGGACTGCCCTCTTGAAGTCCTTGGGTAACAATGCTACCATCTTTCAAACAGAAGTGCCATAGAACTTTGCGCTACGATAGGCATAGCAAAAGGCCTAAACGATGCAAAGTATATATTGTACCAGACAGCCAATCGGCCTTAAAGGCTGTTAGGTCTTGTACCGTTGAGTCAAGGCTGGTATGGAATGTTCTGAAGGTTATTAAACATGTGGCAAGCTCAAATAAGCTAACACTCATACTGAAATCGTGGGAATGAGGCAGTAGCTGACGACCTCGCCCGCGAGGGTTCTGCCTCTCCATCCATTGGTAGCAGGATGTGCAACAGTCCTCCTACTGGCGCAGAATTCCAGTTTTGCAACAGGCGAAGAAATGCATATCACCTTCGTCAGTCGAGTTTAAAGAGTGTCTTGAACTTACAAAAACTGAGTTGAGGCTGCTTACTGGCTTCCTCATCGGTCACGTCCCTTTAAGGTATCACTTTAAGAAAATGGGCCTAAGAACGACAGATGGAGGCCGCTTCTGCGACTTGGAGGCGGAACATGTTCTGTGCCAATGCCGAGCTATTTTCCGCCAGTATTAATAATAATAATACCTAAACTAATTTTAGTTTGTAGGAAAAGAACTATGAAAAGGCGAAAAAGCTGATTCAAGATTACTCATGTAAATAGGGTAATTTGCCTGTTACCCGCGATTATTCTTGGATCAGGTTTTTCTCTGTTTATACCTCTTTCCCTTAAACTAAGTTACCTCTTTCCATATAAACTAAAATTAGTTTATAGGTAAAGAGGACAATCAGGATATTACTAGGCATAGAGGATTTAGAGAAGGAGCATATAGATGACTAAAAATCCTCTATACTACCTTGACCATTTTTTGAATTTATTCTAAATTTTTCATAGAATTGTTTACTACCGCTAAAATTTACCGTCTGGATTTAATGATTCCATCCCAGATCAAAGTTTACATGGAAAGAAACAACAAAATGTTTATAAAATTTTAAACCGAGTAGCTCTTTACATTTCTTTGTCGTTTCATGAAACATAATCTGATCCGAATCAGGGGTGGAATCATGATACCCGGACGGTAAATTTTAGCGGTAGTAAACAATTCTATGAACAATTTAGAATAAATTCAAAAAATGATCAAAGTAACCCAAGTTATTTTGTATCAAACCGCAATTACATGAAGAATAAAGGCAGTGATACATGCAAAAATTTGTCCTTTAAGGTAAAAAAAATACAGCGCGCTGATTGGTTGAAATAGCTGTCACTTTTTTTAAGGTTCTAGGCAAACAAATGTGCCATATACAAAATTGATCGATGTCAATTTTCTATTTTTGCCTTAAAGGCATTTAATTTGCCTTAAAGGCATTTAATATAGCCTACTTGAAGCGACTATTTTTATTGCCTTAAAGGTAAAAATCGTACATGTATCTTTGCCTTAAATGACAAATTTCTGATTGATATGAAATATTGATCGCATACAAATTTATCGATAAACTTTCACTTATTTGCAATTTCATTCGCCTTTTAACGCAGAGTATTTGACCAATGGTGGCCAACCGGTAATGCATAATAAATGCATAATTATACATCTTTATTAGTGAATTTATTTCAAAATAATCGTTGTTTGCAATTAAAAAATTAAATTCATTTTGAAAGGTAATTAATAATTATCAATAATATTTGAATTTAAATATAGGCGCATTTTATTTGACCAAATTCAAATTGGTATTCATTTCGGAAACGCGTCCCCGTCTAATGTATATATGCACTTGTTAAGTTTAGCGAGGTTAAAACTCAATATTTTACAGAAATAATGGTAAAAAAATGGATTAAATGTACCAATGTACTAATGAAAACAAATTTTGGCTACATCTAGCAGGCAACTGAAAATAAAATGTAAACAACTAACTTAGTATTTACGCATATCCTCATCTCAATCCATGAAGATATTTTAAGAACCTTAATTCCATGAACCAGGTTCGTTTTCGTCTTTGCGCTATAAAATCAACAATTATCAATAAAAAAATCTTAAATAATTCACAGATTATCTTTAGATATCCTTATTTAAGAAACAATCGTTTTTTTGCCCGCAAAAAAAGCTAATATTTTTTTTTAATTGCATATGGAAAAATTACAAAAAGTAGCTTTGCCCAGGATGAAAACGACCCTGGTTCATGGATTGAGGGCTAAAGAAGAAAGAATCATAAACTCCGTGCGACCATGCCCTTACCTAAATACAATATATTTTATAAATAATTAAAAACGGGACGACGAGTCGAATTTCGTCCGATAAAAGATAAAAATGCATTTTCTTTAATGAAAATTTTGGAATTTTAACAATTTTTTTGTTGTTATGATGGCTTTTATAAATTTGAAACATTTTTAAATAATTTTGGCATTGTAGAAATAATAGTTTTGCCAAAAAATGGAATTGTCGATTTAAAAAATCGTTCGTTTGTTTTCTATATGGAAATGCGTTTAATATGAAAAAATAAATGATTTGCAACGCACATTTAATCTTTAAATATTAATTGCCTTGACTTACTTGATTTTATTTGCGTCTTCAAAAAGCCGGTAGTAACTTCATCGTAATGTTTTTACGGCTCAGTCGCAAAAGCAAATAAAACTTGAAAAAATTTAATTTTCAATTGAAAAACTCATGTTAAATTGAGACTCTTAATATTATTGAACTCTGATTTGTGATTTTTTTTTTTTTTATACTTGGGTTCTAGTTCCAAAATTCATTGGTCATAACTTCTTATTTTCCCTTTACCACAAAAGCACTCAATATGTAAATTAAAATAACAACTCACCTTTTCCGCTCATATTTATCCACAAGCAATTCCCTATGATCTTGAGTGGTGGTCCGTTTTGGATCCCATAATCCCATCCATGTTTTAGCACAATCATCATTCCCGTGCGACCGTATAAAATCTATCTCATCAGTTGTAAACGTTGCCATTGATATTGATTTCACTCGTTGTGGTGGCGCTAATCCTCGTCTATAATTTAGACAAAAAAAATTGAATTAATTTCACTTCAATCAAATTTATTTAATTGTTCAATTAATACTAAACTATAAAATCGTCTAATCTCATAATATATATAGTGTGTACAATTATAAACGACCCCTAAAATTCTTAGTCTTCTCATTAAATATGATAGCGATACGAGATGATCGTACTTTCCCGGAGTAAAACAACAAAACAAAGCATTTTTTTCACTGATAACAAATATTTTCGCGTCACTAAATATGTATGACACGGATTTTTTGGAATTCGATACAACCAAGTAAATAAATTTAAAAAAATAAAAATAAAAATCTCTTAAATGTGTCATCATTAAATTAGAATTCTGCTTTATACTCGTGTATAGAAGTTGTTTGTATAGACTTATAGAGCCATGTTATTGTTATTGTTATTGTACCATGGAAACACTACACACACACACAACAACAACTTTTATGATAATTTGAGTATTTTACTAGTTATTTTCGCGCAGCAGATAAACTGTTAATGTGATCTTACGCTGTTATTTTTATCATTTCCATGAATGAAACTTTAGTCAACAATATTTACATAATACCAAAATGTTTGTTTTGGAAATTTCATTGACTAAATCGTTGGTTTGTTAAGATTAATAATAAACTGAAATTTTTTATAATGACTTTGTTATTTCGTCTTAACGCTATCAAAGTTTAGATTTCGTATTTCTTTATATTTTGCTGTCTTAAAGGATTTTTGTTTTTTTTTGTCTTTATAAAATTTATAATTCAATTTAATTCACTGATAACAAAGAAAAAAAAAAACGAATTTCTAATTTATAATATTAATAATCAATTTCTAACTGTATTCGTTTCGATTTTCAAATAATTAAAATCGAGGAATTTTAGTTGAACATTAATAATTTGCATTTTACATTTTATAGTTTCGAAATTTAAAGTGAAAATTAATTATTTTTAAATTTGAATGCTTTTCAATTTATTGATTGTCCTATTTCGTAAGGCTGAAAAAAAAAATTAAACATGGATGGGGTTTTCAGATTAAACGAAACCATTTACAAATTGACCCGTTTACGAATTACAGAGCAATCTATCTAAGTTGGACATTCACAGTTCCGTAAAAAATTGGCCAAATAAATATGCGAGTCCTTAACAAAATTATTTGTGCATAAAAATAATAAACTTTCGACAATTTTTCTTAACTTAATTATTCTAACTTCCATTTCAATCAAAAATTTTTTTCAATTTCTAGGAAAAGTTACGGTTAATTTTGTTTTTAACGAAATTATTTGGCACACAAGTTCGTTCTCATAATTATGTGTGCAATATGGAAAAATTAAAAAAAACACGGTAAGTCAATTGAATTTACTGAAATATTTTTGGCTAATTAAATAGTGATATAGTATAGTACTTATAGTAGTCAGTTATGTTTTCTGTGCATATGGCAATTTTTGTTATTTCGTTAGCAACTTGCAAGTATGTAGTTCAAAAATTTGTTAAAATCAACTAAAATCTTGTCCCACTCGGGTTTCTTAGCACCACGCTACAAATTTTTGGTCCTTCTAGATCTTCCTTAAATTTAAATAGAAACACTGCTCTGCACCCGAATTCCGGTTCTATGGCAAATGATAATGAGAAATGATTTAATTTTTTTTCGACTAATCAGTTCAGATACTCATCAAAATTCCGATTCCCGTATTGCAGACGAGTTTCAATTATAGTAAAATATTATAGCATGCGTTATTTCGTTTACTGTATTATGTTTTGACATTATTTTGTTGTAAAAACAAAATTTTCTATCAAAATATGTTTATTTTTCAGATGTTCATGTTGTTGTACATTTTATATAAATAAGTGCCCCAAAAATGTATGGAAAAAATAAAGAAAACTATGTTATAATTATTTATTGTTTTGTGTTTTTGTTTACAAAATTCATGCAATTGCTTTTGCTACCCGCGTTCCATATTTGTGTGTCTTTAGTCTATCAACAATAGAGAATTTATTACGGCGGCCCATATTTATATTAGGCCCATTTTTACCTGCTCGTATGAATAATGCAAATTGGTGAAATTTGTTACCTTGTGTGATAAGTCTTGGAAACAACATATAAAACATTGAGTCCCTTTTGGGCCAAATACTCTCTTTTTGATAAGTTTGACATACAACACAATAATTTTAGGTTCCTAAATTTTCTTTCTGTTAGGACCCAAACATTACAACAATTTGTTACTCATTGTCCATCAACTAATGTTATATCATCTACATAAAACACTTCTCATAGAAAAATATTTCCTGGTTTTTTTGACATTCTTTATGGGTTATATTTCTTAGGCCGTGTGTGAATTAGTTAAAAACCAGTTAAAAATTAAAATTTTGACATAAAAGTTAAAATTAAAAAAATTACTCACCACAAAAAATAAATAAAAAATTTATCATGATAGGCACCGTATATAAAATTTGAGAAGCGAGTTAAAAAAACAACCTCGTTTTTTTAATATTGGTTCAGTGATTCATAATCACGACGTGTTTTCCTGTTTCTACTTAAAACAGCTTCATTTGATAAATTACGATTTTTTTAAAGTAATAAAATAGATAACAATCTAAGAAAATGATTGTTATAAATTCGCTTCATGTTGTTGTTCAGTTGCCACAATTTTAATTTTTAACTAATTCACACAGCAATATTAAATGTGGTAGGTAAAAATATTTCATCACGATAATTTGATTTTCACCAAATTTTTAACCAAATATTTTTAACTTATTCACTCACGGCCTCAGTCATCAAACTGGAATCGCATTTCCTGAGTTTTTATACCTTTAGGTTTTTTATACGAATAAAATCCATATGAGAAATTTGTTATCGAACCGGAATTCGATCCGGAACTAAACATTTGCCTTGAATCGTTGTAGTTTGTACAGCAGCTTAACCTTTTATTTCTTGCCCAAGAGAAACTAATCAAGGCAGTAACCACCTTAAGAGATACTCAATGTTTATGTAATGATAAAATTATCGTCCATATTATTAAATTAAGGTAAAAACGCACTAACTTGGGCAGAACACGGTTTTCTAGAGGCCAACGGGCTTATGCTTATGATGGCATTGACGTTTCCTTTCCTTACAGTGGATGTGATAACCGACTACAGCTGAATATCCTGGCGCTTCCCCCAAATTGAACTAAGCGAGGTTTTAATATTTAAATTTTACGGGTTTCATTGTACATACATATGTATTTGCAAATGGTTTCATTTATTTTACTAAAGAATTTCGTTTTTTTAAAGTTTCACTATATCTGAAATATGTAGTTTCATTTATTCCGAAAAACCTACATGTTTTTAGTTCAGACAAACAACAGTAAATTTCGCTAATGTTCGTTTACTTTACAGAAGTAAGTGGGCAACTAAAGGAGGTAAAACCCTTCATTTGTAATGAGGATGACCAATTTTGCAGGCTTAATTTAGAATTAAATCAAAGTTTGAATTAAATGGAATGGGAATACGTGAATACTAAATTACTAATTGCTTAAAAAAATTATTTTGCTTAGCTTAATTCATTTTATTAGGATAAATTCTACGAAATGTATAAAACAGAATTAGGAAATTGTGTTAAACTGCTTTGTATTGCCTAAAAGGTATCAAGTAGGCGAACATTTCTAACTGCCCAGGGCCTGTATTCTTGAAATTTACCCCAAAAAGTCGCCGATAATTTTCTAGTGAAATACGCCATTTTAGTCGAAAATTTAAATTGTTTTATACCAAAGTCACCGGCGACTTTTTTCGGTGAATTTCAAGAATACGGGCCCAGGAACCCTATTCTCGAATTCCACATCCATTTTATGTGGATATCTGTCAAAATTTATAAATGTATGTATATTACTCATGCTTAGTACCGAACAAATTCCATTATTCCATTTATTTTTATGAATTTTGACAGATGTCCAGATGTGGCAAATGGATGTGGAATTCGAGAATAGGGCCCCTGGTCCCGTATTCTTGAAATTCACTGAAAAAACTCGCCCGTTATTTTGTAGTGAAATATGTACGTCATTTCAGTCGAAAATTTAAATTGCTTTATACCAAAGTCACCGGTAACTTTTTTAGGGACTCAGCGTCCCTATTTCTGAATATGATGCGAATCTGTGAACGAAAGCTATTTCTGAATAGGAACGTAGAGTATATTTTAATTTTTTAGTGTAGGCAAAGGGAATTTTTTTTACGTGAAACATCCTTAAAATGACAATGTAAAACTGAAAATAAACGTAAATATGCCAAATTATTTTTGATAAATATTACACCCCTACCTTAGTTATGTCACTTGTCACTTGTATCGACAATCAAATTTTGGTTTACTCTTAGTGACAATCTTCCTTTTTATGTTGCATTCTCTTATATTATCACTTCGATCGACTAAGAGAGCACCAATTTAAAGTTGAAGTGACACGACAATTGTCACGTCGAATAAAGTGACACGACCAAGGGAATAGGGGTATTATTTTGTATCAAACTAAAATAATTTTATTCAATAAAATCAAATAAAAATCTGTGTGTAGCAAAATATGTATAGTGAAAATAATATCTCAGCGAAATTCTGACAGATCTCGCGCATCTACAACAAAAAAAAAAACAAATGGCGTAAACACAGCGATGTATTTAGGCTAATTTGTTTTCATTTTGAGGTTAGAATTTGTCTATTTTGAATTAGATTTTTCCTAAAATTTATTCGCAATAATTAATGTATTAGCACTAGAACTTTTGAAAACATTTAAGATAATTGTAATGTCATTAGCTTGCCTCGAACAAATTGAAATTTAAAACCGAGTTTTTTTATTGTTTTGCTTTAACACGAAAAATGACATTTCTTTCTAAATATGCCTAGTTCGTTAGTTCGTACCTTAAATGGGTATAACGTTACATATCCAGTGGTGTTGTTAGTATCTTTTATATTTTTTAATTTCACATGTTATTTTAGAATTTACCTATAAAATAATGAGAACTTTTAATATTTTCCAATTTAAATTACATTATGTAATGGAATTAAATTTCACATATCTTAATTTATAATTTTTTTTGTTTCTAAAAATATTAGTCAGCCGACCCTTCTCTGAATTTTTAAATTTTTTTAACTACATACTTCACTGTTGGCTGCGCACAACGATGAAAAAATGAGTTTCGCTGAGACATTATTTTCACTATACGTATATCATCTGTTCACATATAACCCGGAATTTTAAAATAAAACAACAACGGTTAATTTATTCTTTAATATTTATTTTATCCACTTCAAAATAATCACCATCGAAGGTGATACACATATGCCAACGCTTTTACCAGTTTTCAAAACACTTTTCATAGGCCGGCAAAAGTATGGTCTTTAGCTGCATCAGCGAATTCTCTTTTATGAATTCAATCGACTCAAAACGTTTTCCTCGAAGTGGTAATTTGAGTCTGGGAAAGAGAAAAAAATCTCACGGTGGCATATCAGGTGAATACGGGGCTTGCGACATTGTAAAATTCGCGATTGTAAAATTCGCAACACACACCAAAGGTAGACTTGTTTAGACGCTAGCTGTAAACAAACTAAGTGACTGATCGCGCTCACATTTGAGACAAAAAAAAAAATTCAGCAAAATATTCAGCGCGGTCGGTTTGAATGAAAAATTCTGGGTTATATTTGAACAGATTATTTATCGTAAAATGTTAGTTTTATTTATTTAGTTTTTTGTGACTGAGATGTTGAGGATCGGGTATTAAATATAAATTCGAATTATATAAATTATGTGAAATTTTGCTAAATACAGTGGTGTTCAAAATAATAGGACACTCTGTGATTTTATTGCAAATTCCTAATTAACTAAAAAACTACTTTCCAATTTTCAATTATTTGTTTTTTATTTACATACCATAAACTTACATTTAAATATAAAAAATCATATTTAATTTATAAAAGGAATATAAAAAAATATAATTTAACTGTTTATTTCACAAATAGGCTGTTCAAAATAATAGGACAGTTAATTTCAAAGTTCATTTCTACTCTTATTTGTGCATGATTAAATCTAATATGAGTTTTTATTGAATAGTATTGATCGTGTGCCCACACATACATCTCTAGAACTCCTCACCAGCCCCTCGCATTTGTGAACGGTCTTTATTTCAAATTCGACAAATTTGAATTCCAAAATTTCTGTTTATTTTTGTGTTTCGCATTGTTAATAGCCACTTTTACTCGATTCCAAAATTTTTCAATCGAGTGCAGCTCATGGCCGGTCTCCACTTGTGTATTTTTCTCTTGACAAAAAAAATCTAGTCCATTATGTTTCTCGTGACAATTTTTAGTACATTTTGCAAAATACATAAACAAAAATGGTTTTGAGTATGCGCATTGAAATTTTGTCAAGAGAGGAAAAGATTAGAATATTCAATATTTTTGTCATGAGTCATGACGTTGTGCCAATTGAGCGTAATTTGTATTTTATGCTCAATTTCTTGTCATTTTATGTTTAATATTTTGACAATTAAAATGAAATTTTTCTGTTTTTTGGGAAAAATCTAGCTTTTTAATAAATTTTAGGTGAAAATAAAATAAAAACTATGTTATTAAATTGAAACATTAAAAATAAATTATGGAATATTAATATATGATAATATTCCAAAAATTATATTAAATCGAAAAAGGAACCAAATTCAAATTTTTTTCTTATTCTCAAAAAGAGAAATTTGTTATATTCTTCATGTAAAGGCCGGTATTCACGTACAATTAAATTGCGCAATATAATTGTGTTACACCCAAATTAAATTGCGCAATATAATTGTGTTACGCCCAATATGGCACAATAAAATCCAAAAAAATTGAATAAAAATTGAGTATTATATTGTGCAATATAATAACGTCACACAATTATTTTGCGCAATTTAATTGAACGTGAATACCAGCCTTTAGTAGTTGTACAAAAAATGTCTTGAGCCGTTTGTCATTTATTTTTTGTCAAGAGAAAAATACATAAGTGGAGACCGGCCATCAGGCTACGTAAATAAAAAAATAATAATAATTGAAAATTGGAAAGTAGTTTATTAGTTAATTAGGAATTTGCAATAAAATCACCGAGCGTCCTATTATTTTGAACACCACTGTAAACAATATTTTAAATTAAAAAGTAATATTCGTATGTAGAAATAGGGGCCCAGCTTTCTAATAGTTCTAGTTAACTTTATTCAAAAGCGTCAGTTATACAGATGCTGTGTGCCTCAGATCAATTTTTTTGGCTAAATTTTTGACTTTTCTGAGAAGATAATTTCTTGCCATCCTTGCGTGGAGAGGACCAATGCTAAGCGGCTTTGAGTTTTTTATTTTAGTATGTGGAACATAAATGTAAATAATAATATAAATATGTATCAATATTTAAAAAAAAAAAATTATCACGTTTTCCTGCCATCCTTGCGGAAAGGCTCCTTTAGTATGTTAATAATTATTAAAAAACACCAACTTTTGAAAAACGTTCTAATTTAATATTGAAATTTTAATAAATCGTCAAAGCAAGGGTTTGGAGGCGGCAGCCTCTATCCTCTAGCGTTCTTCAAACTACAATAAGATTCCGCAGAATGTACATTATATGGAATAATAAACAATTACTTAAGTTTTTTTTGACTGAATAAATGCAAATTAATATCTTGTATAAAGTTCCGTCGCAAAGTTGTTTGTGTTTGAATAGAAAAAGAGTTTCACGGAATGATGTAGTTTGAAGAACTCTCTCTAAGCTTTCAAAAATTTGTTAAAATTAAAGAAACTTGATATTTTGGAATTGATTTTTTTTTTAGAATTTTTTGTTTGAGATGTCGGGATAACGCGGTTAGTTCATATTAATGTATAGATGACAATAGGTTCAATAAGACATGCTTTGCCTGACAACCGAATGTCATAGAATGTTATTATTATTTTAATAAAATAAGCGTTTGGATCGGAATGTACCGGGTCCGAATTTCTGTAGGCGTGGGATGCAAAGTTTTTTTTTTTTAATTTTCTGGTTCTGATTTTTAATTTTTTTTCGGTAAATCTCGTCCATAAAAGTCGATTCTTTACATAAAATACTGCTTACTATTGGTGACCGGGATAGGAAAAATCTGATATGTGGTTATAAGAACAGTGACTCAAAGGGCTCTGACAGTAGAAAGTACATGAAAATAAGCGATATGATTTCCTTCTAAAAACCATCAAGCTAATTTTACATGTAGAGTGTTGGGCCGGCGTATTGTCATATTTAGGTGTAACCGTTCGACGTTTTTGTGGATGATTACGGAAGATAGTTGAATTGCGTGTGACATTTAGCTCTACACACGACGGAAAAATCGATGGAATTTTGCGAAATGACGAAATAAGCAATTTGAACCGAATGCTGCAGTATAAGAAATCAAAGGCAATCTAATATTTGTGCTTGATCATTCGGTTCTCTGGCTCAGCTTGGTTTGCCATTTCACCATGAATAGACTTACGCCAGAACAACGCATGCAAATTGCACGAAAATAGGCGAAAATGAGATTGCTCTTGATCTATAGAACATTTTCATCATAACATTTTATTCAGCGATGAGCCTCATTTTTGGTTGAATGGCTACGTCAACAAGAAAAATTGTTGCATTTGAAGTGAAGCAAATCCAAAAGCCATTATTGAGATGCCATTATATCTTAAAAATCACTTGGTCGAATCATTGGTTCATATTTCTTCAAAAATGGTGCCGGCCAGAACGTGACAGTCCATGGATAATGCTATAGAGCTATGATTACCGACTATTTCATTCCTCAATTGAATTGCAAAGTGGAAGAGCTGTGGTTTCGATAAGAAGGCGCAACATGTCACAAAGTGCGAGTCTCAATCGATTCATTGAGGGAAACATTCGATGAGCGCATAATTTCGGCCAATCCAAAGTTTCAATGCTATTTCGCTCTTTCCACTGGATGCAAAGGCGACTCTGATGTTCAAGGTCGTTATCATTGGTAAGATTTAATCTTTATTTCGAAACTTTTTTCAGGTAAGTCATCCACATTTCCACAGTCTCCATACCGATTAATCCACTTGTTCACAAATAGCACAGATGTTTTGGTGTATTTTGCTACCAGCAGATAACTAAGAACACCACTTCCAAACGCTTTTTACACACGGAACTCGTTTTGATACCGAAGATTAGCACTCAAATACTCAACCTGAACTGACGAAAAAAACAATACTTTACATAACATTACTTTGTTTTGATAAAGACCAAATGTTATGAATTTTCCTTTAACATTGCTTTGAAATGTTATTAATAATAATAACCGATGGTATACCAAAGCGTCGTTTCTCGTTTAACCCAAAATCACTCTTCTGATGCTTTTGGGTTAAAAGAGAGAGCTTGGCGTCCCAAATTTGACATGAGCGTAAAGACTCTACTTCAGAGATTGAAACAGTTCACATGTGTTCTAGAAACAAATAGCTGCGTTAACACCTTTTTTAAATTCATATTGCATTATAGACCGAAACACTATAAACCAAGTTCGCACTCTTTACGGGTTGTATCAATACTGAGTTTTAGAACTCTTTTCACAAATATAATTAGCATAGTTAATGACTTATCCAAATATGAATAATAAATACTTAGTAGTATTCTTAGAAATGAGTCATACTCCTCGTTCAAAGTATGGACAAATTCATAAAGCTGTATGAACAACGTAATAAGTTGGATTTTAGTTTAACAATCTTGGTTATTCGATAAACTCGTAGCTTTGAGGAATTGAATTGTTTCTACTTCCAATTGTGACTGAAGATTGCAGACATACAACCCGACTAATGAATTTAATTTTATCATTTTTAATGCATTTCGAAATCGACATACCATGAAAGAATACACATGATTATTTTTGAAATCGCTCGTGGCGCACATCTTAATGTTACACATAAGGTTTTTTTATTGCTGTTAAATATGAAAAAAAGGGGATCTACGTGATATTTAATTGCTAATGCGATCTAAAGCAGAAATAAAAAAAACGCAACTAATAATATATAATCCAAGCACTGCATACATACATATACATATGTAAATGACAACAAAATTGACAAGTAACCTAATGAGAAAAATTTTTGTTAACCCACCAGAAGCTTTATTTTATTCTATAAAAAATAAATAATGTGTAAACGTGATAAATGCATGTTCTCTAATTTGAGTAAAAAATCGCAAAGTTTACCAGTTTTCACGTTATCTTTGATTTATAGAATGGGACTTTTGCCTAGCGTAATGTAACCTTGAAATTAAAAGTCGAGAATTTAAATAAAAATAAATAAATCGGAGGCACGCAGCATTCATTTCATTAGTCGTTTTATTAGAGCTGAAAATAACTTTACAGAGTTGGATTAATTGTATTGAACTTGGATTAATTGTGAAATCAAAATTTCGACCAAGTCGTGAGTTAGGCCGCAAATTTAACAATATTTTCGAAAAATTGTTCTTGTTTATAAATTTCTAGACCCCTTAAATATAAGAATTTTTGGAAGTCGTGTTTAAATTTTTTATTTTTTAAGTTTTCAATTGGTAGTATGTACATACTACCTAGTTAAAAAAAACATTTTGTAGAAAATGATTTTTTATTGTTGTTATTGTTTAAAATACAGGGTTTAAATTTTGAGAAAAATGATGAACATGATGTTGTGTTTATGGCTATAAAAGGAAAAATAAATATCCGATATTTATGACATAGGGCTCGTTTTAAAGGTAAGTTAATACGGATTAATAAAAAATATAAAAATGGTAAGTTCTTTAATTTCTTCATTTTCAAATTTCTCGCCAAAATTTTATTTTTGAATTTTCTTAATGATCGTCAAATTTTTTTTTTTTTAATTTTACGTCCTTTAATTCTATTGAACATACTAAAATACGTTTAAGTATGACTCTACCTATTTTGAAAATTTCAAAAATCGAATGGTAAATTTTTGGTCCTCTTACAAAAACTCGATTTTATTTAATTTTTCCAGGTTAATTTTTTCACTCGTTTTAGTGATTCAAAATTAAATTTAAAACAAAAAATATTGACAGTAAAGAAATTTATTACAAAATAACGATAGAAAGGACCCTATAGGATAAGCATAGTAAATTGGGCCCAAAACAACGTATTTTCTATTTTCCCCATAGATAAGCTTGGGCCCAGTTGCATGAAATGGAATACATCATTTTTCGATATTTCTAAATATTTTTTGCGACTTTTTAGGATTGGTGATTCTTTAGTATGTTGTTTTATAATTGCAAAAATATTTCGCAACTCCCTCCCACTTGTTTACAGGATGTTACAGCAGTTTTATGCATTTGTCATTTTTATAATTTTTATATTTTTCTAAATTCAATAAATTGCTTTGTTTTGAATAAAAAAATATTCCAGACAGTAATTATGGTGTATGTTAGCCTAATTATGCGAATTATAATTAATTTGCACACTACAGTGACGCACTTCCGGTTTTGAATGCAAATATTACATAATTGAATATACATCATTTTTCGATATTTCTAAATATTTTTTGCGACTTTTTAGGATTGGTGGTTCTTTAGTATATTGTTTTATAATTGCAAAAATATTTCGCAACTCCCTCCCACTTGTTTACAGGGTGTTACAGCAGTTTTATGCATTTGTCATTTTTATAATTTTTATATTTTTCTAAATTCAATAAATTGCTTTGTTTTGAATAAAAAAATATTCCAAACAGTAATTATGGTGTATGTTAGCCTAATTATGCGAATTATAATTAATTTGCACACTACAGTGACGCACTTCCGGTTTTGAATGCAAATATTACATAATTGAATATACATCATTTTTCGATATTTCTAAATATTTTTTGCGACTTTTTAGGATTGGTGGTTCTTTAGTATGTTGTTTTATAATTGCAAAAATATTTCGCAACTCCCTCCCACTTGTTTACAGGGTGTTACAGCAGTTTTATGCATTTGTCATTTTTATAATTTTTATATTTTTCTAAATTCAATAAATTGCTTTGTTTTGAATAAAAAAATATTCCAGACAGTAATTATGGTGTATGTTAGCCTAATTATGCGAATTATAATTAATTTGCACACTACAGTGACGCACTTCCGGTTTTGAATGCAAATATTACATAATTGAATATACATCATTTTTCGATATTTCTAAATATTTTTTGCGACTTTTTAGGATTGGTGGTTCTTTAGTATGTTGTTTTATAATTGCAAAAATATTTCGCAACTCCCTCCCACTTGTTTACAGGGTGTTACAGCAGTTTTATGCATTTGTCATTTTTATAATTTTTATATTTTTCTAAATTCAATAAATTGCTTTGTTTTGAATAAAAAAATATTCCAGACAGTAATTATGGTGTATGTTAGCCTAATTATGCGAATTATAATTAATTTGCACACTACAGTGACGTACAGTCCTGTACTAAATGATAACCGCACCTCTAATTTAAGATTTATTTCATTTCAAATAAATTCATTTAAAATTGTTCCTATATATGCAAAAATAATACTCTTCAGTTTACCAATGCGTGCACAAATACAAATCATTATTTTCTGCGGGATCATGGACAATTGGAGAACCCCCATTTAGTATGGTTATAAAAGATAGCCGCTTAAGTATTATAGCCGTTAAATATTATTCCGATTTTTGTTATTTTTTAAATATGGGTGGAAAAGGTAGTTTGAACGAGTTTGATAAATTGACGTTATTAAGAAAAGTAATATGAGTATCCGTTAATAGCAGAAAATATTAGTTGGAGTGAGAAGGTAGTGCTAAATTATTTAAAAAATTCGCAATTATACGGTTCGCATAAAAGTGCAGGCCGCCGGCCAGTGGAACTTATTGATAGAGAAAAACGGTTAATTTTACGAAACGTCTCTAATTTTATTGGCACCGTGCAACAAATTGCGTTAAAAGCTTGAGATAATACAAAGATTTGTAATGTGAGGAAAGTATTAAGAGAGTCAGATAATATACAAATCAAAAAATTACAAAGAAAACCACAACTGTTATCAAATCATAAAGATGCCAAATTGCGTTTCGCGAAGGAACATATGTCGTGGAAGAAAAAGTGGCAGCGCGTTATTTTTAGTGACGAAAAAAATTGAATATGGATAGCCTTGATTAATGGCAATATTATTTTCACGACCTTTGAAAAGAACTTCTTGTGCTATCGAGGCGTCAACGAGGTGGAGGATCTCTGATTGTTTGGGGTGCAATTGGCTATGGAGGAAGAATGGATGTGAAGTTTATGTCCGGTCGTCTTAACAGCAACCGGTATAAATCCATGCTATCCCGAAACATTACCAGTTGTTGATGCACAAAATGGCGACCCAAACTTTATTTTCCAGCAGGATAATGCAGCCGTACACACCGCCGGGATAGTAAATTATTGGTTTACGGAGGCTCAGATACCAGTTTTGAAACAGCCAGCAAGGTCACTCGACATTAACAGCATCGAAAACATATGGGGTGTACTCAGCAGAGTTGTATATGCTGAAGGAACACAATACAGCAGCGTTCATGAACTAAAGTCATCAGTACAACGCGAATTGGCTAATATTTCAAATTAATATGCCAAAACTTGTACAAAAGTATGCCAAATCGAATTTTCGAAATAATTAAAAACAATGGCCGAAACACAAAATATTAATTGGAATAAAAAATCATTTTTATAACTGTGCTTTTTATATTTATTTCCTATTAAAAACAATAAAATATTGTGTGCGGCTATCTTTTATTACCATACTAAATGAGGCACGGTGTTCCTGAATGAACTTTAAATCCGACTTTAACATACTCGAAAATTTCAAATTGGATATTTTTTGGGGACCTTTCAAGAATCATTTAAGATCAAAATTAAAATAATCCGCTTAGCCGTTTTTAAAAAAAGTGATTTTCATTATTAAAAAAACAAAAACATTAGAAAACTTCAAAATATTAAAAAAAAGAAACAATCTTATAATTTTATTTTATTTAATATAAATTTATTTAACATTACAGAAGAATAAACATTATGATTTAACATTATTTAATTGCCAAAAACTACTATCTGATGCATTAGTCATTGTGATGAGAAAATTTTAGGTAACGTGTATGTTTGTTGTAATATAAAACCAATGAAAATTATTTTTTTGGATTTTCTTTTTGTCTTATTTAATTTAATTATAAATAACGTTTTATTTGATATAAATTTCATAAATAAATTCATAACTGTAATGCAAATAAATTCAATTAAACTTGATTGAAAAGTATTTTTGATTCATATTTTTGATGCATAAGTATTTGTGATATGCAGAAAAATTTAAAAATAATTGGTAAATCAACTAAATTTAAAATTATTTCTGGCTAATTAAATAATAATTAAGTCATTTATAATTTGTGAACCATTGGAACATTTTGATTACACCTCCATCGCGTCTCGGAAGTGGCCCAAAAATTATGTAAAATCGCAGGGAATCTTATCCCACACGGTTTTATAAGCACCCCATAATACATTTTTAGTCTTGCTAGATTGCGAATATCTTCCGCTTTCATTTAAATCCCCGCAAGGAGAAATCGGAACTCTGACTTGGCCTAGGCAACTAATTATGTTCAATATTTTTATTTAATTTCGAGGCAATGATACTTCTTTTGTATTGGAGCGTTATTGCGCTAAATAGCAAATTAAGGGCCGACTGAGTTTTCAACAACTGAGAAAACTACCTCATTCAATAAACTGAAATTGAACATTGACCTTGAAGTGTTGTGATTTATACAACCGCATAAAATTTTATTTCTTCCGAAAGAATACTACGCAAAGAAGTAACCACCCTATTTGATATTCTCTGCTAATGTAATATCTCATTTTTTATCCTTATTTTCTAATTAATGGCAAAACACACTATTTTGGACATAACAGGGTTATCAGTTCAATTGGCAATGCAATATAATGAAGTTCACATTTTATTTTCCCACAGTAAATCATATTCTGTTTGGCTAAGTGTTCTATAAACTACAACTCTTCAAACCCAATGTTCAATTTCGGTTTATTGAATGATGTAGCTTTCCCATGTGTTGAAAAATTAGTTAACCCTCAATTTTCTATTCAGTACAATAACGCTCCAATACACAAGAAATATCATTGCCTCGAAATTAAATAAAAATATTGAACATAATTAGTTGCCTAGGCCAAGGCAGAGTTTTTATTTGTCCTTGTTGGGGTTTAAATGAACCCGGAAGGTATTCACAATCTAGCAAGACTAAAAATGTATAATAGGGTGCTTTAAAACCGTATGGGATAAGATTCCTTGCGATTTTATTTACACAATTTTTGGGCCAATTCCGAGACGCAATGGAGACGTAATAAAAATGTTCCAATGGTTCACCAATTATAAGTGACTTAGTCACTATTTAATTAGTCAAAAATAATTTTAAATTTAGTTGATTTACCAATTATTTTTAAATTTTTCTGCATATCACAAATACTTATGCATCAAAAATATGAATCACAAATACTTTTCAATCAAGTTTAAATGAATTTATTTGCATTACAGTTATGAATTTATTTATGAAATTTATATCAAATAAAACGGTATTTATAATTAAATTAAATAAGACAAAAAGAAAATCCAAAAAAATAATTTTCATTGGTTTTATATTACAACAAACATAAACGTTACCTAAAATTTTCTCATCACAATGACTAATGCATCAGATAGTAGTTTTTGGCAATTAAATAATGTTAAATCATAATGTTTATTCTTCTGTAATGTTAAATAAATTTATACTAAATAAAATAAAATTATAAGATTGTTTCTTTTTTTTAATATTTTGAAGTTTTCTAATGTTTTTGTTTTTTTAATAAAGAAAAGCCCTTTTTTTAAAAACGGCTAAGCGGATTATTTTAATTTTGATCTTAAATGATTCTTGAAAGGCCCCCAAACAATACCCAATTTGAAATTTTCGAGTATGTAAAAGTCGGATTTAAAGTTCATTCAGGAACACCGTGGAGGGTTACCCATAAATTTTCCATGACGCCGCAGAGAATAAAGTTGGTAAAGTGAAAAGTATTATTTTTGCAAAGGAAGAATTTTAAAAGAATTTATTTGAAATTAAATAAATCTTAAATTAGGAGTGCGGCTATCATTTAGTACTTGACTGTATAATTAATTTGCACACTACCAAGCCAAACAGAAGTGCGATCATTATTAATAAAAAATCTAAAAATTGTATTCAATTGGTATTTCATTTATTATCGTTTTTATTTTACCGGAGAATTTTTGGATAAGCGCAGAAATAACCTTATTCCAAAATAAGCAGCATAAAAAATTCACATTATTTTGGAAGGAGCAAAACAAACTTATCCATAGAAACATTCCTTACTAAACTATTGTAACTTTAGAACAAGTTATGTAGAGACTCAATCTGAATCGGAGTCTGAGATTTGACAACCAGAATTCATAGCATTTATAATATTATTTGCTAGACCTTTGCGGTGCTTTGATAATACATGTGGGTTGTGTCTTGCGTAGCCCAAATACCATATCACTGAAGTTATATGACTGCATGTACCGACAACTCTGCTCCCAGTTTTGCACTTACAGTAATATCCTAAAATTGATTCGGCTCCACTACCATTAGGAAAGAATTCTAACCATAACTGATGAATCCGAGTTGACGAAAAACGAATTCAATTTTGCGTCTTATCAAATTCTTCATTTCGTTATGTATAAAGATCTTGTAACTAGAATCTGCCTTCATGTGTTCATAAGTATATCATTTTCCTTGGTCTAACTGATACATACCTAAAGTGATATTTTTAATTTCTTCTTCTGATAAACATGGAAAGTCTTGAATCTGATTAGTAGCCTCCTCCCAACAAATTCGTTTGTTTTCAAGGCCTAGCTCTTCAATCTTCTTTTGAAGAGAATTGTCATCATTCATTTTGCTCATTGCCTTCTCTGCATAACGTGCATGATTTTCATTTTCTATAAACATAGGAGGACTGTATGCATTCAGTAAGGCACAAGGAATTTTAGTTAAAGATGACAGCTTGGGGAAATAAGTGACTTCAATAGTTGAAGCAAAGAACTTGTATTTTTTGATTCTGCTGTTCACACTTTCCACTATCCATCGATTCATAGTCACAGCTCTGGACTCATTAGCATCTTTTGTGCAAAACTGCTTTTGTCCCTTGGTTAGTAAATGAGGCATTATTGGATTAAGTTTTAGCAATTTCAACTTTTCTATGACATCTCTGAACCCACGATCGAGAAGTAAAACATCATTCTCTAAGAAATATTTTTTAAATCCATAAGGGGTAGAAATCAAGTATTCTAAAATTTTTGAATCGCTATTGTCGTTGTTTGCAAAAACAAACCTTCAACCTCAAGAATGTATCCGTCAGGGAAAACCAAAATCATGGGCTTCAATAAGTTTCTGTATGTATGATTGGAATACGTCAATAATTGTAACTCCTGATCACATGACTTTTGAACATATAGATAAGTACCATCAATGATAACTACAATAGAATTTTCATCTGCACCCAGAAGTTTATGAGCCATTTTAGTTTGATGTTTCATTGCATCTTCTCGTGATAGATGATTATAACCTAAATGAAGATGGACAAAATGCTCATCCAAAGCTTTTCGAACAGATTTAAAGATTGCAGACACTCTTGCTTGACCATCTACATACATTGAATAAATATGCCAAAAATTCCTGTGACAAGTTTACTAGGAATATTCCTAACGCATTTCTCGTAAATCTGTTGCAACTATTTCTGATGTGTGGCTTTACAAAAGCATGAAGGCAATCGAAATTTTTTTGTGAAATCCCAGTGAATTTCTGATAATTATATGGAGTTATTGGAGAGCCGTTGTCGAAATCGATTTTATAGTATGAGTTGGCCTTACTAAAGTAAACGGCATTGAAAAATTCTTCAATATCTTCAGCGGACAATTATTATTATTATTATTATTAGTTGAGGGCCATGTGGGCGTTCAAGCCACCCCGCACTGCGACCTAAAAGATCTTTTGTGCATGGACCCTACTTAATGAGCCGTCCAGTCAATATTCAGGCTCTTAATGAACCTGACAATACTGCCGGCCGGTATATGGTGCATACCATCCGGGCTCATTACTCTCCCTCCTAGGTGTTGTAACCTTTTGCAGAAAATGGCTGGGCAATGGCACAGAACATGTTCCGCTGATTCCGCTTCCATGTCACAGAAGCGACATCTATCCGTCGAACTTAGGCCCATTTTCTTTAGGTGATACCTTAAGGGGATGTGACCTGTGAGGAAGCCGGTAAGCAGCCTCAACTCAGGTTTCCTAAGTACGAGACATTCCTTGGCCCTGGCCGACGAAGGTGAAATAAATTCCTTCGCCTGTCGCAAACCTGGAATTCCGCGCCAGTAAGAGAACTTTTGCACATCCTCCCAGCGTTTAACTGCTGCCCTATGGTGCCCCTTAGAGACGCCGCAGAAGGGCTCTGGTCCAATTAATGGAAAGGCAGATCCCTCGCGGGCGAGGACATCAGCTGCCTCGTTTCCCACAATTCCAGTGTGGCCTGGCACCCAAACAAGTGTTACCTTATTTGAGCTTGCCAGCAATTTAATAACCTTCAGACAATCCCATACCAGCCTTGACTCAATGGTAAAAGACCTAAGAGCCTTTAAGGCCGATTGGCTGTCTGATACTATATAAACCTTTGCGTCGTTTAGGCCTTTAGAAATGCCTATCCTAGCACAAAGTTCTATAGCATGCACTCCTGCTTGAAAGACGGTTGCATTGGTACCCAAGGACTTCGAGAGTGATACTCCACTCCCATGTATTCCTACCCCCGCCCCATCTTCCGTTTTTGATCCATCTGTAAACCACACCAATGACCCTCGCTCAAAGGATGGTCCCCCTGTACTTCACTCCTCCCGGTTAGGTAATCTAACACAAAATGGTTTGTGGAAATCCAGTTTGGCTGGCATACAGTCGGAAGGCATTCCTATAGTGGGGTCTGTCTGAAACTCCTTAAGGATCTCCAGATGGCCCACCATATTGCCTGGTTTGATGTTACCCTCCGCCTGCATCTTAAGGGCCATAGTAGCAGTATCCTTTTTTACATGCAGATGCAATGGAGTTAGTCCTAGGAGTGTCTCCATTGCTGCGGTCGGACATGTTTTCATTGAGCCCGTAACCCCAATGCAGGCCATACGCTGAACCTTATTCAATAAAGTTTGCGCTGTCCTTTGTTGAGTTTTAGGCCACCACACTAGCGATGCGTAAGTGATCATAGGCCTAATAATTGTTAGAAATGACCAGTAGATCATTTTTGGTTGTAGTCCCCAAATACGTCCATAGAGTCTCTGACAGGCCCAAAAAGCCTTTGTGGCTCTATTTTGAATTTTTTGTATATGTTGTTCCCAGTTCAGTTTATGATCCAGGATAACCCCTATATATTTAACCTCTTTGGAAAAGGCAACAATAGTACCGTTTAACGAGGGAGCTACAAGCGAGAGCTTTCTCCTCCTCGTAAAAGGGACAATGACAGTTTTGTTTGGATTGACACTAAGTCCTTCCTTGTCACACCACTGCCATATCAAGTTGAGTGCATTTTGCATGAGATCAGAGATGATCTCATCAAACCTGCCTCTAATCACGATAGCCACGTCATCCGCATAGCCCTGGACATCAAACCCATGGCTATTCAGGAGGATCAGCAGTCTATCATTAACCAATGACCATAAAAGAGGAGATAGTACACCTCCTTGGGGACAGCCCTTTACGGCCCTGATGGTTACTGACTCGCCACCTAATGTGGCTGTAATATGTTCAGCGGACAATACTATTGTTTCTTTAGTTGCAACTAATGATTCTAAAGTCTTCTTATTAAACAAGCCATTTTTGTCAAAATGTGAGCGACAGCATCTATTGCTCATTGGAATAACAATTTTCTTTCTTTTCCACATATCGATTCTCTGTGTACCAGAGCAGCTAGGAAGATTGACTATAATTCCATTTCTTGGAACAGAAGAAACTTTGCTTGACGTTACAGAAGCTTGACTACTGAGAAATTCAGATGTAAATTCAGATTGAGATTCAGTACTTGTGTTTTCTAATGTCGAAAATGAAGTTGTACTATTCATGGTTGAAGCCTGGAAATCAATCTCTGAAGATGTAGTGCAACAAGAACTATCAGGAGTTATATCCATTTCATAATTATGCAAATTATTGTCCACACTATTACCTTCAGCTGTATTACCAGGCAGTAAGTGATATCTTTTGAACTTTAATCTTGAATGACACTTCAAACAGGCATAACTATTTGGATTATATGACTTTCCTACGCTTTTTGAGTATGTAGTAACATTTATCCATAAAGAAGGTGCTCCTAAAGTGCAAACTCCTCGCCATTTCAATATGCGTGACTTACATATGCGACAGAGAATATGAGATCGTTCAACTACAATAAACAATTTTATGAGATTACATGCAAAATAAATATAAAAAGTACATTTTACCTTCTGGACCCATTAGTGTTAAGTCAAACAGTTCTAATGATGATGAACACACAAGTTAACGAATTGTAAAAGTATTAAAGATTATGTTACACACAAGTTATATTACTCAAAACAAGACTTGAAATACGATTTATACAACAGTAGTTATACAACAAGAGGTTCGAAAATAATCTAATATACAGTTAAGAGGACGAGATGTGTTTCCTAGGTAACACATCGAGCCCGCAACTGTATATTCAGATGATTTTCGAAGCTAGAGTTGTATACGTTAAGACTATACAACGAATCAACCAAATATATTACACAACCAAATAAAAACTGCACCAAATAAACTCATTTTTGCGAAATGTCAAAAATATTAATTGTTTGTTTATATTCATGGATGATATGATTATAACATAATATGATTTACTTGTTTGTGGCCGAAACACCACTAGTTGTGTTAAATTGAACTATCTGATTGGTCTATTTTCCAATGAGTTGTATAGTCTGTTATATATGTGATTGTTATATAAACATAAAAGTTATGAACCAAATTGTACTGATTGAGATTGAGAGTAATGTGTAATGTGTATCTGACATCTCTTGCATAAAAATAATTTTTTTAGTCCAATTGTATGCGAACAAAGAAGGGGCTGCTAGAGAATTTTTAGTATGTTGTTCTACGATTCTTATATAACATATATGTGAAAAATCAAAATTGTATCTCAATGCGAACATATGTAAAATGCCATTGTTCTATGCTTTCCTATGCTTACACATGTAAAAATTGGTCTAGTAAAAATTCAGTTTCTGGAAAACGAAGAAAAGGCTGCCGCTCATATTTTGCAGACAGGTTTCGAAAGATGTGATTAAACATATATTTCAATTTCAAGGCTCTATCTTCATGCGAAAGTACAAAAACGAGGGGCCCAATTTTCACTACATATCACATAGGGGCCTTTAAAGATATTTATACGGTTAAAATTTACATGTTATATAATCTTCACTATTTGAATATTTTTTACATTTTAAGTAGCCTTCTGTTGAAGGTATAACTGCATGAAAATCGCGAGTCCCTTTTATTGTTTTCAAGTTCTCTAATCTACTGCCTAGTTCGATTTGTTTCAATTTATATTCAGTATCTGAACAAAATTCAAAAACCATATCAGTTTTCAACGTTTTAGTCCATTTGAAAAGTTCCTCCGCATTCTTTATGTCGCCATCATATTCAGGTTATGTCACCATCATATCAAGCACGAGCATTTTTTTTTTCTGTTTCCAGACAGGAAAAAATGACCCGGCGGAAAACAGATCACATCGAACGAGGAGGCCCATCGCCAAGATAGAGGAATATTTTGCAGGATTCGACAAATCGTAGTTTCTGGATGGATGGGCAAAGTGTATTGAGCCAAAAAGGAGACTTATGTAGGTTGAAAATAAATCGATTCTTGTCCAATAAATATTTTTTCTGCCCTCGTAATGTGTCAGTTGTGTTATTTCCACTATACCACAATTCAGCTGATGTACAGTCAAACCTGTTTTTGTGCGGTCTTTTTTTATGCGATTTTTTTTTATGCGGTATATGAATATCGAGATTCTGTTCAGCCATTTTCATACCTATTGCATCAGCCAAGTTCATTAATCATTAGACATGCTCAATATTCTTATATATTCCATATTCCAGCAAATTTCAATATGTAATTGCCTATTATCTTGCACACAAAGAATATAATTTAGTTAAAAGAAATGTTTACTTCACAACCAACGAAATGTGTAGTAATAGCCTCACTGATTGTTAACCTTGAACATAAACTAAAAAAATATACATAATGATGTAAGAAAAAAGGAAATTTACCGTTTTATTTTAAAATGAGAAATTAAAATTTTTAAAATGTTTCCATGTGTAATTTAATTTCGTAAAACTTTGACATATTTTCTAAGGGAGACTTTTTTTATGCGGTCCCTCTCCACCGCATAAAAAAAATTATTTTTAAATTTTTGTCCAAAATTATTTATTATAGCGATTTATGAAGTTTGTGAATATTTTTTTTTGTGCGTTTTTTTTTTGTACGGTCCCTATCTACCGCACAAAAACAGGTTTGACTGTGTATTGTATTTCAATTTTTTTATGGGGCGCAAGTATAAAAGGAAAGGCGATATGCAAATTTAAACCATTAGCATATATGTATTCAACCCATGATACCTCTGGAGGTTTACTTGCAAGCTATTTTTCTTGGCCAATTTGGAAAAAGATTTCTGTTTCGTAAAAATTCCAACAGTTCCTGAATTATTTTAATTCTAAGCTTTTTACAATTCAAATTAATTCTAATCTTTCTTCTACAATCTACAATAAATTTACAATCGTCTGCTATAATAGTATTTCAGACCATTTTATCAGTTCTAAAGTTCAAGGAGCAACTATTGATAATCAGTGACTTCAATTAGTGTTTGTTTAAAATTCTGTTTAATAACTCTTCATCATAACATATCGTAACTCAATGAAAACATCTTTCAGATAAGTGGAAAAACATTTTCTCTTTTGGGATGAATGAATATTGACTCTCTGTTTAAATGGAAATTTTATGAAAATTCTGAAGCACTATTTGCATTCATAGGGTCGTACATTTGGAAAGTCGTGGGAAGTCGATTTTGTACAATAGAATTTCTTGAAATTTGTCTAAATAGACGACGCCAACATTTCATTTTTTCATATTCTTCGATAGATATTGTTATACTGTTACATTACAACAGTCTTTATATTAGTTGATATTAGTCAGTCCTCGACTCAATAGACCAATATAAATATTTAATTACTTGAAATTAACTTTTTAAAAATATTTTGGTTTAGTGACTCAAGTGTAGAGTTTAATTTTATTATATTATCGTATTATTGGTTTGTATATTGTTTAATTTTATAGTATGTCTTTATTACTTTTACTAGTTACCACTGAATTGTGAGTATCCAAAAATGTATCTTTATATAAATAAAAAAAAAACAAATACTGAAAACTTAAACAATGATTCAAAATTAGATGATGTTGCTGAAATTTATCAAATTAGAAGTGAGCCTGTATTAGCATAATCCCGCATGTATGCATGTACCTGATTAACTACATATTATGTACACATTCGTTTGCCGAAACACTTCTGTCAAATTGATTTTATACAAAAAGATATATTATAGGCTTTGCAATGAACTTTGATGAAATTCTTATAAATATTAAATTAAGGCGGATTCATGGTTGTCTTCGGTTCATTCGGTTTGAATTTATTTTTAATCCAATCAAAGGATCACGAACGAAAATAACGTCATTTTCAAGGAATACGATTGATTAAAAAAAAAAATTCAGACCGAATGAAAGAAAGCCACCTTGAATCCGCTTTAACAGGACACTCGGGGTTACTTCGTTTTGATTTATGTTGTTTTTAAGTTAAGTTGTTTATAAATTATACACCTAATTTTAGTTACGATGTTTTTTGCTTTGAGTTAGGTCGGTCGTAAAAAAGGGAACTAAATTGAATCGTTTATTCTAGAAAGGGCTCATGTACACTTTTTGTCAAAATTAGTATTAAGACGGTTTTGTATCACAGACACGTACATACGTTTTATGACAAGACGACACTACCGTATGGTTAATGGAACGGCACCTACCTTGCAACAAAAAAAAATCATTTATTCTAGAAAGGGCTCATGTCCAGGACATGTGCTCTTTAAATACTAAACTAATATTTAAAAAGTAAAATATTGTTGTGTTTTTTTACTTTTTCGTATATTTTATAACATGCTTATACTACTGTGTCCAAAAATTAAAGCCAGTTTTCAATTTAAATCGCGCGGGTAAACCGCACATTATAAATTTTTTTTTTCTAAGTTGGCAGCATTGTGATATATGTACATCTGTGACAAATTTTATTTCAAACCATTCATCAGGTTTTGTTTTACGCTTGGTTTTATACTGTGTGACGCTAAAAGCGCATTCGACGATTTTTACAATTTCTAATTGACGATTGGACCGTGTGCTCTGTCGGACAACAAAAAAGGATCGTTCACTCAAATATTAGCCGCATTTCTTGACGCATTAGTGATCCGGATCAGATCAAAGTTTACATTGAAAACAACAACAAAAATTTAGTTTTTGTTGTTGTTTTCAATGTAAACTTTGATCTGATCCGGATCACTAATGCGTCAAGAAATGCGGCTATTATATGAAATTGATTACTATTTCAAAGCTATCTTAGTTTTTCTAATGGGTACGAAGCTTTGTTTTCGGGCGATAGGTATCGCATTTCTTACTTTTCCAATCGTCAATTATATTGAGAAAAGAAAAGTTGCATTAAATTTTGTTTGCGGAATGAAATTTCGGGTGCAGAAACGTTAAGGATGTTGCATAAAGCCTTCGGGGACCATGCTTTGTCGGAAACGAATGTTTACAAGTGGAAACAGTTCAAAGAAGGTTGTGAAAGTGTTGAAGGCTATGTTGAAAGTTTTCATCGATCATCATGGTGTTGTCCATTCAGAATTCCTTCTGCTCGGCCAAACCATCAACAAATAGTATTATTTGAGTGTTATGTATCGTTTGCGTTAAACTGTTCGCAAGAAGAGGCCAGAATTGTGGGCAGACAATTCTTGGTATTTGCACCACGATATTGCACCTTCTCACACTGCACTCGCTCTTGTAACTTTTTCGCCAAAAATTCGATCCATATCGTTCCACAACCTCCGTATTCGTCTGATTTAGCACCGTGTGACTGCTGGCTATTCCCGAAACTCCACCAACGACCACTGCGGAGAAATCATTTTGAGACGATAGAAGAGATAAAACATGAATCGCTATACGCGCTTTGAAGGCTATCCCGGAAGGCGACTTTAATTCTTGTTTCGAAAATTCGAAAATACGTTGGCATAAGTGTATTGTGTCGGGAGGGGATTACTTTGAAGGCTACGAAATAGATTTGGAAGAATAAATAAATATTTTGTGAAATAAATAAAAACTGGCTTTACTTTTGGACACAGTAGTTTGGACACATATAGCGACAAATTACTAAACTAATCTACCGCAATATATCCTATGTGTAGAGACAGCACGGCTTGTAAGCATTTGTGTTGGTTTTGAGTAAACTCAGCTTCGCTAATTATTCTATTTAGTGCCATAATGCATATCGGGTTTTTGAAGAGTAATGCCCTGGTCAAAAACGTAATAACACGGTATTACGATTTGTAATGGCTTTTTGTATTGAAAAAAAAAACCTGACCAAAATCTATCAGTATTTTCCCGTTCGAGGCCATAGTTTTCTACCTTGTGATCGTGTGTTTGGTTTGGAGTAATCAAGAGGAATTTAAAGAAAATTGACAGAATTAATTTGCCAGAGGAATATGGGGCCCTGATCAACCGATCAACTACACTACAAAATTCAATACAAATATTTTATCAAATATTAAACTTTAAGTTTAACTTTTTTACTTTAACTTACTTTTTTCAAAAAGCAGGTAATTGCTGTTCAATCAAAAGGCAGAAAAGGAAAAAAAATCGAATTTAAAGTTTCGGAATTTTCAAATTTTGAAATATAGCGACGGAAATTTGGAAGCCCGGGAATTTATTGATAGTTTGGAAAGTTTTACGTTTAAACTGCTACGGTTTAATACTACCGAGGTAAGATTACCTTCTCAAAGAGCGTTTGATTCTGTAAACGTAATAAATATTAAAAAAATATGTGACCTGCCAAAAGTCCTAAAGTAAAAGTATGCAATGGCCACATTTTCATCAACAAACTCAAATTTCCTCCTAAACTTACTTTTGCTGACAATATAAAGTTTTTTTTATTTCCTGAATAATTTGAAAAAGTGGACATGAGCCCTTTCAAGAATAAACGATTCAATTATATTTTTTTTTTACTTGTGCCATTTTGACTTAAGAATCTACCTACGAGGGAGCTCGAGGATGACCAGTATAATTTAACTTCCTATCTATTTTAACTAATTAATCTATTTTAATCACAAGTCAAAATCATTGAATCAAGTTCTCGAAACTTGCCAATTTCGGATTTGGGTTGAAAACCGAGTTCGAAGAAAAAAATTATTTAGTTTCTCAAAAATTCCATTTAAGCGAAAAAATAAGGTATACTACAGTGGAACCTTGCAACGAGCACCTCGCATAACGAGCAAAGCAAATTGTAAAAAAATTACTCGAGAGGAAGACTCGGATTCTGCGCTTAATGTACAAATAACGTATGAGGAATAAAATATGGACAAACAAAAAAAACTAAAAAAAAAATTATTTACTAATCAAATGATTTTAATCCATAATTTATTTAAAACTTTAATTCTTAGACAAAATTTACAGAAAAATTTGCGCTCCATATCGATTCGCTTTCCTGATCCTTTCTGGCACTCTTTTCATTGCCGCCTGCGTTCCTGATGTATCAATCTTCTTGAAATCTCTTTTTATCTTTCTAATCAGACATTCAACATTTTTGGCACGATATCCATTGCTGTATACCATTCTCTTCAGATTTGCCCAAAAAGTTTCAATGGGCCTTAGTTGTGGAACATTTGGTGGGTTATAGTCTTTAGGTATAAATTCGATTCTGCGTTGACGTAAATCAAATAACGTTGCGTTGGCATAATGTGAGGATGCCAAATCAGGCCAAAAAATCGTTTTATCATTTTTATGATATTTATTTATAAATTTCTGAAGCACAGGTAAACATTTGTTTGTGTATGTTTGCGCATTAACCTCCAAACCACTTTTGAAAAATACTGGGTCACTGACACCTCGTTCGCTAATAGCCACCCACAACATAACTTTACCTGGAAACTTGGTCTTATGAATAAACTTCTCCTTTTCTGGTGCATTGTGATCGGGAGACTCGTAGTATTTAGTATTTTGGCTGCCATTCATTACCTTCAACAGTGAAATAACTTTCATCATCCATCACACATTTATAAGCTGAAGAAGCAGCGAAATATGTTTGGGAAAGCACTCTTAATCTAGATTTGATTATAGCTAATTGTTTGTCTGTAGTTGCTGGTGCCGATTTTTTGGGTTTGCGTTGAATATTCATACTTTGTAAATATTTCTTGATAGTTTTTGGGGCAACTTGATATTTTTTACCCAGTTGTCTGTACGATTTTGCAGTTCGACCCACTGTTTCACCTTTCAATTTCATTCGAACTTTGCTACCTTGTAGTTGACATTTTTTACCAGAGTCGGGTTTTCTTTCCACAGGTTCATTATTCTCAAACAGTTTAATTGTTTTGTAGATAAAGGATTTTTTCAATCCAAGATCCTTGAAGTAGTGAAAAATCTCGTTCTTTTTTTTGTCTGGATTTTCCTGACAAAATTTATAAATTAATTTACGACGATCTACTTGTTACAACGACATTTTTGTAACTAATCGTAAAATGACGCAGTTGTAATGTATTTTTTACAAAATATACGGGAACCACCTTATTTAAAAACAAGGAAATTTTTATTTTTGGTTGTACAATACAAATACAAATACATTTTACATTTGTCCATATTTCATTCCTCATACGTTATAATGTATTTCATTACTAAAACAAAATTAACGAGTAAGATCCTGGCCCTAATTATGCTCGTTAATCGATGTACTACTGTTTAAGATTTCTTAACAAATTTTATGTTAGTTGAATTCATTGTCCTACTTTGCTCAGATTTGTCTAAATGTCGTCACACTCACAACCCACCTAAATTTTTCTTTCCTAGTATATCCAACATGAGCATCTCAAATAGAGATTTTGCATATATCAGTTTTGTAAATCGACGGCTCCTTCTGAAGTTCTCAAGTTCTGAAGTAACATGTAGAACTTATTACAAGAGGCAATACTGCATGATTGTATCTTTATGCTGTGTGCCTCAGGTCGATTTTTTTTGACTAAATTTTCGACTTTCATTTCAAAACTAGATCAAGTTATTCACCACCAGACGACAATTAACGAAAAGTACAATCTTATATGAAAATATTGTGCTGAACACTGAACAAATTCCCTTTTTAATTTTAGAATATTTTTTGTATTACGACTGACACATGAACGCATAATACAAAGGAATATTCTAAAAAAGTTTAAAAAAAGGAAATGTGTTCATTGTTCAGCGCAATATTTTCATTGCATTGCATTAAAAAACCAAATTCGTTCGATCACCAAATTAGGTGAAGAACCGTACCAGTTATACAGCTACTATTGCAAGCAGAATCAATTTAATTTTCTAAAGATTATTGTTGGCCCTCTTGGGAAAAAAATGAAGAGCCACCATCGCCGACAATGACCTATCACCTATCAAATGGCATCTCAGATAACAAAATGAAGCGTATTGGTTTACCCTCTAATTTTGTGTTTCATGTATTGCATCCTTTAAATCAAATTCCTAGTTTTATGATTATATGTAAATCGTTTGTGCTATCATCGTCTTGTTAGGGCCAAATATCACGCAGATGGCACATAGTCTCTTGAAGATTTTTATTCTCTTACCTTTCATTCAGCCTACCTCAAATATTACAATGCGTGTTTGTAAGGAACCCCATCTCTCGCTGCCTTGTAGATTTCTGGCATTTCTCTAAATGGCTAACGAATACGACAAAATTCTAAAATATAGATTCAGCAGATCAAAAACACCTTTTGCATCTTATCCTGTTGAGGTTCGAACCCGGTACATTCTGCTGCAAACTCAATAGATTTAAGTACGGTAAATTCGCAACACAAATAGGAACATAAGCAAATATGGTTATTTTCTTGAAATAGCAACAAGATTCGGAGACCTACCCAATTGTTTAGCAAAATCGAAAATTTAGCCAAAAAAAATCGATCTGATGCATTCAGCATTAATGTTCTATGAACCAACAAAACTGTTTTGTTTTTTAGAATGCAGGTTGGTATTATAGTGATGTACTTTTCAAAATCAATCCGTTTGGCACAAACATCGTCATATTTCTTACAACATAACTTATTTAGATTTCCACAGTCATTCTTATGATTGTCTGCCATTAATATGCATATAAGAGAAACGGATCTTTAACTGTACGTACGTCAATGTGACGGTGACACCTACAATTGCCATTTATTTAACTTTCAGGAGAATCAAAAAGTTTTGGCAATATATTTCCTCCGAGAAAACTTTCTAGACGTGCATTCTTCTAATAAAGCTAAAAATAGGCGTATTTTTCCCATGCCAAAAAAACCTTTACAAAAATTAAAAATTTGGCAACTTTTAACCCCAATCAATATAAAAAGCCAAGCTATACCGCACACCCCAGTTGTAGTTGTTTATTTTTGAATTTAAAGTGACAAAAAAAAAAAAATTGAAAAATTCACTCATGTGAAGCGAATCAAAATGTACTTTACCTTAACCGTTTTCTTATTTCCTCGTCTTCGTCATACTGTATTTTACTGTATATTATATACATAGTATGTCGAAAAATTTTAACCCGTGAAAATACGACAGCAATTTCTTTTTTTTGTTTTGTAAATCTCAGACGGAAAATATCTAATGTACCTGAATTTTTGATAAAATTAAATAATCCCAAGGGATGCTATTACCAAAAAAATAAATGAAATCTCAACCAACCAAAGAAAATTCTCCATATTTCTTCATCATTCATTCACAATTGAAAACAACTTAAATAAAGATATTCTTATACATATTATGTTTTTGTGCAAAGAAACACAATAACAAAAAAATCAAAACAATGGATATGGTTCTGAACCATTTAAATGCATCAAACCGAAAACGAATTATATAAAACTTTGTATTTTGGATTAACATTTTGTTGTACGTATACGAGAGTATATGGTATAGTCAACTTTACGTTTTTTGGTTTAGCAATGACGTTGATCCAAAATCCATGAAAGCATAAAAACTATGTATTAGTGTTCGTAGTAATACTCGTATATGGGTATAAAATGTACAAATACGCTATTGTGGAAGTTGTGTTTTAATGGTATATTGTGTTTGGTGCCAAAAATGCCAGGAAATTATAATTTGAAATATATTCCATTTGTCTGTGTAGGTTTAGGTGGATAAAAGTATTTGTTACACTTATTTTTTCAATAGCTATTGTTTCATCTCTCTATGTACAGTATTTTGGTTTAGTTGCGATTACGACACTAATTGACTAATTACTGTATCATATGAATGGAAATAATTTATTATCCTGCCAACTTGGTTATGATACAGTGGTTTGGCAGGACCGACAAATAATTTGTTACGGTTGAGTTGAATTTTTGTTTTCAATATCACAATTGGTAATTAATTGTGGCTTTAACGTCTTAACTTAGGCAAACAAATGTGTAGGCATTAACTTATCTGCAATTATACATTGTTTTTGGCTTCACGCGACCATATTCTATTACGTGATATGCTTATCTGGTAGGTTGCAATAATTTAAATCCGCCATTTTTACAGATTTTTCCAGCAAAAAAACGACTGTTTATTTTGGCCCAGAGCCAATCTTTCCCATTCACCTGTATCGAATTAATAAAATTCAAAGGGAATTTTTCATATTTGTCAATATTGATTTCGGTCTGAGCTTTTAAAGTTTTGGAAAATCGAGTAGGCAAGAAGATGATGTTTGTCTTGATTTTTTAAATTAAATGGGCTTGAAAAAAAAATGCTGAGCAAGTAAGTTCATGTTTTATACCGGGTAGATCGACCAAAACAAATTTAGTTGAATTTACCACCATTATTGTGAAAGCCATCGAAGAATATCTGGAGAGTGTCACGACCTCAGCAAAGCTTTTCATTCCATCAGCTACTGCAAAGCGCTGGAAAATCTGCTTTCTTTCGGCTTTTCAACTGTTTTTGTAGTATGGATGTACTCATACCTTTACGATAGATAGATCACAATTTATCGAAATTGTTAAACGAAAATCATATCTAATAAAAACTTATCAGGATTTCCTCAAGGATCACACGTAGGCCTTGGATTTTGCTAATATTTTTTATTGATCTTTGCTGATGACCTAAAGACCTTCAAAGTCATTGCCAACCGCATAATATAATTTTTCTACAAGGTGACATTTATAGAATCATCCCACAGAAAGAAATCATCATAGACTATACCGTCAATGGCAGCAAAATTAACAGGTTGAGTGAGGTAAACGACTTAGGCGTAAGGTTTATTGGAAATAAGTCATTTACCAAACACTTTTAACACTTTTTTATTTAATGATTACAAAGTCCAGTTGTCCAATTCTATTTTTGGCTTTGATGGATCAAAGTACATTGTTTATATTACACATCAGCTATGTTAGATCCCAACTGGAGCATGCTGTTCAAGTATGGTATGATTCTATCAATCTCATATTGATAGAATTGAAAGTATCCAGAAACAAGTTTTGATTTACATTATGAAGAGGATGGGATTAAGACCTTCCTTACTACCTAAGCGTTGCTCGCCTTTCGTTTTATTCAACCAGATGTATCTATATAGACGAAAAATACTAGGGCCAACATTTATTGCTAAAGTATCCCTGGATACCCCTAGCTCACCTTTTATTCTTGGAAATCTGAATGTAAACGCCTCTACTAGGAACCTTAGGCAATACAGGTTCTTACATTTAGAATAACATAACACATATTATGAGGAATATGAAACAATCAATGAGATGGTTAAAATGTTTAACCACGTAAAGATTTGTTTGATTTCTCAATATGTAGCGACTGCTTCAAAATTAAATTGAAAACATAAATACTCGATTTCTTTAATTAAATAAATAAATCGAAAGTTTTAAGATGGCAAAAGTACGCCTTTTAGATATACATATAGTAACTTAGAGGTTAAGAAGTAGAATTTACAACTTTGGAAGCATTAAATTCAATTTTGTTGTATGTACCTCAGTTCAGAGAACGGGAGCTATATCTTGAAGAAAACATTTTGTTTCGTTATCGAAGAACCGCAAAAGGTCAATCACTTTGCGAGTTATTTTTGTGAGTCAAATTATAAACAGTAACATGCTCTTTCAGAACGTCGTATTCTTACTTAGTTGTTACTGACTCGCTGATTAAGCCTTTAGTAATTACACTGTAACTGTGGCTTGAATTTTGTGTTAAGGAGAAAGTTCTCGATCCGTTGCACAAGTTAAAAATCCAAACTAAAAGAAAACATTACGCCTGACTCGATTAAGGACATTTTTTGACTGGGATTCTTTTTGAATTTGTGACTGAAATACCTTTTGAAAAGGAGATTCAGTCAAACACCTAAAAAGGAATTCCAGGCAAAATTGTTCTTCGGGAATACAGTCAAAAACCGAAAGGCGTTTCAGTCACAAAATTTCCATGTATTTTGACTAAACCTGCGTTTAACAAGGAATTTTTTTTCTTTTTTCTGAAATGCTTTCATAGACATGTACGTCGGCTCCTGGGCTCTAGTCAAAAAAAGGAAGGAGTTTCGGTCAAAAATTAGACGGTAACTCAGTCAAAATATTTTGTATCTGAAATGCCTTTTCAGAACTTAGTTCAATTTAAAAACTAAAAAGGCGTTCAAGACAAATCTTTTTTGACTGGCATTCTGTTTGGATTTTTGATTGAAATTCTTTTTGAAAAGGAAGTTCAGTCAAACAATTAAAAAGGAATTCTAGGCAAAATTGTTGTAAAAAATGAAATGAATTGTTATGATTCGTCGTTGGACTGAAATTCCTTTTTAAACGGAGGTTTAACCAAAATATTTGTATTGGAAATTTTATGAGTGAAACTCCTTTTGTTTTTTGACTGAATTGTTTTTGACCGTATTCGCGGAGAACAATTTTGTCTGGAATTCCGTTTTAGTTGTTTGACTGAATCTAATTTACAAAATGTATTCCAGCCAAAATTTTTTGACTTGAATGCCATTTCAGATTCTTGACTAAGCTTCCTTATGAAAATGCATTTCAGTCTATAACTATTTTGACTGAGTTGCCTTTTACTTTTTGACTGAAACTTTTTTCTGTTGTTGACTGAACTGATTTTGAACAACCAACCAAACAAAAGGTAGTAGAGTTTAAAAACTTGTGACTAAAATGCCTTTCAAGAAGGTTGTTCAGTTCAAATAACCAAAGGGCACTTCAGTCAAACTGTTTTCTGACCGAAAAACCTGTTTTTACTGAAGACTCTTTTTAAACGGAGTTTTAGTCATAATACATATTTGTAAGCACAATTACAGAAAACTTTTAATATTTCTTCTTCCTTGGGTCGTACGTCAACAAACAAAAAATTTGTCATTTCAAAGCCCTTTGAACCTTAAGAAACAACCGGAAGTTCTATGGAGAGTGGCAGTGACAGCAAAAAGATTCATCAGATTTTAAATACTATAAAAAAGAAACAACCGAGCCTAGAAAACTGGTTTCGACAGTACAGAGTAAATTTGTCAGATAGGAGGGTTACTCTTGTAGTGGAGACACTTGCATACGAGTTAGGATTTGCAGTAAAGGTAATTTCCATTCTTCTATTCCAAGTGGAACTGGTCACAATCAATCAAATGCTATTTGTACTTTGCTTAGAGCATGGCGGTTGTATGATAAAGTTAGTGACTTATGCTTTGATAACGACAGTTTCAAATAGAGGTATTTGTACACCTTTGAAAATTAATTTAATTATTATGTCTTTTTAACGTAGTAGAAAAAATAAAAGTAGATTTTGTTCTAATAGAACAAATATTAGCAAAAAATTCGGTTGAAATTCTAAATTTGGCAAAAGCCCTACTTACAATAAAGACTAAAGATGAATTTCGACCATCTATTTATGATATGGAAATCAGATAATATAATCACACTCTTTTCAGAATTTTCAATTTTTGTTTTCTTTAGTTGTAAACTCGTTGAAGAATTTTTTTCAAGTTTCGCTATTGATCGTGTGCACTGAAAACAATAAAGTGGGTTCCAATAAAAAGAGTTTTCGTAGATTTTTCGAGAAAAAATTATTAAAAGGAAGGTGTTTGTGATAAACTGATAACAATGCCAAAAAAGGAACAACTCAACGAAGGAATTAGGGCTTAAATTGTGCTATTGGATTCTCTGAGTGTAAGTCAAATTAAAATACTCTCGTTGGACAATTCAATCCACATTGAATAGGTTTAATGAGAAAGGGGGCTACGCTTTTACACCACGTCCAAGCAGGAATCGTATTAGCCCGGTAAGAGACGTCTGCTTAGATTACTACAGAGCACTTTACAGAACTTCTTATTTCGGCACGGACAGTTAGAAGAAAACTTCTACAAGCTAGCTTGAAGATTGTAAAGCGAGAAAAGAACCGTTCACAGACCAACATAAAAAGTCACTTGAGATTGGCTCGAGAACATAAGGATTGGAATGACGCTAATTGGGCGCAAGTTTTTTGGTCAAATGAATCTACTTTTGAGGTAAATATCAAAAATAAATAATAAAAAATAATTAATCAAAAAAATGAAAAAATACGCTATGATTTTCTAAAAATAATTATGCGAGGAATTTTTGTTAAATTTGTTTGAATTGTTAAAAAATATTCGATCTCCTGGTGCAACCATTGTTCGAAAGAGAGTCGGATAAAAATACAGTCCTGATTGTGTAGTGCCTACCCTTGAAGCATGGGAGGGGGAGGGGCAAAGTGATGGTTTGTGATTGTATGTATGGCATCATCAGGGATTGGAAAACTGTTTATGTGTGAGGATCAAATGAAACTCCTCGAGGCTAAACAGAATCATTCAATTCTGCAAATTTGTGTCCTTAACAGGACAAAGCCTACTTAGTTATACTTGCTATGCTACGAGCGATAAAGATGTACCACTCATGGGCTGGCACGCCTAGTCACCAGTCCTAAACCCATTGAACTTGTGTGGACAATTTAAAATAAAAAATAGAACAAAGATCACAGTATAACTTCAAAAGGGAGCCTCACGGTCACGCGTGCGCTGACACAGAAATGGGAAAATATATCGAAAGATACCTTTGGAAACTTAGTAAGGTCAATGAATAAAAAAGAGTCCTGGCTGTCATCAAAGTCAAAAGAGTTCTCACCAAATACTAAAATTAATGTCCTGATTCGTTTTATAGGTATTGCAATTTGTGAGAGCCCCGGTGGCACAGTGGTTAGCATACTTGCTTTACGCTCCGGAGGTCCCGGGTCCGATTCCCGGCGGATGATGAAAAAATCACGGCTGGTTAAGGGTAGGATCAATGAATTAATCACTCATTATCCGGTAACAAAAATGATTACGAAACTTCAAAATGAAGCGGCCAAATCTCTCTATGGGATGTAGCGCCAGCGAAAAAAATAAAATAAAAAAAAATTTGTGAGAGGCGCTTTATAATTTTGGCCAAGGCTGTAGTATGTTTGAATTTTTTACTTTATTCTAGTTGAACAAAACGAGAAATGATTACAAAAAGTTATTGGGGTTAGTTGTAAAATAGTTCTTAGGGGTGACCAAGAATGAAAAATTAAATTTAAATAACCGCCAGAGGCTTAAGCGATTTATTGATGAAAATCTGAATTTTTAAAAATAATTTCAAATGTCCCAGAAACAAAAAAAGTGTATATCAGACAAGTAATAGAATAGTGTTAGTTCTTGAAAAGTGTATTAATTAACTTTGAATTCCAAATTAACATTAACATTATAAATTGTTTAATTTTTCTTTTAGCTATAGAACAATTAATGCGGATAAATCATCATCGACAACTTAGTAACCATCTTTGATATTTAGGTGAACAGCTGGTAGAACTATATTTTTTTGGCCAAACGTTGAGCAATAAGAACTCATAGAAAAATGGCAAATGCAATTAAATCAAATAATAGATCAGAAAATGTTACAAAAAAATGTTTACCTAAATGGTCCTATGTTGGAATATCTTTGGAAGATCTTGCAACGAAAAAACCAAAATTCTTTTTTGACTCTTTAAAAATCTATTGTACAACATTTGTCTGTTGCTAATGATTATGCATAAAGAAACGTGGCTTTCATCAAAGAATTTAAATCTACGTTGACAAATATTGAAGACCAAAAGCAACACTTATTACAAGTTAAGTTTCGATCACAGAAACAAACTGCAAACTATCACAAAAAAATATATTTTAATAAAAATTAATTATTGTTATTAATTTGGTGTTGTTGAATTAAATTAATGACTGTTTATAATTATCACAGGTTTGTTTTGGAACAGAAACAACTACAAAACAATGATACTTGCTCAATTCTTCTTTTTCGAAGCCAATTCTCACATACACATACACCCCCGTTCAAAAGTTTAAGACCACATTGCACAATGCGCATTGCATTTGCTGACAACAAATGTAAAAACTATTTTTTGTAATAGGTTGATAAATTAAAATGCATGTTTTTGTCAACAATATAAAACCCAATTTTAGAATAAGATTGTTGAAAAGTCATTATTCATTAAACGGCATATTTTGCAGTGGTCTTAAACTTTTGAACGGGGGTGTAAATCAGTTACCTACTCTGGAAAAAATCGATTTTTAGTGTTCATATTTGTGACTTATTGTTTGGCAAGAACTAAGTTGATGGAACATATGACTTGAGAAGAGTTTTCGTTCCGGCGATATTTTAGGCTGTAACTGTAAACCCTTCGTATCTTTATTTATTTATTAGTCAACAGTACCATTGTACATCTGGTATTTATAAAAAAGGAAAACATAAAATCAATACAATTTATATAATTCAAATTAGCTTAGTAAAAATTTCTTAACAGTACTGCGGAGATTAATCTCAAAGTGCCTGAGTGATCGCACGGGAGTACGTAATGAATACAATGACAGTAGTTGTGAACTATCAATTCGGCCCATTATAACTTATCTACGGACGGGCAATGGTTCAATATTCAGTAATAGGTAACGGCCTAAATATGGCAGTGGCACATACCTAAGAGCGTTTGCCTCTCGAAGGAGTCGCTGTAAGGCAAACATCAGAAATCGCTTCTGAACTGGTCCTACACGGCTAGATGAATTATTATAGTACGGATTCCAGACAATTGAGGCATATTCCAAGTGCGAACGAACCAATGACACAAAGAGGACTTTTAGAGTATACGGATCATGAAAATCTTTTGAGAAACGGAATAAAAACCTTAACATTGAATTAGCCTTGCTGATACATCTGTCAATTTGGGCTATAAACGATCAATTTCGAGTAAATAAGACACTTAAATCTAGAAAAGAATGGACTCGATCAATCATAACTCTATTTAAAAATAAGCTAATATCACAGCCATTTCAAGTTCATATCTTTACATTCAGAAACGTTTAGACAAAGCTTATGTAAGTTGCACCATTCACAGAAAATATTTAATTCTTGCTGTAGATTTAACAGATCGCCCTCATGTTTAATCTTGTAAAATACTTTTACATCATCAGCATAAATCAAAAACGCACAATGTTTGAAGCATCGCTTCACATCGTCTATGAATGTAATAAATAAAGAGGTCCTACATGGTTACCTTATGGGACACCAGACAAAACTTTTATATCTCTAGATAAAATATTATTTAAAAGAACTTTTTGAGTACGGTTCGTTAAATATGACAAAATCCATTTTAAAGGAAGAACATCGCACTTGAGTTGTCCCAGTTTCTTTACAACTAAGACATGGTCAATTTTGTCAAACGCCTTACTAAAATCTGTAAACACTACTCAACACTGCGACCACCTTCAGTCAAAAAGTTTGTGAACAAAACAAACACATGTGACATTAGTCACAGTAGATCGTCCCGGGTAAACCCATGCTGGTTTTCAGAAATAGAATTTTTAATTAATCCGTAAACTTGAAAAAACTCTTGAAAATTGGCTTAATGAAACTGGATTTCCAAATTGAAGGAAATACTCCATTCGCCAAACTAAAGTTGAAGAGGTAAGTCAGCGGTTGAACCAAAACATAAGCACACTCTTTTAACATTATAGGGTGAATTTAGTCCGAGCCACTACTCATACTCACATTAACATTCAATAATGCATGCAGAACGTCATCGGTGGCAAACTGAATTTGAATGTTAGAATTTTTACTAAAATCAAAGTCGAAATTATCATTCGAAGAAGGGACATATTATTGTATCATACATTTTCAAAAAATGCTGCAAACATGTCAGAGATTCTATGTGGATCACCAACAGTCATAAGATTGAGAGACATTTGCGAGGGAAAACCTCTACAGTTCCGCTTCGAATCAACATAGGTCCAAAAACATTTAGGATTGATTCTAATATTCGATTCAATCTCAACAATACATATATGAATTAAAAAACGATATACAAGTTTAAATTGAGCTCTAAGAGCACTAAATATTTCATATTATATCTTTTATGAGCTTTCGATTTCCGATTTTCTAAGCCTGACAGGCGACGATTAAACCACGGCTCACGTGCTGACAAAACTACCGGCGACCGAGGAATAAATTGTTCAATTGCAGTTCATTATTTTATAAAACTGGTCATTAGGAGCGTCCCAACTAACTACTTTATATCGATCCCAATTATGTAATATTGTCCAGAAACTCATTTAAAGCATGATAGTCTCCGACTTGAACACTAGATCAAGGATATTGCTCCTCTGGTTCTCAAAGTTGTTAATCTGTGTTAGTCCAAGAGAACAGATAGAATCCATCACGAGGTCTGAGATTAAATCATCGTTTAATGACAGAAGATCATCATCAACAAACAGTAAGCCATTTTATTTTCGGCAGGTTAAAATCACCCTGCAAGTTGGTTTGAGAAACACGCAGATAACTCTCCGTACAAATAAGCTGAGGTTCCACATGGAATATAAACACTTAATATCAAAACCAGCTTTCCCTTGAAAGCAAGTTTAACAGATAAGATTTCCAACTCGTTACTCTCCAGGACAATAATATCGGCACGTATATGTTTCGAGACCGCAATCAGAAGTCCGCCTCCTCTTGCCATCGATTCACACTCCGAATAACGACTTGGTAGTCTGGGGGAAGTACTCTGCAGAATTAAGCGACCTAGTCAGCCATGTTTCCGTGACACAAATGACATGATTTGTCATTTCCCAACACCGATAAATAAAGTGTCATGCTGTTTTGATCGAATACCGCTAGAGTTGTGATAATAAATAGATAACGTGTCAGCTCTAGCAGAAATCGGCATTGCAGGTTGAGCGATAGGTGCAGATAGCGGCACTCTCACAACCTCTATAATTTCATCTAAACTACTTAATATGCTCGCCGTATTAACAAGGATTACATGCCCACCTGCCACCCCACCCCTCGTCAATCCGAATTCGCCATCCTCTTCACTACTCTCCTTATTCTCTCTACATATGCTAGACACCTATCAGCCCATGCTGAGTGTTTGTAATCAACATTAAGATTCATGCACATACGGTCCCCGTCACAATTACTCACCAGGTGATGCTCTTTTCCACACTTCTAACACAATGCCTTCTATTTAATGGGACAATCTCTGGCCAAATGCCTTAGGCTCAAACAAACACATAGTCCTTTACCTTGGCACAGCTCCACTTGCAGTATTGTATACCAATCCCTTACTCAACATGCCGTTTGAAGAAATTTTAGTAATTTTTTTTAAAAGGCCTTTTTCAAGATCAATCTTCATGATTGAGTCCATTGAATTTTTGGCGCAAAAACACCGAGTCATACTTTCGTTTAGGAACTTGAACTCATTATGGTCCCCAATAACACTACCTTACGCCGCAGCCAACACAACATAGTTTTGATCATTATCATTAGTATCTAAGTCTATAACGGCTGGTAAATGTACTGTCTAAGTTGAAGTTTAAATTGTCCACATCCTCTACTCTTTTACTTCATTGTCTAGTTTACTGGTTTGTGGTACTTCGAATTAATAGCGGGAAATAACAATCATTCGAAGGTAAAACTTCAATATTCAAACCACAATCAAATTTTTGTTGTTGAACATATGTATACAGGGCGAGGAAAAAGTATGGAAACCCCTAAAAATCTCGCGGAGAATGTCCAAAAAAAAAGCAAGGTTTAGTCTGAGGTAATTTTCAACAAGGAATCTAACGGTGACCTTGGTTGTTGCCTTGACCTTCATCTTCAAGGTCATATTGAGGTCAAGGTAATTTTTTATAGGAAAACTGCTGTCGCGATCAATTGTACGTCCGAATATGTATTTTCCATGACCCGCCAAGGTCATCTCAAGGAATATATTTTAGTTATAATGCTTATGATTTGCTACAAAAATTAAAAAAAAAAATAAAAAATTAATTCTTTATTTTTAAAATTTATATTTTTTAATTTTTTTTTTTTTTTATAATTTTCATAACAAGACAGGCATTATTACAATGTTCTGTTATTTATGATTTGTTTTATTTTCATAGCAAATCATACGCTTTATAATTAAAATATATTCCTTCAGGTGGCTTTGGGAGGTCATGGAAAATACATAATCGGACGTAAAATTGATCGCTCTTTTCGTTTCTGTAATCAGAAATAGGGGTTCTAATTTAAAAAATTACCTTGACCTCTAAATGACTTTGAAGATGAAGTTCAAGATCACAACCAAGCTCACTATTAAATTACTTGTTGAAAATTACCTAAGAATAAACCTTGCTTATTTTTTTTGGACTCCGCGAGATTTTTAGGGGTTTCCCTACTTTTTCCTCACCCTGTATTATTAGAAGAAAACTAATAATTTTCACACCTAATTTAAAACCAAAATACATAATTAACAATCCACAGTGATCCAAAAAAAAAATTGCACATCTCTTATTTAAAGATAAAGTTATACAAAAAATGTCATTTCTCGAAAACATGCTTACAAATGAATGCGTGTGAAGTGTCGTTCTTTTATTTGCCTTCTCTTTTGTTTTTTGTTTATACTACGCTAAATTTTAGCGATCAGTAAGATGTCCTCCAAAAAATGAAATTTTCAGCGTAATTCGCATAATAATAATAATTTCTTTGGTAAGTAAACGCAAATTTTTTTGTATTGATTACCATTAAAATGTTTTATTTGTAGTGTTCACATTTCAAATCATCATAATTAAACGTAAAATTTATGGTGCAATGTGCAATGGATGATTTAAGTTAATGAGGCCGAAAACACAAGATGGCCAGTAAAGACGCTTCCAAAATTTGAGAACAAACGCAGAATACTCGTAGCTCGAAAAGACCGTATGTAAGACTGGTTTTAATTCCAGGATAATACGGATGTATTCATGGTAACATGAAACGTTTTACGTTTTTAGGACCTTTCAAGAGGTGGACACTGCCATTCCAGTCAATTTATTCACATCTCGAGCAGAATATCCACGTTTGATGATTTTATCAGCAAGTTTCGTTGAGTTTCACTCAATTATTTGATAATCATTCAAAATCAATAAAGAAAATTTGCCAAAAAAATTATTATTATGCGAATTACGTCGTAAACTTTATTTTTTTTGGAGGACAGTTTTGTATTGATAGCTACAACAACAAAAAACAAGGAAAATAAATAATGTCACTTTATTGTTATCGAATGACAGGGTAGAAAAAAGTTGAAATGCGTTCAGTTTGTGCACAGATTTTAAGCATTATTTTTGAATTGGAGGTTTTTACTCCAAATAAAAATCAATTATGTATTTTAAAAGCACAATAGATGGAGGTCATGAGCATTAAGGTTTTAGAGGATAATCTACAAATTTTAAATGTTATAGAGGCAAGGCATCGAGATACAAATAATACGAAGCATATAAGAAAAGAAAAAAGACTACCTATGTAGGTAGTAAACATTTTGAAATTCAAATTTGTTCAGTAACATTTTATAGATTTGTTCAATGTGCATAATAGGAGGCAAGAGCGGATTTTATGTTCCCATTTTATCCCTATACACCTTTGGTGTTTCACACAATTTAATAACTGTACTGTTTCCTGGAAAAATTAGTTTTTATTATTCCTCTTTTAGAATTTTTTGTATAATTTAAATACATTTTTTATGACGCAATCTTAGAAGATTTAACCATTAGGTTCAGAAAACCAAATTTTAAATATCTTTTGATGCAGTGAAACATGACAATAAATATATTAATACTAATATGCTAAGCGTTAATCTATGTTTTTCAAAGTAAAAGTTCTTACCTCTGTGTTGTTAAATTTAAAGTGTCATAAAAGTTAAAAAAAAAAAAATCTAATTAAATAAATTTTTATTAACAACACAACAACAACAACACCACCACTAACAAAAAGAATAAAATAAACATACTTTTTTTTAGTTTTATAGTTTTTCTTTTAACTAAATAATCTTACATTTTTTTATATGTACTGTCTAATCGTATTATGTATGTTTATTTTAGTGCTATAGTAAGACATAATGAAAAGGGGAGCATAAATTTGAATTATTATTATTCAAAATAGCGTAAATAATACTCTGTATACTAAAGAATTATCATTCATATAACATAAAACCCCGTTGGCTTACGGCCAACCGTATTACTCATTCTCCACTATATATACCGCTAGATAAAAAATATCAATTTATCATGATAAATTTATTTATAATATAAGATAGTAAAATGATATTTCCGATAAGAATAAATTTTCAATCTTAAACTTCTTGGAAAAAATTTATTTTCCACCAAATTCACAAATTTTGAATATCAAAAGTCATTCGAATTAATTCCAATTAGTCATGTCTACTGTATATATATCGCTACCATCTATTCGAGTCTGTATAAGTAAGGAAAGTTGTAAAAAAAATGTAACAAAATACGAGTATTATATTCAAGGAATGTTGCCCTTGGGATGGCAATTAAAATTTGTTTCTTCTCATTATATTGTAGAAAAGTACGAGTATGTAATTGTTTTATGATTTGAGGTCATAAAATATGAATTCGCGCTAAATAGCTGGAATTAGGCCAAATCCAGTATTATTATGTGTATTGTGTACAATTTTCTAACCGGCGCATGTACCAAGGGTGCTTTATTAAATTGTTGGAAGGGACAATTTTCAAGCAAATCGCTATAATTAAAATTGTCTACAAGATGGGAAATCAAAGCAACGTAAATTGAGGGTCAAGCGACAGCAGACAAAATTATGGTAGTTATTTGTTTTGATGTGAATAACATTTTTATAGAAAGTATTGTTAAAGTTAAAAACAAATTAAAATATAACATTAATGTTGGAGGAGATCATTGAAAATCAGAGTAGAGCTTTTAGTCCTAGAAAAAAGGAAAAACCAAAGAAAAAGTTGCTTTAGGCTAAAATTCTGAATTTAAATATATTCTTCTTTCTTATTAGCCACGCGGAAATTTTCACAAATAAAAATATTTTTCTAGAGAATACATCAAACTGTGTGCATGCGTAACAGATCCTTAAACAGTTTCCTTAAAATTCGTCCCTTAACACTAGATTTGCAGACAAAATTGTATGCGTATTTTTACTGAAGCCCACATATTGACGGATACTATATTAAAATTCGTCTCTTTTTTATAAAAATTCAAAAAATATTTATTATACCAATAACTATTATCTTAATCTTAACACATAGGTACATATTTCATAATTTATTTCATTTTGAAAAAAAAACAAAGATACATTTCTTCAACATTTCTATTCGTTACATTTTTTGCACAATTTTTTTTTTTTTTTTGTGGATTTACCACAAACATATTTTTTACAATTGAAACATAATAGATGTGCAAGTAGATACTCGGCTCTGAAGTTGGTTGCATTAAAAGTATTCTTGAACGCATCCAATTCGCCCGCCATTTTGGATATATGTAGCTTAAGGACCAACCAATTTTTTTTAAGTTTTAGAGAAATTAAAAATTCTTTAAGTAAAAATGACAGCAATTTTTTTATTTGATGAAAAATAAGTCAAATCACAAATTTGGTATATGGGACCGGAAGTTGTGTTTAAATTTTTTATTTTTTATGTTTTCAATTGGTAGTACTAGTTAAAAAAAACATTTTGTAGAAACTGATTTTTGTTGTTGTTGTTTAAAATACAGGGTGTCAAATTTTGAGAAAAATGATGAACATGATGTTGTGTTTATGGTTATAAAAGGAAAAATAAATATCCGATATTTATGATATAGGGCTCGTTTTAAAGGCAAGTTAATACGGATTAATAAAAATATATAAAAATGGTAAGTTCTTTAATTTCTTCATTTTCAAATTTCCCGCCAAAATTTTATTTTTGAATTTTCTCAATGATCGTCTAATTTTTTTTTTTTTTTTTTTTTTTTTTTAATTTTACGTCCTTTAATTCTATTGAACATACTAAAAACTTGCGCTAGTAAAATTTTTCGTTTTCGTGCAAAATACGTTAAAGTATGACAATCTACAAATTTATTATATTTAAACGTATTTTACACGAAAACGAAACGAGATGCTGTCCTGATTTTTTAGTATGTCTAATAAAACTAAATGGGGAAAAAGATAATAAAAAAAACTAAAAATAAAAAAATAGTAATTTTGAGAAAATTGAAAAAAACTGTTTCGGCGGCCATTTTGAAAAATAACAAATAAAAGATAGTACCATTTTTATAATTATTTTATAATTCCTATTCATAAAGATAAAATGAGCCCAATCTTATAATTTTCGAATAATTAGTTTTCTTTCTATAGCAATAAATACAATACCAAGTGCATTGAATTTTTAAATATTTGACACCCTGTATCTTAAAAAACAACCGCATAATGCATATCCCGAAACACGGTCATACTGAGGAATACACGAGTTTGAACTGATCCCACAAGGATGCCTGTGCTTAGGTTCCAGTAAATTGGTCGATACCTTCACTTCAACAATAATTTCCTTGCAATCGATAAAGACCAACCAGATTATGATCGATGGTTTAATGTTCGACCGGCTATAACACATTTTAATTAAACCTTCGGTTCAGTGCCAATGTCAATGCTACCTAGGCTTTGCGTAAATGAGCAAAAGTGCGCAACTCAAATTATAGGAACTATTCTGCGTCAATATATGCCGTACAACATGCATATGGGGTTTTAAGCTCCTCTCGCTTTGCTATACAAGTGGTTTTTTAACTCATTCGAAATTTATTGTGGTGCTGGGGATAATAAACATCCCATAGGCGCACTTGATCTTGGAGCATCGTCGAATATTGTTGTTCATCTTTCAAAGAATATACCCAATTTTGTTAACCATATTCTTTATTTCGATAATTTTTACACGTGATTACACGCGATTTATGCGCAGATGGAAAATGTTTGCCGTATAAACAGTAAACGGTGTCCAATTTACACCACTAGTAACGTTTTGTGAAAAGTATAGTCGATATAAATCCGCGGTTTCATCACTGATTTTGCGGTGATTTGTCATAATTTTAAATTTTCCACACACGTAACAAAAGCAATTGAGTTTAAAACGTCTATCCATATTCCACCAGATTTCACAAGCCGATTTTCATTTTATTTTTTGTGTTCTTTTGTCACTTTAGATATTTAAATGAAAAGCTTTTTAGTTTTAATTTTATATTGTAGTTTTTATTTCTTCCTTATTGTGACAATTTTTTAATTTTTTTAGAAATATTGATTTCGAGGATAATTTCTTCGTCGGTTTCTTTTTTACTACTAATATATAATTTATTTTAAGAGAAGTTTAGTTGTCTGTATTAAATCAATAAGATTCTTTCGGCTTTTTATAGACACAATATATTAATAATAATGGCATTCACAACATTTTCGACTTGTCAATCAGAAAAATGAAGAGGCCAGTCATTTATAATGTATCTACCAAAAAAAGTAGAAATATCAAAACCCTCTCTCCCCCCCCCCCCCCCCCCCGCACTTTAACCCCAGAGTTAATACAAAATGTTGTTTGACTCTAAAAAAAAAAACCTTTCCTTGCGTTTCCTGTGGGTAGTTTGGTTTCGTACTGATAATCTCAAAACAAAAAGTTCGATCAACTCATCAGGTATGCCATTATTATTAATATATTGTGTCTATAAAAAGCCGAAAGAATCTTATTGATTTAATACAGACAACTAAACTTCTCTTTCTATTATTTGGCATAAAACACACAGAAATGAAAAGTTTTCCTTGTGTTTTTGATTTGGTGAATTTATTCATAATTCGCTAAGTCAACTACGTTCTTTCCTCATACTTAATGTATGGAGTTGGAATTGTATTTTTGTAGTTTGGTCGTAGCTACCTGATGAGTAGATCGAACTTTTTGTTTTGAGATTATCAGTATACGAAACCAAACTACCCACAGGAAACGCAAGGAAAGGTTTTCTTTTTTAGAGTCAAAATACATTTTGTATTAACTCTGGGGTTAAAGTACGGGGGGGGGGGGGGGGGGGGGGGTTGATATTTCTACTTTTTTTGGTAGATATATTATAAATGACGGGCCTCTTCATTACGGGGGGGGGGGGGGGGGGGGGTTTGATATTTCTACTTTTTTTGGTAGATATATTATAAATGACGGGCCTCTTCATTTTTCTGATTGACAAGTCGAAAATGTTGTGAATGCCATTATTATTAATATATTGTGTCTATAAAAAGCCGAAAGAATCTTATTGATAATTTATTTTGAAGCTGTTTATGTACTGTTGCTGTGTGCGGTGGCTGTTGTTTGGCACCGCCTTTGGTTTTAAGTTATGGATAAAATTAAGTCGTAATTTTTATTGGTTTTTGTGTTGATTTTGTCGTTAAGTAAATTGTTGTTGTTTTTGTATATTTCCAGTTCTTAACCTGTCTAATTTCGGTCATTTTTTAATTCTGTGTAAAATGGGGAAATTTTCACCTTTCCGTACACAGTGACCTTGAGTTTTTTCAAAGGTTTTTCAAACAAAGTAGGCGGAGTATTTTGATTTTCGGCATTGTATGTTAGTGTATTTTTGTTTGTAAAACAAAAACTAGTTTCTAGTTATCGCAAAATATTGATAAAGGGTTCATTTGTAGACAAAGGAATACAGATTAAGAAACATGTATAAAAGTTGATCATTTTTATTTTTTTCCTTTTTAAATTGGGCGCCGAAATGATATTTTCAATTAAAATTTAAAAAATCGCGCTCTTTCGTGATTTCTTTGTTAAATGATCAGGTACGATTTTCTGTTTAATGGATTATGATTCTGTAGAGCATGCTGTATTTATATATGACGCTAGTTTTTTTCGGCATTTTAGACCAACTTTTTTCGGCTTCCCGCACACCGTGTGCATAAGGCCGCCTAAAGGCAGACTTTTATTTTTGACATGTGGATGGAGGGCCTCAAAATTAATTTTTTACTTTAAATTTGCCCTTTTCAACACAATTTCAACATAGTATGAATTAGTCAGCTCGAAAAAAATTCATGCATTAGAGGGTTATTTTTTTTTAAAGTTTGGATGAAAAATTTCGCGTTCATAATATTTTTAAGTGACAGATAAAATTTGACGAAGCTTCATTGAAATGTTTAAATAATTTAAGTTGGCCATGTGCGAATACACATAAATGCCATTTACCGGATTCATAATTTTACTTAATTTATCATTTTAGTCATTGCTGTTTTTATGATATAAGCTTCAGTCATTTACAAGCTGTCATTCCGTTTGCATCATTTTTAAGAGATGGATGTCGATAAGCAAAATTTAAGCCATTGCATTCTATTGTTTTCAAATGAAAAAAAAAAATGCTGCTCAAGCTATGGAATTGATTAATCCGACTTTGGGTGAACATTCTGTGTCATTCAATAGTAAAAAAGAGGTTTGCAAGATTTCGTGATAGCAATTTTAGTCTTGACAACGATCCACGTCCAGGTGCAGTAAAAAAATTTGAAGACGAAAAACTTATTAATTTTACTAGATGAAAATCCGTATCAAACTCAAAAAGAGCTTGCAGAATGATACGGAGTTACTGGCTAGGCAATATCAAAAGGAAGGAAAATTGGTTCCTCATAAACTGATCGTAGAAAACAAAACCAAAGAATTGACATCTGCATGAATTTACTTTCTGGGTACAGAAGAAAGAATTGATTGCACAAAATCATTACGGGTGATGAAAAGTGGATTTTGTACGACAATCCTAAATACATAAAAGCATGGTTTGATCCAGGCCAGCCATCAACATCAGTTGCAAAAATGAATATTGATGCCAAGAAAGTGTTACTGTGTGTCTGGTGAGATTGGAAAGGAGTCATTTACTATGAGCATCTGAAACCTGGTCAAACTGTTACAGGTGAACGTTACCAGGCCGAATTGATCAAACTCTGGAGGAAAAAAGACCATTTACGGGCTAAGGAAGGCGGCAAGTGATATTGTTGCATGACAACCCTCGTCCACATACAGTAAAATCAACTCGTCTTCTCCTTAGGCTGCGAAGTTGTACAGCATGCGGCATATTCTCCAGACCTAGCTCCCTCTAGCTACCACTTCAATGTTATCATATTTGAAAGACCAGCGATTCACGAAAGTTGAAGATGTGTGAAAATCGCTCGATGACTATATTTTGCTTCGAAACCACCAAATTTCTATCGCGAAGGCATTCATCATCTACCCGATAAATGGCAAAATACTATAAATATTAATGTCGAATATTTCGATTATTAATCTTTGTAACAAGAATCTTGTCAATAAAGTTGAACGTGACCAAAAAAAGTCTAGTTTCACTTAAATTGGATAAATACACAAAGCTAATTGATGGTGCATTTGTATGTTATGAATGCAATTTTTATTTCTATTTACCAAGAAACTAGTTAACCTGTCAAATTGGCGGGTTCCGTAAATCTAGTGTTAAAAATAAGTTTATCAATAAAAGATAAACGTGGTGTTTGTCAAATTGTTAAAGAAGATTTTATTAAAAATAACCTTGATTTTTCAAATTCCGATTTAAAGCGTTATAGAAGGTGAAAATCCACGATCTAAATATAATTATAAAAAGAGAATCCTGTTTAGTTTGCATGATAAACTTAAAAAACAATTATAAATTTGATGGAGAGCGATGTGTTATCAGTCATGTAAATAAGGCAACGTGTGAACAATATTGAAATTGTTGAAATGCCTGGAGCTTTAAAAACCTGTATTTATCCGAAACCATTAACCTTAAAACCGTGTTTGGGGAATACAGTTTTAAGGTTAACTTTGTTACTCATTGTATCATTTTATAAATAAACTAAGTGCACATAACTCAAAATCATTTAAAAAATGGCATTAATTCCCCATAACACGGAATTAAGTTGTAAAACATTGTGTAATTCCACGGTTATCAATTTGAAAAAGTTGGACAGTTGGTTTTGGATGAATATTGTTCTGAGCCGTTTAAGCTTATAATACCGTTTATATATAAATGGAATGGATGCTTCTAAACAAGGAATTGGTTGTGTGATCGAGTGGCTTATGCATCCAGTAGTCCTACGGAAAGTGAAAAGAGATGGGCGTAAAAAATAACTTCTAGCAGTTGTGATTACTTGTAAAAAGTTGCATGTTTTATAGTGGAGATACTTTTGGTCCATTCTGAACACAAGCCTCTGAAAGGCGGGACTTCAAAGATTATTTATGCTTAAATATCCATGACTAACAATCAAATATTTGCCTGGAAAGGCAATAGCATTGGAGGGTCTTGCCCTAACGGTTATTATTGTTTAGGAAAAAATTGGTGGCAACACATGAATTGAGAAAACATACATTATGTTACTTTATGCTCCTTTAGGAGTTGGAAAGATTGGGATGAGAGGACGGGAGTTGTACCATTGGCCAGGGTTTTTACCAGAAGCAGCCTTTGAAACAATATGCTAAGCGAAAGTATCATAGCAGTATTAAAAGTTGTGTTTAGAACGGTTGAAAAACAATCGATAATAATCGATTAATTAAGTTTCAACAAATTCGGTATACCTAAGTAAATCAGATCCGATGATGTTCCCTTTACTAGCTATTAATTTAAGAAATTTGCAAATGAATGCAATTTTAACTTAAAATTTTGTAATCAACAACAAACGGCAAACTCCAGATTATAATATCAAAAACTAATTTATACAATAAAATTATTTTTTTAAAGGTTAAACAAATTTTCGAAAAAAAAAAATTACCGGCTAGTCTTATAGGGTTATCACTCTTCGACATCATCGCAACACAGTCCTCTATTCTAAATAGTCAAAATTAAATTAAACTAATAAATCTCCTTGAATATCGTAATGTTAGAACATTTCGTAAAAACCAAAGATAATTTCCCAAAAATTTAGCCAATACAACAACACAATACAAATTGAATTATCTAAAGATTGTTCCTGTAATCAAACAAAATTCGTCAATTTCTAATATGGAGGTATTTTAGAAAAGGATTAATAGGTCTAATTTTCAGTGTCTAATGTGAAACGGATTTTTGTTTAAATAAATTTTACTATACGGTTTTGTCGGAATTATGAATTTCCATATTCTAAACTCTAAAAATTTCTTCAATCCAAAAATGACAAGACATCCAAAAATTGAACAGAAATAGTGCCAGAACACAAAATTTGTAAGTATTAACGTCACATCCTTAACGTGTTAGAGCATAATATATTTTATTTTTCAAATGGAAATAATTTTGATAGACACACTGTATTGATATAAGATGTTTTTCTCCAAATACCTATCAACAAAATTAAAATGACAAGTGCACATAAAACTGTGTGTGCGATTTGCGGAGGCTGTTTAACGATCATCTTTCATATTTGTTATTACTATTTTATTTTTGAATATTTTTTTTTTTGGAGAAAAGAATACATTTCAAGTTTGATCTAATTGCCAGTATACATCATCTCTTATTGTATTGTAATCAAACTATAAATAGCACGACTTTATAAAAATAGACATTCAACAATGGGAAAACAACTATAAAAAGTAAACACAAAAGTATATTTTAGTGGCACTTGACTGTCCCACTTGCGAATCATAATTTTCTTATTTTATTATCATCGTATCGAAACATTAAGTTTTCTTCTTTAACAGCACGTCCTATCCAGATAATTTCAATTTCTGAACTTCCTATGATAATGATAATCTTACTGTAAAAATAAAATTTATATTCTTATACGTATATATGTGTAATGTAAGTATTATACATTTCAAGAATAAAGAATTCCAATAAAATTACAAAAAAAAAAATTTGCATCATCTCAAATTCCTTTCTTTGTATGCCTTTTATAAGAAAATCTGTATTAAGGTTACTTGTGTAATTTGAATTATGTATATTTAATCAGTGCTAATTTTATAACGTAATTAAAACCACTTAGTAAGCATATTTATAAACACTTTTTGGTTAATTTTTTGATGATACCAACTGGCACTGGTAAAAGTTCTGAAATTTATTATTTCCTTAATGTTTTTACCGGACGTTAAACAAATATAGGTTAAAAATAAAATAAAATTTTGCTGAATAATTCAATTGATATTTTTAATTGTTGTTGCTACTTTCGTCACAATTCATAAAATTATTTCTACGATTGATATTAAGTTGGTTAAGATTACTTAGAAGCATTGTGAACTATGTATAAGAAATATCTTTTAAATCTGGCTTTTAAAGGGGATGTACATAGATTCAAATATGTCGCATGGAGTAAATAAAAAAATAAACAAATAACTACATCACTGTACTGTAAAACTTTCAATTTGAATACCACACATCTTTATACAATATAAGTATATACATACATATATACAAAACACATATTACAGCAAGACAATCATCATAAATTACAAATTGAAAATCACGATAAAAGATTTTTCCTCTTAATTTAATTATTTTACATCCGTTAAAATTCTGTAATGTAACTTTCAAAATAGATTTATCAATTAGGACAAAAAAAAACGAGTTACAAAATTATATTTAATCTAATTGAAATCGACTTAATGGAATAGACCTATATTTTAAAAACAAATTCTTTTGATTATACACATAAACAAAATGAATTAAATGTTCGGGTGCTGCCCTGCCAAACAAAATTCGAGTATTAGTCTATATCTACCTAAGTATATAGTATGACTACCGCGTACATAATATTGAGTTCATGATCAAAAGAATAAACTACAAAAACAAAATATATTTTCTAATTCCATAATTGGATTGCAATGTAGAGAAATTTCTTGGAAGGTGGTGGTACCCGCTTATATAAATTGAAAACGTTACTGTATTGTGTCAGTGCATGTAGTAATACGGAAATTAATTTTTTTTATTTTATAAATAAATTAAAATTAATTTATTAGTAGTGTGCTATAATTTTTGAATGCCAAAATTTTTTGTTTAAATGAATTTTTTGTGAAGGTAAAATTAGAATTGTATTGTATTTAGAAATTATAAACCAAAAAAAAAAACAAAGTTATCGGTTTTGCCTTGAAGTTAGTTAACACACAAATTGGTTGATTTATGGAAGTTTATATCGTTTATATCGATATTAATCGAGAATCAACACCCCCACACACTGGGTACAAAAAATGTATATGTTGCGATTTTTTTTGATTGTGTAAATTGCATTTTTAATCGATTTCCGTGTAAATCACAATTTTAACGACCGTATGATCATTTGAATTGTAATTAAGTATTTAAATTTTAATACTTGGTTTCTCTGTGGTGAATCGTTTCTAGTCAAAATTCAAGGACTATCTAAATAAAGAATTACCAACAGACTTTGAAATTATTTAAAATATAATGAACATATAATAATTACTATAGTATACAATTATTGTATACTGATATTAAACGCCCGTTACAAAGTTACATTAACAATATGTAAATTTATAAAAGATCCAACTAAGCTACCCAAGATCTAAGCCACTATGCACAATTTACTCATTGGTGCTTTGACTTCAGCGGAGCTCAAAATTCGTTGTCTAAATAAAGCTAATTGTGTACATGTCTATAGGCTATAAGCAATAATAGGTAATAAATTAATTTGTCTTAAATTAAAATAATTCAAATAATTTAAAAGTGATTTGATTTTGTGTTAAATGGCACATTAGTGAGTTTCGAGATATTGAACTGAATTTAATTCCAGTAGAAGCAAGTAGAACTCATTTGATCGTGCAATCAAAAGCTATACGGCAACAAAGATTTGAAATCAATTACAAACAAGCTTGAGCAACATTAAATTGAATTGGCATATATTATTGCTCAAGCCAAGCAATTTTTTCAAATGTTTTAGGCATGAAATGTGGTGGCAACAAGGTTTATTCCGAAACCGTTACTTTCGGCCAAAAGCAGTGCCGAATGGACATTTCCTAGGAATTGCTGGGTGCGACTATCCAGAACTCCAACCTTAAGTTGGATTACACCAAAAACTATAAAACGAATACAAGACTTCTTATGTCATACAATAAATATCCGTAGCTGGAGTACAGAAATAATATACAAAACGAAATAGTAAAACAGGAATAAACTATTTCAGTACCCCCACCTGCGGACATTTGGTTTGTATGACATAGGAAGTCTTTATATTCTTTCTATATTTTTTGATTATACATAGGTGATTCCAAAGAGCCCAAAGGAATAATGAATTGCATAAATCTGGTCCTTAACTCTGTAATTGTTAATTTGCTGATCATTATGCCCTTTCACGCCAAGATCATGCACTGCTAATTCACCAATCTTAATTAAATCATTATTAAAAAAAGCTTACAAACAAAAACAGAAAAATACTCGTATAATCATTGGTTGTATTGCTTTCGGCCAAAACACAAACCTTACAACAACAATCGTATTGGATAGACCAAAAAATGGTTTAGCTAAACCAAAGAAAATTTTGTGGTTAAAGAAACGTGAACCAAATCTTTAGTTTTAACACCGGCCACAAGAGTCAAATTGACATGAAAATGTAGACCAAAATTTGGTTAATTTTTGCTGTTGCTTTGATCAATCGTTAACCAAAAAAATACCTAACTCATTTTGCTTGAAAGCAATACGCTTATTAAATCATAACCAGTTTTCAACACACGGTAGCACAAATTAAAACTTTTGTAGTAAACAGTATAATCCAAGCACTCTCAATAAAAATGACAACTAAAACGAAAAGCATCCTCGCGAGGAGACTTTTCGTTAGCCGTCTGGTAAAATCGACATAGCACACAGCATTAGAATTAGATTAATATAAGTTAGTAAATTAAGTCAGAATGAAATTCCTCATTAGTCCAGGAGACTAAGTTGTAATTAAATAAAATTAATAAATAAAATTTATTTAAAACAAAAACAATAAAAAAACATAATAAATTAGGGGACAATTTAAATGAGCAAGAAACATTTTGAGGCGACAAACATTAGCATGAACAATCAAGAAATATTTTGAAGCGACAAACATTAGCATAAACAATAATAAATTGGTAACATAAATAATATTTAGGAACAAACATACAATACAAAAAATATATTGGAATGACATAATTAAATATTGTGGCAAGGCACATAAGACATCAAAATTAGTAAATTGGCAACCCAAATTATAAGTCAACAAAAAAATCATTTTTAGTAACAAAATAAAAAAAAACTCGAGACATCAAATTTATGTAATGAGTGACTTTCCCAAATATAGTTCCAACGCTTGTTGACTTTCGGTACACTGCATTTTAAAAAATTTCGTACGTAGTGATAATGTCAAAAATGTGTCTTGAATATTTCGTATAAAAATCCTACTAACTTACCAAATTTTACTTAACAAAATTCGTATATTTTGTTTCATTAAATTATTAATTTCGCCTACATTTAATTTAAAATTTGATGTTTATTATTAATCGCAATACGCTCAATTTTATTAATCATAAAAATATGTATGGGGACATCCTCTTATTTAGACAAGAGACTGCTATTTGTAAACATGATTTTACTTGTTTCTGTATGTAATTTAAAAAAATGAATCAGCGCTGCCCAAGCGTGCGGACAATGAACTAAAATTGATGTTGGGAAAGTCCTTCATTGATACAAATTATTTAATATTTGATCCGTGCCCGCAAGGTTGACGACTCCATTTTCGCAATATTTTAAAACTAATTTCAAATTTCGAGAGTTTACGAGCAGAACATTTTTTCAATTTTGAGTTTTAGATTGGAAAATGCACTTTCAAAAAGCAAATAATTTCAAAGATAATAAGTGTTGTTGAAGTACTTTGTACTTAGTGTATTTTGCCTGTTACTAATTCGTAAAATTTCGAAAAACAAACAAATCCCACTTTCGCAGAAAAATATTATTATAGCACGTGGACGTGATTTATAATTCTATAATAGATTTGGACATGTTCGAGCAAGTTTATTTACGAAAAATAATAAATTCGAATTCAAATGCAAATTGGAAGAATTTATAATTATTTTCTTTGTTTGGTGTTTGTAAATGGTGAATCAGTTGTGTAGTAGTGTTGTTTTAAAGTGTTTGTATTAGTTGGCATTAGTCAGCGACTGACTAAAAAATCGCCTTAGGTAACAATACCTTTTTTTAGTTTAACACTCGAGTCTTAGTTAAGACACATCTCGTATTCTGCACGTTGACATATTTGTCTTAAAACACGGTCTTACGTAGTTTCGACACATTTGATGGTATTAAGCGCCATAATTTGCAATTTCTCATATAGAAAAGAGCAATGAAAAATTGAATTTAATTTTTATTATACATAAATAAAATTTTAAAATTAAACTGAAACACATAATGGAAATTATACAAATGAATTATTGGAATTTGGAATTATTAACAAAAAAAAAAAAAATATGTCAAAGAAATTTGCAGTGAACTCGTACAAACAACCTTTATAAAAAAAAAAAACAAAATGGACAGAAAAATTGAAAACGGATATTAAAAAAAAGATAGGATAAAAATTTAATAAATTTATTACAATTAAATAAAAAAAACGGATTTAAGTAAAATAAGGCAAAAACAAACAGAAATTATGTATATCTCTGCAAAAATCGCAGAAAATTTAAGGAAAAGAAGCAAAAAATACTATTTGATCATTTTGGTCTACACAATATTTGGAGCGTTCTTAGTATATAATTTGAATATTACAGGTAAACTTTTTAATTTAATAAAATATCTTGTAATTTGTTTGACAGATGTTTTTTCTCATAGTTTTAGAATAGAATCCAGGCGAAGGAACAAGTTCGACAATCATTTTGAAGGAATTAAAGGAGACTTTTAACGGTATATTATTAAAATAACTAATTTGTTATACAGGGTTTTCCAATAAGGACTTGACAACTTCATCATTTCAGATATCTCGAAAATTTCATTATTGGCTCAAAGTACAATCAAAATATTTATGTATGGAATTCGACATCGTTCATAGGTCCACTACGGGAACGTTTGCTTGTGTCGATTCGTTGAACCCAATGTTCGATGACTCGGCCACACATTTCGAGGAAACGGCCGCTGTCTCGTTCAATATTGGCTCTGAGCTCCTTTAACGACGCCGGATTGGCATAGACCAATGATCGTAGCCCCATAACAAAAAGTGTAGAGGTGTTAAATCACACGATCTAGGCGGCCAATCGGCAGGCCCATTTCTGGATATAACACGTTCATCGAATTTAGATTTCAATAAGTCGATTGTTAAATCCGCTGTGTGGTATGTCGCACCGTCTTGTGGGTGCAAGCCAAGATCCTTTCGCAAAATTCGCTAAAGTGTGGTCTGAGCGATGCCCAATTCTTTAGAACGCCGTGGAATCGACTGTTTTGGTTTGTTTACGACGGACGCTTGAACGGCAGCAGTATCCTCGGCACTTTGACCAACCCGTTGTCTCACTGGCACGGGAACATCCGACAGCGAATATTTAGACTCAAATTTTTTCACTAGATTATAAATGGCTTGTCTACTGGGACGATATGTACGATCAAAAATTGGAATTAACGCTCTTGAAGTTGCAGTCACCGACTCGGAATTTTTGGTAAATTTTTGTAAACGTTATTCGTTCGTGTACTTCACCATGATGAAAATGTAGTCTTTACTGAATGTTTTGACACTGATACCGTAGACAGACACAAAGTTAATCGCGATTTTCATTTGTCATTTCTGTCAAAAATCGCGTTGTGGAAACGAAATAATCCGGTTTAGGTGAAAATTGTGTAATGTCAGACGACTGTCATTACACAATTCTCACAAAAAACTGGATTATTTCGTTTTCACAACGCGATTTTTGACAATCGGGATAAATGAAAATCGCGATTAACTTTGTGTCTGTCTACGGTATGCCAGTTTGGTTATTTATTTAAGGGTGCGTTCACAGTGAAAGTTCAAAGTTGTCAAGTCCCAAATGGAAAACCCTTTACAACAAATACAAAAATGTATTGTATAAATTTAGACACCACCACAGGTGATATTATTCCAGTGACGACATTGTGAGAAATGTCACATTTCAATTTAACATAAATGATGATTCTTCACCTTAAGAAAATGTTGAACAAATCGAAATTAGTAAAAATTCTAACCAAGAAAATTTTTTTGCTGGCAGTCGATGAAAGAAACCAAATATAACAAAATTGAAAAGAAATAAAAACAACGAATTAAAGTTAAAGCTACCGTACAGGATTATAAAGGGAATTTAAAAGAACTAAAAAAAAGGAAAACTTCTTGAAAATCGTAAGTGCAAATTTTTTGACGAAAGTTGTCAAACGAAATTATTATAAATGTTGTAATTTTTTGTATTTTTTTATATAGTCAGCCATAAATTAGGCCCATAAAAAATAATTGCTGTGTACTAAAAAAAAATAAGTGCTAAATTTGGCTTGTACTAATTTTAATTATGTTTTTAAAGTTTGTAATGCATTTTAAAGATGCGGTGCTGGAGAACAATCGATCTTATGAATATTTAAAGTAAGCTTTTTCCTGAAAATATGTTGTAAATACATATAGCAATAAAAAGTAAAATATATTTCCACAATTTCCACATTTAGTACATAAAAACACCGTGATATTAGTTCTTATTACCACCTTCAATGGCGCTACTCCGATTTATTTTTCCATAGCAATTAACATAATTTACACTAGCGTAAATATGGGCGAGGCTGATGTTTAGTACAAGTACTAACAATTATAGGTAGTTTTGTATACAAAAAATTAATTAGATGAATTCTGACGACTAATAAAATGTTTATGCATGTAAATATATCGCCTAGATAAGCTGGTAAAAAATATGTTATACATTGCATTCTAGTTTGAATAAAACCTGACCGGAAACAAACAAATTTCGACGTAAACAATTTGCTACCAAGAATTGAAATTTCAAAAACAAATACAAACAAATGTATCTGTACATATTTAAATTTTTTCACTTTATACGCCAAAAATAGTCATTCATATTTTCTTGGATACAATCACACAAGACACAACAATATAGTTCATTATTTTATAGTTTTTTAAACTATACATGTTATACATATGTATATAGTATTTAACTAAACTTTTATTGAATTTTATTGATTTAACATTTCACAAAAATTCTCCAATGAAATGGTGAATATTGTATGTGTATTTACAAATAGACGAGAATATATCGCTCATTTGCTGCAATAGTCACATACCTTAAATCGTTTTTGGATTATGGCACCAAACAGGCGTTATTAAAAGTATACTCTACGTCATTTGTAAAGTTAACAATTCCATTTATTTGTAGTTGAAGTATTTCGTGAAAAATAGTAATTTTTGAGTTATGATATTGTTGCAGCTAATGAGCGAATTATCTTGAGAAAGTAAAAAAGATGTTTTGTTTAAAAAAAAAATGTTCAAAGTCAATACTTCTTAGATTGGATTACGTAGGAGAAAATCACAGTATAATAGAGTTTTTTTTTAAATTATCGAAGCACTAAGTTAAAAAAAACAACACACCAACTTACACTTGTGTCATAATTAGCTGTATATAATATGGTGGTGGCTTAGTCATATAATAGATGACGAAGTACCTTCGCGTTAATTAGATGCAAAGTAAATAAATACAAATGTATATAAACAAAGCAATTTTATTGTATTCATATATCAATTTTCACTTGACAAACGAAATGTTTATTATTTTACATACACCTTGCGAACGATATGTTCATTCACTCCCTTTGTATTTTGTTAGGTTTCTTATGTAGTAAGTACAATACTTAGTACCTAAATTTGTATATACAAATAAACAAAAACAATAAAATGGTCTACCCTCATTTACGGTTCGTTATAAATAGTAATCTACACTGATAATCTAGCATATTTCGTTAATGAATTATTAAATTTAACCTTTCACGTAATTCCATAATGCCGTACAATGATCTATGCGGTAACAAAATATTAAATATTTTTTTATTAACGAATATTGAGTGTATTAAGTAGTTTAATAAATAAATATTACTTACGAGACTCATGAAAGAATTCATGGCCAATTTTCTCAATAAATGAACGTATAAAAAATATTGTTGGGAGCGTTTATCAAATAAAAAACAAAAAAAACTGTTTCGCTCCATTTCGCAATCTTGTCGTCGTCTACGGTTCATAGTCTTTAAGAAATATGGTTATTGTTTTGAAACAAAACAAAATAAATTCGTTGGCCTTGATATTGAGACAAAATTGTTGGTTAATATTTTGTATAATTTGTGTATTGACCAAGTTAATGAATTAATCACGCTGCAATTATATTTATGTTATGTTTATTTTTTGTTTTTTGTAAGCATCGGATGTACTATTTAGCGGCCTTTTTTATTAACCTAAATTAACCCAAAAAACTATCCCCAGTTTTTTTTTATAGATTGTCTTGTTTCTATTCAGCTATTTTAACATTCAAACCTAAATGTAATTTCTTTTAATGGTTTTTTAATGCAATTCATAAAATAATTTTTCAATTAATTCTCATTTGGTGTATTTGAATTTTCATATCATAGTATTAAACATAATGAATATTGATTGATAGTTGCTGTTTATTTTTTTTTCAGGAAGTTGTACAAAAGATCCTATATATAAAAACGTAGTTTGATCGAAAAAATTTAGAAAGAACACATTTGTAATATTTCAATGTAGGCATATGGGCGATTGAATTTTTTTCGGAATTAATTTATTATTTCTAATAAGCACCTAAAGTTTATTGAACTAAAGTATACGAATAGTTTGTTAAATATTTTTAAAAATAACCGGCACAACAAGTTATGTAGGATAAGGCTCTTAAAATAATACTATAGCTAGCTTATCGATACTACTTTCTTTAATTTAATTTAATCAGTCAGCACAATAAATGGAAAGGCTAATGCAAAATTTGTGCAAACAAATTCTTATACTTTAGCCGCATTAGTTAATAATTTAAGAAATTATAGTTGAAACGTGTTTTTCGAAAGTTACGAAAAACTTGTTCTTGATGCTTTCTATACTGTGTATTTCAAAATTAAGTGTGCAACACGAAAATTGTTTTTGTAGTTCCATGTATAGCTGCGGTCAAAAAATAACCGTGCAATTTGAAAAGTAAAACACTTAATCTTAGTTTCGAACGAATATCTCGTTGTCATTTTTACAACGGGAAATATTTTTTTTGTATGGTTGCGGACTTGTGGTGGTATTTTGTATTGGTCATTCCACGGTATATTACTAAATTTTTTGAATTTTTCAACCTTGACCTCTCCGATTTCAATTTTTTTTGTTGTAATCGTGTTCCTTATTGAAAATAAAAAGACTGTTTCTTTTCTTTTTTTTTACCTTTGGTTGGCTCGTTAATTAATTTTTTTAATTTTGACAGTTTTCAAATTCTAATTTTTAACCTACAGAAATGGTTGTATCTTCGGTTCTATTTAAGAGGAGTTTTTTCAAAAGCGATACCATTTTGGAACGATGTTAATTTATCCTAAATTCTATCATAATTTATTTTTGAAAAGTACCGCTATCTAAGGAGTTATGAGCAAATAAATCGGTGTTTATATGTTTGCCGCTAGAGGACACATCCACCAAAGTATCGAAAAACGTAAAATAGCATTTGATAGATAATAGTTTAACCTTTCAAACAAGTGTTAAATCGTGTTTGGGCGGGCCCTCGTTTAGCCTTTAGGCAACTCCCAAGTTACAAAAATGTAATGTTGTTCATTTTTTTTACATTACAATTTGTGCTAATTGAGTAGATAATGCTACCAGTGGAATTTTTAGTTCTGAATTTGACAGACTATACATATATCTAGTAGGAATACTGCAAACGTATAGGTCGTTAGATGGCTTAAAAGTTATAATAAATTTATTTTTACGTGTGTGGAAGCTAAGACGAGAAATTGCTGCCTGTCTTTAATAGATAAAGATCTGATACAAAAGAGAGAATATATCACAGTAATGCTATTTCTAGTAAAGATTTTAATAAACAACTATTATGTAAAAGCAATAGTTTGACTCCTAAATTGCTAATAAAGCTCAAATAAATTTAGTTTGCCAATTTTTTGATACTTAACAGTTATTAGTAGATAATACGATTAATGCAGTTTTCAGTATTATGTTAGTATACAATAAACTTATGTTTCAAGTACAAATTTGGAAATGAGTCAGCTATAGTTGCACTATCAATATTTTAAATGATTAGAAGCAAAATGAGTAAATTTTAAAACAATTGTTTTTGTTTTTAGTATAAAGAACATTTATTTACAATATCAGAATTTGAATAGGAACATTTTAGTTTTAATAAATTGTTTATCCAAGGTTGGCATTACTTGATGTATGTGTCGAGTATTACCAACGGTTTTAAGCTTGAATAATTTTTTATTTAAGCGTTTTTCAGTTTTTGCATACTCCGCTTTGGTTACATAATCGAAATGAATAGATGCTATACCACTTTTTTCTTTACAACAATCAAAACACTCTTTAGAATTATTAAAAAGGCTCTCATCTACGCTTCTCAAGGAAGTTGCTCTAGCTAATCTCTTAATGGTACCGCCTACTCCATCCGATGGTCCCTTGCCGTGGCTTGTAGCGAAGAAGTTCTATTCGCAGTCAACTTTAAAATCCATTTCATGATTGGTGTTGGCAATATTTTTTTTATTCTTGAACTGTGATCATGGTGGGAATGATTTAAATCAACTGATTTAAATCATTGATTTAAATCAGATTTAAATCAACTGATTTAAATCATTGATTTAAATCAGATTTAAATCAACTTGTATTTTTTTTAAAATTCATGATTTAAATCATTTTTTTTTGTGCTTACAAATTTTAAATGAAATAAAACAATTTTGTTTTAGTATAATTTTTGTGAACATAGTTTCTGTTAAAGAACTAATTTTAGACTAAAATAATAAAATTTATATTTTATTTTAGTGGAAAATACAGTTTAAAATCCTATCATATTATACTGAATTCGTATTAAGCGAGTGGAACAAAAAAGTCGCCGTTTGGTCAAATTAGTAAAACTAAATTAGTAGTACTAAAAACTCGAATAGTAAAATGTAAACTTATTGACGAAGAAATGGAAACAAATAATATGTCGGCTGCATTATGCAGCACCCAATCACAACCCATAATCAATGCAGTAACAAATTTACCAATGTCTAATGCTGTCTCAACAATAAAATTCCGGTCCAAGTAAATTGTCACAATTGGAACAACCACAGCACAAAAAGAAAATTTGGTTCACAAGGTTGCTCGTTTTATTTTTGCAACAAATGTTTCATTCAGAACGGTCGAGAATGAAGTATTTAAAAATGTATGTAAGAAGCTATGGCTGGATTATTATCCGCCAAACTGCAAACTATAGGTGGCAAAATTTGAAGATGAACACATCGATTTACGAGAAAAGTACCTAGGTACTTTTCTGCTCTCAGATTATTAGGTACATTTTTAATTGTGACTTTGGCTGGCATTTGACGGATGGTCAAATATCCAAAATTAAGCAACTGTATGTTCCTGTATAATTGCAGAAAAAGGCGATGATAAATAAGTAGGGCATGTCTCACAAAAGCGATAATCAATTGTCAGTTTCGTAACCGACAATGCTAGCAACATAAAGAAGATGAAGAAACACATTTGTGAAGCTGCCGAAAATGAAAGTATTATTGGTAGTAACTGGTTCAAAATGGTGGACATCCCTAAGATCAATTTATCCTAATGAAATTTCGGAAGACAATGTAAGCCAAATCCACAAATTGGCAGCAGTAGTATGTTGGCAGTGATGCTGGAAACACATGAGCAGAATTCTGTAAGCATCAAAATTAGAATACACAAGTTTAAATGAATTGAAATACATGTATTCTGCTTGGCATGTAGAATTCTGCTTCATGTCTCTATTTCTAATTTTGCTGCGAATCAGTAGGCCATATTACGTAAAAGATAACAAATCTAGTACAATTTGTATACTTTTTATTTTTTCCAATCAATTTTTTTAATTTGTTGACAGAAAATACGTTTTGTGTGACAAGTGCCAAAATGGAGGATACAAATAAATTAATTTGTGACAAAATAATGCACAATTCATTTAAAAAACGTATACATTAAAATTAAATATGTATTAAATAAATGCCACAAAAAAACATTCTGCTTATCAAAAACGACGCTCATGTAGTTCACCCGAATTTCTGCCGGCAGCGATGCTAGCAGAAATTCTGCTCATGTGTTTCCAGCATGAACGAATATTTTCAAAATTTCAAAAATATTTCAATATTTTCAATATTTACAAAAATATTTTAATGATTTAAAAAAATTATCTAATTTAATACAAAAAGTTGATTTAAATCAAAAAAATCTGATTTAAATCAAAAAAATCAAATGATTTGTATTTTTTCAAAAAATACATGATTTTTTCCCACCCTGACTGTGATACAGCACCATCCGAAAAATAATTAATTTTTTTTAGAGCTGGATACATAGGTTTTTTGCTTTCTAGAAATTAAATAAATTTCTTTTGAAAACCATATCCAGCTAAATTATCATGTGTTTCTTCTTCTGATATTATGGCATAAGAAATTATATAAGCAACGATTGAAAATAATGTAGATTGTTGTGTATAGTAGTGTGCTGCTTGTATTTTATTTTGTGTGACAAACTTATAGTACTCCGAAAAATCCAAAATTACAACATATTCCCCATCTTGAAGATTACTTTTTACTATCTGTAGATAGCTTGATTGTTGTCTAGCAATGTAATCGTGTTAACGTAATGCTGCTAAACAAAATTTTTCAACATCAATCGGTAGATTTGGTAAAATTTGCATTTCTTTCAAATCATAAAATTTTCGGCTGCACTTCTCACAAACTCTTTCGCCACTTATTTCGCGGTTTACGAAATGATTAGCATTTTCGGTTAACTTAACACTAACAGTTCTAGATTTATTTATAAGGTTTTTGTTATTTTTTAAGTTAAAAGGATTACAACACTGCGGATGGACCATATTGTATTTCCTCTTTAATATTACTCGGAACTCGTACCACTCAACAATAAGTTTCACTTTCAATAACATTTTCAAATTGTGACTAACGAGTGGTAAAGTGTGTACCACTATTTATATGACAAGTACACAAAACTAACAGTAATACATCCATACAGTCAAATTTATTTATTTGGGTTTTTGTGGGTAATTAAGTTAATAAACTTTACAACTCAGATCATAAAACACGTACAGGTACTCTTTAAAACTTTAGTATAAAACTAAACTCTATAACGCAGGTCATACAGGTACTCGATGAATCATCCTAGCTAGGCATTAGATGAATCACCAAAACAAGTGCCGGGTCATTAATTTCTCATTAGGTTTAGTAAAAAACCTAGCCAATAATGTAAGGGGTGTAGCTACACGTTTAGTTATACACCTCATCATTTCAAGTAATTTAAAAAATTTCTAATATTTTCTTGCTTTACTATTAACAACTATTAAAAATCTATTTATTTAAATTTTGAAACAACTGTTGATAAAGTGCAGCAACAACCGTTGATAATTTTGATACATTCTCATTTTTGTATCATACAATGATAAAAATATCAGTTCATTGTCTAAGTCAGTGCCGAAAATTGCACTGATTTTAATGCACTGAAATTAATTAATTTCTCACTTTAGAATTCAAGCCATCCAACGGAAAAATAAACAATATGTTAGCAGTATTCCCACTAGAGATATGTAGTTGTCAAATTCAATACTGAAAATTCCACTGGTAGCGTTATCTACTCATTTAACACAAATCGTAATGTAAAACAATTGATCAAAATTACATGTTTTCAACTTTGAAGTTACCTAGCGGCTAAACTAGGGCCGTCCCAAACACGATTTAACACTTGTTTGAAAGTTTGAACTATTATCTATCAAATGCTATACATATTACGTTTTTCTATATTTTGGTGGATGTGCCCTCTAGCGGCAAACATATAAACACAGATTTATCTGCTCATAACTTCTTAGATAACGGTCAAAAATAAATTATGATAGAATTTAGGGTAAATTAATACCGTTCCAAAATGGTACCGATTTTGAAAATACTTCTCGTAGAACCGAAGATACAACCATTTAGGTATGTAGAAGTCAAAAATTAGAATTTGAAAACTGTCAAAATTAAAAAATCAAATAACGGGCCAACCAAAAGGTAAAAAAAGAAAAAGAAACGGTCTTCTTATTTTTAATAAGGAACACGATTACAAAAAAAAAATTGAAATCGGAGAGGTCAAGGTTGGGCTCCATTTGAAATACGGTGGAATGACCGATATGTATTTCTACTTTTTGACGTTAAATACAATTTTGAAACTGGATGAAAATAAATGACAAGCCTACGGATGAATAATATTGGTACTTTAGAATGCTTCAGGATCGCGAGCAGAAGTCTCAGGACTAGAGTACGCTAACCACCAAATTGACATTTCCCGGATTTTGATGGTTTCTTAGGTTTCAAACAAGTGAAGACGCATATTTACGTTTTAATTAGAATCCCCGTTCCTGAGGAAACTGGTTCTGTGTGTTCCGCTATCCACCATTTTCAACACAGTTTAGCGACTAAATTACGCTAAATCCTGTTTAACGCTAACTCCATTTTGGTTTTTTCTGATTTTAGTACTAATTTCTGTACTAACCTTAACAACATTAAAAAAGTAAAAAATGAATGACTCAATACCTGTACCTGAATTTGGAGAAGAAGAACTCAAGTAAGTTGCAGAAAATGATGTTTCTAATATATTTAATTAATTAAAAAAATTACTACTTTTAGGGCATACCATTCCTTGGAAAACTTGGAAACGAAAGTTATACATTGAGCTCGGTATACAGTCTTATACATGGTAACTTTCATTTAAACAATGAGGAAAATGAAGACATCTTTTCCGAAAAAAATGATTCAGTTTTAAGTGAATTTTCTGCCAAAAAAACTATCGAAACTATAATGTCAAATGAGGGCTTTGATTCTGGAGGTATTTTGCATTCTTAATTCTTTGTACAAATTTTATTAAAATTACTATTTAATTTAGATTCACCATGTCATGATTCGGATGTCGACCCCGTTTATGTTCCACCAGCTAGCTCCTGATGAGCGAATGATCGATGTGTTGCGGGAAGGTAAACACTTTGAATATATAATAAAATTATATGGGGGACTTTTATTTTACATAGATGTTCCATGGTGCTCAAAAACTTTGACAAGTAAAAGACTTAGACACCCCGAAAATTGGAAGAAAAATAAAAGAAAAGTTAAATGCTAACGCGGGGACGAATTCACTGATGATTTGGGCATACTTAAAAAAAACGAGAAATTAAAACGGCTTGCGGAGAAAATTGTCCATACGCATGCCACGAACAATTTGATTTATAAGAGAGGGCAAATTTGTGTGAGAAATTTTAGCAGTTAAGCTCAAAATCGAAAGGCGAATTTTTTGGCAAAATGATATTTAGGATTTCAGTAGAGAGAAAAGAACAAGCAATGCTAACTTTCGTAGAAAATATACATACCTCTACCATTTCTTAAAAGCCGGTATGTTGAAAAGGGTCTGTCAACTATTTTTTACTTACACCTTGGATATTAATAAAACCAGGATACATTATTATTTTGATCATTTAATTGACACTAACACCACAACATCGAAATCTCCAGCTAAAGGCAAATACCCGAAAACAAATTACCGTAAAATAAACTGGATGATGTTGCAACTCATATCAATAGCTTTGCAACAGTGGAGTCTCATTATTGCCGCTCTTCAACCAATAAACAATTTTTGGAACCACAGCTTAATTTAAAGAATTTGTATATGATGTATTGCAATGAAACAGACGACCCTGTAAAGTTTTGGTCATATAAACATATATTTGATACGCAGTTTAACATGGGCTTCTTCATCCCAAAAAAAGATTTGTGTAACAATTCACCTCTTTTATTTGGATAGGTCTTCCCACCATTTCCGTTCCTCGGAAAGGCATCTCTTTTAATTTTACGACCAAATACAATATCTGCTTAAATCCAGAATTTCAGCCTAAAGGGACCCTGAACTATAATTGAGTTAAACGACCCTGGACTTTAAGTGAATTTCAATAAAAATAAATTACCGCAAACAATACTTTAAAACGAAATGAAATTTAATATCGTCATCAGTTCGTTATTTTATTAAATGACGTACATATTAAATAATGGCTCAGGTGGTTTTATAATATTACTACCAGCATGTAACAAAATCAACAAAATCCGTGTATTCAAATTCTCTTACTCCTCATTTATCGGTGTATATGTAGTACATATAAACATGCTTAATTCCCAATACAGTATTTGAACGAAATAGGAAGCAAAACAATAAAACCTCCCAACCTCTCTATCAACCGAACAAAAAAAAAATCGCTTTCCTTATTTTATTTATCAAACAAACTAAAATAAATTTGTTGATTGGAAAGTTTTGTATATGTACATATAATATTGTGTATTCAATTTTCCGATTTCCTTCTGTTTTCTTCGTTGTCTCGATGATTTTTATATAGATTATTAATTAATTATTTATTAAACGTAATTTGGGTGACGCAAAGGTTCAAATATTATTACGAGATTGATATTTTATATGAGCGATCAATGTAGGTCAAATTTATTGAACTATTTTGGCGCATCATTGTTATCTTATCTAAGTGTTTACATGTCGTACTAAGCACACCATTTTGCTGATGATAAGTAAACAAGCTGTTGATGCATTCATATTGAAATGCCTTATGGTCTCTATATATGTATAACGTTTGTTCGTTATCTCACTTCGGTGTGAATTTAACTCGAATTTGTATTTATTATAGACTATAAAATAAATCGACTAACCTCAAGTGAAGATTACATTTTTGCACATACACATAAATATTTATAGTTCTAAAAAAACATAGAAATGCTATATAACTTCAATGTGCGATTAATATTCGCGCGGTTTAACAATAAAAATTAAAAAAAAAAATGAAAAATACGGGTCGATAAAATAAAATTAAAAAGGGAGACATAATAGAGACATCCGACAATTTCCGTTTTAGATGTTCGGCCCAGTCAATGAATTTTGTTGAATAAAACGTCACCCAAGAATATGCAGTTAGTAATATGACCCGAAGACTAAAATTGAAATTTGATAGTTGCGCGAAGTACTTTCATTGAAATTAATCGTATACTACTTAAACTAACACAAACTATTATTTATTGTTTTGCTGTTCTCGATTAAATTACTCAACCTAACTAAAATGTAGTAAACAGCAAAAATACATTAATGAGATTAATTGTATAGACATAACAATAGAATAGGAATGGCCTTAACCTCTGTTGCCTTTAATTTTTTACGACCAAGTTAAATGCAAATTCAAGACTTGCATGAGTCATCCAAACAACGAATTTTATCAGTTAAATAATACGCAATATAAAAAAAAAGGCAGGCGTTAAGCATAACAAAGTTTATCTGCCAAAAAATATTTAATGGAATTTTCAAAAGTCATCGACTCACAAACAAAAAACAAAAATCAAAATATTATAATTAATCATAATTCACAATTAAAAAAATGTATTTTTAAATTAATTTCATGAAATTAATATGATTTAATGTGTTGCGGACAGTGCGCAATAATGAAAGTATCATAAATCATCTAACTTTTAAAATTATGGATACAATTGTTAGTGCTTCTAGGAAGTATATTCGATATTTGTTGTGGGATAAAGTTGTACTGGACTTATCATCGTCTCTGACAGATATTGTAAATAAAAGATATTCAAAATTTAAAATTCATAGTTTTAATTTCTTCATATGGACATTTGTCTAATCGTGAAATTGTAGCTGACTCTGCTTTGTTTTTAACACATACCTTTGGAAGGCTATTGCAAACAACCATAATATCGAACAAAACAACCAAAATATCAAAAAAACGGCTGAACTAGTTAATAGAATCAAGTGGAATATTTTGTAATTAAACCAGCAAATGGTCAAGTTTCAAAATTTTCATTCCCAAAATTTGGATAAACTATTTAGTTCTGAATTTTGACAAAATTTTAAAGTAAATTTTGAAAGCTTCGAGCATTAATTTGACTCTTTATGCAAAAATATTCTTATCCCCACGTTCTTCAAATTTACTCAGTTTTGAAAAAGCAAACGTGTTAAATTATAGAATTTTGTGGAATCCTGAACATTCGAACAAAAAGGTGGTCAGAAATAACCTTTCTGAATATTAGGGTTGGCGTGGTTTTTTTTAGTTATCATTTATTTGACTCATTTTGGAATAGAGGAACTCCAATACTTATTTTTTAGAACCGGATTTAGCTGATAAATTTACAGCTCTAGGTTCGGGGATACTTTGATACCACACTTTCTACGTTTAATTTAGCAAGAAAGCAAGAATATATAACGTCGACTAATTACAAACTTATTTTCATTACCGAACTTCGTTGCCTCAAAATGGTTTCCTTTTATAGCAAAGTTATTATAAAATAAATCAAAGGCGAATCCTTAATTTGAAAAAAAACCAAATGGAGATTCTTAAATGTTTCCTTGGGTGTCAATGTTAAATTTATAAACACTTATTTATTTCTGGTCGTTGCTTCTTGTTTAAAGTGATCAGCCAAAGTTCTTTAAAAAATAAATTTTTTAAAAATTTAATTCTTTAGAAAACTTTGTTTACCTTGGTGGTGTTATAATTAAGCCACAATTAATAAATAGCCCAGTCCAGTGACGGTTTTTCGCTCTGAATTCTTACGAACAATACCGATTTTCGTGAAATTTGGACAGTAAGTAGGGAATGGAGCAAGGAACAAAAGTTATATGTGCCGATGTGTGCTTTTACCCTGGGGGTGGATTCCATCCCTTCTAGGGGTGGAAATTAGTACACTTAAAATAACCACAGAAATCGTTAGAGGGCTGAATTCTAAGCAAAAATTATCGTATGAAATTTTTTCGATAAATCAATATTTTTCGAGTTATTCACGATTGAAAATGTTGATTTTTCATCTAAATAATACATGTTTAGAGCAAGTTTTTCACGAATAACTCGAAAACCTTGCGTTTCATCAAAAAATCTATAGGACTAAAATAAAGCTTATAAAATAACAAATTGATTGATTTATTTTTATTTATTTTGATGCAATATACGAACCGAGTTGTGGCTCATTGAAAGTGACTGTTTGTTCGCCGAAAACTAAATTCAAACCTTTCAACATTAAATAACGGAAAAACGACAAATTTTTGAAAACAACTTGTTAGATGTTTTTTCAAGTACTTGAAAAGACCTTTAAATTCTCTCTCGTAAAAACCGCTAGCATAAAATCTTACAGAGTTATGATAAAAATAAAATGGTGATCTCGTTTTTCCGGAGAAAAAATCAGCAATGAAACAAATGCCTTAACCGCAAGAATTGAAATTAAACATAATCCATTTACAATGTACTTTATTTAGGTACTAATAATAGGTTCTAGAAGTATGAATGGTTTGGAATGTCTAGATTTGAAAAGAAGTTTGATTCAAATTTGAAATGATTTTTCAAATTTTTGAAAAAATTTCGTTTTTTTAACAATAACTCAAAAACTAAAGAAGATACGTGCAAAATGCTAAAATACAAAAATTAAAGTTTTTCTTACAGAAAATTTTGTTATTTTTTTATTTCTCTAGAATGAAAATTAATCGAGATATCACCGTTTTAAGACCGCATTGAGAGCAAGGACAACCTTCCCCGAACTCTTTAAACTCGAAAATCTCAAAAACGCAGGGTTCAAGGAAGTTTAACCTTACAGGCCTTATAGCCCTTGAAATACCCTATAAAATGTTTATAGAACATTAAGATATCTTTAAAATTAAGGAAGTTATCGTTAAAAAGCCAATCGAGTTTTTCGGTGAAATTTTCGGATGGCTCTCAAATATGCATTTTTTAGATAAAAAATCAACATTTTCAATCGCGAATAACTCGAAAAATATTAATTTATCGAAAAAAACTTTATACGTTATTTGTTTCTTAGAATTCATCCCTCTATCGATTTCTGTGGTTATTTTAAGTGTACTAATTTCCACCCCTAGAAGGGGTGGCATCCACCCCAGGGTAAAAGCACATATCGGCACTACATAATTTTTGTTCCTTGGGCTATTCTCTACTTACTGTCCAAATTTCGCGAAAATCGGTATTGTCCGTAAGAATTCAGACGTAATGACCTCTTTTTACCGTCAATGACTGGACTAAAAATACGTTTTTGATCGTTAAAATTCCAAGTAAGGTTTTATTTCAGTTATTTAAAAAAAAGTAGCAGTGCAAGTTTCGGCAGGCATTTTAATTAGCCCAGTTACTTATAAAAATAAATAATTTAGAAACATTCAAATTGGGAAACCATTTTGCTTCATCTCGTGCTTATACTTTTTGTAGTAAGTGAGACACAAACCTTTCTGAAATCTTTGTTTTAGAATTTTTTGTAACTTCTATAAAACCCTGTCAATAAAAATCTTTCAAGAATTCAATCGGCTGGACAGTTTTCGCAGCATTGCGTTCAAATATTATTTCTCCGGAAACTACTCGTAATTTTACGTTTAAAATTAAATTTACGAAATCAGCCGTTTTATACTGTCTGCATTGACGCAATATTGATTGTGATTTTTGGTATGATTTCTGGTCTGCATTAATGATTGCAATAACTGCACCACAATTGCTGATTTCTTGAAAGCACCCTAAATAGTTAGAGCATCAATTTGTGTTTATTGGATACTCAGTTGCGATCAAATTGATTTCGTGTTTTTGGCGCTTAAGCAGCCTTAAGTTGAAATTAAATTGATGTTCCGCAATGTTAAATGGTTTGGCCAACGTATTAATATAGTTATTACAAGCATAATTCGTGGAATGGTGCTTGCAAGATAATACCGTGGTTGAACACCGCAAAAATGTTTAATCTAAGATAAAAGCGTGAAATTCTTAAGGCTATCCTACTCTCCGGAATTAAACATTTCGTCATTATCGAGATAGTTAGTGAGAAAGGTCTGTACTGTAATCGTTAACTGAGGCTAAAAAAACAGTTTCTTTATTTGAAGTCACTCTATGATTAAATAAATAAATTAACTTAAATTAGCGTTTTTTTGTAACTAAATATCAAATTTCCTTCCCACTTCCGTCCTTCCAAGGAGTGGTACGATTTTATTTTTAATTCTCTCTTTAGCCAATTTCGGTTTTTGCCTTTTTTCGACTAGGCGCCTGGGGCTAGATTCTGACCAAGTGACAAATGATATTTTTTTGTGAGAACGTATTAAAATTTTCTAGACATGGATACTAAAAAGCAATTAAATGGTAGATTTTGATGAATTAACTATATATGTATGCATAGTATATTAAAGAAAACCATTACCACTAAAAATTAGAATTTTCCAGAGACTTGGTTTTGTACTAATAAAAAATGGCACAAATATTGTCAATTCATCAGAATCTAGTCTTCCCACTAGTATTCTAATGACACAATAAAAAAGTAACTTTTATAGATTTGTTTAAAACAAATCGGAGTGAAGGCTAAGGGAACTTCTCGAAAGTTTTTCTTTGCCTCAGTCGTCTCGTTAGCAATCCTACACATTTTGAAAGATATGTATACATAAATCTCAATTCCAACAACAAAAACTGAAATGAACAGAGACGTAAAAAATATCTGGCATTATTGAAATGATGCGCAAATTATATCAAATAAAATTTGCAACTTTCAATTCTCATTCAACAACAAAATCTTTGGTCAGATATATCTTGAACTAATTTTCCTGATATCAGCGCATCTGCAATTCCTTTTAATTTTGGTATTGTACAATAGTAAAAGTGATAAAGTGGCCAGTTATTCTTTGTTTCCGCACATCATAAACCCAACGAAATAAATATTGTGACAAGATAAAATAACAAAACCATTTTCTATAACATAAATGTTTGAATACTAGTTTGTTTAAACTAGTAAAAATATTATTTTGATAGTATGTATTATAAATAAACGATTCCCTAAAAATATTTTCGTTTAACGAAATAGTTTTAAGAACAAAACCATTTTTATCACATAAATAAGTAATTAAATAATAAATTTGTTAAATCGACAGTCTGTATTGTACCTTTCCTGTTGTTTATTTGGCTGGTAAGATGCTTATAAGAGCCTCCAAAAAAAGTGTAGTTACTTTAACAGAATGAGTTTACTCATTATTCTGTTGGAATATCCAATCAATTTAGTTGATTTCATCACCACATCGGCGTATTAAACAGCCCAATAATTCCACATACTTTGTGACATTCATTTTTGTAGAAATAATGCAAATAATAGATACTCTTTAGTAACACAAATCATACCGAGCCTCCGACATACATAGTTTCATGCCATACTGAGGTCGCTCCTCGTTTAAAAATTAAATTTTCCTGCAAAGTCTTATCTTGAACATTCGTGACCCAAGGTCAATTTTTAGTATATCAAGTCCCCGTCAACTTTCAAAACTTGTTTAAATACTTCTCACTGATACATACAGCAAAAGAGATCTCAGCAGGGCCGTTCGCTTTATATCTCACATAGAGAAATGGTATGCTTCCGAAGGTTTATTTTTACAATTTCCTTCTCTGAAATTCAATAAAAAAAAAAAATGATCACTGCCGTATAGCTTTTCCTAATTCTGGCTACTATTTCTCTTGTCCTTCTGACAGAGTTACAATGAAGCGAAATTTGCTCACGTTCCACAGCTTTTGCATTCATCAAATGCTAATGAAACAACAAAAACCAACAAATTTTCGAAGTGAAAATCAACCACTTTGTTTCCTGTATAAACATATTATTTCGTTCTAAAGATGGAAACAAGGAAAAGGCGGAATTACGCAAGGAACATAAAAATTAATGTAGCGCTATAAAAATAAAAATTTTCTTGATAATTTCGACGTACGTTTCTGACATTAAAATAATCTAAAACAATCTATCATAACCTAAAACTATTTGATGGCCATAAATCCTATTTTGTAAACCGCTTTTACGACCGTTTTAAATTTTCCATCGTAGTATAAAATCTATTAACCCATTGCCGCGAACGACGGCTATAGGCGTTCAATATTTTGGTGATATGCAAGCGGATTTCGACTATAGCCGTCGTTTGCGGCAATGGGTTAATCTAGTTAATAACTAATAATTTAGCTACATTTATGCCGTTTAATGTGATTGGCATCACTTTAATTTGTATAACTCTAGTTTCTCAAGAATGTGTTTCATTTTGTATTTTTCCACATCAAAAAGTGACACTTCAATCCGTTCTAGCGTGCAGTATTGAAAATATGTAATATAATTTTAGTACTTCGTCTAATGCGTATCGAAATAAAATTTCTTCTAAGTTTAAATTCTTCTATGAATTGAAAAAAAAAAATGATTATTTTAAATTACTGAAAATCCGATTTTTCATCCCTTTAATTATTTCGTTGGTTACAGCTTCTTGAGCCTACTCGAAACTTGTCAGCAAAATCACCATTTATTTTGTGTATTTCCATATTATGTGAAGCTTTTTTCACTATATTAATTGTAACAAATCATTTTCTGCTCGAATCTTGAAGACGTGTACTGGGGGTTTACATGATTTTTTTTTTCAATATCGAATCGTTCGATCATATCAACTATTTCTATAATAGACAATTCGATTTTATCGAACGATTCGATATCGAGAAAAATTCATGATTTAGCGCCTGATTTCATATAGATTGAGAACTTTCTTTTCTATCGCAAAATTCAATGGCGATGGATGGTGGGTGCTATATCCGTTCCTCACTCTTTAAATAATGCTCTCTCCCTACACTTTTGCTTATTTTCATCAATAATCTTTTAACCTCGACTCCCAATCCAATTCATTCTTATGCTGATGACAGCTCACTTTCCTTCTCTTTTTCTTTCCCATCTTATACTTCACCGCGAAACAACGTTCTTGCAGCGATAGGTGCAATGAGAGCTCGACTTGAGTATAACCTCACTGTCACCAAACTCCATCAAATGGGATGAAGCAAACAAACAGGGTAGAATTAAAACAAAAAGATAAATATGCACAATCTTTTGAGATTAGTGAGTTTAACTACGAGTATATCAAATAAAATTTCTTGGGCCGATCAAATAAATAAGGCAGCATTGGGTATAGCTAGGCGCCACGGTTATTTAAGATGATGCAAATTTTATTTAATTTATCGGAACTACTGAAAATTTACAAGGCATAATCAGACCAAAATTGGAATATAATTCACATATCTGGGAGGGTGTTCCGAGAAGCTGTTGTTTGGCTGCACTCGACCGAGTACAGAACCGAGTATGTCGTATGATTTCGGATCTTAACATCCCCTCTAACCTCGTTACTCTGTCCCAAATACGGAATATAGAAGCGTGTGACCGAGTACGTTGTATTTATTTATTATGTCTCTACCGCAGAGAAGGAATGTGGAAGCGTTCTGTGTGTTATACAAATATTTTCATGGCAAGTGTTCGACGGAACTCTACGAAATTATGTCTGGGTTTGTCCCAGCCAACATGTGCATTAAGATGATCAGTTCCCAGGTATAACCTTGTTTGTTTAACGGGCTGGACGATGAGACCTTCCCATTGGCTTACAATTTAGAGAAATTCAAACTCAATATCAAAAATAGGATTTTTGAAGACTGAACTCTAAGGGTTTAGTAGTACTTCATCTTTACACTTAAACTGCCGGTTTTTCAATTTGCAACCGAACGTAAATAGCCGGCACTTTTTTTGTGGAATTTAAACATTTAAATAACGTTAAGAAATAATAAAACCTACAAAAACTGGAGAAAAATCTAGTGGAAGTTCCGAGATATGTTTTTCATATAAATAATGTGCTCAATTGAAATTGTAACGAACTTTTAACATTTTATTGCAAAAAGTCAGTTTTTATTTCTTAAGGTGCAATTCAATTCGAATTATGCGATTTAAGGTAGAAAAATCTGATTTTCAGAAAATTTCAACATGAGAGCGATATCAAAAGTTAAAACATTATAAAATATTAGAATATTCTTTAAATTTCTTGTTTGCTATAGTCTCAAACATTTAAAGAAACTATATCAGTGTCACTGACTATATGTAGCACTACAGATTAAACGAAAACGCCCACTATTATTAAGTGACTTAAGATTGGAATACAGCTAAAATATGCAACGAAAGAATTACTACTTATAATTTGAGTAGAATTATGTAAATGAGGTTAGATTATTTTGATAGTTTCAATTATTCAAGTCAGTCCTTGAAGTATGTTGTGACTGAATAGTGATAATTTTGACCTTAATTACAATAATCTGAGTAATCTACATAAAACAGAATTGTTGGTACAGCGACAGGCCCACCTAAAATCCTAATTAATGATAGTATAATCGTGGCTTACGAACCACATGACTTATTTTAAAATTAAGTGAATGAGTCTAAATTATTTGTCTTATTTTATAACTCTTAAATGGTTGAATCGTGCAATTTAATAAAACTTAAGTTAGTACCAAAATTACCTTTTTCGAACAGGTTAAAAAGTAAAAAGTAAAAACCCAATAACTCACATGACACGATTACGAATAATTTATTATTGAAATTTGAATGGCTTCACAAGCTCAATTTGAGAGGACAACTTATCTTCACTCCAGTAATTTTAAAGAATCGCCACCAAAACGAATTTTAAAGCATAGTAGCCACCAATTACTTGTTTGGAAAGTTCTTTCGTTTGCTTTTATTTTACTAATACCCGACCCGGTTTCACAAAAAACAGGCAATCTCCAGTTAAATAATATTTCATCTTTTTCTTCTTTTAAGAAATTGCAATTTAAGGTGGTATTCCATGAGAATAATTTTTTTAGAAATTATTGTTTATGTTTTTGTTTAATGTCAAATTTCTCCTTAAAACTTTTGCTATAAAACAATAAAAATAAAAAACACATGATGTTTACGTTTGTTTCATCAAATTTTCATTCAAATTTATTTGTACATCAACAAATGGAATTTAAACAACAAATCGAGATAAATTAAAAATGTGAGTGAATCTCTGTGCTTGATAAAAATTCTGTGAATTTATCATATTTTTTTGTATTTTTTGTATTTCTAGCGCTTGTACTATAAAGAGTACAATGGAATTGGATTCGATTGTGAATGGTTGACAGTTGGTGGTTCCCGTCGTCCAGTAGCACTTTGAAGCCATTTGAAGAGAATTCCACTGGAATTAAGAGAAATCCTTGAAGACAATAATATTATTAAGGTGGGCTTAGCACCTCATGATGATGCAGCTTATTTTGCCAAAGATTACGGAGCATGTGTCGCCAGTACGCTAGATTTGCGTTATGTTGCACAGCTCACTGAATTTAAGCACGGTGTTAAGTTACACGGTGCCAATTTAAGTTCGAGTATATTAAATATTGAGCTGGATAAAGATTGGCGTATTCGATGCTCAGATTGGGAGGTACTCACACTAAATGACAGGCAAATCGTTAATGCCGCGAAAAATGCTCATGTCGCTATCGAACTCTAAAAAAAAATCGAGACTTCTTATTCTAGTGTGAATCGTGCTTGGCTCACGAGCAAATCAGTTCTTCCTAAAATTCTACTGTTGTGCATCCAGTGCCATCAGACCAGTAATATGAGCGATCTGAGTGCTCGTTACACATTAAGGATTTACCCTAACGATGAGCTGTCCGAGACATGGAGAAAAAGTCGTTGAGCATTTCAATAATAAAAATAGGAGCCTAGTTGAATTTGAAAAAAAATGGCGCCAACATTTCTTACAAACGATCAAACCACAATTTTACCCCCACTCTGGTCTGTAACCCATAATAGCGACCGACTAGAAATTCGTGCGGAAGAGAGACGAATCGAGCTAGAGGATATGCTATCTTCCGGTCTAAACCCTGCACTATTAACATCAAAACTGGATAAATCGAATTCAGAGAATAATAACGTGTCTCAAGACATGACTATTACGACACATGATTCGATCACTGGTCACGAATGCACATACAAGCATACATTGGCAAATTCACTTGTACAGCAAGGAATAATTTTGATTTTTTGTAGGTTAAGTTACAATTGCTGTCAAAATTCCCCTTAAAACTTTTGCTATAAAAAAAATTTAAAAAAACCACCTTGTCTTTGTCTATTATATGGTGTTTGATTTTTTTTTCTCTTTTTGGCGTATTTTACTATTCAGTAAAATATTCCCATGGAATACCACCTTTATTTCATAATACAAATTCAACGCATCCTATTTTTTTCTTCTCTACATGAAAATGTTAATTAGTATTGTGACAGTAAAAGGGTTCTTCTCTTAATCGGCCCCATAAAGGTGTTATTAGACGCATTTAAAGTTCCCTCACTTTTTTGTTAATTGCAGAAACAGTGGATGTAGCAACATTGTAGTTTTTCGATAAATTTGTAACCTTGCCTCTTTACGAAATTATTCAATAATTCCAGATTGTATCTTTAATATTAAATCTGTTGCTTTTTACCCATTTTTCTATTAATCACACAGCACATACAACAAATTATAAACTGCACTAGCTTACCGTACAAAGTAGGTTACTGATGAATTTTCAACTTTACTCGATTCAAATTATGAAAATGGAATAAATTTGGAATTGTATGTGCATTTATGAACATGTGAGAGAGTCCAAAATCTATAGTTCACGTTACCGAGTAGTACATGTAATTAAAAAATCGTTCACTTTATCCGGAGTTTACGTTATTGGCGATTTTCATCAAATGTAGTTAGCGTTGGTTTCTATGTAAGTAAAGGGGACGAGTATTGTCAAATTCAAATGTTTGACAGTTCTGATCCCCCTTGTTCTATGATTAAATTTTGTTCATATTGTTTTCACCAGATGTCAGCTACTTTGTTGCAAATCGCGAATACGGCGTTCATGTTATCGCGAGTCTACTGTATTTCGAAAAATTATGGTGTTCCTTAATTTTTGCTATCATTGACAAAGAATAATTCTTTGGCCTAGTCTAGTGACACTGTTATAACGCATTTAACGTCCTGCTACACCCTGTACGATTTTTTAAAATAACTCTTTAGTTTCAGATCTTTAATTTTGAAATATGTACAATAATTTACCAAAATACTTCTTTAATTTTTTGCAATAAGGTCACTTCTTATTAGTTTTGGACATATAGAATTAACCATACTACAAAGCTATATGTGGTCAATTTTAAAGTACTCTGTACATATCGTTGATGTCAATTCACAATCACGTATCTAAAAATATTGAAAAAAATTTGCGTACCTAAAAACGTTTAAAATTGGTCGTACATGATCAATGTCAATGAAAGTGACCAATAGTAATAATTTGTTATGCACAAAATAATTTTACTATTGGTCACTTTCATCGACATTTGTTATGTACAACCAATTTTAAACGTTTTTAGATACGCAAATTTTTTTTCAATAATTTTAGATACGTGATTGTGAATTGACATCAACGATATTAAGTTGAAGCGCACAATTTAAGTAATCGATCAAAGTAGCGTCAAATACAGATATAGTATTATGTATGTGTAAATGTTTTATAAATTTTGCCTTCAATTATCACCAATTAGTACAATCAAAGAAAATTCACTCAGCAGCCAACATTTTTGTAAGAGGTTATTGAAAATTTAGCTTGTCATTCTCTTTCTAGAAACAGTTTTCTTAATTGAGGAGTGTCTGATCAAAAGTGGCTATTTACGTTATTCGAAAAATATTTTGTTTTGATCTAAATGTTTTAAACGCACAATTAAGGATTATTTTTTTGTAGTAAATAGCTTATGTTTCGAATGTTTCTGAATTTATGAACGTTTTTGATAGAGAAATAACCACTTTTGGTCCATTCTGATATCGAAAAAAAAATTATAGAAAAAAAATAATTACATGTTGGAAAATGTAAATAGCTACTTTTGATCAGACACTCCTCAATTCTTTAACCTCAATTACAGAAAAATTCATATGACACACAGACTAAAGAGTTAACTTTCATGCAAATCAAATTTTCCCAAAATTCATATTTAAATTGCATGCAATAATGGATGTTGCAATCTAGTACACAAAACAAAAACAAATTTTAACCTTATTAGTTCTGAATTGTCAAATCACGATTTTTATAATAATAAATAAAATAATATTTCAAATGCTATTTCGTTTTAAGATTATTTTATGAAAAAAAAAAAAAAAAAACACAAAATAAATAAATAAAAATTTATATCAAACATATTATTTTCTTGGAATTGTAGTCTGACGTAATTTACTTCTTTATTATTATTATTATTATTATACATATAAAATATAAATAACGTATTACATACAGTTCGTCGTTATTTGTTTGTTTGGTGTATTATTGTTATTGTACGAAATCCATACTTACGTATAGATAGATCGTTGATTTGTCTGTTGTTTTAATTCATTCATGCATATTTTATAATATTTATAGCGCACATCGCCAATTAAAAAGAAAATACAATTATCTATCTCAAGAAATTCCTTATTGTATACACTCAAAAGAGGAAATACCTTGAATATGGCTATATAGTGTTAACATAATGTTGATATTTTGTACAAATACCCTTTTATGTTCGTTCATCGCATGCTCGCTTTGCTATACGTACTTTTATGACATAACGTAAATATGTATGTATATATGTACAACCAAAAGTTTTGTTCGCTTAAATTTTTGCTTTTTTGACAAAATCATCTCAGCTTGAATATTATGTTTCTTATACAATCGTTTGAAAGTTAGTTTTTTTGTTTTGTTTATTTTTAAATTTACATAACGAATTATGACTTGCGAGATGGCTAAATAAAATTAATTACAAATATTTAGCTTTTTTATATACGTAATCGTGCTGTGATTTTACTTAGGTACCACCGTTTGATTACATTTGACTCGTAAATTTATTCTTAAAAACCACCAAAAACACATACTATATAATAGTGTGCGGTCGTCGTCAGGTTCGTTAATTTCCTCTGATAATATTTCAAGTTTAAATTTCAAAAGTGGTTGCCATCTAATTAACACAAATAATTATGTGTGCAACAGGAAATCAAAACTATTTGTTTTTTTTTATGTATCGATGGTATTTTGTAATTACGGTTTAATTATAAAAAAGTATTTCGAATTTAATACGATTTGTGTACCCGGTGAACTGTTTGTTATAAGTAGAGAGAAATTAATTGGGGAGTTAATAAAAGTTACGTTGTTCCATTTAAATACAGTTTACTAGTAATATGCAATTGCTCATCAAGATAATTTGTTGCAGAAATGATTCATCCAAGAATTTTGAACTTTCTAAAAAAAAAACTTGTTATATATTTATTTACGTATGAGAGAATTCATTCGCATCTCCTATAAACTAAAACTATGAATATCGCTCGCACCCACGGATGTTAATCGGTTCTTGAATTTATGTACATTTATCTAACAGCAACGAAATAGCTGAAAATATTTAATTTATAAATGAACAGATGGAATATATTTATTACATCTGCCGGTAAAAGTTTCACAATGAACGCAGATATATCGATAAAATATCAATGGAAAGGTTCAATTAAAAGTTTTTTGTCAAATAAACGAACTTTGATGATTTTAATTATTATTACTAGTTAATTGTTTACAGTATAAGACACGCATCGACATTTGGTTCAATGGGACAGATACTCCATCACCTCGCAACAAACAAGCAATTTCATAGAGAAAAACAAAAAAAAATATTTTTTTGTTTATTTCATGTCAATTAGGATTTTATCGAGAGTTTTATGGTTTTTTTAAACAAAACTATTTTTACCTAAGACGATTTAATTGAAATAAAAGAGAAATAATTTATGTATAATATACATACATTCAACTCTCTCTAATTCGAAATCGCAAGGGGACCGAAATTTATTTGGAATTATGTATTTAGGCAGTCTTTTTATAATTTTTTTTCTGGAATGTAAATTACAGAGAGAAAAACAAAATTATTTACGTAAACAAATTATTTAAGGTCAATTATTTTAAATTATGGTAATTATTTTACCATAGCTTGATTTCAATTCAACGCTTCAGAAATTTCTTATTTCTAGGTTCTTTAATGCTTCACTTTCATTAAGAATATTTTCAGAAATAACATACTTGAAACAATCTCTTTATGATTCATTCTTTCCATTATTGAAACATTATCGTCGATTCCAACGTTTTCGGGAAAACTATCGACTCATTGGTATCGTACGGTTGCTCGAAGCTCGGACGATTGTGCTGCAGATCAAATGGATTGTCATGATTATTGTTAAGGATCCGGTTTCCGATACTTCCCCTACATTTATATCATTTAAAATTGTTTTATCAGTCGATAATTTAAACCCATTGAACAATTCGGGATTGTGGCCTCCAGAGTTTGGACACGGCCATGCAGTCGCGTGGATCAAAAAACGTGTTATGAGTATGGCTCGGCCTACTCCAGTATTAACATCAACACAATCAACGTCAAATTATTTGTCATTTTCAATCGCTAGATCACCCACCAGTCAACACAATTTCATCTTTAGATTCAGCATCTCCCCCATTTCATACATGTGACTACAATAGGTTAGGTTAGGGTACGGTTTCCCAAAGGACTGACAATCACTGGCATAGACACTTAGTGGGTGATACCAAATAAAAATTTCCTTAACTCTACTCATCGAATCAGCCAAAGCTTACGACGAAGCTTTGAATACACCTGACGTCCATCTTATAGAGATCCGCCAGGTTACAGAGGAGCTACTAGACATTTCAGGAAGAGGCCTCAGGAGAAGTGAGTACAGTTTTTTCTGTCTATTCATCCTCGTTGCCCAGTTCTTGACCGATCTAACTTTGCCAGATCTACCTGATTATAACACACGAGGTACTATTAGACCTTAGTTCACGACACCCCTAGCTTCTTTCTAAAGCAAGAGTTTACATATAGCGAGCGGAATTTCAACATTTACCTTGCTTGAAAAAATGAGATAGTTTCTACTCTAACAAGCGAGTTCATCTGCGTTTTTGTGCCCCGCAACATTGAAGTACCCTGGCACCCACGTTAAGTGGATGTTGAACTGATCTGCCATTTGTTAATAGATGAGAGACAGCTCTGGGCTACCTACAAGCTTCAACGTAAGGAAGCACGATCATAGCGTTTTAATAGAGGCCAGACTGTTCATCTACCACAATAACGCTTCAAGCATTTGAGAGAAACCGTAGGTATTTCGTATGAGTATTCTGGATAACAACTGCGATGTCGTAATCATCGGTGAGACCTGGTTTACGTCTAAAATGACTTCAGAGGAACTCTTCCATTCTGGCTACATTGTATATAAAGAGGATGTATATGACTGATATTGTATTGATCGAGGTAAGGAATATTATTCCTAGTGAATTGATCACTCACTACCCTAGTTTGGAAGTTATCGCCGTTTGTGTTAGGGTGGCCAACAGTTTGGCTGTTTCCATAGGAGTTTATGTTCTCTACGGTTCTAGTCTTGATTATTATACCTTTCATTTCATCGATTCAGCTTCCCGATTTGTTGTGGTTTGATGTGGATGGTGTTTTTTCATCTTCTTCGATGGACGAAAGGTCAACCGCATTATTTGATTTCTGCGCCAGCGTTTCAACCACCAAGCTGAACTGTGTAAGCAACAGTCGCGTTAAATTTCTTGATCTACTGTTCTGTTCTCTAACGAACTAACGAAGTATTGTTTTCAGATTTGACACCGTGTGAGGACTTATACCAAATCTTCTTTTCTAGATTACCTTCTACCTTCTCTTATACCAGTAATGATAAATATTCTTCATGCCAATTTCAGTAATCTCGACTACACCCCCCTTGAATGAATTTCTGAACAACTTTTTAGGTTGCGTGCGAGGCGCGGAATTTTACCCTGCTTTTGATCTTGCTCGGAAGGAATCCAACACTTTGAACTGGTTCCTAATTCCTATAATGTAATACATATAACGTTTTGCGTTATTTATGTATATGTGTCTATTTATTTTTGGGTCACACATTAAATTGAATTAATTTGAAATTCGCGTTTATTTGTTTTGTTTTTTGTTGTAATTTTGATTATATTTATAAATTTAATTTATTTATTTAATTTATAGCAGAGACTGGAACCGAAATGTTTTCGTTCCGGTTTTCGGTTACGTTCCTAATTTTTAAATTTCGGTTCGGTTCAGTTTCGGTTCGGCCATTAAATATCGGTTCGGTTCCGGTTCGGCTCCAAAACCGTTTCAAGAATTGTTTGTTAATAAAACATTTCTATTTATGATTCCAATATTTCAAAATATCGGTGTTTGTTGTTTCCCGAGGTGGAATACGTTGAGCAGCGTGAACAACAACGTTGAGCGGCGTGAAAACGTTGTAGTGGTGATTGGGTGAACTCGGACGCCAGTATATGTATTTGATACATTGTAGCGAAGAACGAATGAGTGAGCCGCTACAGTAATTACTTGTTGTGGATCGAGGAGATTTGTCATCCTATCCGAATGTGTTTTGAAGTTTTATTAATAATAAAAATATGTAATAAAGTATCTCGGTTTCCTTCTTCATCGTAATACCATGCCTCTATGGGTAACGCCTACCCCTGACATTTGCTGTTTGCTAATTTTCTTGCATTAGTTTATGAGCCCGCCACGCAGTCTGTTACTTACATCCGTTTTTGATTTAACTATAGTAGTTTATGATTGTTAAAAAAAATTCGTCATCCATCCGATTTTTAAATCAGTTGCAAGAGGAGACATCGGAAACTATACAGGCGTTGCCATTTTATCAACATTAACCAAGCTATTTGAATCCATGGTTCTTAAGAATTTATCTTTTCACATTAGACCGCTTATTTCTCCCGTTCAACATGGTTTTTATGCTGGCAGGTCAACAGTCACAAATCTGGTTATATTTTGCGGCGATCTATTTCATAATAAAAATTCGAAACTCCAGCTCGACGTTATTTACACTGATTAGGCTAAAGCTTTCGACAAAATCGATCACGCTGTGGGTTCGTTCCTATCAGGTGGTTATCATCTTATCTTCATAACCATTGTCAATTTGTTAAAATTTCGGTTTTCAAAGTAATTATAAACGATGTTATTAATTGTTTCAAGTTCGCAAAATATTTTCTTTTCGCTGACGATATGAACATTTTCGCCACAACCGCAAACGTATTCGACCGCCTGATACTAGAAAGCGACAGATTTTGAAACTGATCATCATACCAACCAGCTTTTTTTGAACGTAAGCGAATGTAGAGCTATTTATTTCGCGTTCGTTTCTCTGGGAATGTCTGTCTTTCTCATCCTTGAATTGATAGAAGCCTCCTTGAACACCGCGATGTGTCTTTCAATTACTTAAGCATTCCTCTTCTTACAATTCTTCTACTGTACGAAAATCTCGCTTTAAACTTTCAATCGCTCACCTCAAATCTAGACTCATCGTTCCAGAATCCTGAATTCCAAAGGTTTTGAGTTCAATTTTCTTATGCCTCTGCCGCCCAATCAAACCGATTTAATTACAAGAAATTTTTACATTTTGTTGTAGCTTGACGAGGGGTTTTGCTTTTACGATAATCCTTAACTAAACTAAAGTTAATTAAAAATAATAGTAGACGCTTAAAAACCACTTTGCTCGAATTTTGTACTAATTTATTCATCCATCTTTTATCATTTCCAACTGAAAACGTTGCATCTACCTTATTCCAAATTCTTCGGTTATTTTGAGTAGCGATCCGATAAACTATACAAGTTTTCTTAAAACATAATTTTTTACATCATTAAGTCGCGCTTTTCCATTTTCAACCAGGTTTGCATGACTCTTTGCGCTAAAAAATTGTCTTTTTTGCATCCCGCTCCTATCGGGATTCGAACCCGTTACCTCCCGTTCCAAACGCTGCAGCTTTAACCACGTGCCTTTTGGTCGGTGAACCGACTCTTCTGATGATAGTGAAGAAATTTGGAAATGCCTTCTGAAGAGCCAAGCAAACCCTAAGGTGCTTTCTATTAATAAAATGTTATAGCACTATCATTCGATTGTGATCAGCCGATCAATGAACATCATAAAACAATTAAATTACAATTTATTAATCTTTTTGTTTATTCTGTTATCGTTAACAGTAAGTAATAAAAATGATATCTTGCGTTTAAGACAGTTCTAAGTATTTGTTTTAAGTGTAAAATCAAGTATTTATTGTGAAACTTCAAAGAATCCCTTGCTGGAATCTGGAAATGGTATATTGTCAAAATTTATGAAAGTATCTAGAAAGTGATTCAATCAAAAAAAAAAGATGAATAAAAACCGAAACTCAATTCAATCAGATATGAGGCTACCTAACCTACCCAACGTACAGTAACACTCTAATGACTCAATAATCAGGTGAGGTGGAAGCAAGAACCGACACTTCTAGAGAAGTGTAAACATATCGAAACAACAGCAAACCTTGCAACGAGATTATGCCCACCAATTACAGTGAAAACCCAAAAAATGCCAAAGTTAGATACCATTCGAACACAAACATATACATTAATCCCTCGATACATATTATAATCCCTTATACATTAATCCCTCGATTTACGAAATCTGTTTACGAAATTTCGATTTACGATTTTTTTACAAATGTTGTACTTTGTTCAACCCTGTTATTTTTAGTTTCCTAATTTGTTGATTGTGGTAGATTAGCTGGGGTGAGTCACTTAGTGAGAGAGACATGTTGTCTTATGCCTTAAAAAATAAGTGCCTTATGTTGGTTAATTTTTGGACGATTTGTACATTGTACGAGTGGAGTAGCGTTGTAATTTCGTCTATCCACCACATATAATCATCGTTTCCAGCGCATCACTCGTTGGAACACTGCGGTATTGAACAACCAAGTTACCGGGACCACCTTCGGGATTACTGTATCAGAAATCTTGGAAAATAAACCACTTCCTGACTCTATCCAGGCCTGAAAATCTCTGGTTTGATGATGATTGTATTGGTGCTATTCGGGAAAAAGATCGCGCACGACAACAAAATCTATCGCAAAGAACAAGATAATACCGTAACGCCTACAAGACTGCGAGGAGAATCTCCAATCGGCTATGCAGACGGAAGAAACGGGGATGGCATGAACAGCAGGGACGCAACATTCAAAGATAGATATCATTGCATAAGAGAAATAGCAGCGGACTTTCATCCACGAGCATCGTTGAGGCGGCCAAATCCCTTCATGGGATGTAGCACCAGAGGAAGAAGAAGAAGTAGCGTTTTAAAGACGGTACAATTGTCTGTAAGAAAATATTAAAAAACGGAATATGTCAAAGTTGAGCAAGGTGAGTAGCTTGTGAAAGGAAAATGTATTTCCTTATTGTTGGGTCAGGCCTGATTTTCTAGAGGTGAGAACTAGGATATGGTTGGTTTTCTCTCATATAAAAAAAGTCCACCCTAATTCATGTAGGCATTGACAATTTTTGAAGCCTGTGATGATTGGCTAACGAAATATAAATGCAACACAATTTAAAATTAAAAACATGTAAGTATAGAGAAAATGCCAAATTAATTAAGGGGCTGCTGATTGGCCGATTGCCAAATCTCTTGAAAGATTATGAACCTGAAAAAAAAATAAAACATTGAAGAAACCGGTTTCTTTTTCAAATGTCTTTCTACATGCTAACATGAAAAGGATTATTGGAAAAATATAAAAAACGGTTTGGTGTGCGGGACTATTAGTGAATACGATACGAATTCGAATGTATAAGATTCTTATTTTATTTAAATAAGAAGAAACGAACGAATCGTATTCAGAAATAGTCCCCCTGGTTGGATTAACAAAACTATACCGAATTAATGATCCGAATTGGCATAGCAATTGTTATTAAAAGAAATATGTAGTTTACAGCTCAAAATAACTTAGCTATTTAGGCATCTTTCTAGTAATATCAGAAATAGTGAGGCCCTGCTGGATATATCTGTTTGGGCGACGAGTATCATCCAATTACAAATTTGAGGCATTTTTAATAGTAAGACAATTATCTTCCTTTCAGTAAGTAGTTTCATAACGAAATCAGTAAAAATACAGATACGTAGCGTTTCTTCATCGAAGGGAGAAATTAATATATATTTAGGCCATTTTTGAGGCGTAAATTGGGGCTTAACAATAAATGATTGGCAACAAGTCCACTTTCATAAACAACTTCGGATTTTTATGAAAATTGGCACAATGAAACTAGATTTATTCATAATAATTTTGGTATAATTTTTTTTTTGAGGACGTGATTGATTCAGGAGATATTTAAATTTTAAAAATCCGAATTTATTACATGTAATGGTGTCTGTACTAAAAATTGTTATTGTGTTTTGAAATTTTTATTGTTTTTTTAATATTAGTGATATCTGGTGCCGAATAGCCAAATTAGAAAATATTGGTTTTATCTTAGACCATACAATAGAATGGACCGCTAGCGAAGTGACGTTTCCATATAAAATTGTAAAGTAGCCTGTCTCCAACATCTGCAGCGCAAAGTAGCCTTGTGACCAATAGGGTAACTATAGCAAGTATAATCAAAATTAGTATTCACAGATGTCACTACAAAATTCAGTAGATACATTTAGTACCAACAGAAGTCACTGCAAATTTAAATTTACTTTAAATACAATAAAAAACGATACGTCAAAAAAATTATAATGGAATAATAAAAAAATTCATAAAATGGATAATTTTATTTAATTTTGTTCTACCCTAAGATTTATTATTTAGATTTATAAGATTTACGATGGATGAAGTTGAAGTGACATCTGTTGGTATAAACAACTCTACTTAATTTAGTAGCGACATCTATAGGTACTAATTTTGATTATACACCAATACCTCAGTTTGCGCTGTTTCGTTTTGCGATGTTTCAGTCTGCGTTCATATATTTTTGATGACAACATTTTTCACTTTGCGTTTTTTTTAATTCGATTTGCGTTGATTTTTAAAAAAAAACTTACTTTGCGTTTTATTTTTACTCCATTTGCGTTTTTTCGTAAAAAACGATGAAGAGAAAGATAACGTAGAGGTAGTGGCAGAGGAATAGCTGCCAATTTAAAAAAAAATTTCGGAAGGTTTGAAACTCATCAATAGAGCTACTGAAATTTTTGCTGAGGTGGATGACAATCATGCCGAATTTTCTAAATTTCGCAGAGAAATTTCTATTAATCTCCAAAGATATGAAGAAATGTGCCTTCATAATAAGTCAGTCCCAGTTCAAACTACATTAGAAGAATACTTTTCTCCAAGTACGAGCCAAACTGACAAATAAATGTTTCTATAATTTATGTAGTTGTAAGATACGTGATTTATTTGAACTAATTAATAACATAAATTTGAATTAACGATATAGTATTGTTCACTTATACAACGTAATTAAACTTTATTTTGTGTTTTATTGAAAATAATGAAAAAATTTCGTATTTTCTAAATTGCTGAATATACATTTTTTGCTTAAATTCAGAACCGATCTTTGTATTTTTCATATATTTATATGAAAAAATTTGTTTCGATTTGCGTCGTTTCACTTTGCATGCAATTTTTGCAGAACCAAACACGGACGCAAACCGAGGTATTGGTGTACTTGCTATAGTTACTCTATCGGTCACAAGGCTACTTTGCGCTGCAGATGTTGGAGACAGTTAAAAGCCATTGCTGGCGGTCCATTATATTATATGGTCTAAGGGTTTTATAATATTGTTCAAGGGGAATAAAGATAGATGGCGACTGTTATTATACAAATATGAAAATTATGATTTCATGTGTACAGTTGTGTTCATAAAAATAGTAGTGAAGTTGATTGCATAGAATAAAGCAACATTACCCTGGTACTATTAATTATTTAATTATTTTAGTTTTGAAAACTTATTGCTAGATTATCACTTTACGTATTAATGAAAGAGATTTTTAATAAATTTAGTCATTTTATTCTAACCACATTTAAATCCCATTTAATTCTAAAAATCACTGTTCATAAAAATAGTAGTACGTAAAAGTTAATAAAATACAAGACAAAATAATATAAAATAATTCTTTTTAAGTTGCTTAAGTTAAAAAAATAAAATTAATACTTGGTTGTAAAGCCTGTATCCTTCAATACGTGGCTTTTGACACCGCTTCACTGGAATTTCCTTCCAAGAATTTTTTATCACATTCCACGAGTCGCTATTGGTGGTTGGTTTTGCTGCTGCAACTTCTTTCTGTATGTCTTCCCATAAATATTCTATTAGGTTCAGGTCGGGAGACTGTGCTGGACATACCATCAATTCAATATTTTTAGATTGAAACCATTCCTTAGCAAGACGACTTGTATGTTTTATGCCCGGTTTCACAAAAAATAGCCAATCTCTAGTTAAATAATATTTCTCCTCTTTCTTCTTTTATGAAAATGCGTTTTGTTTCAAAATAAAAATTCAATGCAAGTTGATCCTATATTTTTTTTACATAGAAATATTTAGCCTCTAGCTAATGATTTAGCTGGACGAAATTGGGCAGCTAAATATTTAGCTCTCCAGTTAAAATTTTCATGTAAAAAAAAACAAAAAATTAGCATGCGTTGAATTTCTATTATGAAATAAATCACAATTTTTTAAAAGAAGAAAGAGATAAAATATTAATTAACTGGAGATTGCTCTGTTTTTTTGTGAAATCGGGCATAAGTCATTTTCTTGTTGAAAGACTCATTTCAACAGCA